>CM046431.1:22203719-22885632 GCA_025506505.1 Flaveria sonorensis | reverse complement strand
GGATAACCCACACGGGTTCGAGTTTACAATTCAAAATGAGTCAGATATTACCGTTTTCATCTCAAAAACCTAATACTTACTCTCATGTCGAAGGGTTGTTACATTGCAATCTGTGTCACCCTAAATGATTTGATTTGGGGGAATAAAAGTTCAAGTGGAATCATCAATACCCGTTGAATTCTTGAATTTATGTTGGCACCATCCGTTGGGCCCTAAACGACATCAATCTCACAAATCCAAGCTCCGAACGCTCTCATGGCTGATCATTTATAGAGTAAACTACCGTTACTTCATGGGAGATAATGATGAGGCAAAAGGGGGTCTTGATTAAAGTTATTTTGCATCGTCTACCATGTGAAAGAGGTCTTATTCGTAGAATTAGGAAGCGAGAAGGTTAGCCTCCCACTATGTGGAAGTCTTTTTCTCTCATATTCGCTTAGCCACAGCTAAAACCAATGATTTTGCTAGGGATGCTCAAAAGGTTCATTTGGACATTTTCTTCAACAAGTGAACTAGCATCACCATTCTTAAGCCTAGACTTGTTTTGAGGTTCCAAACCTCTTCCTATTGCGTTTACCTAGCGGGTAAGACACTTAGTTTTGTCTTAATGGGAATGCTTATTCCCCTCCACAGTGCAGGTGCTAAGACTAGGCGGTTGTGGCTGAAATGGTGTTGTGCAGGTGCTAAGACCCTAGAATCACCCCTTCCGCCCTAATAGGGTCTACCTTTACCACGGTTTTAGACTTTACCAAGTCATACTAGCCTGTTGCTTTGGTTTTCCAAACCAAGTTCATTCCTACGATAGCATAAGCTCATTTCCTAGCTAAGCTAAAGACGCCTTCCACTGTCAACAAGTATGGCGACACAACTGATCCAGATGATCACATTGACATTTTTTTAGTGCGAGCAGGCTAGAACAGTGAACTATTTAGTTTTGGTGTCATATGATCATATAAACAAGGGATGGAGCCTCAATACTATGGTTTGACAGCTTGCCAATCAAAAGCGTAGGCCATTTTAGAGAATTATTGAGCAAATTTTTGCAGCAGTTTTGCAAGCAGCACCATAACAGTTAGGACAATATTGAAATACTTCACATTAAAAGAAAGGATGGGTGATCAGTAGAGACATCAACCAATATGCACCCCACAACTCAGCATGACATGCCAAGTCAACCAGACAATGGCAAAATTTCAATACCCCTCTAACAAAAATTCCAGGCGAGATTCAGAATACGAAAATTATGTTACTTCCTCAGCTACACCCATGACGGACACCTGAAAACGACACGATATGTCTAAATATCGCGAATACTATGGTCATACAAACAACTATTTTCAGTTGATGAGTTCCCGGAGTAGGTAGTCATAATTAGGCCCGCCATAACCAAAAGTACTTCATGGGAGCTAAAAATTTTGCTAAAAGAAAACATAGAAATGTTCACATGGCAACCGTCTCTGGTGCCTCGGGATATGCGGAACATTGGTTAAATACATACAAGTCTATGGCACCAGTCGTTCAGAAAAAAACGAAGCATAGTGGTTGGGAGAAGTGCCGTGGTGGAACGTGTCGAAGAGCTATATAAAGCACACATGCTAAGGAAGGTGGAATATCAAATCCGGGTCCCCAATCCTATTATGGTTAAGAAAGCAAACTGATTATGTTTGGATTACAAATAAAATAAACGATGCATGCCTAAAGTACATGTACCCGCTTCCCGAGACTGATCGGAAGATCGATTCACTAGTATCTTTCTAGTTCAAATGTTTTTTTAGATGCATATAAGGATTACCACTAGATCTAGATGGCACAGTATGATGAGGATAAGCTGGCGTTTCATACGGATATTGACGTCTTTTGCTATACCAAAATGACATTCGACTAAAAAATACTAGAGGTGCCTACCAAAAGATGATGGATGTGACGTTTGTAGACCAGGTGGGAAAGAATATTGAAGTTTATGTGGATGTATTCATAAAAAGGAAAGGAGTATAACAAGACGTACAAAGATATTGCGAAAACATTCAAGACTAAAAGTTGATGGATCCACTTTTGGGATTGGAAAAAGGCAAGTTTCTGAGGGTAATTTTGACCAAAATAACAAATAGGATTTCAGCTAACCCCGAAAAAGTACAGGTGATTGCCCATATGCCATATCCCTCAAGCTTAATGGAAGCGTAAACCCCGAATGGTCAATTGGTGGCAATCAACTATTTCCTTTCTAAGGATGCTGAAAGATTTTGCCCTTCATTACAACGCTAAAGCATTGCTTGAACAAAAATCATTTTCAGTGGACACTAGAGGTAGTGACCACGTTTCAACAAAGGAAAAAGTACTTGGAGAGCCTTTCAATAATTATAGTGTGACAACTCTAAAATACGGGTTTGAATTGTTTTTTTATTTGTCCCAAAGCAATGTATTGAACATGAACAATGCCCAACAAACTGACTAGGCCCAATAAAGGCTCAAACAAAACATATAAGGCCCATATAAGTCCAATAAATATATTACGACTCAAATCTAACACTTAACTTTTGATAATAAATGATAATACGATTGAAGATAAAATACTAATAGACGAAAATTGAATATGGAGATTAAACAGTAACAACATAAGTTTAGGACAATTAACACATTCAAAAAACTGAATACAATCTAAGACGACGTTATAATAAGTATTCAACTTTTAATTGCTAGTGACTATGCTACATAAGTAAATGCAAAGCTAGTTTAGATGACTCAAAAACAATACTTGTACTTAACTACATATTAAATACAGTCCAGAATTAGCAACTAAACCTGCACCAATCGATGTCTGATATGAAAACCTATGAGTTATTAGTTATACTCAAGAAGTAATATTTTTACTAGTAAATAAGGATTAACACAAGGATTGAACGTTTATTTATAAAAACGAGACAAATACACCCCCGGAAGCAAACCTACTAGATAGAATGATAAATACAGTTATACAGGTTTTAAATAGTAAATAATTTATGACAAATTAATATAAAACTAAATCATTTTAGATATGAAGTTATTTACCTAAACCTAAAACGATGAAATGAACCTCGGGAGGAGACGCAACACGATGAAAGGCAGTGTCATAAAGGACCCTATATAAGAATGCTCTCTTGCTAACCCTACATATTTAAACACCTTAAGAAACCCTAACCTCCATTTGCATCTCCTTCACCATTTCATAACTAGGGTATTCTCCTAAATTTCTTGAAAGAGAGATTAATGAGAAAGAGAAAAACGGAGATAGTATAAATAATATTTTATAATAAACGAAATAGAATAATTAAATTTGATTTGAATAATGTAACTAAAATATTTAATTTATAATGATTTAATAAATAGAATTTAAACTATGAAAATTGTGATAATTAACTATTAATAAAATTTGGTCAAATAAAGAATTAATAATGAATTATTTAAATGAATTGTATTTGTAATATAATTTTTATTTAAAACATTTTGAAATAATATATATTTGTTTTAGAAATTACATTCAGAGAGTTCAAAGGAGCTGAATAGAGGATTTTCCCTTGATTAAATAGTTTCAATTATATTAGTTTCAGATTGAATGAGTCAAGGATTTGATTCGGGTGTTTCGACTCAAATTAAGAACAATTATATGATTTAACTATAATATAGTCGTGGGTTTGAATCAACATTGATCAGTATTATGTTTCGGAATTGAAACTGATTTTGAAACTTTGGTTTCGAGTTGATATGCTGAAATAGATAGAATATTCATATTGGTGAGAGTTATGAGTTAGAATCTTAGTCGCGAAGGGGAGGGAATGGTTTGATTGAGTTTAATCGGTTGAATATTGGAGTTTTGGGGTTGCCGGAGATGTGGCCGAAGACGGGTGTCAACGGGGAGGAAAGGGGTATTTGGGTTTGAAAAGTAATTTAAATCTTTGGCCCCTGTAGTTTATATGTTATTATATTATGCCAAAACTTTCCATTTAAATTTTAAAAATTATAATTTAAACCCTAAACTTATTAAAACCCTAATTTTTATTATTAATCAAATTAGTTTATAAAACTTTATAAATATTATAAAGTTCATATTTTAATTTGTTTTTTCATTAAGCAATTAAAATCTCATAAATAATGTTAAAACCCTATAAATTTCTAAAAAATTAATTTATAAATTATAAAATTATTATAAATTGAATAAATGATATAATCAATGTATTTGAACACCATAATAAATAGAATGATTAAATAATAAATTTTAATTTCATAACTGACCCAAATGGATTCTGTTTACATTACAAAACTGGTCAAATATTACAGTCTCTCTTGCTCTAGAAATTTTTTTTTCGAAATTTGATTACGGTGAGGTTGATGCGCAAGATGAGGATACTTGGATTTCATTTGGTCTTTACGTTCCCAAATAAACATAAAGGCCATGTTTAGAATCCCATCAAACTTTGACTATTGGTATTCGGTTACGCTTGAGTTTTTTGAATTCATGATCCATAATTTCCATAGGTTTCTCAACGAAGTACATAGAATCATCAATTTGAACTTTTTCGAGAAGGATAAGAAGATTTTCGTCAGCAAGATATTTCTTTAGATTTGACACATCAAACCTAGTTGAGTTCTTGGGGAAGTTCAAGCTTGTAGGCTACATTCCCAATACGCTCAATCACTTTGAATGGACCCACATAACACGGTGCTAGCTTTCATTTCTTTCTAAAGCGAATCACTCCCTTCCAAGATGATACCTTTAGAAGTACAAGATTACCGACATTGTATTCCATGGATTTTTGTCCTTTGTCAGCATAGTACTTTTGATGATCTCTAGCAGTGAGCAAGTTATCACAGATCTTATGAATTTTGTTGGTGGATTCTTGAATCAATTCAAGACCGGTGATTTATGTTTCAACAATCTTGGACGAACAGATGGGAGATCGACACTTATAACCATATAGAGCCTCAAATGGTTCCATCTTGATGTTGGTATGATAGTTGTTGTTGTAACAGAATTCGATCAACGGTAGATGAGAATCTAAAGAGCCATTGAAATCAATGACACAAGCTGAAAGCAGATCTTCGAGAATCTGTATTGTTCTTTCAGTTTGACTTCTAGATTAGGGATGATAAAGCAGTGTAGAGATTGAGTTTGATTGCCAATGATGATTGAAGACTTTGCTATAAACGAGAGATAAATCGACCATCACGATCAGAGATTATGTTTACAGGCACACCATGATGACTGGCTATTTCATTCATGTAGGCATGAGCCAATTTCTCGACTCGATAATCCTTACGAATAGGTTTGTAATGTGTTGATTTAGCTAATCGGTCAATGTAAAGAATACACTTAGAGGCTGATGAAACCAAGATCAACCAAAGAGCTCTCAATATGCACAAGTGAAGTACAAGGAAGTTACTTTGGAAGATTTTATATAACTCAGTGAATTATGCTAAGTATCAAATCTTCCAAAGCCAAAAGACCATATCTTCCGAAGCCAAACATGAAGTCTTCAGAAGCATCAAAGACAAAGTCTTCCGAAGCCAAAGACTGATTTCTTCCAAAGATAGAGAAGACATGCTTTCTCTTAATCACCTTTTGATAAAAGCTGAACCACTTTTTGCCACCACTTCTGAAGACTCACCAACTTATATGGTTTGGTGAAAAGTCCATACTTCTTTCAACTGTAGATTAAGGTCTTTTATCTGTAACTTTCCAGCTATGTACTTTTATCCTTTTTGTAATATATTAGGATGTGAGCTATGGCATGTCATAGTGACTAGCCAAAACGCAAGCTGCCTTTTGACTCTACATTGATCATGTTGTCTAGATTAGTGTTTCCGGCTGGCCTTCAAAGTACGGCCGGTTGTAGGATGTAGTATAAAGTGTCTCAAGTACTTTATCTTCATGTATGCTTTGTAACACTTATAAGAACTTGAGAGCAATATACATCGTGACTATGATGGCTGCAATATGACTTCAAAGTCTACATCTGGGGGATGTCAATTTCTTGGTGGAAGTATAGTCTCATGGAAATATAAGAAAGAATCCTGTGTATCTGCATCAACTACTAAAGCTGAATACATTGCTGTTGCAAGATGTTGTACTCAAGTGCTTTGGATTCAGAATCAGATGCTAGACTATGGATTCAACTTCAAGGAGACTCCCATCCACATACACAACAATAGTGCTATCTCTATTATAGAGAATCCTGTACAACACTCAAACACAAAGCACATCAGCATTAGGTATCATTTGATTAGAGATAATTTTGAAAAAGGATTGATAAAACTAGTCAAAGTTATCACAAATGAATAATATGCTTATTTGTTCACAAAAGTTTTTGATGAGCAGAGATTTAAGTATCTTGTATCATCTATTGGAATGATTAACTTTGAGTAAAATTTTCTGAAATCTAAACTCAATATTATTTTTAATAATATGTGTGTCTTAAGTTGTCTATATCACCATCATATAAGCCTTGTTTTCTTTAGAAGAAACTTTTCAAAATAATATCCCTTAGGATTTTGAGAATTCTGTATATATTTTCCTTCGAAAGACATCAAGTTGTCTTCGGAAGAAAATTATGTCTTCAAAACAAATAACTACTTCTATAAAATTAACCTTCGGAAGAAATTTGAATATATCTTCCGAAGCTTATATTTGTTACTAAGTACTTATATGTATTGAAGGACTATTTTCTTTCAAAAGCAATTAAGTTTCGAAAGCTTAATTATCTTATTGAATAAGATTTCTAATATTTGATATCATCCGAAGCAAAATCTATCTAGAAAGTATAAATACTCTAAGTAAATATTCTTCCAAAGCAAAATTCTTGAAAAACTAAGGAATATATTCCGAAGCCAAATTGGCTTCGAAAGTTTTCTCAAAACTTTCAAAGACAAATTACCTTCGGAAGATTTTCGACTTCCAAGAAAACTACCTTTTGGGAACTTTTTAAGAGGTGGGACCAACACTCGGATTTCAAAGTTTATTCTTTTGCATTAACTTTGTCTCAAATCCATAACATATATATATATATATATATATATATATATATATATATATATATATATATATATTTGTACAACGGTTCCAACTCTTTCACTTTCTCCTTCATCTTCAAGATTCAAACCCTTAGTTCACCCATAAACCGACCTCGTTCTTTCCTTTATTCTACCCTAACGGTATTCAAAATGGGCAACCCTAATCCTGAAACCAACCAGATTTCTCCATGCACTTACACATGCAACATAATCAAGTTGCTCTATTATCGTCTGAGAATGATCCAGGTTTCTCAGACATTTGCCGCTTCTTATCTCTAACCAACTACCTCACCGCCCTCAAAATCAACCCTCCATTATATGAAGTTCAACTTTTGGAGTTCTAGAGGACCTGCCAAGAGGTCATCTTGTATGGTGGGAAGGCACCGTCTGCGATAGTGCAGGGGAGGACAATATTCATCACTCCAGCCACCATCAACTCTCATCTAAGGCTGGATGATAAAGAGCGTGAGTTGTCCTTTCCTAAGTCTGCTGTTAACAACTCATTCCGACAGATGGTCTATGAAGGGGACTACTCCGTAAGAACCTTCAGGAAAGGTAAGGTCTCATTCAACCTCCTCCATGTGGTTATCCACTCACTATCAAACAAACATAGAGGTTGGGACCAAATTCCCGAGGACCTTTCTTATATAGTCCATGGAATGGTACAAGGGGTCAAGTTCAGGTATTCTTAATTTGTATATACAAATCTGCTTGCAAACTTGGACTCCTTAGAATATTATATGTTCCCTAGATATGTTCAATATGTTCTTAACTCTAAACTGGGCTCACAGTTAACGGGAATAGGTAATGTTCTTAAATTAGGACAGATGAAGCCCGACATCTTCAAGACAATAAGAAAGCCCACTATTGGCTTCTTAGGGGTAGAAACGCCCTGGTCCCAAAAATATTAAAGCTCATTCCTCAAGGTACAACTTAGCAGCACCAGCTAATATTGAACCCACCTTCTACATCTGCTACCTCCACACATCCACAAATCACCATCACCTACCAAAGAAAGTCCAAACAAACCCCTGTTCAGTCTAATTTGGTTGATCAGGCCCCAAAATCACAAACCATGCAGGAAGAAGTAGACACTGGAGCTTTCACTTCTCCTGAGGAGCAAACCACTCACATCATTTCTATGATCAGTGCTGAGGTTCCTCATGCTCAGCCTGATGAGCTCACAACCCTAACCTTAAGCCTTTACTCAGAGTCTCAAAACTCTAGTAATCAACCTTCAGGGGAAAGCTACCATCCCCAGCCACTTGACCTCAGTCAACCAATACCCAACCTTGAATTCTATAATGATGAAGATATAGGATTCAGTTAGTACCATGAGTCTCTCTTCTCCACCCCTGCTCAAGGAGAGATGAGTGCTCCTGCATCACCTACATCTATCCCACATCATCCACCCACAACTGAGATGGACCTCTCTGAACCTGTTCAGGAGGTCCATATGGTAGAGGCTCTAACTTTTACAAGTGATTACATCACTTAGACTTCAACCATGGAAACCTAGCCCATTGACACTTCTTTTAAAGCTATTAATGTGCAAGGGAAAATGAGCAGCCAAGAAACTAAAGCTAGTGATGAGGAAGAAGACCTTGGTCCTACTCTCTTATCCCCCTATGATTCTTCTGATGAAGATGATAGGAGTCTGCAACTAAAGGTGTATAAACTATCCAAACATTGCACCTATTTAGTTTTAAAGGTTAGTCACCTAGAATCTCAGGTGACTATCTTAGAAAGAAGGGTCAATGACCAGCAACTTGAGATCATCGATCTCAAGGGCAAGTTAGCTGAGAGACCCATCCAAAGGACTCAACCAGGCCCACAAGAACTTTTGGATGAGGTGGACCTTACTCCTAGCTCCCCTATGCAAGAGGGTGATGCTACCAAAAAGGGGGAGAAAGTCCACACTCAACAACCGCACTTGTAGTTGTCCACACTCAACAACCTCCGCAAGTCCATATTAATGTTGATAATCCAATAATGGGATGGAGGTATGATGATCAAAGGAGAGCCCTAGTAATCTCTAGGTCTTAGGGTCAATAAGAGATCTTCAACTTCTATAACCTGAGATACTATGAGAGCACCTGTCTAGTTGACCTCCTACTTTCCAACCCAAGTCAAAATAGGCAAGCTGCAAGGTTAGCTAATAGGATTCAATAAAGGGTGCTTGAAGAGTTCAAACTGAGAACAAGATTATATAGACAGAGGCTAGCAGGCAAGACAGTTGGTCAATTAGATGTTGAGGTGGACCCTAAGATTAGCTTTAAAGGGGAAACCTTAGCTAAAGGCCTAGCAGTTGAGCCTGTGAACCTTGAGACAGGAGCTGCTTCAGCACCCTCAGCACCCTCAACACCCATTACCCTCAATGAGGCACCAGAGTATGAAGGTGTCTCACAGCCTCTCTCTAGCTAGAGCTTAAGTGCAGTACCAAGCAATAAAGGCAAAAGCTCTCTCCACCCTGAGTCACATAGACCTTCAAAGGGAAAAGGAAGATGACTCCTGAGGAGATTGAGGAGGAGAAGAGAGAGAGGAGGAGGAAGGCAAGTGGAGAGAGTTCAAGTAGGACCCCTGGCTTCATAGAAGCTGCAATAAGGGCTGCCCCAAGGCCAAGTACTCAAGATGATGAGTTAAGGGTAGCCAGATTGAATTATTTAGGGTCTAGGAACTACAACATTGATGAACTCATCTCTCTCCCCTTGGAGGAATTAAGTGAACTGGCTGACATAAAAGTGTCTAATAAGAGGAAGGAAGCTGAGATAGCAGAACTGCTTCTTAAGATCAAAGAAGAAAGAAGAAGAAAGAGAATCTACAAATCTCCTACCCTCTCCCCAGTTCAGGAAAGTCCTGAGACAGAGACTATCGTCACTAAGTAACAAACTCAGGTAGATAGGGATCAAGATATACAAAATATGATAATCTACCTGAGTGCCATAAGTCTCTATCAGGCAGCATACCTTCTTCCCTTGCCAGATCACTAAATTGAGTTCGAATACCTCAAGCAGCTTGAGCAACAACTACAAAAAGAGCATAAAGCTGCAAAGAGGAAGATGAGGGAAGAGGCTGCAAGGTTAAGATCCACCATCAAAGCAAACTTGAAGAAATTTGCTGATAGACAGAAGATGGTGAGCTTCTTGAAGCTATATGGATTCTCTGGAAGGAGACTTAGTCCAATGTCTCTAACCAAATTGGATGAGCACATTAGAGTGATCAAGTAGAAGATAAAAAGGGGTGATCTGATTGACTTGCATTCTCCACCAAGTTAGTCTGCACATGAAGCTGAGGTCAAGGTTGAACCCCAGGAGACAACACAACCTAGACCTAGTGCTCTATCACAGCAAGTTTCATCTTTTGATCCACAGTAGGGTCCTGATCCTTTTCTTTCTGAACCTATGATGAACACGGACCCAACTGAGGAAGACAAACAAGAACAACCTGGTACTGAAGGCCAGTCTCCTCAGTTAAAGTTCAAAAAGAGGAAAAGGATGGCCATAAGAAGGGAAAAGAAGAAGAAGTCCAAGGCATCCACCTCTGCACCTCAGGATGGGTCAGAACATCCTGAGGATGCTCAAGAAGAGGGTGCTTATCCAACTCCTATTCAAATAGATCCTTTTGATGCTGAGAGACCCATCGTGTCTTGGATGTTTGCCACCAATCCAGATAGATGGTATGTCACTAGAGATCAAGGGGATCAAGACCTGTACTTTTGGCAAAACATACGTGGCCTCCCTTTACATGATTTCTATGACACGAGGAGATACTTTAAGAGTCTGACAAATCCTGACCAACTGATGATAAAGAGAATGGTTTTGATTCTGATAAGGACTATCAACAAATGAAGATCAAGAATCAAAGGTCTTTTCAGTTTTGGTAGCATCACCCTAGGTGGAGTTTTTAAGGAATACACTTAAAGGCTGATGCAACCAAGATCAATGAAAAAGCTCTTAGCATGCACAAGTGAAGTACAAGGAAGTTATTTCGATAGATTTGATATAACTCAGTGAATTATGCTAAGTATAAAATCATCTGGATCCAAAAGACCATATCTTTTGAAGCCAAAGATGAAGTCTTTCAAAGCTTCAAAGACAAAGTCTTCAGAAGCCAAAGACTGATTTCTTCTGAAGACAGAGAAGACATGCTTTCTCTGAACCACCTTTTGACAAAAGTTGAACCACTTTCCGCTGCCACTTCTGAAGACTCACCAACTTATATGGTTTGGTGAAAAGTCCATACTTTTATCAACTGTAGATTAAGGTCTTTTGTCTGTAACTTTCCAACTATGTACTTTTATCCTTTTTGTAATATATTAGGATGTGAGCTATGGCATGTCATAGTGACTAGCCAAAACGCAAGCTGCCTTTTAACTCTACATTGATCTTGTTGTCTAGATTAGTGTTTCCGGTTGGCCTTCAAAGTATGGCCAGCTGTAGGATGTAGTATACAGTGTCTCAAGTACTTGTATATTCATGTATGCTTTGTAACACTTGTAAGAAATTGAGAGCAATATGCACCATTCTTGAAAACCATATTTGAGTGTTCTTGTTCTTTTACTAGTGTTCTTTGTTTCATTACTAATCGGTTCCCTATTTGATCTGCTAAGTGTTTAAACTCTCTCCACCTTATGAAACTATTACGTTGACCACCCTTCCCGGTCTTGCAGTCAACGATGACCCAAATACTATCATAACCACTTGCGGTACAAGGTAATTTGCCAATGAAAACCATGGATAAGTTTTCCTGCTTCCACATGGGAACCTTGGGTTAAGAAATTAATCCTGAAGGATGCTAGTGCTTGGCTTTGACCTTTAAGTAGGTAAGGCATTTAGACACATAAAGAGCCATGTCCTTTTTCATAAAGGGATGAATGGAATAACAAGTTTTATGACCCTTGTTTATTATAATGGTTGGTAGATTATCATAATTAGGAAACCACAAGATATTTGAAGAAGTAATGCAGACCATCAGGCTTGGTTTCCAATTAAAGATCAGCATCACATGACATTTCATCATACATGTTGCCTTTCGTTACTAGAACATGTTGGGCTATAAAATTAGGATTTTTGAGATTAGATTGAATTGTGACACCCTGATGTATAACATAATCCTATGACTCAATGCATCGGTTATAATATTTGCTTTTACAGTATGATAACGATTCTTGAAGTCGTAGTTGTTAAGTGTAGGACCGGTAAAGGGGTAATGCAATAGTTTCAGAAGGTTAGAGAGACTAAACACTTAACAGATCAAATAAGGATTCGATAAATGAAATAAAAAACAAAGGTAAGAACACAAGGAGAACCTAAGTAATTGCTTTTCAAGAATGATGTATATTGCTCTCAAGTGTTTTACAATTGTTACAAGGATTAGTCCTAAGGACCGGTACCTGATATTCTTTATACTACATCCTACAATCAGCCATACTTTGAAGGCCAGCTGGAACACTAATCTAGACAACAAGATCAATGTAAAGTCAAAAGGTAGATTGTCTTTTGACTAGTGACTATGACATGCCATAGCTCACATCCTTATCTATTACAAAAAGGATAAAAGTACAAAGTTGAAAGTTACAGGCTCTAAGACCTTAATCTACAGTTGACAAAAGTACGGTGATATCACCAAATTGTATAAGTTGGCGAGTCTTCAAAGATGGCAGCAAAAAATGGTTCAGCTTTTGTCAAAAGCATGTTAGAGAAAGCATGTCTTCTTTGTATTCAGAAGAAATTAGTCTCTTGGCTTCAGAAGACTTTTTCATGAAGCTTCAAAAGATTTCATCTTTGGCTTCGCAAGAAATGGTCTTTGGCTTCTGAAGATTTGATACTTAGAGAATTTTTTAGTGCTTTTGTCAAATCTTCCAAAGTAACTTCCTTGTACTTCTGAAAGCTTGCTGAGAGCTGTTTGGTTTGCATCAGCCTCAAAGGTAACTCTTACAAACTCCCCCTAGGCTGATGCTACCAAAACTTGAGGATGACTTTGAGTCTTGATCTTCATTTTCTGAGAGTCCTCATTAGAATCAAGACCATTCCCTTCTTTATCAGTTGGTCCTGATTTCTCAGACTCTCAAAGTACCTTCTCATGTAAAGAGATCATGTAGAGGAAGTTCAAGCATATTTTGCCAGAAGTATATGTCTTGACCCGCTTGATCTTTTGTGACATACCATTTGTCTGGGTTTGTAGAGAAATCCTAAGACACGATGGGTCTTTCAACAACAAGAGGCTCTACTTGTAGTGGAGTTGGTTTAGGAGCCTCTTATTGTTCATCCTAAGGATGTTCTGACCCATCTTGAGGTGCAGAGGTGTAGAGGTGGATGCCTTGGACTTGTTCTTCTTCTTGTCCCTTCTGATGGCCATCCTCTTTCTTTTTCAATATTTCAACTGAGAAGGTTGGTCTTGAGTACTAGATGTTCCTTTTTTATCCTTCTCAGTTGCATCCTAACATGTTCAGAAAGAGAAGGTTTAGGACCCTACTATGGTCAAAAGATGAAGCTGGCTGAGATGCAGCACTTGGTCCGGGTTTTCTTGTCTCTTAGGGTTCAACCTTGACCTCAGCTTCAGGTGCAGCCTGACTTGGTGGAGAATGCAAGTCTACTAGCTCACCCTTCTTAATCTTCTTCTTGATCACTCTAATGTGCTCATCTATTATGGATAGAGACATTGGACCAAGTCTCGTTTTAGAGAACACATACAGCTTCAAGAAGCTCACCATCTGCATTCTCTCAACAGACTTCTTCTGATTGGCTCTGATGGTGGCTCTTGACTTGGCAGCCGCTTCCCTCATCTTCCTCTTATCATCTTTCTTTTATTTTAGAACTTCTTGCTCTAGCTACTTGAGGTACTCAAACTCTATATACTTATATGTTAGAGGGAGTAGGGCTGCTGCCTGATAGAGGGCCGTGGCACTCAGGTAGGTTATCATCTTTTATCTATCTGTTCTCTGCCTACCTGTGTTTCTTATTCAACTACCACAGTCTCTTCTTCAGGACTTTCTTGAACTAGAGAGAGGACAGGGGCTTTATACAACCTTTTTCTCTTCCTTTCTTCTTTGATCTTGAGGAGCGATTCTGCAGCCTCAGCCTCCTTCCTCTCTTTTAACACTTCAGTGTCGGCCATTTCATTCGACTCATCCATGTGAAGAGATATTATTTCATCAAATTTGTAGTTCCTATACCCCAGATAATTCAATCTTGCTTCCTTAACTAATCTTCCTAAGTATATGGCCTAGGGGCAGCCCTGATTACAACTTGCATGAAGCTGGGGGTCTTTCTTGTTCTCTCTCCCCTTTCCTTCTCTTCCTCTCCCTCTTTTCCTCCTCAATCTCCTCGGGAGTCATCTTTCTTTTCCCTTTGTCACTCACGGGCTTGTGTGACTCAGGGTGGAGAGAACTTTGGCCTTTATTGCTTGGTGCTGCACTGAAGCTCTAGCTAGAGAGAGGCTGTGAGACACCTTCACCAACTGGTGCCTCACTAAGGGTAATGGGTTTTAAGGGTACCGATGAAGCTCCTTTTTAAAGGTTCACAGGCTCAACTACTAGGCCTTCAGTTTGAACTCTTCAAGCACCCTTTTTTGAATCCTATTAGCTAACCTTGTAGCTTGCTTGTTTATACTTGGGTTAGCAAGTGGGAGGTCAACTAGATAGGTACCCTCATAGTATCTCAGGTTATAGATGTTGAAGATACCCTGAGACCTAGAGATTACCAAGGCTCTCCTTTGATCATCATACCTCCATCCCACTATTGTATTTTTAGCAGGGTGAGATGGAGTAGGCATAGCCCTTGGTATACCCTCCTCAAACAAGCATTGAATGAGTGGTGGAGTCCTCTGGATGGATCTCTCAACTAACTTTCCCTTGAGATCGGTGATCTCAAGTTGCTGGTCATTGGCCCTTCTTTGTAAGGTAGTCACCTGAGATTCTAGGTGACTAACTTTTGGAACTAAATATTTGCAAAGTTTGGAAATTTTGTGCACCTTTAGTTGTAGGCTCCCTTCATCTTCATTAGAAGAATCACAGGGTGATGAGAGAATAGGACCAAGGTCTTATTCCTCCTCACTAGCTTCAGTCTCTTGGCGGCTAGTTTTCCCCTACACACTAATAGCTTCAAAAGAAGTGTTAATGGGATGGGTTGCCATGGTTTAGGTTTGAATGACGTAATCAACTGCAAAAGTTAGAGCCTCTTCCATATGGGCCTCCTAAACAGGTTCAGGGAGGTCCACCTTAGTTGTGGGTGGATGATATGGGCTAGATATAGGTGATGTGGGAGCACTTATCTCTCTTTGAGATGGAGTGCATAAGAGAGACTCATGGTACTCACTAAATCCTATATTTCAAGGTTGGGTATTGGTTTATTGAGGTCAAGCGGCTGGGGATGGTAACTTTCCCTTAAAGGTTGATCACTAGAGTTTTGAGACTCTAAGTGAAGGCTTAAGGCTAGGGTTGTGAGCTCATCAGGCTGAGCATGAGGAACCTCAGCACTGATCATAGATATAATGGGAGTGGTTTGCTCCTCAGGAGAAGTGGGAGCTCTAGTTTCCACTTCTTCCTGCATGGTTTGTGATTTAGGGGCCTGCTCAACTTGAGTAGACTATGCAGGGGTTTGTTTGGACTTTCTTTGGTTGGTGAAGGTGATTTATGGCTGTGTGGGGGTAGCAGAAGTAGAAGGTGTAGGTTCAACATTGGCTGGTGCTGCCAAGTTGTCACCTTGAGCAATGAGCTCTAACATTTTTGGGACCAGAGTTGTTTCTACTCCTGAGAAGCCAATAGTTGGCTTTCTTATTGTCTTGAAGATGCCGGGTTTCATCTATCCTAATTTAAGAACATTACTTGTTCCCCTTAACTGTGAGCCCAGTTCACAGTTAAGAATGTATTAAAAATATCTAGGGAACATATAATATTCTAAGGAGTCGATGTCTGCCAGCAGATTTTTATATACAAATTGAGAATACCTGAACTTGACCCCTTGTACCATTCCATGGACTATATAGGAAAGGTCCTCGGGAATTTGGTCCTAACCTTCATGTTTGTTTGATAGGGAGTGGATAACCATATGGAGGAGGTACTTCCCCTTGGATAGATCTTACCTTTCCTTAAGGTTCTTATGGAGTAGTCCCCTTCATAGCCTATCTGCTAAAATGAGTTATTAACAGTAGACTTAGGGAAGGACAAGTCACCCTCTTGATCATCCAGCCTTAGATGAGAGTTGATGGTGGCTGGAGTGATGAATATTGTCCTCCCCTGCACTGTGGTAGATAGTGCTACCATCCAAGATGACCTCTTGGCAAGTCCTCCTGAACTCCAAAAGTTGATCTACATATAGTGAAGGGTCGATTGTGAGGACGGCGAGGTAGTTGGTTAGAGATAAGAAATGACAAACGTCTGAGAAACTTGGGTCTTTCTCAGACGATAACAGAGCAACTTGATTATATTTCCTGTGTAAGTGCGTGGAGAAATCTGGTTGGTTTCGGGGATTAGGGTTGGCCATTTTGAGTAGCTTTGAGGTGAAGAAAGGTAAGAAGACGGTTAGTTTGTGGGTGAATTTAGGGTTTGATTCTTGGAAATGAAGGAGAAAGTGAAAGAGGGGGACCCATTGTAAATATATTTATGATATGGATTTGAGACAAAGTTAATGCAAACGAATAAACTTTGAAATCCGAGTGTCGGTCCCACCTCTGAAAAAGTGCCCAAATGGTAGTTTTCTTGGAAGTCAAAAATCTTCCAAAGGTTATTTGACTTCGGAAGTTTTGAGAAAACTTCCATAGCCAATTTGGCTTCGGGAGATATCCTTTAGCTTTTTAAGAATCTTGCTTTAGAAGAAAAGTTACTTAGAGTATTTTTACTTCCTAGATAGATTTTTCTTCGAAAGATATCAAATATAAGAAATCTTATTCAATAAGAGAACAAAGCTTCCGAGACTTAATTGCTTTCAGAAAAAATAGTCCTTTAATACATATAAGTACTTATAACAAATATAAGCTTCAGAAGATCTATTCAAATTTCTTTTGAAGGTTAGTTTCTCAGAAGTAGTTATTTGTTTTGAAGACATAATTTTCTTCTGAAGACAACTTGATGTCTTCCGAATGAAAATATATCCAAAATTCTCAAAATGGTAAGGGATATCATTTTAAAAAGTTTCTTCCAAAGAAAACAGGGCTTACATGGTGATGATATTAACAACTTAAGACACACATATTATTAAAAATAATCTTGAGTTTAGTTTTAAGAAAATTCTATTGAAAGTTAATCATCCCAATAGCTGATACAAGATACTTAAATCTATGCTAATCAAAAGCTTTCGTGAACAGATCAGCATATTGTTCATTTGTGTTAACTTTGACTAGTTTTGTCAATCATTTTTTAAAAATATCTCCAACCAAATAATACTTGATGTTGATGTGCTTTGTCTTTGAGTGCTACACTGGGTTCTCTATGATAGAGATAGAACTGTTGTTGTCTATGTGGATAGGACTCTTCTTTAAGTTGAATCCATAGTGTAGCATCTGATTCTAAATCCAAAGCACTTGAGCATACCAACTTACAGTAACAATGTATTCAGCTTCAGCAGTTAATGCAGACACACATGATTGTTTCTTGCATTGCCATGAGACTATCCTTCCACCAAGGAATTAACATCCCCCTGATGTAGACTTTGCAGTCTCTTACGGCTACCATAGTCACTATCTGTATATGTATACAGATTGAAGTTAAAATTCTTTGGATACCAAAGTCCCAGCTTAGGAGCTCCTTTGAGGTATCTAAGAATCCTCTTAACAGCAACTAGGTGTGACATCTAGGGGTTGGCTTGATATCTTGGACATATGCATTTAGCAAACATAATATTCGGCCTGCTAGCTGTGAGGTACATAAAAGACCCAATCATATCCTTGTAAAGATGTTCAACAACACACTCCCCCTTAAGATCAGGTCCTAGGGAGTGGTTTCTGGCTATGGGAGTCTTAGCAACCTTGCACTTAGTCAGATGAAATCTTGTTAGTATGTCTTGCACATACTTTGACTAGTTTATGAAGATGCCAATATCTACATGCTTCACTTGAATTTCTAGAAAGAAATTAAGTTCTCCCATGGCACTCATTTCAAATCTGTTTTCCTTCAGCTTCTCAAACTCTTTGCAGAGCCTTTAATTAGTTGACCCAAAGATGATGTCATCTGCATAAACTTGAACCAGTATTAAATCAATCCCTACTACTTTGATGAAGAGTGTGCTATCAATATTACCTCTCTTGTAACCATGTTGGACTAGGCACTGTGACATTGTCTCATACTATTTTCTTGGAGCTTGATGTAGCCCATAAAGAGCTTTGTTAAGCTTGTAGATAATTAGGATGATCATTGTCTGCAAAGCTAGGTTGTTTCTTGACATACACTTCCTCATCTATCACCGTATATAAAAATGCACACTTGACGTCAAGTTGGTAGACCTTAAAATCCTTGGATGCAGCAAAAGCAAGGAATATCCTAACAGCTTTAAGTCTTGCCACAGGAGCAAAAACATCTATGTAGTCAATCCCTTTTTCTTCAGTGTACCCTTAAACAACTAGTATTGCCTTGTTTTTGATGACAAGTCCTCTATCATCCTTCTTATACCTAAATACCTACTTGGTACCTATTTGTGTCTTCCCATGATGAAGAGGACATAGGTTCCAAACCTTTAGTCTTTTGAATTGAAGTAGCTCCTACTACATTGCTTCAAACTAGCTTCCATCTTTCAAAGCTCATTAACTTTCTTTGGCTAAATCTGGGACAAGAAGTAAGAGTGCAGACAAACATTTTTATAATGGGTTTGTCCTCTTGTTCTCACCCTAGTCTCAACATCTCGAATAATGTTTGTGGTGGGATGGTACTTGTGGATTCTTAGTTGAGGAATCACAGCAAGTTGGCTTGATAAATCTAAATTCGTGAAATTTAGATCTGGTGATTAAGTATCACCCACCATATCAGCACACTTATCAAGTGTTACTTGATCCAATGAGTGTGTGACATCATTGATGTTGTCTTCAGTTGAGTGGTTGTCAGCATCATGAAATTCTTGATCACTTTCACCATCTCCATCTCCTCCTACATTGGAAATCCCTTCATTTGAATTTTGTGCCTCATTTCTAGAATTGGTAGGAACCTAAGATACTTTGACTAGTTTCTTCAGCCTATAAAAATGGTTGTCTTTAGTGCACGTACTTTGACTACTTTATGAAGATTCCATTATCAACGTGATTCAGTTGAATTCCTAGAAAGAAATTGAGTTCTCCCATGGCACTCATTTCAAATCTATTTTTCATTCGCTTCTCAAACTCTTTATAGAGCCTTTGATTAGTTAACCCAAAGATGATGTCATCTACAAAAACATGAACTTGCATTAAGTCATTCCTTATTCCTTTGATGAAGAGTGTGATGTCAATAGCACCTCTCTTGTAATAATGTTGGACGAGGTACTGTGATAGTATCTCATAATATTTCCTTGGAGCTTGACGCAGCCCATAAAGAGCTTTGTCAATCTTGTAGACATAATCAGGATGATCATGGTCTGCAAAGCTAGATGGTTGCTTGACATACACATCCTCATCTAGCACCGCATATAAAAATGCACACTTGACATCAAGTTGGTAGACCTTAAAATCCTTGGATGCAACAAAATCAAGGAATATCCTAACAGCTTCAAGTCTTGCCGCAGGAGCAAAAACATCGATGTAGTCAATCCCTTTTTCTTCAGTGTACCCTTAAACAACTAGTATTGCTTTGTTTTTGATGACATGTCCTCTATCATCTTTCTTATACCTAAAAACCTACTTGGTACCTAATTGTGCCTTCCCATGAGGAAGAGGACATAGGTTCCAAACCTTTACTCTTTTGAATTGAAGTAGCTCCTCCTGCATTGCTTCAAACCAGCATCCATCTTTGAAAGCTCATCAACTTTCTTTGGCTAAATCTGGGACAAGAAGTAAGAGTGCAGACAAACATTTTTATCATGGGTTTGCCCTCTTGTTCTCACCCCAGTCTTAACATCTCGAATGATGTTTGTGGTGGGATGGTACTTGTGTATTCTCAGTTGAGGAATCACCGCAAGTTGGCTTGATAGATCTAAATTCATGAAATTTAGATCTGGTGATTAAGTATCACCCACCACATCAGCACACTTATCATGTGTTACTTGATCCAATGAGTGTGTGACATCAGTGATGTTGTCTTCAGTTGAGTGGTTGTCAGCATCATGAAATTCTTGATCACTTTCACCATCTCCATCTCCTCCTACATTGGAAATCCCTTCATTTGAGTTTTGTGCCTCATTTCTAGAATTGGTAGGAACCTAAGATACTTTGACTAGTTTCTTCAGCCTATAAAAATGGTTGTCTTCAGTGCACGTACTTTGACTACTTTATGAAGATGCCATTATCAACGTGATTCAGTTGAATTCCTAGAAAGAAATTGAGTTCTCCCATGGCACTCATTTCAAATCTATTTTTCATTCGCTTCTCAAACTCTTTGTAGAGCCGTTGATTAGTTAACCCAAAGATGATGTCATCTACAAAAACATGAACCAGCATTAAGTCATTCCTTATTCCTTTGATGAAGAGTGTGATGTCAATAGCACCTCTCTTGTAATCGTGTTGGACGAGGTACTGTGATAGTATCTCATAATATTTCCTTGGAGCTTGATGCAGCCCATAAAGAGCTTTGTCAATCTTGTAGACATAATCAGGATGATCATGGTCTGCAAAGCTAGATGGTTGCTTGACATACACTTCCTCATCTATCACCGCATATAAAAATGCACACTTGACATCAAGTTGGTAGACCTTAAAATCCTTGGATGCAGCAAAATCAAGGAATATCCTAACAACTTCATGTCTTGTCACAGGAGCAAAAACATCGATGTAGTCAATCCCTTTTTCTTCAGTGTACCCTTAAACAACTTGTATTGCTTTGTTTTTGATGACATGTCCTCTATGACCCTTCTTATACCTAAAAACCTACTTTCTACCTAATTGTGTCTTCCCATGAGGAAGAGGACATAGGTTCCAAACCATTACTCTTTTGAATTGAAGTGGCTCCTCCTGCATTGCTTCAAACCAACATCCATCTTTCAAAGCTCATCAACTTTCTTTGGCTAAATCTGGGACAAGAAGCAAGAGTGCAGACAAACATTTTTATCATGGGTTTGCTTCTTGTTCTCACCCCAGTCTTAACATCTCGAATGATGTTTGTGGTAGGATGGTACTTGTGGATTCTCAGTTGAGGAATCATAGCAAGTTGGCTTGATAGATCTAAATTCATGAAATTTAGATATGGTGATTAAGTATCACCCTCCACATCATCACACTTATCAAGTGTTACTTGATCCAATGAGTGTGTGACATCAGTGATGTTGTCTTCAGTTGAGTGGTTGTCAGCATCATGAAATTCTTGATCACTTTCACCATATCCATCTCCTCTTACATTGGAAATCCCTTCATTTGAGTTTTGTGCCTTATTTCTAGAATTGGTAGGAACCTCAGATACTTTGACTAGTTTCTTCAGCCCATAAAAATGTTTGTCTTCAGTGCACGTACTTTGACTACTTTATGAAGATGCCATTATCAACGTGATTCAGTTGAATTCCTAGAAAGAAATTGAGTTCTCCCATGGCAGTCATTTCAAATCTATTTTTCATTCGCTTCTCAAACTCTTTGTAGAGCCTTTGATTAGTTAACCCAAAGATGATGTCATCTACAAAAACATGAACCAGCATTAAGTCATTCCTTATTCCTTTGATGAAGAGTGTGATGTCAATAGCACCTCTCTTGTAATCATGTTGGACGAGGTACTGTGATAGTATCTCATAATATTTCCTTGGAGCTTGATGCAGCCCATAAAGAGCTTTGTTAATCACGTAGACATAATCAGGATGATCATGGTCTGCAAAGCTAGATGGTTGCTTGACATTCACTTCCTCATCTATCACCGCATATAAAAATGCACACTTGACATCAAGTTGGTAGACCTTAAAATCCTTGGATGCAACAAAATCAAGGAATATCCTAACAGCTTCAAGTCTTACCACTGGAGCAAAAACATTGGTGTAGTCAATCCCTTTTTCTTCAGTGTACCCTTAAACAACTAGTATTGCTGTGTTTTTGATGACATGTCCTCTATCATCCTTCTTATACCTAAAAACCTACTTGGTACCTAATTATGCCTTCCCATGAGGAAGAGGACATAGGTTCCAAACCTTTACTCTTTTGAATTGAAGTAGCTCCTCCTGAATTGCTTCAAACCAGCATCCATCTTTTAAAGCTCATCAACTTTCTTTGGCTAAATCTGGGACAAGAAGTAAGAGTGCAGACAAACATTTTTATCATGGGTTTGCCCTCTTGTTCTCACCCCAGTCTTAACATCTCGAATGATGTTTGTGGTGGGATGGTACTTGTGTATTCTCAGTTGAGGAATCACAGCAAGTTGGCTTGATAGATCTAAATTCATGAAATTTAGATCTGCTAATTAAGTATCACCCACCACATCAGCACACTTATCATGTGTTACTTGATCCAATGAGTGTGTGACATCAGTGATATTGTCTTTAGTTGAGTGGTTGTCAGCATCATGAAATTCTTGATCACTTTCACCATCTCCATCTCCTCCTACATGGGAAATCCCTTCATTTGAGTTTTGTGCCTCATTTCTAGAATTGGTAGGAACCTCAGATACTTTGACTAGTTTCTTCAGCCCATAAAAATGTTTGTCTTCAGTGCACGTACTTTGACTAGTTTATGAAGATGCCATTATCAACGTGATTCAGTTGAATTCCTAGAAAGAAATTGAGTTCTCCCATGGCACTCATTTCAATTCTATTTTTCATTCGCTTCTCAAACTCTTTGTAGAGCCTTTGATTAGTTAACCCAAAGATGATGTCATCTACAAAAACATGAACCAGCATTAAGTCATTCCTTATTCCTTTGATGAAGAGTGTGATGTCAATAGCACCTCTCTTGTAATCGTGTTGGACGAGGTACTGTGATAGTATCTCATAATATTTCCTTGGAGCTTGATGCAGCCCATAAAGAGCTTTGTCAATCTTGTAGACATAATCAGGATGATCATGGTCTGCAAAGCTAGATGGTTGCTTGACATACACTTCCTCATCTATCACCGCATATAAAAATGCACACTTGACATCAAGTTGGTAGACCTTAAAATCCTTGGATGCAACAAAATCAAGGAATATCCTAACAGCTTCATGTCTTGCCACAGGAGCAAAAACATCGATGTAGTCAATCCCTTTTTCTTCAATGTACCCTTAAACAACTTGTATTGCTTTGTTTTTGATGACATGTCCTCTATGATCCTTCTTATACCTAAAAACCTACTTGCTACCTAATTGTGTCTTCCCATGAGAAAGAGGACATAGTTTCCAAACCTTTACTCTTTTGAATTGAAGTAGCTCCTCCTGCATTGCTTCAAAGCAGCATCCATCTTTCAAAGCTCATCAACTTTCTTTGGCAAAATTTGGGACAAGAAGCAAGAGTGCAGACAAACATTTTTATCATGGGTTTGTCCTCTTGTTCTCAACCCAGTCTTAACTTCTCGAATGATGTTTGTGGTGGGATGGTACTTGTGGATTCTCAGTTGAGGAATCATAGCAAGTTGGCATGATAGATCTAAATTCATGAAATTTAGATCTGGTGATTAAGTATCACCCACCACATCAGCACACTTATCAAGTGTTACTTGATCCAATGAGTGTGTGACATCAATGATGTTGTCTTCAGTTGAGTGGTTGTCAGCATCATGAAATTCTTGATCACTTTCACCATCTCCATCTCCTCCTACATTGGAAATCCCTTCATTTGAGTTTTGTGCCTCATTTCTAGAAATGGTAGGAACCTCAGATACTTTGACTAGTTTCTTCAGCCCATAAAAATGTTTGTCTTCAGTGCACGTACTTTGACTACTTTATGAAGATGCCATTATCAACGTGATTCAGTTGAATTCCTAGAATGAAATTGAGTTCTCCCATGGCACTCATTTCAAATCTATTTTTCATTAGCTTCTCAAAGTCTTTGTAAAGCCTTTGATTAGTTAACCCAAAGATGATGTCATCTACAAAAACATGAACCAACATTAAGTCATTCCTTATTCCTTTGATGAAGAGTGTGATGTCAATAGCACCTCTTTTGTAATCGTGTTGGACGAGGTACTATAATAGTATCTCATAATATTTCCTTGGAGCTTGATGCAACCCATAAAGAGCTTTATCAATCTTGTAGACATAATCAGGATGATCATGGTCTGCAAAGCTAGATGGTTGCTTGACATACACTTCCTCATCTATCACCGCATATAAAAATGCACAATTGATATCAAGTTGGTAGACCTTAAAATCCTTGGATGCAGCAAAATCAAGGAATATCCCAACAACTTCAAGTCTTGCCACAGGAGCAAAAACATCAGTGTAGTCAATCCCTTTTTCCTCAGTGTACCCTTAAACAACTAGTATTGCTTTGTTTTTGATGACAAGTCCTCTATTACCCTTCTTATACCTAAAAACCTACTTGGTACCTAATTGTGTCTTCCCATGAGGAAGAGGATGTAGGTTCCAAACCTTTACTCTTTTGAATTGAAGTAGCTCCTCTTGCATTGCTTCAAACCCGCATCCATCTTTCAAAGCTCATCAACTTTCTTTGGCTAAATCTGGGACAAGAAGCAAGAGTGCAGACAAACATTTTTATCATGGGTTTGTCCTCTTGTTCTCACCCCAGTCTTAACATCTCGAATGATGTTTGTGGTGGGATGGTTCTTGTGGATTCTTAGTTGAGGAATCATAGCAAGTTGGCTTGATAAATCTAATTTCGTGAAATTTAGATCTGGTGATTAAGTATCACCCACCACATCAGCACACTTATCAAGTGTTACTTGATCCAATGAGTGTTTGACATCATTGATGTTGTCTTCAGTTGAGTGGTTGTCAGCATCATGAAATTCTTGATCACTTTCACCATCTCCATCTCCTCCTACATTCAAAATCCCTTCATTTGAGTTTTGTGCCTTATTTCTAGAATTGGTAGGAACCTCAGATACTTTGACTAGTTTCTTCAGCCTATAAAAATGTTTGTCTTCAGTGCACGTACTTTGACTACTTTATGAAGATGCCATTATCAACGTGATTCAGTTGAATTCCTAGAAAGAAATTGAGTTCTCCCATGGTACTTATTTCAAATCTATTTTTCATTAGATTCTCAAACTCTTTGTAGAGCCTTTGTTTAGTTAACCCAAAGATGATGTCATCTACAAAAACATGAACCAACATTAAGTCATTCCTTATTCCTTTGATGAAGAGTGTGATGTCAATAGCACCTCTTTTGTAATCTTGTTGGACGAGGTACTGTGATAGTATCTCATAATATTTCCTTGGAGCTTGATGCAACCCATAAAGAGCTTTATCAATCTTGTAGACATAATCAGGATGATAATGGTCTGCAAAGCTAGATGGTTGTTTGACATACACTTCCTCATCTATCACCGCATATAAAAATGCACACTTGACATCAAGTTGGTAGACCTTAAAATCCTTGGATGCAGCAAAATCAAGGAATATCCTAACAGCTTCAAGTCTTGCCTTAGGAGCAAAAACATCGGTGTAGTCAATCCCTTTTTCCTCAGTGTACCCTTAAACAACTAGTATTGCTTTGTTTTTGATGACAAGTCCTCTATCATCCTTCTTATGCCTAAAAACCTACTTGGTACCTAATTATGTCTTCCCATGAGGAAGAGGACGTAGGTTCCAAACCTTTACTCTTTTGAATTGAAGTAGCTCCTCTTGCATTGCTTCAAACCAGCATCCATCTTTCAAAGCTCATCAACTTTCTTTGGCTAAATCTGGGACAATAAGCAAGAGTGCAGACAAACATTTTTATCATCGGTTTGTCCTCTTGTTCTCACCCCAGTCTTAACATCTCGAATGATGTTTGTGGTGGGATGGTACTTATGGATTCTTAGTTTAGGAATCACAGCAAGTTGGCTTGATAAATCTAAATTCGTGAAATTTAGATTTGGTGATTAAGTATCACCCATCACATCAGCACACTTATCAAGTGTTACTTGATCCAATGAGTGTGTGACATCATTGATGTTGTCTTCAGTTGAGTGGTTGTCAGCATCATGAAATTCTTGATCACTTTCACCATCTCCATCTCCTCCTACATTCAAAATCCCTTCATTTGAGTTTTGTGCCTTATTTCTAGAATTGGTAGGAACCTCAGATACTTTGACTAGTTTCTTTAGCCTATAAAAATGTTTGTCTTCAGTGCACATACTTTGACTACTTTATGAAGATGCCATTATCAACATGATTCAGTTGAATTCCTAGAAAGAAATTGAGTTCTCCCATGGCACTTATTTCAAATCTATTTTTCATTAGATTCTCAAACTCTTTGTAGAGCCTTTGATTAGTTAACCCAAAGATGATTTCATCTACAAAAATATGAACCAGCATTAAGTCATTCCTTATTCCTTTGATGAAGAGTGTGATGTCAATAGCACCTCTCTTGTAATCGTGTTGGACGAGGTACTATGATAGTATCTCATAATATTTCCTTGGAGCTTGATGCAACCCATAAAGAGCTTTATCAATCTTGAAGACATAATCAGGATGATCATGGTCTGCAAAGCTAGATGGTTGCTTGACATACACTTCCTCATCTATCACCGCATATAAAAATGCACACTTGACATCAAGTTGGTAGACCTTAAAATCCTTGGATGCAGCAAAATCAAGTAATATCCTAACAGCTTCAAGTCTTGCCACATGAGCAAAAACATCGGTGTAGTCAATCCCTTTTTCCTCAGTGTACCCTTAAACAACTAGTATTGCTTTGTTTTTGATGACAAGTCCTCTATCATCCTTCTTATACCTAAAAACCTATTTGGTACCTAATTGTGTCTTCCCATGAGGAAGAGGACGTAGGTTCCAAACCTTTACTCTTTTGAATTGAAGTAGCTCCTCCTGCATTGCTTCAAACCAGCATCCATCTTTCAAAGCTCATCAACTATCTTTGGCTAAATCTGGGACAAGAAGCAAGAGCGCATACAAACATTTATATCATGGATTTGTTCTCTTGTTCTCACCCCAGTCTTAACATCTCGAATGATGTTTGTGGTGGGATTGTACTTGTGGATTCTTAGTTGAGGAATCACAGCAAGTTGGCTTGATAAATCTAAATTCATGAAATTTAGATCTGGTGATTAAGTATTACCCACCACATCAGCACACTAATCAAGTGTTACTTGATCCAATGAGTGTGTGACATCATTGATGTTGTCTTCAGTTGAGTGGTTGTCAGCATCATGAAATTCTTGATCACTTTCACCATCTCCATCTCCTCCTACATTCAAAATCCCTTCATTTGAGTTTTGTGCCTTATTTTTAGAATTGGTAGGAACCTCAGATACTTTGACTAGTTTCTTCAGCCTATAAAAATGTTTGTCTTCAGTGCACATACTTTGACTACTTTATGAAGATGCCATTATCAACATGATTCAGTTGAATTCCTAGAAAGAAATTGAGTTCTCCCATGGCACTTATTTCAAATCTATTTTTCATTAGATTCTCAAACTCTTTGTAGAGCCTTTGATTAGTTAACCCAAAGATGATGTCATCTACAAAAATATGAA
This sequence comes from Flaveria sonorensis, assembly GCA_025506505.1. Taxonomy (NCBI): domain Eukaryota; kingdom Viridiplantae; phylum Streptophyta; class Magnoliopsida; order Asterales; family Asteraceae; genus Flaveria; species Flaveria sonorensis. Next base: position 22,857,935 of record CM046431.1, on the reverse strand, counting down.
CCACCATTAAGTCATTCCTTATTCCTTTGATGAAGAGTGTGATGTCAATAGCTTCTCTCTTGTAATCGTGTTGGACGAGGTACTGTGATAGTATCTCATAATATTTCCTTGGAGCTTGATGCAGCCCATAAAGAGCTTTGTCAATCTTGTAGACATAATCAGGATGATCATGGTCTGCAAAGCTAGATGGTTGCTTGACATACACTTCCTCATCTATCACCGCATATAAAAATGCACACTTGACATCAAGTTGGTAGACCTTAAAATCCTTGGATGCAACAAAATCAAGGAATATCCTAACAGCTTCATGTCTTGCCACAGGACCAAAAACATCGATGTAGTCAATCCCTTTTTCTTCAGTGTACCCTTAAAAAACTTGTATTGCTTTGTTTTTGATGACATGTCCTCTATGATCCTTCTTATACCTAAAAACCTACTTGCTACCTAATTGTGTCTTCCTATGAGGAAGAGGACATAGGTTCCAAACCTTTACTCTTTTGAATTGAAGTAGCTCCTCCAGCATTGCTTCAAAGCAGCATCCATATTTCAAAGCTCATCAACTTTCTTTGGCAAAATCTGGGACAAGAAGCAAAAGTGCAGACAAACATTTTTATCATGGGTTTGTCCTCTTGTTCTCAACCCAGTCTTAACTTCTCGAATTATGTTTGTGGTGGGATGGTACTTGTGGATTCTCAGTTGGGGAATCATAGCAAGTTGGCTTGATAGATCTAAATTCATGAAATTTAGATCTGGTGATTAAGTATCACCCACCACATCAGCACACTTATCAAGTGTTACTTGATCCAATAAGTGTGTGACATCAGTGATGCCGTCTTCAGTTGATTGGTTGTCAGCATCATGAAATTCTTGATCACTTTCACCATCTCCATCTCCTCCTACATTGGAAATCCCTTCATTTGAGTTTTGTGCGTCATTTCTAGAAATGGTAGGAACCTCAGATACTTTGACTAGTTTCTTCAGCCCATAAAAATGTTTGTCTTCAGTGCACGTACTTTGACTACTTTATGAAGATGCCATTATCAACGTGATTCAGTTGAATTCCTAGGTTGAAATTGAGTTCTCCCATGGCACTCATTTCAAATCTATTTTTCATTAGCTTCTCAAACTCTTTGTAGAGCCTTTGATTAGTTAACCCAAAGATGATGTTATCTACAAAAACATGAACCAACATTAAGTCATTCCTAATTCCTTTGATGAAGAGTGTGATGTCAATAGCATCTCTTTTGTAATCGTGTTGGACGAGGTACTGTGATAGTATCTCATAATATTTCCTTGGAGCTTGATGCAACCCATATAGAGCTTTATCAATCTTGTAGGCATAATCAGGATGATCATGGTCTGCAAAGCTAGATGGTTGCTTGACATACACTTCCTCATCTATCACCGCATATAAAAATGCACACTTGACATCAAGTTGGTAGACCTTAAAATCCTTGGATGCAGCAAAATCAAGGAATATCCTAACAGCCTCATGTCTTGCCACAGGACCAAAAACATCGATGTAGTCAATCCCTTTTTCTTCAGTGTACCCTTAAACAACTTGTATAGCTTTGTTTTTGATGACATGTCCTCTATGATCCTTCTTATACCTAAAAACCTACTTGCTACCTAATTGTGTCTTCCTATGGGGAAGAGGACATAGGTTCCAAACCTTTACTCTTTTGAATTGAAGTAGCTCCTCCTGCATTGCTTCAAAGCAGCATCCATCTTTCAAAGCTCATCAACTTTCTTTGGCAAAATCTGGGACAAGAAGCAAAAGTGCAGACAAACATTTTTATCATGGGTTTGTCCTCTTGTTCTCAACCCAGTCTTAACTTCTCGAATGATGTTTGTGGTGGGATGGTACTTGTGGATTCTCAGTTGGGGAATCATAGCAAGTTGGCTTGATAGATCTAAATTCATGAAATTTAGATCTGGTGATTAAGTATCACCCAGTACATCAGCACACTTATCAAGTGTTACTTGATCCAATGAGTGTGTGACATCATTGTTGTTGTCTTCAGTTGAGTGGTTGTCAGCATCATGAAATTCTTAATCACTTTCACCATCTCCATCTCCTCCTACATTCAAAATCCCTTCATTTGAGTTTTGTGCCTCATTTCTAGAATTGGTAGGAACCTCAGATACTTTGACTAGTTTCTTCAGCCTATAAAAATGTTTGTCTTCAGTGCACATACTTTGACTACTTTATGAAGATGCCATTATCAACGTTATTCAGTTGAATTCCTATAAAGAAATTGAGTTCTCCCATGGCACTTATTTCAAATCTATTTTTCATTAGATTCTCAAACTCTTTGTAGAGCCTTTGATTAGTTAACCCAAAGATGATGTCATCTACAAAAATATGAACCAACATTAAGTCATTCCTTATTCCTTTGATGAAGAGTGTGATGTCAATAGCACCTCTCTTGTAATCGTGTTGGACGAGGTACTGTGATAGTATCTCATAATATTTCCTTGGAGCTTGATGCAGCCCATAAAGAGCTTTGTCAATCTTGTAGACATAATCAGGATGATCATGGTCTGCAAAGCTAGATGGTTGCTTGACATACACTTCCTCATCTATCACCGCATATAAAAATGCACACTTGACATCAAGTTGGTAGACCTTAAAATCCTTGGATGCAACAAAATCAAGGAATATCCTAACAGCTTCATGTCTTGCCACAAGACCAAAAACATCGATGTAGTCAATCCCTTTTTCTTCAGTGTACCCTTAAACAACTTGTATAGCTTTGTTTTTGATGACATGTCCTCTATGATCCTTCTTATACCTAAAAACCTACTTGCTACCTAATTGTGTCTTCCTATGAGGAAGAGGACATAGGTTCCAAACCTTTACTCTTTTGAATTGAAGTAGCTCCTCCTGCATTGCTTCAAAGCAGCATCCATCTTTCAAAGCTCATCAACTTTCTTTGGCAAAATCTAGGACAAGAAGCAAAAGTGCAGACAAACATTTTTATCATGGGTTTGTCCTCTTGTTCTCAACCCAGTCTTAACTTCTCGAATGATGTTTGTGGTGGGATGGTACTTGTGGATTCTCAGTTGGGGAATCATAGCAAGTTGGCTTGATAGATCTAAATTCATGAAATTTAGATCTGGTGATTAAGTATCACCCACTACATCAGCACACTTATCAAGTGTTACTTGATCCAATGAGTGTGTGAAATCAGTGATGCTGTCTTCAGTTGAGTGGTTGTCAGCATCATGAAATTCTTGATCACTTTCACCATCTCCATCTCCTCCTACATTGGAAATCCCTTCATTTGAGTTTTGTGCGTCATTTCTAGAAATGGTAGGAACCTCAGATACTTTGACTAGTTTCTTCAGCCCATAAAAATGTTTGTCTTCAGTGCACGTACTTTGACTACTTTATGAAGATGCCATTATCAACGTGATTCAGTTGAATTCCTAGGTTGAAATTGAGTTCTCCCATGGCACTCATTTCAAATCTATTTTTCATTAGCTTCTCAAACTCTTTGTAGAGCCTTGGATTAGTTAACCCAAAGATGATGTCATCTACAAAAACATGAACCAACATTAAGTCATTCCTTATTCCTTTGATGAAGAGTGTGATGTCAATAGCATCTCTTTTGTAATCGTGTTGGACGAGGTACTGTGATAGTATCTCATAATATTTCCTTGGAGCTTGATGCAACCCATATAGAGCTTTATCAATCTTGTAGGCATAATCAGGATGATCATGGTCTGCAAAGCTAGATGGTTGCTTGACATACACTTCCTCATCTATCACCGCATATAAAAATGCACACTTGACATCAAGTTGGTAGACCTTAAAATCCTTGGATGCAGCAAAATCAAGGAATATCCTAACAGCTTCAAGTCTTGCCACAGGAGCAAAAACATCGGTGTAGTCAATCCTTTTTTCTTCAGTGTACCCTTAAACAACTAGTATTGCGTTGTTTTTGATGACAAGTCCTCTATCATCCTTCTTATACCTAAAACCCTACTTGGTACCTAATTGTGTCTTCCCATGAGGAAGAGGATGTAGGTTCCAAACCTTTACTCTTTTGAATTGAAGTAGCTCCTCTTGCATTGCTTCAAACCAGCATCCATCTTTCAAAGCTCATCAACTTTCTTTGGCTAAATCTGGGACAAGAAGCAAGAGTGCAGACAAACATTTTTATCATGGGTTTGTCCTCTTGTTCTCACCCCAGTCTTAACATCTCGAATGATGTTTGTGGTGGGATGGTACTTGTGGATTCTTAGTTGAGGAATCACAGCAAGTTTGCTTGATAAATCTAAATTCGTGAAATTTAGATCTGGTGGTTAAGTATCACCCACCACATCAGCACACTTATCAAGTGTTACTTGATCCAATGAGTGTGTGACATCATTGTTGTTGTCTTCAGTTGAGTGGTTGTCAGCATCATGAAATTCTTAATCACTTTCACCATCTCCATCTCCTTCTACATTCAAAATCCCTTCATTTGAGTTTTGTGCCTCATTTCTAGAATTGGTAGGAACCTCAGATACTTTGACTAGTTTCTTCAGCCTATAAAAATGTTTGTCTTCAGTGCACATACTTTGACTACTTTATGAAGATGCCATTATCAACGTTATTCAGTTGAATTCCTATAAAGAAATTGAGTTCTCCCATGGCACTTATTTCAAATCTATTTTTCATTAGATTCTCAAACTCTTTGTAGAGCCTTTGATTAGTTAACCCAAAGATGATGTCATCTACAAAAATATGAACCAGCATTAAGTCATTCCTTATTCCTTTGATGAAGAGTGTGATGTCAATAGAACCTCTCTTGTAATCGTGTTGGACGAGGTATTGTGATAGTATCTCATAATATTTCCTTGGAGCTTGATGCAGCCCATAAAGAGCTTTGTCAATCTTATAGACATAATCAGGATGATCATGGTCTGCAAAGCTAGATGGTTGCTTGACATACACTTCCTCATCTATCACCGCATATAAAAATGCACACTTGACATCAAGTTGGTAGACCTTAAAATCCTTGGATGCAACAAAATCAAGGAATATCCTAACAGTTTCAAGTCTTGCCATAGGAGCAAAAACATCGGTGTAGTCAATCCCTTTTTCTTCAGTGTACCCTTAAACAACTAGTATTGCTTTGTTTTTGATGACATGTCCTCTATCATCCTTCTTATACCTAAAAACCTACTTGGTACCTAATTGTGTGTTCCTATGAGGAAAAGGACATAGGTTCCAAACCTTTACTCTTTTGAATTGAAGTAACTCCTCCTGCATTGCTTCAAACCAGCATCCATCTTTCAAAGCTCATCAACATTCTTTGGCTAAATCTGGGACAAGAAGCAAGAGTGCAGACAAACATTTTTATCATGGGTTTGTCCTCTTGTTCTCACCCTAGTCTCAACATCTCGAATGATGTTTGTGGTGGGATGGTACTTGTGGATTCTCAATTAAGGAATCATTGCAAGTTGGTTTGACAAATCTAAAATAGTAAAATTTAGATCTAGTGATTAAGTATCACCCACCATATCAGCACACTTATCAAGTGTAACTTGATCCAATGAGTGTGTGACATCATTGATTTTGTCTTTAGTTGAGTGGTTGTCAGTATCATGAAATTCTTGATCAGTTTCACCATCTCCATCTCCTCCTACATTGGAAATCCCTTCATTTGAGTTTTTTGCCTCATTGCTAGGATTGGTAGGCACCTTAGATACTTTGACTAGTTTATGCAGCCCATAAAAATGTTTGTCTTTAGTGCACATACTTTGACTACTTTATGAAGATGCCGTTATCAAGCTGATTCAGTTGAATTCCTAGAAAGAAATTTAGTTCTCCCATGGCACTCATTTCAAATCTATTTTTCATTAGCTTCTAAAACTCTTTGTAAAGCCTTTGATTAGTTAACCCAAAGATGATGTCATTAACAAAAACATGAACCAGCATTAAGTCATTCCTTATTCCTTTAATGAAGAATGTGATGTCAATAGCACCTCTCTTGTAATCGTGTTGGATGAGGTACTGTGATAGTATCTCATAATATTTCCTTGGAGCTTGATGCAGCCCATAAAGAGCTTTGTCAATCTTGTAGACATAATCTAGATGATCATGGTCTGCAAAGCTAGAAGGTTGCTTGACATACACTTCCTCATCTATTACCCCATATAAAAATGCACACTTGACATCAAGTTGGTAGACCTTAAAATTCTTGGATGCAGCAAAAGCAAGCAATATTCTAACATTTTCAAGTCTTGCCACAAGAGTAAAACCATCTGTGTAGTCAATCCTTTCTTCTTGAGTGTACCCTTGAACAACTAGTATTGCCTTGTTTTTGATGACAAGTCCTCTATCATCTTTCTTATTAAACAAAAATCCTTTTGGTACCTATTGGTGTCTTCCCATAAGTAAGAGGACATAGGTTCCAAACCTTTTATGTTTTGAATTAAAGTAGCTCCTCCTGTATTACTTCAACCCAGCTTCTATCTTTTAAAGCTTCATCAACTTTCATTGTCTCAATCAAGGACAAGAAGCAAGAGTGCAGACAAACATTTTTATCATGGGTTTGTCCTCTTGTTCTCACCCTAGTCTTAACATCTCGAATGATGTTTGTGGTGGGATGGTACTTATGGATTCTCAGTTGAGGAATCATAGCAAGTTGGCTTAATAAATCTAAATTCATGAAATTTAGATCTGGTGATTAAGTATCACCTACCACATCAGCATACTTATCAAGTGTTACTTGATCCAATGAGTGTGTGACATCATTGATGTTGTCTTCAGTTGAGTGGTTGTCAGCATCATGAAATTCTTGATCACTTTCACCATCTCCATCTCCTCTTACATTCGAAATCCCTTCATTTGAGTTTTGTGCCTCATTTCTAGAATTGGTAGGAACCTCAGATACATTGACTAGTTTCTTCAGCCCATAAAAATGTTTGTTTTCAGTCATACTTTGACTAGTTTATGAAGATGCCATTATCAACCTTCTTCAGTTGAATTCCTAGAAAGAAATTAAATTCTCCCAAGGAACTCATTTCAAGTCTATTTTTTGTTAGCTTCTCAAACTCTTGATTAGTTTACCAAAGATGATGTATTCTACATAAACTTGAACTAGAATTAAGTCATTCCTTATTTCTTTGATGAAGAGTGTGCTGTCAATAGTACTTTTTCTTGTAACCATGTTGGACTAGGTACTGCGATAGTGTCTCATACTATTTCCTTGGAGCTTGATGCAATTGTAAGGTAATATCAGAAGATTATAAGGCTGATACAACCAAAGAAACCAAAACAACCAAGGGTCTTCCTGCATGCATGCACTAGATGTACAAGGCAGAAGTTGCTTTGAAAGTTTTACACTCTACATCAGACAATACTCTAAGTGTAAAATCTTCTGAAGCCAAAGTCCAAATCTTTCAAAGCCAAAGATGAAGTCTTTCGAAGCTTCAGAGACAAAGTCTTCTGAAGTCATTTTGCTGTGAAGACTGATTTCTTTAGAAGACAGAGAAGACATGCTTTCTCTGATCTACTTTACATAAAGCTGACACACTTTTCATTGCAACTCTTAAGACTCACCAACTTGTATGAGTTGGTGAAAAGTCCATGCTTTTGTAAATAGTAGAATAAGGTCTTTGTCTATAACTTCCTACTTTTGTACCTGTAAACTTTTTTATATTAGAAAAGGATATGAGCTATGGCATATCATAGTCACTAGTCAAAAGACAATCTGCCTTTTGACTCTTTCCAACTATCTTTTTAAGTATTGACGGTTGTAGGATGTAGTATAAAATGTCTCAGGTCCTTGTAATTCGAATATGCTTTGTAACACTTGTAATAGAACTTAATAGCAATATACAACATCCTTGGAAACCATACTTGTTTTTTGTTGTTCTTAGTTCTGTCTCGCTACTTACTTGTGTTCTTAGTATCATCATACTCAAACCCGGTTCCCTATTTGAACTGTTAAGTTTTCTAAATCTCTCCTCATTGTGAGACTGATTGTATTGACCACCCTTCACACGGTCCTGCAATTAGTATCAGAGTATTTTAGGCTCTTGATTGTAAAATGTCACCATCTTTAATCCTTTCACTCTCACAAAATACTTAACATATCAAATGGCAGCTGTCACCAAGGCTAACATGGAAACTGGTACTATGACTAAGTCCCCATTTATCACTCATGAAGACTTTGACACTTGGTGTCAAAGAATGGAAGGCTTCATCAAGTCCTAGGATTCCAAGATGTAGGGGTTGTAGATGCTTCTTAAAAGATTAACATTAGTCTTTATGAGTCTTGTATAGTTTTTGTCATAGTATAGGTTCCTTTGCTTTCTTGATTAGTATATATAGCATAGATATGTTTTGTGTAGGTAAGTTTTAAGTTTTAGAGTGATTGAGATGCTTTGTAACTGTTTATTACACTTTGTATTCTTCTATATGCTAATCAATGAAAACTCTATGAATTTTTGTTGATTTGCTTGTGTTGAATTGAATACTTGTGTGTTTTAGATTGAATTGTGTTAATATATCATCACAGATCGATCCATTTTGAGCTCATCAAATGGTATCAGAGCTCTCAGTTCAGTGATTGAAGTTCTTCAACTGTCGAACTCTCAAAATCACTTGAATCTGTGATTGATAAACAATTCAGTCGTATAATTGGTGAATTCAGTTGTGTTTCATCATCATGAACATGATTTGATTCACAATTAGCAGTACAATTCGTTCAAATCAGATAATTTGAACAAAAAGCTCTTCGAACCTGTTTTTCATTTGTCGAACCTGTTCTTGAATCAAAAGATCAATTTTGGTTATTAATTGAAGAAATTGAAGTTGAAGGATTGATTATTGATCAATTTTCTACATAATTTGAGGATTTCAGATCAATTAATTAAGTTTTGAAGGAATTCAGAAAATTTAAGTTCGTATGAAACTGATGAATGTGGCGCATTAGGTCAAAAACACTGTTGAAAATTGCCTAAGTGTTAGGCGCATAACAACTGTTTAGGTGTTTTTGCACTGTTTGGGCGTTTTTTAGTTAGGCGTTTTTTCTAGTGTGTCGGCGTTTGTGAACTGTGTGGACACTGAAGATTTGCTGAAACTAAAGAATTCCAGGCGTTTTATAGCCGTTGAGGCGTTTTTGAACTATTTGGATGTTTTACCAACCAGGCGTCTGACAACTGTTCAGGCGTTTTGATACTGTTCAGAAGCTTTTCAACTTGGGCGTTTTGGAATTTTTCTAAGGCAATCCCTTAGACGTTTCAAAGTCAAAGTCAAAGGAAGTACCACAACTGTTTGAGTGTTTTACCACTATTTGGATGCATCAGCTTTAACACTTAGAAAATTTTTGAAATTTTTCAGAAACTTAAAAAATCCAAAAATATTTTCAATTCATTGTTTTAATTTGAAACATTAAAAACAACAAAAACAAATTTCTTTTAAAAATCAAAAACTAAAAATGGTAAAATCAGAAGACTCAGAAAACAGAGTTCCCAAGCTGAAGAATAGAGCAGATTTCAAGAATTGGTCACTGAGATTAAAACATCATTTGAATTCTATTGATACTGATCTATGGAAATCAATAGAAAAAGGACCTTATATTCCTATAACTTCAGATGGTCCTGATAGAGGTTTTGTTTACACTAAAGAATCTTAGGAACCATATCCTGAAGATGGATTACAGGGTGATGATCTAAGGAAAGTTAAAAATGATATAAAAGCTTATTCTTTGGACTGCCACTTGAAGTCCTTACAAGGCTTGATGGTTATCAGACGGGATACACCATGTATAAGGCCTTGAAAATAATATGTGAAGGTGGAAAGGAGATCCAGGATCTGAAAAAACAAAAGTTAAAGAGACAATTAGAACTTTTTGAACATTTATCCGGTGAAACAATAAATCAGATGATGAACAGATTTGTTCAACTAACTACTGAGATGTCGACTGTAGGCATCAAGAATGGTTTAAAAGATCTTAACTTCAGGCTTCTCAATGCTCTTCCATCTTCATGGAAGCAAACAGTCATTCTGTTAAAGCATACTGAGAAATTCCCAATGGATCTTGATCTCTTGATCGCTAAAATAGAATCTGTTGAAATTGATGAAAGTTCTAGAAACAATGACAGAGCAGCTTCGATGTCACAATATAAATATGTTGCTTCTCCAGCAAGTACTGTGGAGAATGCATTCATGGCTAAGAGTGAAACTTCACCAGAAGATGAGGGTGATCTATTTGTTGGCGCATGGTTCTTCACTGATTCTACTTACACAAGTGCTCCTGCCTATACAACTCAGAATCAACCTCAATCTCCTCCTATGCCTAAAAGTTCTAAATCTCAAGCAGAGACTCCATCTGCTAACTCTGCTAAAACTAGCAAAGTTAACTATGTAATAAACATCCTATTACAGGATGAAGAGTCTAAAACTGCTTTCACTACATTTATGGCAAGCTTTCAAGCTTATCAAGGTAGTCATCTAACTCAACTTGATCTTGTTTTGCAGGATTTGTTTGAAATGGATCCAGACGATGTAGAAGAAATGGATCTAAACTGGCAAATGGTTATGATAGCTTACAGGACTCAGAAACACTCGTATGTCATCAGAAACTACAAGCCAAGTGCAAACAAGTCTGTTGGATTTGATAAGTCCAAATCTAGGTGTTTTAACTGTAACATCTATGGTCACTTCTCCAGAGAGTGCAAAGCTCCAAGGAATAAAGGAGGAAATGGCCAATCAAGCTCAAGTAATCAAAGGTTTCAGCAATCTTCACAAAAGACATTTTAGAAACCTTATCAAAGCCTACCAATGCCAGAATTGAAAGATGATTCTAAATCATCAGAGGAGCCCAAGAAAGCTCTTGTTGTTAATATTAAAGATGGTTATGATTGGAGTGCATACGCTGAGCAATTTACTGCTGATTTAACCTCCAGTTTATCTCTTGTTGCAGAAATACAAAAAGAAGATTGGTCTGAATTTAATGATCCAAAAGATGATAGAAACTCTGAGAACGAGGAAGAGGATTATGACTGAAGTGACAAGTCTGATCCCAAGGAAGATTCAGAGGAAGTTGCATTGATGGCAAAATCTGATCAACCAAAGGTTTAAAGCTTTAACTCTGAAACTTCTTCTCCTAAATATTCTGAAATTCCACCGGTAGTCAGAGAAAAATTATACACAAAGTCTTGCTTCGAACATGTCGAATACTACAGAAATTATTCTTATAAGATTTGTGAAAAACTCAAGCAAGAAGAATTAATGCATAACAAACTCAAAAACGATCATAAAGTATCTGATGAAAAAATTATCTCTATTCAAAATTCATGGAACAAAACTCTAAGAGAACTTGAAATTGTATCAAAACAACTTGAAGAGATGACAAAAAATCTTGAACTAGAGAAGATAGCACATGCTGCTACACAAGTGGATCTCGCAAAAGTTAAAAGATCTAAAAGTATTGTGGAAAAATTGGTAAAAGAAAGAAAAGATAAACAAAAGGCAGGATTGGGTTTCACTCATGAATCGATGCCTGAATCAATAACAAATACTTTACCAGAAAACTTTAACACTCATGATCACTCGCCAGAAAACAAGGCAAAATTAAAAGCTTTTCAAAACAGGACCAAGATGTTTGATTCTGAAGAAGAGAAAACAAACGTGGAAATTTTTGAAGAGAAAGATAACGAAAAGATAAAAAATGGTCATCCTGTTAAAGTAAAATCTTATGAACCAAAGCCTAAAACAAAGAAAGTTTTTGTTCCTAAAGAGTCAGTTTTGGAGGAAGTGAATATTATAACTAAAAACCAAAACTCAAAAAATCAAAACAAAGTTCAAAATGATGAAGAAACATCGGAAGATTCAAATTCATTTGGGTCAATTAACCCAGAATTCATTAAATGACAAAAAGACCAGAAAAAGAAAGAATGTGAAAAAGAATCTTCAACTGAGGATATTCAATCAAAACCGAAAACTGGTTCTACAAAATCAAGGAACCAGAGAAGAAGAAGAAAAATGAATAAAGCTAAAAATGAACAAATAAAAATTTAGGAAAATCAGACAAAAGAAACAAATCAGGCAACAAAATTAAATCCAATTAAATTTATATCTGCTGCTTTGTTGAATGTGAACTCCATTCAAGATGTTAAAGAAAATCCTAAGAACAAATCAACCTCTGATCTGAAAACGGGTTCAGATTCTAAGACTTCCGCTGTAGCTAAAAGATTTGTATCTAAGGAAAACAAGAATGAAATTCATTTTCAAAAACAAAAACAAATTGTGCAAAAGAAAAGTGATTCAAATCAAAAGCATAATTCTTCAAATCAAAAACAACAAATTAACTCTTTGACACCTAAAAGTAAACAAGTTTCTAATGTTGCGTCAACGTCAAAGGTTAATAAGCAATTATTCAAGACTCCACAGAGGTATTGTAACATATGTGACATGTATAATCACAAAACGTCTGAATGTTTTTTAACAAATACTGTCAAATTTGCGATATGAGAAATCACTCAACTTCAGAATGTTATTTTAACAAATATTGTACCTACTGTGATGAGCAAACTCACAACACTAAAGATTGTTACTTTAGAAAGAATTCACAGAGGAGAGGATTTGCCACTTCAACAGTAAGCAAAGGTTATGTTAAGCCGCAATATAAAAGAAACCAAAATGTTGTTTTTCAAAGATTAACACACCAACCCTCCTTAGGTTTGAACACTTTCAAAAGAAATAATTCAGTGAGACCTAAACAATACTTCAATGATAATTTCATTCCAAGGTCAGTGAGAAGTAATAACAAAAGTTTTGAAAATAAAAGCTTTTCAAACAACGGTCAGTCAAAAAGCATGAATTTTTCGAACAAACATAATTTTGTTACAAATAACAGAATTGGTAAATTCATAAAGAATAAACCTGATGTCAACAAACTTCACTTTAAACAATTTACTATTGTTGACAAGTTTGGAAAACCCAAGACCATTTCGGCTTGGGTAGATAATTCAACTTAAATTGTATTGTTTTGCAGGTACGCCCGAGAAGACCAATCAATACTTGGTATGTGGATATCGGGTGTAGCTGGCATATGATAGGCAATCAAGCCTTATTACAAGATTTTAAGTTAAAAGATGGAATGCATGTCATCTTTGGTGGTGATGCGGGAGGAAAAATAACCGGAGAAGGAACAGTATCCAACGGGATTATAAGCTTTGATAAAGTCAACTTCTGTTCACAGTTGAACTTTAATTTGTTAAGCGTATCCCAAATTTGTGATAAATCCTACTCTGTACTTTTTGATGATTCTTTCTGTTATATCTTGAAGTCAGGATTTCAGATAAGCAAGGATTGCGTGGTTGTTAAAGCTGTCAGAGACCGAGACGTATACAAACTGGATATGTCTCAAGTGGACTCTTCTACAGAAACAACTTGTCTCTTTGCTAAAGCATCAAATGATGAAAGCTAGCTTTGGCATAGACATCTGGGGCATTCAAATTTCAAGAATATGAACAAGCTTGTAGCAGGAAATCATGTTATTGGCCTTCCATCGAAGAAGTTTGTCACAACTGATTTATGCTCAGCATGTTTAAAGGGAAAACAACATAGAGCGTCTTATAAGTCCAAGCTGATAAACTCAAATTCCAAACCCCTTCAGTTGTTGCATATGGACCTTTTTGGATCACTGAAGAGTATATACAAGATCTTTTTCTAAATGCTAAATCTGAAACGACTGAATTAATAAAAGAATTCATCATTAAAGTAGAAAATCAACTTGATCAAAAAGTAAAAATAATTAGAAGTGATAATGGGACGGAATTCAAAAATCTAACTCTTGACATGTTTTGTGCAATGAAAGGAATATCTCATCAGTTCAGTGCTCCCAAAACTCCTCGACAAAACGGAGTTGCTGAAAGGAAGAACCGAACATTGATTGAAGCTGCACGATCCATGTTAGCCGATGCTAAAATTCTGATCACATTCTGGGATGAAGCAATATCAACTGCATGTTTTGTTCAGAACCATTCATTAATTGTTAAAGACAAACTGAAAACTCCATATGAGTTAATGTTTGGCAGGAAACCAAACATAGATTTTCTTAAATCTTTTGGTTGTCCGGTTATGATTCTAAATTCAAGTGATCATTTAGGAAAATTTGAATCAAAATCTGATGATGGATTTTTCGTTGGATATTAATCTGTTTCAAAGGCCTATCGAGTTTATAACTCTAGGACTAACGTTATAGTTAAACATTCAATGTTAAATTTCTTGAAAAATCTTTTCCATCAATGTTAAATGGTTTTGCATGGTTATTTGATTTAGATTCATTGTCAAACTCTTTTAAATCCAACTTGTTTAATCAATCTAACTTGCTAGATTCTACAGGTGAAAAGAAAATTCAAGGAGATCTTAGTTCATTCAGTGACGATTCGGATTCTGACGATGCAGATGATTCAAGCCTAAACTATCCTTATTTTCTTTTGTTAGAGATTCTATTATTTCGTCTAATAATAAAGATCATTCTCATCAAGATAATGCTCATTCAGTTTCAAAAAACCAAGTTGTGTTACAATAAATTCCTAATGATAGTACAGAAATTATACAACCTGAGTCTGGAACGTCATCTATTTCTGGTGATGTAGTTAATTCTGGTAATCTTGATTATTTTATCAACTCACCGAATCAAGTTCCTAATTTCAATCCATATTCTTCAAGCCAAACCAATCTGGATGTTCATGTTCAAGGAAATGAGATTCCAACATCTCGTATCCAAAGGAACCATTCCGCATCTCAGATTATTGGTCCTTTGAGTGAGAGAATGACGAGAAGTAAATCAGAACAAGCAAACGTCTGCTTATACTCTTGCTTTCTTTCTCAAATTGTAAAAAACGTTTTTGAAGCGTTAAAGGACAATGGTTGGATTGAGGCTATGAAAGAAGAATTATTATAGTTTTGCAAACAAGAAGTGTGGAATCTGGTGGATTTACCTAAAGGAGAAAATGCTATAGGCACAAAATGGTTGTTTAGAAATAAAACTGATGATAGAGGTGTAGTTATCCGAAATAAAGCGAGATTAGTTGCACAAGGATACACTCAAGAGGAAGGAATAGATTATGTTGAAGTATTTGCTCCAGTTGCAAGACTTGATTCAATTCATGTCTTCCTGGCTTATGCATCATTCATGAAATTCAAAGTGTATCAAATGGACGTAAAAGGTGCATTCTTGTATGGACCGATCACCGATGATGTGTATGTAAAGCAACCTTCAGGTTTTGAAGATTCAAAATATCAACATCGTGTGTACAAGCTCAGCAAAGCTTTATATGGTCTACATCAAGCCCTTAGAATCTGGTATGAAACGTTATCACAGCACTTAATCCAACATGGATACACGCGAGGGAAAATCGATCCGACTCTATTTATCAAGAAGGATGCTGATGATCTTTTATGTGTACAAGTGTATGTTGATGATATCATATTTGGTTCGACAAGTCCAAAAATGTGCAATGAATTTGAAGAAATCATGAAATCTTGATTTCAGATGAGTTCTATGGGAGAGATAAATTTCTTTCTTGGACTACAAGTTAAGCAATTAGCAGATGGTATTTTTATCAACCAAGAGAAGTTCGTCGACAAACTCTTGAAGAAATTTAAGCTGCAAGATTGTCAGTCAATTAGAACTCCAACTGATGTGAACACCAAGATTGAGCTTGATCCGAAAGGAAAATCAGTAGATCAAACATTATACAGATCGATGATTGGTTCTTTGATGTATCTCACTGCATCTAGACCAGACATTATGTATGCCGTTTGTGTCTGTGCAAGGTATCAATCAGACCCGAAAGAATCCCATTTAATTGTTGTCAAAAGAATATTCAGGTATCTCAAAGGTAAACCGGCTTTAGGGCTATGGTATCCTTACGAAGGAAACTTCGAGTTACATGGGTATACTGATAGTGATTATGGTGGATGTTGTCAAGATAGAAAATCAACAACGGGTGGGTGTCAATTTCTAGGACCCAGATTAGTCTCGTGGCAATGGAAGAAACAAACAAATGTATCTGTTTCTACTGCAGAAGCTGAGTACATTGCTGCTTCAGCAAGATGTTCTCAAATCCTTTGGTTACAAAACCAACTGCTGGATTACATGTTCAACTTTCTTAAAACACCTATTTACATTGATAACACAGCTGCTATGTTCATTACAGCGAATCCTGTCCAACATTCTAAAACAAAACATATCGAAATTCGATATCATTTTCTCAGAGATAACTCTGAAAAAGGTTTAATCATATTGATTCAAATTGCTACTGAAAAATAGTTGGCCGACCTTTTTACTAAAGCCTTCTTACCAGGACGGTTTAAGTATTTGGTAGAGTCAATTGGTCTTATTAACCACATCTAAAAACTGGTTTTTGAGTATTTCAGTTAATTGAGTCTAAATATGATCAAAACCCTCCCTTATATGAATAGGACATAGTCAGAGAACTTGTCAAGGTTAATTGCCTAATTGTATTTTTGTGTGTGCATGTTTATTAGAAAAACAAAAACCAAATACAAAAATAGAAAATTGAAAAACAAAAGATAAAAATATAAAACCAAAAATCACAAAAATAGTGTCTTTCCTTATTAATTATATAGGAATGAATTTGTTTTGCAATACGTGAGAAATGATAGTACATTAGTATGATCAGTTGCATACTTTGCTTACGTCTACAGTCTGACATGATCAGATATGATGTGCAGGTAAGCTCATGCAATTATACTGAACAAGTAAACTCTTGTGATCAAACTAAACAACTCATGCATTAGTGTTTGTCCATTTCAGTACCTATGAGTAGTATTGACTTCTCAAATTGATTGCTTGTAAAGTCACAAACTCACACCTGATGGTGATATAAATAACCATGAGATCTATTTATATCATTAATTTAAAGCATCTAACACTTCTCTGTTATGAGTCATCATACACCTGAAGTGACGAGATATCCTTTGTTGTAAGTCATTACAGACCTGGATATTTTCACCTGATGCAAAAAGATGCCAATGTGCACAAACTAAACATGAGATCTGGTTATAAGTATATGTTGGGTTTTCAAGTTGAGAAAAGTGATTTCTTGCATATCTTGACGAGGGTTGAGCTCTCTATGTCTAAGTGTGACTCATATAATGTCATATCTAATCATACCTTAAGAAATCCAAGAGTTGAAAAAGTAAGTGTGCGGAGTACCTTGCCAAAAGCACTCATTTTCTGTCCTTAGATCTCGTGTCTCCTTTGCTGTAGCAATACTGACCTAGAACACACTTGATCAGGATTTATTTATTGTCTATGACTATACATCAATTTTTTTAATGTGCTGATTGTATCTAATATGATCTCACTGCAGACATTGATTCATTTGTAAATATTAGATTTTTATTCTGCTTTAATTTTGATTTTTGCATGTATTTCTGTGTGCAGGCATATTTACAATGATTACTGTACTCTTCATGTGACTTTCAAGAAACTTCTAAGTTTTGTTAAACTTAAAAGTTTAGGGGGAGTAAAAAAGTTAAAACAGTGTCTAAGAAAACTGATTGACAAATTTCAAGATATGAAAAATCATGAAAAATCAAAATCTAATGTTTTGGATGGAAAGGATGATGCTACATATGTTCAAGCATGAGTGTGTAACAAAATGTAAAAATGAACCTGAAAAACATTTTTAATGGAAAAGCTTTTTGCAAAAGTTAAATGAGATTTTTTGTTAAAATTAGAGACTAAAATGACGGGAAATTATTTGAAAACAAAAAAAAAAATTGTCAAAATATAAAAATTAAAAATTAAAAATAAAAAAAAAATTGAAATGCAAAAAGTTCAAAATTGAGGGTATATTGTGAAAATTTTGGGTGAAAGTCAAAATTTGACTAATTAAAGTCAAAATTTGATTAACTGTTTTAATATTAGTATGTGAATAGTGCTAATATGTCTAAACAGTGTACATGTGGAAGATCTGAAAATTACAAGTGTTAGACACATGAAAGTCATCTCATGCGCCTAAACAGTGTTCATAAGTCCAGGATTAGGAGCATGATGATTTTTCAAGATTTGTACAAGTGTTGGACGTTTTATCCTTCCCATACGCCTGAACAGTTCCCATGCTTCCAAGTGTAGAAATCAAACAAGTATTGGGCGTTTCAGCTAAGCTCATGCGCCTGAACAGTACAAAAGCACCTAAATAGTGCTTATGCGTCTGAACAGTGCTCATGCGCCTAAGCTCATGCGCACAAACAGTGCTCATGCGCCTAAAATTTTTCACTTAGTATATAAACAACACTTCATGATTTCAGACTTTTCATTCTCAAAAACCCCTGCACTCTCAAAACCTAGACACTCGATATACCACTGATTCACTCACTTCGATTGATTTTTGATCTTGTTTTGCATTCGATAGTGATATTATCAGAGTTTAAATGTAAGTTGATGATTAAAATCACAGAAATTTCAGTTTAACAGGTTGAATTGAGTTGGGTGTTTTGATCCTATTCGGGGGACAGGTTGAATTGAGTTGGGCGTTTTGATCCTATTTGGGCATTCGAAACCCTAACTTGTGTAAATCTGTAAAATGTCGAATTGAAATGATAATCTAAACTGAAATTGATGCTTAAATGATAACATATACTTGATTTTGACCCTATTTATGCATTCAAATCATACTATACATTAACTGAGAATTTTGTGATGATCCTTCATACTCGATGATGAAGATGAACAGTCTCCAAATTTTTTTTTTTTTAAATTAATTTTTTTTTAAAAATTAAAAAAAAATAATGTTTTTCAAAATTAAAATGGTTAATAAAAGGTTAAACAAATCAAAAATGTGAAAACAAAAATTAAAGGTGCAAAGTGACTGAACAGTGTGATTGATCTCAACATTTAGAAATTTTTGAAAATGACAAATTAATCTAGTTAAAACATATAATATATTCAACTGCAATAAAATGTTAATTGAATTTAATTATTAAAACTTTCAAAAGTCTAAATTTCTTTGTTTCTTTGCAGATGGCTGATTTAAAATTCGAGCCAAATCACAATGTGGCTGCTCTTCTTAACGAAGAAATTAGGGAGGCTGTGGGATACGAAGATATGATCAGATTTCTATTAAGGACGAAGTATGTATATGCCATGTGCTACCAACCGGTTATCTATGCATGTTTGATTAAGAAGTTCTGGAGCATGACATATGTTGATGTTGATGATAATGGAGCTAAAGTGGTCCGAGGCTTTATAACGAATTTTAGAATGATTGAAGTCTCTGAAGACTCAATTAGACAAGCCTTGAGGTTAGGACCTAATGATCCAGAAGATTTATCCGAGCTAACGTTTGATGAATGTAGACAAACATTCATGAAAATGGGACAACCTGACCATTTTCCTAAGAAACAATTCTTTCGTGCTCGTGTGTATAACCATTGGAAGCCTATATGCTACATTTTCCAACATTGCATGTCAAAACGAAGTACGGGATGGAATTCTTTCCCTGTTGACATTGCATCACCCCTGTAGCACCGACTACAAATAGACGATTTAATATGTCAAAGTGGATTTTGAATGGGTTTATTTTTAATCTGGAAAAGGGCATAAGGAACAAATACTTAATGTATCTATGTTTCCTTCAGATGATTATCAATGAAGAACATCCAGACATTCATATTGATGGTGTAAGTGGTGATACATTGATATTGGAGCACATGTCTGATGTATCTTATAAGAGAATGGCAATGGTTACTAGAGCTCAGAATGTTCCAATATTTGATTATATTCTTAATGTTGCTAATAATGAAGTGGATATCACTATTGATCATTATCATTTAACTGAGGACGAGCCTATTGATCCAGTTGATTTGATTGAAGAATTACCAGCCGATGATGATGAAGAAGATAGTTCTAGCTCATCTGATTCTGATGATGGTGATGAAGGTGGTCAATTTGATGATGTTATGGAATTTATTCCTGAAAATGTTGAAGAATCTGAGCATGTTGCTGAAGAAGCTTATGAAGAAGAGCATGATGTTACAGAAGAAGTAGATTCAGCTACTGAAGAAGTGAATGAAGAAATGGATGAATTTGTTCAAGATCCAGATCAAGTTACTTAAGAATTTAATGACAATGATACTGAAGTTGAAGAAAGTGAACAAGAGGTTGATGGAAATCAAACTGCTGATGATATTATGAGAATGATTGAAGAAATGGTAGAGCATAATGATCAGTTTGTATTAACTGTAGAAGAAAATTTACAAAAGAAGATTGATGAATTGAATGAAGAAAAGTTGAATCAATTAAAGATAATTGAAGAGTTGAAAGCTGTCAATGAAAGATTGATTGAAGAAATGAAAGAGAAAGACAAGTTTATTGATGAGTTGAGAAAAAGTCGAGATGATAATATGAAGACATTTGAGGTAATGATGACAGATTTTGATTCATTGAAAGAAAGATTAAAGAAAGTAAATGAAGAAAATGAAGCATTGAAAGAAGAATTAGAAAAGTTGAAAGAAAAGCACAAGTCTCCATCTCCTGAAGTGATGATTATTTCTGAAGTTGCTCCTATAGATGTTGAGAAAATTCCATCGATTAATAAAGGGAAAAGAAAAATAGATGATGTAGATAGTTCAGTTTTACCTGAATCTTCATCTAAAATTCAAAAGGTAATTGAGAAATCTACTGCTGAAAAGGAATGTGATAAAATTCAAGAAGTCATTGGTGCTCTTGATGATATCGAAGAAGAATTTGATGATGACTGGTATAACAAAGTTCTTAAAGATGAAGATATAGTAGATGCTAATGTAGACGAACATTTTTCTCCTGTTGATTTAAGTCTTGATGATATTCCTATGGATATAGAATATAGATACAACTACTTGGTAAAGAAAAAGTATAACCGAGTGTTTCTAGACGGATTGACTGTGTCTCAAATCAATAAAGTGTTTGAGAAGTGCATAACTGTAGAATCCGTTGCTCCAATTGACCCCGATGAAATAATTGTTGAGCATGGTGAATGGAATCTGTTACAAGAAAGCATAAATGTGGATGATATTCCTACATATGAGTTGCACCATCCGAATCCAGATGATTTGAACATCAATGCACTCAGGATGTGGTTGCAATCTAGAAATTACCCAAGGAAGAAACTGAACAGATTACAAGGAGAATCATTGAGAAACTTAGTCAGAAGTTTTTAGGAAACAGAAAGGCAAACAAAGAAATTGGTGGTATTGGATATGGATAATCCTTAATGTCTTGAGATTACCAAAAGAACAAAGATTTTGAAGCCTCATGAGATTAAATCTATGGCTATGAAAAGTTCAAGATATGAAAGAAGAAGAGAACTGATTAAGATGTTTCTAGAGATTGATAAAGAAAGTTATCAAGTTTCTATTGATCAAAAACAATTGTGGAACAAAACCAGATCTGCTGGTGATTTAGTGAGAAATGTGTTACAAAGAGGTCAATCAATTTCTAAATTACTAAACATGATGGTTGTACCTGATTCAACCAAGGAAGTTAAAATTGTGGCCTGGAAATATGATGAAGTCTTTGATGCATTTTTAATTAAAAGAGTGAATTCTATTTGTGATGTTTATCATTTCTTTTCTAGCATCATACAACTTCCCGTGCAAGATTTGAAAGAGTTGAATAAACTTCTGTTGATAAATCATACAAAAGCTAAAAGAGGTGAAATGTTTGTAGAGTTGCTCAACAGAGAAATTAATCAAATGCCTTCTTTCTTGAAAACACATTGTGATCAAGAAGATAAAGAGTATTTCTATGAGTTGAAGAAGAAGAATAAAGGAATTGAAAAGGAAACTGGCAGAGAAAAATTCCTTGATGATTTCAGTGATGAATATTTTGATAAAGTTACAAATCCAGGGCTAAAGGTAATATATGGAACTCAAAAGTCAAAACCGATTCTAAGATGGTTTTATAATTCTGAAACTTATGAATTGAAGTTGGTCAAAAATTTGGATGATTGGGATAAAGATATGATTACATTATTTGGTGTGTTTGAACTCAAGCTACTCTATCCTAGTTACATTTCTTTCTTATCGATTCAAAAGTTTAAGAAAGTGAGTCCAGAAACTACTGAGAATGACAAAAAGTATTTTATGTCTATAATCAAGGTGATGAATGCGGCGATGGAGAGAATTTCTTTGAGAAAAGCATTAGCATACACTAATATTGTTAAAAAGGACATAAAAGATATTGAATTCATGAGAATTTCAAGCAAAGGGGTATTGGAGATTCATTGCAAAGACAATTCTAAGCCAATAGAATGCTATGCAAATGTTGATATAGCAGGTCTGTCAAAGCAAACACTGGAATTGATGAACAAAATGGAAATTAAAAACAAATGAAACAAAGCCGAAACAAGGCATTCTTGCGGAAAAATTCAAAGCAGCTATTGCAAAAGCATTAAGGGAGCAAGAGCTATACAAAGAGAAACCAGTTTTCACAATCAAAGAAGAACCGAAAGATTTCTTTGGAGCATGAAGACTGAAGATCAAGCTAGAGATTAAGAAAGGAGACTAAAGACAGAAGATCAAAGAATGAAGATAAAGATGAAGAAAAAGATTTTGAAGACTGAAGATATGTTGAAGACCGAAGACCACGTGAATCTTTGGGGGAGTATTGTAGATGCTTCTTAAAAGATTAACATTAGTCTTTATGAGTCTTGTATAGTTATTGTCATAGTATAGGGACTTTTTATGTAAATATGTTCCTTTGCTTTCTTGATTAGTATATATAGCATAGATATGTTTTGTGTAGGTAAGTTTTAAGTTTTAGAGTGATTGAGACGCTTTGTAACTGTTTACTACACTTTGTATTCTTCTATATGCTACTCTATGAATTTTTGTTGATTTGTTGAATACTTGTGTGTTTTAGATTGAATTGTGTTCATATATCATCACAGATCGATCCATTTTGAGCTCATCAGGGGTCGGTACTCTTTGGACCTCATGTACCATCCACCCCTTTAGCTGCTGGTGGTGGTGGTATGATACCCAAGCAAGTGGCTTATTATTCTGATGAAGACTGGAAGAAGATTGATATTGATTAGAAGGCCATGACCGCCCTCCAAACTGCTCTTCCAAACTCTATCTACAGAGGCTTCAAGAAGTGCAAGACTGCAAAGCAACTGTGGGATGCACTGAAGCTGATGTATGAGGGGTCTAATGAAGCTAAAGAGAACAAGAAGGACCTCTTGAAGTAGCAGTTTGAGAACTTCACCTTCAAAGCAGGTGAAACCATGACTCAACAGTACTTCAGGTATGTTGAGATTGTGGATACTCTTGTTGATATTGGAGTAACTTTGGAGAATAGGGATATTGTAAAGAAGTTCATGTCCTCTCTTCCCAAACAATGGAGACACTATTATGTGGTCATTAAGAGGACTGAAAACCTTAAGACCCTTACTCTCACAGAGTTGTATGGCATACTCAGTGTCTACCAGATGGAGATGAATATGCAAACTTCATCTGGTAACTCCAGCATCTAACAGAACTCAGCCCTTTATATGGTTGAAAGGGGCTGCAGAGAACCACAACACCATCTAATCTGCTACCCAGAAACCTCACAGAAGGGACCTTTCATCACCTTCCTGGAGACACCAAGGGAGAGCTACATCCCTGGAAGCCCATTCCAAGAGACAAGCTCTTCACAAGCTTTTGTGTCTTTAGATGAAAGTACAGGAAACTTTCTCTTCACTCTTGAAGACCTGGAGTTTATCCATCCAGATGATCTAGAGTATATGGAAATAGTCCAGTAGATGTCTCTTCTTACTCACAGGGCCAAGAAGTTCTACAAGAGGATTGGGAGGAAGTTTCCTGACAATATGTCTAGTGGAAAGTTTGGGCTGGATAAAGACAAGGTGAAGTGTTACAGTTGTAACCAAATGGGACACTTTGCCAGAGAGTGCAAGGCACCTAAGTCAAATGGTGGCCAAGCACAAGCCAAGCCAAACTACACTAAAGGAGCACACCATAATGAGAAGCCCAGGCAACATGCTGCAGTTGCTGAAGAAGGAGGCTTTGACTGGAGCTTTCAGGTGGAGGATGCTGCTCCAAACCAAGCACTTATGGAAGACCATGATGAAGCCAAGGTATTGGAACATCTCTGTACACCTGAATGTATTGCTAAAGTCAATAAATATAGGTCCTATAACTTAGAGATGAGCTCAGATCTTGAGTCCTTAAATATCTTAAAAGTTGATTTCAAAAGAGCTGAAAATGATTATAAACTGAAAATAGAAGATTTAGAGAAAACCATTCAACTCTAAAGCATGAACACACCAACTACAGGACTCAGATTAAAGATCTTATCACTAAGTTAACTGAATGCCAGGCTGAGCTTATGATCGGCAAAGCCTGGGCAGAAAAGATTATTCTTGAAGAAGAGACCTTCAAGAACATGATATCCTCATCTCTGTATGCATAAGTTTGTTATCAAAATAATCAGGGACTGGGATCTACTAAGATAGCTCCTCCACAAACTCTCTTATCTGTAAGATCTCCAAGGTGTGGAACTTGTGAAGATGAGCTTCCCCTCATAGACCCCATTGGTGAAGAGGATAAGGAGGAGATAGTGAAGGATGTGTATGAGAAGAGTGAGGAGGACCATCTTAAGAAGGGACACTATTCTCTTGAGAAGAGAGATGAAGAAGTTGGGATGACTAAGTCTCAAAGAAAGAACTTGATCAGGAGAGCCAAGATAAATGCAAAGAAGGCTTAAGAAATCAAGGCCACTTTTAACTCTATGTAGAAACAAGTGTTTATCTCTGCAGGGTTTGAAGTGGTTAATGTTGAAGACCCAACCATGAACTCTAGTACCAGGAGTTCTAGTTCAGGTCCAAATCATCTCAGCAAGGAGAAGAAGACTGATCAGCTGTGTACTAGTGCTACACAGCTTGAACCATCCAGTTCCAAGAGCAAGCATCTCCCTAAGAAGCTTGCTACATCATTCGTGAAGGTGAAGATGGAGAAGGAAAGTGATCAAATTCAGTCTTCCTCTTAGAAAAAGACTCTTAGAAGGAAGCAAATGGACTGCATCATGTGTGGTAGTACTTCTCATCTGGCTAAGGATTGCATCTACAATCCTAAAAGTACCATCCATATGATCAAAAAGAAAACTTCTGAGAAAAGAAGGAGACGCTAGCTTTGGAAGGAAAATCTGTTTCCTTCGAAAGCTCCAAAGTGAAGAAGAAGACAAGTGAAAACTTGCCTTCGGATGAAAATTTGGTATCGGAAGAAAGGAATGCTTCTGAAGTGCTGAAGCATGCTGTAGTGAAAGCAAGATCTTCTAAAGGTCCCATCTCCAAAACTTCAGAAGTTGTTGAAACTTCCGAGGTGTTAAAGGTCAAGTCCAATCTTCCAAAGATGGTCTGGAAGATGAAGAAATACCTAGTGACTGAAAGTTCTTCATCAACAGCAACTAATGATCCTCAAAGTTTGAATATAGGATCGGTTACTATTACATTGTCTTCAGATCACTTTGAAAAGCCCAAGACCAATGTGGCTAGGGTTTCCAAGTGTAACTAACCACTTGTTTTGTGCCGGAATAGCTAAAGACCAAGGGAAATGTGTGGATCATTGATAGTGGCTGTTCCAGGCACATGACTGGCAATGGTTCTTTGCTTCACAATTTTGAGAAAATTGATGGAGGACCAGTTGCTTTTGGAGGAGATGCTAGTGTTTACATCACTGAAAGGGGCGTGGTCACAAATGGTAAGCTCACCATTGAGAAGGTAAAGTTTGTTAAGGAGCTTG
Organism: Flaveria sonorensis; assembly: GCA_025506505.1. NCBI lineage: Eukaryota > Viridiplantae > Streptophyta > Magnoliopsida > Asterales > Asteraceae > Flaveria > Flaveria sonorensis. The sequence continues at coordinate 22,832,167 of CM046431.1, read as the reverse complement.
GGTACAATCTACTGAGTGTATCCCAATTTTGTGATCAGAGACACAACATGCTCTTTATTAAGCATGAGTGCATTATTCTCAAGCCCGGGGTGATCATTCCTTAATCCTGCTCAAAGCCCCCAGGAAAGGGAACATGTACAAGATGGACTTACAGGAAACATCTCCCTCAGGAGAGGTTTCTTCCTTTTTATCTAAAGCAAATAGTGATGAGTCTTTCCTTTGGCATAAAAGAATGTCCTATGTAAACTTTAAGAACATGGATAAATTAATTAAGAATGATTTGGTAACTAGAATACCAAAGAAAGAGTTTACAAGTGATGATCATTGTGTTGCATGCCTAAAAGGGAAGCAACACAAAGTGTCTCACAAGCCAAAGGAAAGGAACTCTATCACTACTCCCCTACACTTATTACACATGGATCTCATTGGCCCCACCAGTGTAATGAGTTTAGGAAGGACCTTATGTTGTTTTGTGATCATAGATGATTTCACAAGACTCACTTGGGTCTTTTTCCTTAGAACTAAGGATGAGACTCCTAAGATATTGAAGAACTTCATTCTGAAAATTAAGAATCAATCTGATCACAAGGTCAAGACCATAAGATATGATCAAGGAATAGAATTTAAGAACCAAATCCTTGATACATTTTGTGATGAAAATGGTATTACAAGACAATATAGTGCTCCCAGGACTCCTCAGCAAAACGGTGTTGCTGAGAGGAGAAACAGGACACTTATTGAGGCTGCAAGAACCATGTTGTCTGAATCTAAACTACCCATTACCTTCTGGCCAAAGGCTGTTAACACAACCTACTATGTGCAGAACAGAGTTTTAGTAGTCAAGACTCATGGTAAAACTCCTTATGAGCTGTGGCACAAAAGGAGACCATTCATTGGTTTCCTCAGATCATTTGGATGTCCATGCACCATCTTGAATACCAAAGATCAGGTAGCCAAGTTTGTTGAGAAATCAGATGATGGGTATTTTATTGGATACTCTTCTCAAGCTAAGCCTTATAGAGTATACAATCTCAAAACTAGGGTAGTTAAGGAGTCAACCAATGTGACCTTCAATGAGCACACTCCCAATGTGAAAAGTTCTGGTCCAAATTGGCTATTTGATCTTGATTTTGTTACCAACTGTTTTAACAAGTCTCATGAGGATGTTTCAGGATCTATAGGTAACATATCAACTAGGTGATCTTGACCCAAGATTTGAGCTGAAAAGACCAAGCAAGAATACTACTTCAGCTCCAGTGGTGACTAACCCTGCAAATGAAGATCCTATCAGCACAAACATGACAAATTCAGCTATACATCTGAGATGCATTCAAATTCTAGCTTTGAGGTTCAAAACTTAGGTGAAGGAGCTTCAAATGTAGGAGGAAATGGAGGTGGTGACAGTGATCAAGAATTTCTTGATGCTGATAACCACTTTATAGAAGACAACATAAATGATGTCACATGCTTATTGGATCAAGTCTCACTTGATAAGTGTGCTGATATGGTGGGTGGTACTCCATTACCAGATCTAAATTTCTCTAATTTGGATCTTTCCAATCAACTTGCTATGATCCCTCAACTTAGGATCCCAAGACACACTCCACCATAAACATCATTAGAAATGTTGATACAGGGGTGAGAACAAGAGGACAAACCCATGACAAAAATGTTTGTCTACACTCTTGCTTCTTGTCCCAAGTAGAGCCAAAGAAAGTTGATGAGGCTTTGAAAGATGGAAGCTGGGTTGAAGCAATGCAAGAAGAGCTACTTCAATTCAAAAGACAGAAGGTTTGGAACCTATGTCCTCTTCCTCATGGGAAGACTACCATAGGAACCATGTGGGTTTTTAGGAACAAGAAGGATGATAGAGGACTTGTCATCAAGAACAAGGCAAGACTAGTTGCTTAAGGGTACACACAAGAAGAGGGAATTGATTACACGGATGTTTTTGCTCATGTGGCAAGACTTGAAGCTGTAAGAATATTCCTGGCTTTTGCTGCATCCAAGGATTTCAAGGTCTACCAACTTGTGTCAAGTGTGCTTTTCTATATGGAGTGATTGATGAAGAGGTGTATGTCAAACAACCACCTGGCTTTACAGACCCAGATCATCCTGATTATGTCTACAAGCTTGATAAAGCTCTTTATAGGCTACACCAAGCTCCAATAAAGCTCTGTATGTCAAACAACCACAATGGCATCTTCATAAGTCAGTCAAAGTTTCTACAAGACATACTTACAAGATCCAACATGACTGATTGTAAGCTTGCTAAGTCACCCATAGCCAGAAACCACTCCCTTGGACCTGATCTTGAGGGGGAGTGTATGGATGATTATCTTTACAGGGCTATGATTGGGTCTCTTATGTACCTCACAGCCAACAGGCCTGATATCATGTTTGCCACATGCATCTATGCCAGATATCAAGCCAACCCCAATATGTCACATCTGATTGCTGTCAAGAGGACTCTTAGATATCTCAAATTTGCTCCTAAGCTTGGACTTTGGTATCCAAAGAGTTCTGACTTCAATCTTTATGCTTATACAGATAGTGACTATGGTGGCTATAACATGACTGTAAAGTCTACATCAGGGGGATGTCAACCTTGGTTGAAGGATTGTCTCATGGCAATGCAAGAAACAATCCTGTGTCTCTAAATCAACTGATGAAGCTGAATATATTACTACTGCAAGCTGCTGTGCTCAAGTGCTTTGGATTCAGAATCAGATGTTAGACTATGGATTCAACTTCAAAGAGACTCCCATCCACATAGACAACAACAGTGCTATCTCTATTATATATAATCCTGTACAACACTTAAGGACCAAACATATCAACATCAGGTATCATTTAATTAGAGATAACTTTGAGAAGGGATTAATCAAACTAGTCAAAGTTAACACAAATGAACAATATGCTGGTCTGTTCACTAAAGCTTTTAATGAACAGAGATTCAAATATCTTGTATCAGCTATTGGGATGATTAACTTTGACTAGATTTTCTTAAAACTTAAATCAACTTTATTTCTAAAACCTGTGTGTCCTAAGTTGTCTACTTTATCACCTCATAAGCCCAGTTTATTTTGTAAGAAAATTTTTTAATGATATTCCTTAGATTTTTGAAAATTTTTCAAAACATATTTTCTTTTGGAAGATTTCAAGCTGCCTTTAGAAGAAATCTATGTCTTCAAATCAAATAACTACTTTAAAGAAATTTAACTTCGGAAGAAATTCTGAGAATATCTTACAAAGCTTAAATATGCTTCTAAGTACTTGCATGTATTTGAAGGACAAATATCTTCCGAAAGCAACTAAGTCTCTGAAGATTTATTCTCTTTAGAATAATACTCCAAGTCTTAATATCTTTCGAACCCAAATATGTGTCGAAAGAAAAATTCTCTTAGTATTTTTCTTCCGAAGCCAAATTTTCACAACTCTTAAAAATATCTTCCGAAGCCAAATTGGCTTCGGTATCTTTTTTCTTAAAACTTCTGAAGCAAAATTACCTTCTGAAGATTTTCAACTTCCAAGAAAACTACCTTTTTGGGCACTTTTTCAGAGGTGGGACCGACATCCGGATTTCAAAGTTTATCCTTTTGTTTTAACTTTGTCTCAAATTCATTTCATATATATTCTCACAATGGTTCCCCCTCTTTTCACTCTCCTCTTCATCTGCATTTCTCTAACCTAATTTCACCCACGAACTGCCTTCGTTCTTATCTTCCTTCATCGTAAAGCTACTTCAAATGGCCAACCTTGACCGCAGAAACCAACCCGATTTTTCCATGCATCTTCGCAGGCAACATGATCAGGTTGCTCTGTTAAACTCTAAGAAAGATCCAGGTTTCTTAGAGATTTGTTATTACCTTTCTTTTTCCAACTACTTCACCTCCCTTACCATTGATCCTCCTCTCTATGAGGATCAGTTACTGGCATTCTAGCGGACCTGCGAAGAGGTCACCATGGACGAGGAGAAGGCAATGTTTGCAATAGTGAAGGGGAGGACAATCTTCATCACTCAGGCTACCATAAACACACATCTTCAGCTGGATGATGTAGAAGGTGACTTGTCCTTTCCCAAAGCTTTTATCAACCACTCCTTTAAGCAGATGGGCTATGAAGGTGACTTCTCAGTCAAGACATTCAGGAAGGGGAAGGTCTCCTCTTAATGGAATTACCTCCTCCATGTTGTCATACATAACTTATCCAACAAGCACGGAGGATGGGGCCAGATTCCAGAAGACCTCTCCTTCATAGTCCATGGGATGGTTCAGGGGGTCAAGTTCAGGTGTTAACAATTTGTGTATACCAATTCACTTGCTAACTTAGACACCCTAGCGTATTACATGTTCCCTAAATATGTCCAGCACATTCTCAACTGTGAACTGGGCACACAATTGAGGGGAACAAGTGATATTCTAAAACTAGGACAGATGAAGCCCGGTATCTTCAAAATCACGAGGAAGCCAACTGGTGGCTTCTTCAGGGTAGAAATAGCCCTAGTCCCAAAAATGTTTGAGCTCATTGCTCAAGGTGGTAACCTAGCAACACCAGCTAGTGTTGAACACATACCTTCTACCTCCCAACCACAAATACAGCCTACAATAACCATCACCTACCAGAGAAAAACTAAACAAACCCCTGCACATGCTATTCAGCCTATGCAGGCCCCCATATCACCAACCATGCAGGAGGAAGTGGACAATCGAGCTCCCACTTCCCCTGAGAAGCAAGCCACTCCCATCTCTCAAATGATTAGTGCTGAGGTTCCTTATGCTCAGCCCGATGAGCTCACAACCCTAACAGCCTTAAGCCTTCACTCAGAGTCTCAACACTCTAGTGAACAACCTTTCGGGGAAAGTTACCATCCCTAGTCATTGGATCTAAACCAACCAATTCCCAGCCTTGACTTCTATGATGATGAAGACATGGGCTTCAGTGAGTACCATGAGTTTCTCTTCACCACCGCTACTCAAGGAGAGATGAGTACCCCTGTCTCACCCATGTCTAGCCCACATCATCCACCCCCCACTGAGGTGGATCTTCCTGAACCTGTTCAGGAGATCCATATGGAAGAGGCTCTCACTTTAGAAAGTGATTACATCATTCAGAACTCGACCATGGCAACCCAGCCTCTTGACTATTCTCTTGAAGTTGTCATGATGCAGGGGAAATCCAGCAGCCAAGAACAATATGCTGGTGATGAGGAAGAAGACATTAGTCCTATTCTCTCATCCCCTCATGATTCATCTGATGAAGATGAGGGGAGTCTGAAACTAAAGGTCCATATATTGACTAAAACTTGCACCTATTTAGTCTCTAAGATTAGTCACCTGGAATCTCAGGTGACTATCTTACAAAAAAGGGTCAATGACCAGCAACTTGAGATCACCGATCTCAAGGGCAAGTTAACTGAGAGACCACTAAGAACAACTCAACTAGGTCCACAAGAACCTGTGAATGTGATAGACTCAACCCCCAGCTCATTTATGCAAGAAAGTGACGCTACCAAAAAGGGGGAGAAAGAACAGTCATAGAACCTGGGAGTTCTTTTCAGAGTATGGACTTAGAGGATTCACCACCCTCACTTGCAATAGTCCATACTTAGTAACCTCCTCAAGCCCACATTTATGTTGACTCACTCATATATAGCCTATTTGAGGAGGGTATACCCAGATCCATGTCTACCCTATCTCTTCACTCTAAGAACCCAATCTTGGGATGGAGGTATGACACAAAAAGAAGGGCTCTTGTTATCTCTAAAGCTCAGGGTCAGCAGGAGATCTTCAATTTTACAAACATGAGTTTTTATGATTGCATCCATCTGGTTGATCTTCCACTTATCAACCCAAGCTAAAACAGACAAGCTGAAAGATTAGCAGATTGGATTCAAGGAAGGGTGCTAGAAGAGTTCAAGATGTGATCAAAATTATATAGACAGAGGCTAGTAGATGAAATTTTTAGTGAACTGGATGTTAAGGTGGACCCTAAGATTAGCTTTGAAGGGGAAGCCTTGACTGAAGGCCCAGAAGTTTAGCCTGTTAACCTTGACACATGATCTCCTTCAACACCCAGTACCCTCAGTGAGGCACCAGCTGGTGAAGGTGTTTCACATCCTCTCTCTGCCCAAAGCTTGACTGCTAAACCAAGCAATGAAGGCCAAAGCTCTCTCCACCCTGAGTCACCAAGGCCTGTGCGTGACAAAGGGAAGAGGAAGATGACCTCTAAGGAGTTAGAGGAGGAAAAGAGAGAAAGAAAGAGGAAACTAAGGAGAGAGAGTTCAGGAGGGTCCTCAGGCTTCATACAAGCTGCTATCCGGGTTGCCCCCAGGCCAAACACTCTAGATGATGAGTTGAGGGCAGCTAGGCTAGACTACCTGGGGACTAGGAGCTATAAAATTGATGAACTCATATCTCTCCCCTTAGAAGAATTGAATGAACTGGCTGATAATGAGTTGTCAAATAAGAGGAAGGAGGCAAAGGATGCAGTATTGCTCCTCATGATCAAGGAAGAAAGGAGACTGAAAAGGCTCTACAAACATGCTCCTATCCTCTCTCCAGTTCAAGAAAGTCCTAAGATAGAGACTGTCGCAGCTGCATAACCTCAGGCAGACAAGGAAGCTGAAAGAATGAATATGATCAACTACCTGGGTGCCACAGGACTCTATCAGGAAGCTGCACTTCTTCCTTTATCCTTTGAGTATATTGAATTTGAATATCTAAAGCAGGTGGAGGAACAAGATACAAAAGAAAAAAAAGCTACTAAGAGAAAGTTAATGGAATAAGCTGCAAAGTCAAGGGCCATCATCCAGAAAACCCAAAAGAAGTCTGAAGACAAACAAAGGATGATGAGCTTCTTGAAGCTGTATGGATTCTTGGGAAGGAGGCTTGGTCCTATGTTTTCATCCACTATGGATGAGCATATAAGAGTGATCATGCAGAAGATAAAAAAGGGAGAGCTTGTAGACTTGCATTCTCCACCAAGTCCAGCTCGACCTGAAGTTGAGGTGAAGGTTGAACCCCCTGAGACAACACAACCTAAACCTAGAGCTGTATCTCAACCAACTTCGTCTTCTGATCCACAACACGGTTCTATTCTCTCTCCTTTTGAACCTGTGAGAAAATAGATCCCAACTAAGAGAGACACAATAGAATAATCTGGTGCTGAAGATCAGTCCTCTCAGTTAAAAACTTCAAAAAGGAGGAAAAGGATGGCCAGGAAAAGTCTTTCCAAGAAGAAGAAGACCAAGGCATCCACCTCCACACCTTAAGATGAGTTAGAGCATCCTGAGGTAGTGCATGAAGAGGCTGCTCAACCAACTCCTATTCAAGTAGAGCCTCTTGTCATTGGAAGACCCATCTTGTCCTTGAGTTTTGCTGCTAATCTAGACTGATGGTATGTCATCAGAAATCAAGGAGGTCAAGATATCTACTTCTGGCAAGACATGCTTGATCTTCCTCTACATGATCTCTATAATATGAGAATATACTATGAGAGTCTGAGGGATCCTGACTAGATGATAAAGAACGGCTTGGTCTTGATCCTAATGAGGACTATCAACATCTGAATAACTTCTTTATTTTGGTAGCATCAGCCTAGGGGGAGTTTGTAAGGTAATATCAAAAGATTATAAGGCTGATGCAATTAAAGAAGCCAAAACAACCAAGGGTCTTCCTGCATGCATGCACTGGATGTACAAGGTAGAAGTTGCTTTGGAAGTTTTACACTCTACATCAGAAAATACTCTAAGTGTAAAATCTTCCGATGTGAAAGTCCAAATCTTTCAAAGCCAAAGATGAAGTCTTCTGAAGCTTTAGAGACAAAGTCTTCCAAAGTCATTTTGGTGTGAAGACTGATTTCTTCCAAAGACAGAGAAGACATGCGTTCTCTGATCTACTTTACATAAAGCTAACACACTTTCCGCTGCAACTCTAAAGACTCACCAACTTGTATGAGTTGGTGAAAAGTCAATGCTTTTGTAAACAGTAGAATAATGTCTTTGTCTGTAACTGCCTACTTTTGTACATGTAAACCTTTTTATATTAGAAACCGATGTGAGCTATGGCATGTTATAGTCACTAGTTAAAAGGCAATCTGCCTTTTGACTCTACATTGATCTTGTTGTCTAGATTAGTGTTTCCAACTGTCTTTCTAAGTATTGACGATTGTAGGATATAGTATAAAATGTCTCAGGTCCTTGTAATTCAAATATGCTTTGTAACACTTGTAATAAAACTTGAGAGCAATATACAACATCCTTGAAAACCACACTTGTTTGTTCTTATTCTTAGTTCTATCTCACTACTTACTTGTGTTCTTAGTATCATTATACTCAAACCCAGTTCCCTATTTGAACTGTCAAGTGTTCTAAATCTCTGCTTATTGTGAGACTGATTATATTAACCAGCCTTCACACGGTCCTGCAGCAACCCATAAAGAGCTTTGTCAAGCTTGCAAACATAATCAGGATGATCATGGTCTGCAAGGATATATTGTTGCTTGACATACACTTCCTTATCTATCACCATATATAAAAATGCACACTTTACATCAAGTTGGTAGACCTTGAAATCCTTGGATGTAGCAAAAGCAAGGAATATCCTAACAGCTTCAAGTCTTGCCATAGGAGTAAAAATATTTGTGTAGTCAATCCCTTCTTCTTAAGTGTACCCTTGAACAACTAGTATTTCCTTATTTTTGATGACAAGTCCTCTATCATCCTTCTTATTCCTAAAATCCCACTTGGTACCTATTGGCGTCTTCCTATGAGGAAGAGGACATAGGTTCGAAACCTTTTGTCTTTTGAATTAAAGTAGCTCCTCCTACATTGCTTCAACCCAACTTCCATCTTTCAAAGCTTCATCAATTTTCTTTGGCTCAATTTAGGACAAGAAGCAACAGTGCAAACAATCATTTTTACCATGGGTTTATCCTCTTGTTCTCACCCTAGTCACAACATCTCAAATGATATTGTGGTGGGATGGGACTTTTGGATTCTCAGTTGAGGAATCACAGCAAGTTTGTTTGACGGATCTAAATTAGTGAAATTTAGATATGGTTATTATCACCCACCATATCAGAACACTTATCAAGTGTAACTTGATCAAATAAGTGTGTGACATCATTGATGTTGTCTTCAGTGGAGTGGTTGTTGGCATCATGAAATTCTTGATCACTTTCACTATCTCCATCTCCTACTATATTGGAAATCCCTTTGTTTGAGTTTTGTGCCTCATTGTTGGAATTGGTAGGTACCTCAGATGTATCAGCTGAAGAGTTTGTCATGGTTATGCTGACAGGATTTCCACTTGTAGGGTTTGTTACCAGTGGAGTTGAAGGGATTCAATCAATTGGTCTTCTCAGCTTAACTCTTGGATCAGGATCTCCTGCTTATGTGTTACCTGTAGATCCTGAAACATCTTCACAAGATTTGTTAAAATAGTTGGTAACTAAATCAAGATCAAATAGCCAATCAGGACCAGAACCTTTCACACTAGGAGTGTGCTCATTGAAGTTCATATTGGCTGACTCCTTAACTACTATAGTTCTAAGATTGTATACTCTATAAGCCTTAGCTTGGGAAGAGTATCCAATGAAGTGTCCATCATCTAATTTCTTAGCAAATTTGGCTATATGATCTTTGGTATTCAAGATGGTGCATGGACATCCAAATGATCTGAGGAAACCAATGAAAGGTCTCCTTTTATGCCATAGTTCATAAGGACTGTTACCATGAGTTTTGACTACTAAAACTCTATTCTACACTTAGCAGGCAGTGTTGACTGCCTCTGCCAGAAGGTGATGGCTAGTTTAGAGTAAGACAGTATGGTCCTTCCAGTCTCAATAAGTGTCCTATTTCTCCTTTTAGCAACACCATTTTGTTGAGGAGTTCTAGGAGCATTATATTGTCTTGTAATACCCTTTTCTTCACAAAATGTATCAAGGATTTGGTTCTTGAATTCAGTTTCTTGATCACATCTTATGGTCTTGACCTTGTGATCACATTGATTCTTAATTTTTGGAATGAAGTTCTTCAAGATTTTAGGGGTCTCATCCGTACTTCTAAGAAAGAAGACACAAGTATATCTTGTGAAGTCATCTATGATCATAAAACAATATGAAGTTTATCCTAGACTTATTAAACTAGTGAGGCCAAAGAGATCCATATGTAATAAGTTTAGGGGAGTAGTGATGGAATTCATTTCCTTCAGCTTGTGAGACACCTTGTGTTGCTTTCCTTTCAGACATGCAACACAATGGTCATCACTTGTAAACTCTTCTTTGGTATTCTAGTTACCAAATCATCTTTAATTAAATTATTCATATTCATAAAGTTTACATGGCACATTCTTTTGTGCTAGAGGAAAGACTCATCACTATTGGTTTTAGATATAAAGCAAGAAACTTCTCCTGATGGGGAGGTTTTCGACAAATCCATCTTGTACATGTTACCTTTGTTGAGGAGTTCTAGGAGCATTATATTATCTTGTAATACCCTTTTCTTCACAAAATGTATCAAGGATTTGGTTCTTGAATTCAGTTTCTTGATCACATCTTATGGTCTTGACCTTGTGATCACATTGATTCTTAATTTTTGGAATGAAGTTCTTCAAGATTTTAGGGGTCTCATCCTTAATTCTAAGAAAGAAGACCCAAGTATATCTTGTGAAGTCATCTGTGATCACAAAGCAATATGAAGTTTATCCTAGACTTATTACACTGGTGAGGCCAAAGAGATCCATATGTAATAAGTGTAGGGGAGTAGTGATGGAATTCATTTCCTTCAGCTTGTGAGACACCTTGTGTTGCTTTCCTTTCAGACATGCAACACAATGGTTATCACTTGTAAAATCTTCTTTGGTATTCTAGTTACCAAATCATCTTTAATTAAATTATTCATATTCATAAAGTTTACATGGCACATTCTTTTATGCTAGAGGAAAGACTCATCACTATTGGTTTTAGATATAAAGCAAGAAACTTCTCCTGATGGGGAGGTTTCTGACAAATCCATCTTGTACATGTTCCCTTTCCTAGGGGCTCTGAGCAAGATAAGCTCTTGAGGAATGACCACCTCAGGCTTGAGAACAATGCACTCATACTCAGTGAAGAGCATGTTATGTCTCTGGTAACAAAATTGAGATACACCCAAGAGATTGTATCCAAGCTAATTAACAAAGTTTATCTTCTTAATGCTAAGCTTACCATTTATGACCCTGTCCCTTCCTGTGATATAACCACCTAATTCTCCTTCAAAAGCAACTGACCCTCCATTGATTTTCTTAAAGTTTTAAGGAAAAAGCCATTTCCTGTCATGTGCCTTGAACAACCACTATCAATGATCCATACGTTTCTTTTGGTCTTCAGCTGTTCCTGCACATGAAAAATAGATGGTTAATTATATTTAGAAACCCAAGCCTTGCTGGTCTTGGGCTCATAAAAATGAACTAAAGATAGTTCAATAGTTTTTGATCCTATATGCAAGATTTGAGGATCCTTTGCTGTTGTTGATGAAGAAATTTTAGTCATCCATAGTAACAGATTAGACTTTGGAAGTTTTGATGACTTCATCTGCCACATCATCTTTGGAAGATTAGACTCGCCTTTAAAACTTTGGAAGTTTTGATGACTTCAGAAGTTCTGGAGATTGAACCTTCAAAAGCTTTTGCATCCACTGCAACAGACTTCAGTACTTCGAAAGCATTTCTTTCTTCCGAGACCAGATTTTCTTCGGAAGATAGTTTTCCACCTATCTTCTTCTTGTTCACCTTGGAGCTTTTGAAGGAAAGTGATTTTCCTTCCGAAGCTATTTTCTTCTTCCTCTCTGAAGTCTTCACTTTGTTTATGTGTATGGTACTCTTAGGATTGTAGAATCAATCCTTCACAAAGTGTGTAGTATCACCACACATGATGCATTCATGAGACATACTTTTGAGGGTCTTCTTCTGAGGAGAAGGTTGAGCTTGATCTCTTTCCACTTCCATCTTCATCTTCATAGATGATGCAGCAGGCTTCTGAGGGTGAAGCTTGCTCTTGGAGCTGCATGGTTCAGGCTATGCAGCACTGGTGCACATTTGTTCTACCTTCTTCTCTTGACCAAGATAGTTTGAACTTGAACTAGGACTCCTGGTACTATAGTCCATAGTTGAGTCTTCAGTATTCACCACTTCAAATCCACTAGAGATAAAGACTTGTTTTTGCTTAGGATTGAAAGTGGCCTTTATATCTTAGTTGATTTTCTTTTAGCAGCCCTGATCAAATTCTTCCTAGCTGACTTGGTCATCATTGGGTCTTTCTTCTCTCTGAAAGCATAGTGACCCTTCTTAGGATGAACCTCCTCACTCACTTCTGATTCATCCTTCACTATCTTCTTTTTATCTTCATCCTCTTCTTGGATAGGGTCAATGAGGGGCAGCTCATCTTGACTAGTGTCACACCTTGGAGATCTTATAAATAAAAGAGATGGTCGAGGAGCTATCTCATTTGATCCCAGTCCCTGCCTATTTTGATAACAAATCTTTGCATGCAAGGATGAGGATATGATTTTCTTAAAGGTTTCCTCTTCAAGAACACACTTTTCTGCCCTGGCTTTGTTGATCACAAGCTTAGCCTGACATTAAGTTAACTTGGTAATAAGATCTTTGATTTGAGTCCTATAATTTGTGTGCTTATACTTAAGAGTTTAAATTGTTTTCTCTAAATATTCTATTTTAAGTTTATAGTCATTTTCATCTCTTTTGAAACCAGCTTTTAAAATATTCAAAGACTCAAGGTCAGATCTTATTTCCAATTTATAGGACCCATACATGTTTACTTTAGTAATGCATTTAGGTGTACAGAGATGTTCTAACACCTTGGCTTCATCATGGTCAGCCATCAGTGCTTGAGTTAGAGAGACATCCTCTACCTAAAAGCTCCAGTCAAAGCCTTCTTCTTTAATAGAAACAACAACAAGTTGTTTTAGTTGCCTTGGCTTCTTTGATCTAGGAATTGCATCAGTGTAGGTTGGTTTGGATTGTGCTTTACCACCATTTGTCCTTGGTGCCTTGCACTCCCTAGCAAAGTGTCCTATCTTGTTACAGTTGTAACACTTCACTTTGCTTTTATCCAGTCCAAATTTTCCACTGTTTACATTACTGGGAAACTTTCTTTCGGTTTTTCTTGTCGAACTTCTTGATGCTATGAGTGAGAAGAGCCATTTGCTGGACTATCTCCAAATACTCCATGTCATCTGGATGGATACAATCCAAGTATTCAAGAGTGAACACAAAGCTTCCACTACTTTCATAAGAAGACAAAAAAAGGCTTGAAATGAGCTTGTCTCTTGGAATGGACCTCCTTAGATGTAGCTTTCCATTTGTGTCTCCGGGAAGATGCTGAAAGGGTCCTTTTGTGAGTTGTCAGGGTAGCAGATAAGATGATGTTGTGGTTCTCTACTATCCCTCTCAACCATATGAAGGGTTGAACTCTGTTGATTGCTAGAAGAGCTACTGGATGGATTCTGCATGTTCATCTCCATTTGGTATCCACTCAGGAGACCATACAGCTCTATGAACCATACTTCAATTCACAAATAAAACTAGAGCTCCCTAAGTTGAGGAACTAGGACAAATGAAACCTTTATCAGAAATTTCCTGGAGTTGACTAACAATCTTGCATCTAGAACTGTGCAAGAATATAAGGAGTCTCTGCCACTAGTGTCGCACTAGGCATAAGAATAATATGGAACTTGACTTTATGAGTAGGATGAAGGCCAATTAAGTCCTTAGGAAAGACTTCAAAAAAATCCCAAATAATTAGAATGTCTTCAACCTACTTTGATTTCCCTTACGTTTTCACAACATGGGCTAAGAAAGCCACATACTCCTTGATGATCAATTAAAGAGTGGTATTCACCTTGCTGTTTGTTTTTGTTGTTTAGTTATAGTTTATGATAGCTTAGATATTATTGTAATAGGATCTAGTTTACTTTTGTCTTCTTTTGTATTGTGACCTTTCGTACTTTTGTTAATAGATTGTTAACTCCCTTATCTCTTGTATGTGACTTTTGTGTTATTAATAAAATTATGAAGGTTCTCTTGGAAATTTTAATAGTCCCAATGCCTTATCGAATCATAATCTTAGTTAAGTTTGATTAGAATTTTATAACTTGATGAGTAATAATTAAATAGATTCTTACATTGTTAAAAATTATGCTCTTAGTCTTTTAATAAAAACAAATAAGTTAATGTTAAATTTTTATAAGATTAACCAATATAATAAATAAATATATAAATAAATAAATAAATAAATAAATAAATAGTAATGATAGTAATAACTATAATAATTGGTAAAACAAATAAAAATTTATATATGCATATATAATTAGTCAATTAAAAATTTAATTATTTAAAATTTAAAATTTTGTAATTTAAAACTTGTTACATAAACTGTTAAAAACATAAACTACAGGGACCAAAATGTAATTTTCTTTAAAACCCAAATTCTTTCCCCCGTTTTTCCGGCCCTCGTCTCCGGCTGCACGTCCGGCTAAATCCGGCGAACCCCAAACCTCTCGAAATGCACCTAATTAAACTCGATTAATTCACTCTTTACACCCATACAGTAGTTTCGAACTCTTAACCCCTTCAAATCGAATCTGTAAGTCGTATGGACTCGAAACCGAACCACATTCAATGAATCCACACTAATCGACTTGAAACGGGTGCAATCATATGTAATCAAACAATAGTTAATCATATTAGAAACGTTTCTAACGTTTACCCATCTCCAATTTAGTCTGAGACTATCCCATTCATCGAATTAATCCTCTGCGAACACACCGAACCTACAACCCAACCGAAGAACCACTTCCGAGCATCTAACACTAAAATTGACAGAGGGCTTTTGATCTTATACACCATTCGAAGCTTCTGGTACCACGAATTGGATTGTAATCGACGGTAACCCCTTGAATCGAAGATACCACCATCGCTACTTTGGTTTTTCTAATCACCATCGACTTCACCTTCTTACAGGTAATTAAATACACAAAAACACTCGATTTCTTTCAGGTAACAAAAGCCCCAATGTTAATTTCATTCATGATCTCGTTTCGTTGTCCAATTTGATCGATTTGGAAACTAGGTTTCGTGGTGATTTGGGGATTTTCTTTGGCAATAAGTTATAACATTTGGGTTGCGTTTCATAACACAAAATAGGGCTTTGGCCCATTGGTTAATGCTGAATCAATATTTAAGATTCGTTGAGCCTGGTTCTTAGGATTCATCATTTTCAGATCTGAGAATTCAAAATTAAAGATGGGTGGAAGTATGTGAATCGAAGAACAAGGAAGTGTGTGTAATGTATAATGTTATGATTTTATTGATATTGAATAACAAATTACAATGAAGAAACATATACAAAGATGGATGAACATCAAACCCACCCAAAGGAGAGAAATTCTCCTTGGGTGGTGATTTACATAATGAAAAACACACACATAAGAACTACCAGGCACTCACACACTTTGCAATAACCACACATTACAAAGTAGCACTAGTGGTTCTATTTATAGTGTTATTACATCATGACCTAATTTTGACTTTTCTTGTGGTCTTGATATTGACTTTGTCTTGTGTTTGTTTTGTTCTGTTTATCAACTTGGTCTCTGAACTTGTACAATGAGATCTTCAGTTGGCTTTGATTGTGATTTGGAAAGCTTCAGTTTATCAATTGTTGAACCCAACAATACTCCCCCTAAACTGATGCTTGCCAAACTTTGACTTGAAGATCTTCTCTGTCACATGTCTTCTTGATCAACTGTTGTTCTGACACAGTTCACTGTAGTTCTCCCCCTCAGATTAAGCTTCTCCTAATGTATTTCTAATAAAGGATAGAATCTCTTTGAGAATACTTAACGTATTTGATATGAGGTGTATCATTTTTGGATTACTGTTTGTTCATATCACACTCAAAGGATTAGAATGTATTAGGCATATGATGAGGCTTTGAACTTCAATAAACAGCATCAGGAACATAAGTCAGTCTTGAAGACACTTCAACTCTTTGAATCTCTGAATTAAGTTGATAATGGATGGTTCCAAGTACTTCAGAAAGAGTTTCTAATAGTTGTACAACTCCTTGATTGGATCAGTGATTATATGACCAAGGTTGGTTTCTTCATTTCTATTGAATGTGAAAATTGATATGCTTGTTGGTTGCAATCATCCGTATTCATCATGTTTCTTGTTTTCTTGTTTGTTGTAGGAATCTGTTCATCATCTGTCTTGTATTTCTTGCTTTTTTTGTAGTCATCTGTTCATCATCTGTTCATTAATATTGTTGTTGATGATGATGTTGTTATTGATGTTGATGTTGATGTTGATGTTGATGTTGATGATGTTGTTGTTGATTTTGATGTTGATGTTGATGTTGATGTTGATGTTGATGTTGATGTTGATGTTGTTAATGTTGATGTCATCAGCATTGTTTAAAACAAAGGTTGAAATTTGGATATGACATCCGCATTAGATGTTTACTCAACCGCATTTGAGAATCCTTATTAGCATAGTTGAGTTACACATCCGCATTAGATGTGCAACAACCGCATTTGTTCTTGTACCATATCCGCATTTGTGTCAAAGAAATGCGGATGTATCACTTAATTTGCATTAATACAGCCGCATTTCTTTTGCTCATCAGCATTAGATTTAGAACATATCAGCATTAGTTCCCTTAAAGCAGCCGCATTTGCTCATACATAAGCCGCATTTCTGTTTTTGGAACTCATCTGCATTGGTATGTTCTACATCAGCATTTGTTTAATCAACATCCGTATTTGTTTACATGGCATCCGTATTTCTTTAAGTTAACATCAGCATTTGTTTGTTCTTCAACAGCATTTATTGACATCACATCCGCATTGAGGCACATAACAGCCGCATTTCTTTTTGGATTCTTGAACTCAGCCGCATTTGTATGCCCTTTATCAGCATTAGTTCTGTTTGAACATCCGCATTTGGTTGCCTTAGTGACAAATGAGGATGGCTTCAGTAGGAAATGCGGATGCAACTGAGAAATGCGAATGGCTTGTGTTTCATCCGCATTTGTCTTTCCTGTTCATCATCGATCTGAAAATATTGAGTTCAGGTTCAATCCGAATCATTTCTGTTCGAGATCTTTATAGTTAGCCTCGAAATCATGTTAATTGTACACTGGTGGTCTCGGATTTGTGGTTGGATTTGATTCAACAACCCATTGATTGACCACCAGTTCGAGATCTTTGAAGTTTGAATCAACCTGTTCGAGATCTAAATGTTCTTCGTGGATTTTGATTTGGATCTATTCGAGGCACTTTTCTTCTTGGGACGGATTTAATTTACTTGTTTGAAGGGTTGAACCGAATGTCTTTTGTTAAATGCTTTATCATCTTCAGTTCGAACCCATTTTGAACAGATTTGTAGATGTTCTGTGTATTTTGTTGATGAACAGATGATGGTTTGATGAACAGATGCTTTGTTCTTCATTTTTCTGATTTTCTTCTTTTTGTAAACATCTTCAAAGATGAACTCAGATCTGAAACATACATGAACCCAGCAACCAACAGCTCTGATACCATTTTGCTAAATCAATATTTCAGATTCGTTGAGCTTGGATCTTAGGATTCATCATTTTCAGATCTGAGAATTCAAAATTAAAGATGGGTGGAAGTGTATGAATCAAAGAACAAGGACGTGTGTGTAATGTATAATGTTATGATTTCATTGATATTGAATAACAAATTACAATGAAGAAACATATACAAAGATGGATGAACATCAAACCCACCCAAAAGAGAGAAATTCTCCTTGGGTGGTGATTTACACCATGAAAAACACACACTTAAGAACTACCAGGCACTCACACACTTTGCAATAACCATACATTACAAAGTAGCACTAGTGGTTCTATTTATAGTGTTATTACATCAAGACCTAATTTTGACTTTTCTTGTGGTCTTGATGTTGACTTTGTCTTGTGTTTGTTTTGTTCTGTTTATCAACTTGATCTCTGAACTTGTACAATGAGATCTTCAGTTGGCTTTGATTGTGGTTTGGAAAGCTTCAGTTTATCAATTGTTAAACCCAACAATACTCCCCCTAAACTGATGCTTGCCAAACTTTGACTTGAAGATCTTCTTTGTTGTAAACATCTTTAAAGATGAAAAAAGATCTGAAACATACATGAACCCATCAACCAACAGCTCTGATACCATTTTGCTGAATCAATATTTCAGATTCGTTTAGCCTGGATCTTAGGATTCATCATTTTCAGATCTTAGAATTCAAAATTAAAGATGGGTGGAAGTGTGTGAATCGAAGAACATGGATGCGTGTAATTATAATGTTATGATTTCATTAACATTGAATAACAAATTACAATGAAGAAACATATACAAAGATAGATGAACATCAAACCCACCCAAAGGAGAGAAATTCTCCTTGGGTGGTGATTTACACCATGAAAACATACACTTAAGAACTACCAGGCACTCACACACTTTGCAATAACCACACAAACAAAGTGGCACTATGGTTCTATTTATAGTGTTATTACATCATGATCTAATTTTGAGTTTTCTTGTGGTCTTGATATTGACTTTGTCTTGTTGACTTTGTCTTGTGTTTGTTTTGTTCTGTTTATCAACTTGGTCTCTGAACTTGTACAATGAGATCTTTAGTTGACTTTGATTGTGGTTTGGAAAGCTTCAGTTTATCAATTGTTGAACCCAACAGATAAAGCTTGGGGTGGTGGGGTAAGGGACCCGGGTTCGAACCCGAGTCCCTGCATTTTTTTTATATAATGTGTTTTATGGATTTATAAAATCCTGAAAATATTTTAATATTAATATGAATTATATAAAAATCATTTTCAACCAGAAATTAAATAAAATGATTTTTATTTTAAATTTCCTAGAAATTTAATTAATAAATCTTTTATCTTTTTACATTGAAAATTTATAAAAAAAATTGATAAAATGTATTGTTAGTTTTAAATTGTAATGAAATTATTCTTTTTAATTCTCAAGAATTTCAATTTAATAAATCTTTCATTTTTTTATAAAATATATTTACAAGTTTGAAATTGTATAAAAATGTATATATATATATATATATATATATATATATATATATATATATATATATAATTAACATGTTTCATCTATTATATTTTATAATTGATTTTAATACCACATCATTTATTATAAATTGGTATTAAACTACAAGTTAATTATTAAATCAAATAGCATTTCAATAAATTCTGTAATTATAAAATTTTAATTTCTTATTGTTGAATTATTTCTTATTTGGTTATTTAAATTCTAAAATAAACATTCTTTGGGTTTATTTTATAATTTATAATCATTGGCTAATGGTGTATAAGTTTCAAATAAAAATCGTTATACTATCATCGTTGCCATCCAAAAACCCCAAATTTCAAAGGAAACCTAGATTCCCGTGTACCGTTAACATTATAATAAGTATGGATTTAACTTAAAACATCGTTCTTTAGGTTGAATTTAAACGAACCTTCGGCGTTAGTACAAGACTCCATATTTATTCATCATTATAATTCATGTGAGTTTTCCATACCTATTGTAACACTCGTGCAATTCATTTTATATTTTGTCATGGTTATTTGGATTCTTGTAATTATTATGAGATTGACACTTGTAAAATACAATCATTAACTATTGCCAGCCTAGCGACGTCATAGATCTATGGGTCTGACAAGCCTATTTAGTGCTAAAGCCGAGGTTATTGCCGGCTCCTGGTGACGTATTCTTGATCACCATGGGAACCAAGTACACTTAGCTAATCGTATAAGTTCGTTGTGGCCATATTCATCAAGGTTTGATTGTTACATTTGTTTATCCATTTATATTTACATTGTCCTTTAACCTATGACATGAATTGCCATCTTAATGTTTATATATATATGTATGTTCAATCTGTGGAAACTCACCAACATTATACGTTGACCTTATTTTTAACATGTTTCAGGTAATGATCCTGCTTAGTATTACTCTTGAAGACATGTACACATCTAGGATTGGACCTAGAGATTAATAAAAGGGCATATTTTGTTACCTGATGCTAAATTAAACTTATGTTATGTTGGTTGTGTTGAGACTTATGATTTATCATTTTTGTATGTCATGAACTTGGTATTTAATGATATTTACATTTAAATTAGCGTTGTGTGGCATGAACAATCTTAACCCTCACATCTCGACGTTTCTGCCGTTAAGGTTGGGGTGTGACAGATTGGTATCAGAGCCCATAACTATAGGGATTTAGGTTATTAGAAATGGTGGCCTAGACTATGGTTAAAGTAGGGACCCTTTTCATGAATATTCGTTATGATCTTGTAAGTTTGCTTATATGCCTATCACATGATGTTACATATTGCATGATGAATCCCTTATGTGCTATTTGACTTTACTTAGAAAATGGTGCCTTAGGTGTGTGACTTGAATCTTGTATACCCCAACTTCCTAACTCCTTATATCAGCCCGGTAGTCTGGCATGCCATGGTGCATATAGTTTCGCATTATACGAAATTGTATACGAAACTAGGTCCTGTATATATATGTATCTTTGTTCTTCATTATTGAACTCTTGGAACTTTATTGATATTACTGATTTGAGTTCATTGATTGTTGGTATATTGCTAGGAGCTTATATATCTTACATTTGAGAATTATTCTTCTTGTTCTTCATAAATCATCTTACAAATATGTATTATGTTTGATTTGGGTTCATATTCTCTCATTACTTGGTCCATAAGCTATTAGACTTAGTGACATCTTGTGGATTTCATTGTTAAATCTTCATCAAAAGCACGTTCTAACGATCATCTGGACCAACAATTTGGTATCAGAGCCTTTGTGCTCTTGATTGTTTGTGTTTTTGGGTAGTTTTGACATATTCACCTTTTTAATCATTTCGGAGCTGTTTTACATGTGTTTTCCAAGGAAATTGATTGAGGAAAGTGTGATGTTAGCTTGGGAACCTTCTGGAATTATCAGATCTCAAATTGATTGTTATTTGAGTGAGATTTGGTGATTTTTTGTTCATTTTCGCCAAAAGAGGGTTTTCAGATTCATCATGCGAAACTAGCATTCTTAGTGCGAAACTATAGATCTTTATTGGTTTTGATTCCTTTGCAAATCTACAACGAAAGTTCTATGGTCCGATCAGTTTTCTTGCGAAGCTATCCTGATTCTTCTTTGAAGGAAAGTTCAATAGTTTCAGCCGAAACTGTTGCCGAAACTGTAGCCCAAACTAGTTGCGAAATTAAGTTCTGCTTGAGAAATTAGCTCCAAGTCTTACTACTGATTCGGCCGAAACTGTTGCCGAAACTACTGTTTTTGGTGCGAAACTAGCCACTTGAGTGCGAAACTACTGATTATTTGACTTAATCAAAATTTCAACGGCAACAAGTCTTACTCTTGGTGATCTTGAGAGTGTGGCACCTAACAGACCTCCTAAGCTAATCAACAGTGAGAACTTTGATGATTGGAAAAGGTGTTTAAAAGCTTTCTATTGTACATCGATCACACTCAATGGGAGTCAATTATGAAAGGACCTCATGTGCCTGTTTCAGTGGAAGACAATGTGACCATTTAGATTGCAGATCCGACAAAATACTCTGAGAGAGACATCAAGCCGGTTGTTCGGGATCAAAAGGCATTCGGTGCTCTGACCTTGTGCCTATCAGAAGAAATCTATAATAGATTTGGTGAATATAAAAGTGCAAAGGCTTTGTATGATGCATTGTGCGAGTTCTATGATGGTAATGATGAATTGGTCAAGGATAAAGCCGCCCAAGAAGAAAAAGAATTCAATTCTTTTGTTGGACAAAAAAATGAGAGTCCCACTAATCTAACAAACTGTTTTCTGTCCGTTACAAGCAAACTGAAGAAGTATGATGAGAAGCTATCAAACAATGAGCAAGTCACGAAGCTGCTTCATTCTCTTCCACCACAGTGGAGTCTGCAAGTGAGGAAGTTGAGGCAAGAGAAGGGATTTCTAGATTACAAACTGATGGATATTCTCAATAAGTTGAAGTCCTTTGAGTATGACCTGAAACGACAAGAATACAATCAGGAAATGCTTCCATCCCAAGCTTACTCATAGAATGCTGGTCTTATTTCATCTACCTCAGATTCATCAAAGCATGTGTCAGCTTATGGTGGTATCATAGGCACTTCCGACAAGACTACAGGCAGTGGATCTACATTAAAATCATCAAGTCTTCCACAAGTTTCTTCAAAAAGCATGGCTTTATTTGTTCTCTTCGTACATAGTTATGAAGCTTTGGTGGCTGGTGAACAAAAGGGAAGAGGAATGACTCTAGAAGACATGTATCAGGTGGATCCTGATGACTTGGAGGAAGCTGATCTTCAATGGAAAATGGGTATAATCACTTTAAGGGCACGAAGATTCATAGAGAGAACAGGAAGGAAGAATTTTGGAAACCAGAATACAAAGGTTGGATTTGATAAATCAAAGCTGAGGTACTTCAACTGCAAACAGCTCGGGCATTTCAAGAGAGAATGTCCATCTCCCATCGTGATTGAACCTAGAACGGGAGTTAACCGGGTTATCTCAATTGAGGATAAGGAAGAAAACAAGAAGAAGAAGGAAACATCTCTGCTAACTAACTTTGATTGGAGTGTCGAGTTAACTGAAACTGAAGAGGAGATCAATCATGCCCTGGTAGCTGAGATTACAGAGATAGTAAAGAATGAAGCAGAAAGGAAGAGGGAATGTGAAGAAAAAGGAAGTATGAACAATGGTTATGGAAAAGTTGTAAGAGAAGAAGAGTTGAAGGTGGAATCAAGGGTGTGCATTTGTGAGAAAGCCCTAGTTACAGAAAAAAAGATAATGGAGATTCCATATGAGGTAGTTCAAGACATGTGTTCATCTGCTTGTAAACTTCATCTGTTTGGAATTTATAAAGTGAATAACATATTAAAAGAAAATGGTGGGGAACTAAAAAGGGTAAATAAGGAACTTAAACAGAATGAAGCAAAATTTTTTGTAAAATTAAATGAAGCTTTAATAGAAAATGATCATTTAAGAAGAACTCTTTTTGAAAGAAATGTGGAAGTAAATGCTTTGACGGAAAAGGTAACTTTAGCTGAATTCAAGACCACTAAACTTAAAACAAAACTTGAGAAATGGTCTATTTTTGGAATGAAGCTAAAGGAACTCTATAGCAAACAAAGAGGAGCTAGAATTAAGACAGGGTTGGGTTGTGGTGAAACCACTCATGTTTACCCACCGCCTAGCACCTTTTGCTATTCCCCAATGCCTACACCTCATCCTACAAATGATTAATAAAAAAGGATACTAACAGTCTGTTTGCAGGGTTAGAAGGTGTGAATCATAAAGAGGTTCAGGAAGATTATGATTATAGAGGAAGTAGAGGTCTTGGCTATAGTGGTTCTAGTTCTTCAGATTCCAAAAAGTCTTTTGTAGACAATAGTTCTAGTAGCATAGATTGTAGTTTGGATAGTTTGCATTCTAGTTGTTCTCATTCCAGAATGTCTGAATCAAATGAAATTGATGTTTTAAGCATTAATGAAAAAGTGGGTATTCTCAGTAAAGACGATAAACATTCTTCAAAATCAAACTGTTTTGAAAACTTCATTTCTCTTCCCACTCCCACTTTCACACCCATTCTGATCACTACTCCAAGTGAAACAACATCCTTACATGATTGTAAAATTTTAGAGATAAGAGAATCCACAAATCATGACAGGTCATTTGACTCAGAAAAAAAATCACAGGAAGTGCATGTCACTTACAGTGATTGTGACTCTCTTATGTTTGAGTGTGAGGAAGAGATTATTATGGATAATATTCCAATTCAAAATGATCAAAGAAATGACCTAAATTCTTGTTGTTTTAACTATGGAAAAGATGATCACATTATCAAGCATTATCCAGAGGTTGTAAATAAAAATGTTGTTAATCTCTCTTTAGGAAATAGAATAAAACTTTTTGTTGATAGTCTCTTTTGTACAAATTCATCTTCTCCTAGAACCAAGCCTGTTAAGATTTAGGTCCCCGTATCTAAATGATTTTTTTAAATTCTTTTTCCAGGAACATTCGAGAAGGACTATCAACAGCACGTGGCACGTAGATAGTGGATGTTCCAGGCATATGACCGGCTTTAAGGACCTTCTTACCAATTATTGAATAATCAATGAAGGATATGTTGCTTTCGCGAGTGATAAGAAGGGAGGTAAAATGATAGGTCAAGGTGAGGTATCCAATGGTTCTTTAACCTTGGAAAAGGTAAATTTCATGCCTGAATTGGCATTCAATCTTCTGAGCGTGTAACAAATTTGTGACAAGAATATTCCTGTGCTTTTTAAATCTAATAAATGTTTGTTTCTTAAGCCTAAATTTTTAGTTTCAGATGATTTGATAATCATGCGAGCTCCAAGGAAAAACAACACATATCTGCTTTATATGAACTCCAAAGAATCAACCTCCACCATGACCTGTCTCTTGTCAAAAGCTTCTCCTTCTGAGTCATTTCTCTGGCAAAGACGTTTAGGCCATGTGAATTTTAAGAACATTAACAAATTGGTTAAAAATAATCTTGTCAGAGGTTTACCTCAAAAAGAATTTTTAGTAATCGAGAAGTGTATATCTTGGGCCAAAGGTAAACAACACAAGAAATCACACAAGCCTAAACAAGAAAATTCTATTTCTAATCCTCTTGAGTTATTACATTATGATCTGTTTGGTCCAATAAGTGTGAAGAGTATTGCTAAGAAGTCTTATTGTCTTGTTGTTACAGATGATTTTTCAAGGTACTCTTGGGTTCCTTTCCTAGCACATAAGGGGGAGACAGCAGAGGTGTTACAAAAGCTGATTTTAACAATTGAGAATTTCAGCAACAAGAAAGTTTCGGCGATTCGAAGCGACAACAGGAAAGAGTTTAGAAATCAGATCTTTGATTCATCCTGCGCAGGAAAAGGAATCCTCAGACAATTTAGCGTAGCACGAACTCCTCAATAGAATGGTGTTGCTGAAAGGAAGAATCGCACTCTTATTGAAGCAGCCTGGACTATGCTCATAGAATCTAAACTTCCTATTATTTTTTGGGCAAAAGTAGTCAACTATGCCTCGTATGATCTAAATAGAGTTCTGATTATGAAAGACAAGATGAAGACTCCATATGAACTGTTTCACAAGCGTAAGCCATTGATTGACTTCTTTCGTCCATTTGGCTGCTCATGCACGTTGTTAAATACTCAAGCTCAAAATTCTAAGTTTGGAGCAGTGTCAGATGAATGTTACTTTGTCAGATACTCTTCAACTCAAAAGGCTTATAGAGTATACAACAATAGGACCCGAATAGTGAAAGAATCTTTCTATGTTGATTGGCAAGAGTCGAATGTTTCCAACGTTGGTTCTGATCCATATTGGTTCTACGATTCGAACATCGTTTTTAATTCATTCAACCTACCATCCTTCCCTAACAATGATGTTCCTTCATTAAGTGGTCAACCTTTTATTTCCGTTCAACCACCACCTTAACCACAACCAGAACCACTACCTCAACCTCAACCTGAACTACTACCTCACCTTCAACTACAATTCGTACCTTAACATCAACCTGAACCTAAAAACCAAATCCTTTCAACGCCATCACAAATTCCACAATGTCCTATTTCCAATCAATAATCCTCCTTTCCATCATCAACCTCACAACCATCTTCCCTACAACCTACTTCATCCAATTCCTCAACCCTCAGCACTAACTATAAAACTCTAAAAGACCATCCACATGGTTGTCATTGGTTCAATATCTAATGGTGTCAGGGCTCGAAGCCAATCTGGGCTTATCAATGAATGTATCTTTGCTTACTTTCTATCACAAATCGTTCCCAAAAATGTCGCCATGGCTTTTCAAGATCCAAGCTTGGTTGAGTCAATGCAGTTAGAACTTCAACAGTTCAGAAAACTAAAAGTGTGGCAACTAGTTGATCTTCCTCCAAATAAGTATCCAATTGGTACAAAGTGGGTATTCAAGAACAAACCAGATGACAGTGGAGTTATGATTAGAAAAAAATCAAGGCTGGTTGTTCAAGGCTTTGCTCAGGATGAGGGGATTGATTTCACAGAGGTGTTTGCCCCTGTAGCCCTGATGGAAGCCATTCGTATTTTCCTTGATCATGTTGCTCACAAAAACTTCAAAGTTTTTAGATGGACGTCAAAATGTGCCTTATCGTATGGAGCTATTGATGAAGAGATCTATGTTTGCCAACCACCGGGTTTCGAAGATCTAGATTATCCTAAAAAAGTCTACAAACTGGATAAATCCTTGTTTCGATTACATCATGCTCCTAGAATCTGGTACTAAACCCTAAGACAGTATCTCCTCAGTAAAGGCTTCACTCATGGAACTATAGACATGACTTTGTTTAAAAAAGAGGTTAATGGAGATGTGCATATTTGTAACACCCCGAATTTTATTAAAAAGAAGAGAAAATAAAAGTATAAAGAAAGAAATGTGAAATAAAACAAGTTGAAGGACTGAAGTTGTGCAAGGTGCAAACTATAAAATAATTGTGTTTAAAAGAGAGGGCATGGCCGCCCATGCCCCCACTACCTACCATTGTTCTCGGTTGAAAAAGGAAGAAAGAATAAAAGCTCCTAGTTTTAGAGAGAGAGAAAAAGAAGAATCTGCAAAAGGTGAGTTTTCTTGGGGAATTGTTCGGTTTCAACCGAATTTTCAGCTTCTAGACCGAGATTTTGAGTGTTTAGTGCCTGTTTTCGTGGGTTTTAGGAGCTGAATTTGCAGGTGGAATTATGTTGCTTGAAGTTTGCTTCAGGTGAGTTCTTGAAACCCTCTTTTTACTGGATTTTAAGTGTTTGGGGCTATTATGCATACCGAGCAAAATATTTTTAAGTACCCGTGGGTTTTCAGCATGTTGTTCGACCGTTGTTCTGTGGTTGTATGTTTTTAAGGCTGTTTTGAGGTTATGTTTGATGTTTAGCATGGTTTAGTGTTGGTAGCATGTTAGATCTGTGTTAGGATGTTCTAGGTCGATGTTTGGGTGTTGTTTGTAGCATCGGTTATATTTTAGATTGTTGGTCATGCACCCAGAATGTTCCCATGCACCTGAATTGTTGTCATACGCCCAAGTGACCTCATGCGCCCAAGATCATGCGCCCAAATAGTAGTCATGCGCCCCGCATGATGCCCATGTGCCTAAGTGTAGGCTATGCACCCAAATAGTTGTCCATGCGCCCAGAGTTGCCCATGCTCCTAAGTGTTGGCCATGCGCCCCAGCAGTGCCCATGCGCCCAGAATTGCTCATGTGCCTAAGTTTTAATACGCCTAAGTAGGGCTGATGCGCCTGAATAGTGGTAATGCGCCTAAGCAGGACTCATGCACCTGCATACTGGTAACACGCCTAGGCTGTTTTCCTTAGAAATTTTATGCTCATGCGCCTGAGATATCCAACTGCTCTCTATTTTTGACTTAGGGATTTCTGAGGATTTTTTAGAGATAGATTGTTGAGATAGGTTCTATTGTGATGTGATGGCTTGTGCTTGATGTGCTATGCATGATGATTGATGATTATAAGGTGTGCGATGTGTTATCTTTCCGTGTTTAACGGTTTTCAAATGTATGTATTATGTTATGTAATATGTTATGTATGATGTTATGATTTTACGTGGTATGATGTATGAATGTACGTAAAGTATTATGTAACAAAAGTGAAAGATAACGAATGATGAGAATGGAAGTAAAGTACGATGAGATCCTTGTCGCGTACCCTGGTACTGTGTCAGTCTAGAGACATGAGTCGGGGGTTTGTTTACAGGCCCCGGCATAGTATCAGTGTTTGGACATGAGTCGTACGAGATGGGATCCTTGTTGCGTACCCCGGTATTATGTCAGTCTTTGAACATGAGTCGGGGGTTTGTTTACTGGCCCCGGCACAGTATCAGTCTTCGGACATGAGTCGGGGGTATTGTATGAAGCAGGATTCGAATGATATTAAGTATGTCTTGTTTGATGAAGAATGATGATGAAGATAAATAATTATTATCAATGTGTACGTATGATGTGTGATCGCGATAGAAAGTAAAAAGGTTGTTTTAATGAAAGTAAAGTATTTTTATTTATAAAACTAGAACTCACTCAGCGTCGCTGACTTTTTGTATGCATAATAGTTGGCAGGTATTTTGTTGATGCTGAGGAGGTGCAGACATGGATGCATAAGCTACTGTGGACGTTTTGAGGCTGGCATCCCCATTTTGATATGATATTGTATTTTGAAATTCATATGAATGATGTAATGTAATGATATGTTTTAACTTATAAATGAAAAGTTTTAAATTCCGCTTCAAAAGTAATTTACGTTTTAAATATTTTGTACGATGACGGTCCAGCTGTAAGCGTCCCGGGAACGGGGCCTTACAAGTTGGTATCAGAGCCAAAGTTTAAGAGAATTGGGTAAATGTTTTCAAAACCTAAACTTAAACTGAGAATGGACGAAAGGAAAGGTATGCCAGTCCTAGTAGCTACGTGCCTGCAGTTAAACGTAAAGGTTTTACGTAAACATTTTATGTAAGTTAATAAAAAATGGTAATTATGTGCGCGTGTTATGTGGTTTATGTGCTTTTGTGTAGATTTAGATACTGATGTAGTCAGGATACGAAATGCTCGGGATGAAGAGTAAAGTAAGTGGCTAATCACAACTGGCAACTGTAATTAGGGACTTACTATACTTGACATCAACTTAGCTATTACCTTGAATGACCATGTTGGTGTTTGAATCTTGTAGTGTTTAGATGGCTGGCGGTAGGTCTTCTGAAGCTTCATGAGGTGGAGGTTGTGGTGGACGTGGTGTTAGATAGCGTGTCACGAGGAGCAGGGCTAAGACTGCTGAGACAGATCCTGAAGAGCTAGAGCTCCATTACCAAGACGATGAGGACGAGAGTGCTAATCTGAGAGCCTCAATGAAGGAGGCGGTGGTTGAGTAGGTTCATCAGGTCATGCAGATGATTTTGCCGACTATAGTGACCGAGGTTATACGTGCTATGAGGGAAGATGAAAAGAAAGAGAAGGAGGAGAGGAGGAGGACAGATGGGAGAGGTTCCGGTGAAGGGGAGCAACCAGAGACTGAGATGGTTGTGTCCGGTGATGATGAGGAAGAGGAAGCGGTGCAGGAAACCGCCAAGGGGTGTAGCTATAGGGCATTCCAGAGATGCAATCCCCCAACTTTTGATGGGAATGGAAGTGCTACTGCTGCTCATCGTTGGGTGAAGGAGATGAAGGCGATACTGGACATTAGCGAGTGCCGTGAGGATCAGAAGGTGAAGTTCGCTACCCACACATTTGTGGATTCAGCATTGTGCTGGTGGGACAACATTGTTCAAGCCGAGGGTACCAGGGCAATCAGGAGGATGAGATGGAATGAGCTGAAGAGGTTGGTAATTAAGGAGTTTTGCCCTCATAGAGAGCTTGACAAAGTTGAGAGAGAGTTCTTGTAGTTGGAGGCGGGAACGATTACGCACCAACAATATACAACGAAGTTCAACGAGATGGCAAGGCTGGTGCTAGATTAGGTGACGCCTGTGTCACGAAAGATCAAGAGGTATATTCAAGGTCTGGCGGCAGATATCCGTAGACATCTGATCTCTGCTCGACCCGGTACGTTTAGCTCAATCGTCAACCTAGCGGGGAGGCTGTATGACGAGCGAGAGGCGGTGGTGATAGTGGATGAAGAGAAGGAGCGGGGCTATGTTAGGAATGGGAATGGAAGGCGGGGTAATGATAGTGGATTTGTTGCTGGAGGTAAGACATTGAGGGTCGATGATCGGAGGATGGAAACAGGGAGGGAAGAAACTTGCAATAAGTGTGGTAGAGGCCACGAGAGGGAGTGCAAGTGGGGACTAAACATCTGCTTCCAGTGTGGGAAAGAGGGCCATAGGGTGTGGGAATGCCACATGGCTAAATGTTACGATTGTGGCGGGACTGGACACATGAGCAGAGACTGCAAGAAGTCGAGGGTAGGAAGCTCCGGTGCAAGGAATGGGAGCAGAGGATAAAGGTCAGAGCATTCGCTATGACTGGGAGGAGGCTAGAGCAGACTCCGACATGACATCAGGTATGTGTCTGGTAAATAAAATTGTGCATCTATGCTTTGATTATGGTGCTAGTAGTAGTTTCATTCTACTACCTTCTGTGATAAGTTTCACGTTAGGAGTAGGAAGGTCGGTGAGCCCTTCGATGTAGAAATTGCTATTGGTAAGTCCACTAGGTTGCCTGATGTCCTAGAAGATTATGCGGTAGAATTTGAAGAGCACGTGTTTCCTGCTAGATTGTTCACGACGAACATAGGTAGATTGATACGTGCCTTGGGTAGAATTGGCTAGCAGCCTATGTAGCAAACACCGAGTGTTACAAGAAGGTGGTTTGATCAACCGCGCCCGATAAGAGTTTGGTGCCGACCTACGGCGATGGAGTAATGATGAATGCCTAGTATGGGAAAGGGGATCATTCGATTCCGAAAGTGAGGGAAGCTAATACCGTGGTGTATAGGGCTTTTCCGAGTCATCACTCGAACAGGAGGGTTGGTCTCTAGGTTGGAGCTACCCGATAAGTTAAGTGGAACTCATCTGATGTTCTATGTATCTCGTCTGAGGAAGTGCTCAATCGAGGAGGATATGGTAGTGCCACTAGAGGATACTGAGGTGGATGGACGACTCAACTATATGGAACAACCGGTGGCCATGACTGATAGAAGGGAGAGACGGGCTAAGGAGAAGGGTGGTTTCATTTGTGCGAGTACAGGGGAGCCCAGAAGGGGTCTAAGCCTACGTATAAGATCAAGGAAGAGATGAGACAGCATTACTCGCAATTGTTCGAGAAGCGACAGGTTTCGGGGACGAAACCCATATAAGGGGGGTGGACTTGTAACACCCCGAATTTTATTAAAAAGAAGAGAAAATAAAAGTATAAAGAAAGAACTGAGGAATAACACAAGTTGAAGGACTGACGTTGTGCAAGGTGCAAACTTTAAAATAATTGTGTTTAAAAGAGAGGGCATGGCCACCCATGCCCCCACTACCACCATTGTTCTCGGTTGAAAAAGGAAGAAATAAGAAGAGCTCCCGGTTTTAGAGAGAGAGAAGAAGAAGAATCTTCAAAAAGTGAGTTTTCTTGGGTAATTGTTCGGTTTCAACCGAATTTTCAACTTCTAGACCGAGATTTTGAGTGTTTAGTGCCTGTTTTCATGGGTTTTAGGAGTTGAATTTGCAGGTGGAAGTGTGTTGCTTGAAGGTTGCTTCAGGTGAGTTCATGAACCCCTCTTTTTACTGGTTTTTAAGTGTTTGGGGCTATTATGCATACCGAGCAAAATATTTTTAAGTACCTGTGGGTTTTCAGCATGTTGTTTGACCGTTATTCTGTGGTTGTATGTTTTGAAGGCTGTTTTGAGGTTATGTTTGATGTTTAGCATGGTTTAGTGTTGGTAGCATGTTCGATCTGTGTTAGGATGTGCTAGGTGTTTGAGTGTTGTTTGTAGCATCGGTTATATTTCAGATTGCTAGTCATGCGCCCAGAATGTTCCCATGCGCCTGAATTGTTGTCATGCGCCCAAGTGACCTCATGCACCCAAGATCATGCGCCCAAACAGTAGGCATGCACCCCGCATGATGCCCATGCACCTAACTGTAGGCTATGTGCCCAAACAGTTGTCCATGCGCCCAGAGTTGCCCATGCGCCTAAGTGTTGGCCATGACCCCAGCAGTGCCCATGCGCCCAGAATTGCTTATGTGCCTAAGTGTTAATGCGCCTAAGCAGGGCTGATGAGCCTGCATAGTGGTAATGCGCCTAAGCAGGACTCATGCGCCTGCATAGTGGTAATGCGCCTAGGCTGTTTTCTTTAGAATTTTTATGCTCATGCACCTGAGATGTCCAACTGCTCTCCATTTTGGACTTAGGGATATCTGAGGATTTTTTAGAGGTAGATGGTTGAGATAGGTTCTATTGTGATGTGATGGCTTGTTCTTGATGTTCTATGCATGATGATGTGATGATTATGAGGTGTGCGATGTGTTATCTTTCCATCTTTAACGGTTTTCAAGTGTATGTATAATGTTATGTAATACATTATGTATGATGTTATGACTTTACGTGGTATGAAGTAAGAATGTACGTAAAGTATTATGTAACGAAAGTGAAAGATAATGAATGATGAGAATGGAAGTAATGTACGATAAGATGCTTGTCGCGTATCCTGGTACCGTGTCAATCTTCAGACATGAGTCGGGGGTTTGTTTACAGGCCCGGCACAGTATCAGTCTTCGGACATAAGTCGGGGGTATTGCATGAGACAGAATGACATGTGAAAGATATGAGGTCGTGTTGCTCGCCCCGGTACTATGTCAGTCTTCGGACATGATTCGGGGGTTTGTTTAAAGGCCCCGCCACAGTATTAGTCTTCGGACATGAGTCGGGGGTGTTGCATACGAGATGGAATCCTTGTCTCGTACCCCGGTACTGTGTCAGTCTTCGAACATGAGTTGGGGGTTTGTTTACGGGCCCCGACACAGTATCAGTCTTCGGACAAGAGTCTGGGGTATTGCATGAGGCAGGATTCGGATGATAGTAAGTATGTATTGTTTGATGATGAACGATGATGAAGATAAATAATTATTATCAATGTGTATGTATGATGTGTGATCGCGATTGAAAGTAAAAAGGTTGTACTACCGAAAGTAAAGTATTTTTATTTATAAAACTAGAACTCACTCAGCGTCACTGACTTTTTGTATG
The DNA here is from genome assembly GCA_025506505.1 of Flaveria sonorensis. Taxonomy (NCBI): domain Eukaryota; kingdom Viridiplantae; phylum Streptophyta; class Magnoliopsida; order Asterales; family Asteraceae; genus Flaveria; species Flaveria sonorensis. Next base: position 22,799,317 of record CM046431.1, on the reverse strand, counting down.
CATAATAGTTGGCAGGTATTTTGTTGATGCTGAGGAGGTGCAGGCATGGAGCTACTGGGGACGTTTTGAGGCTGGCATCCACATTTTGATGTGATGTTGTATTTTGAAATTCATATGATTAATGTAATGTAATAATATGTTTTAACTTATAAATGAAAAATTTTAAATTCCGCTTCAAAAGTAATGTACGTTTTAAATATTTTATGCGATGACAGTCCAGCTGTAAGCGTCCTGAGAATGGGGCCTTACATTATTGTTCAAGTATATGTCGACGACATCATCTTCGACTCAAGGAATGAGAAGTTGTGTAGAGCGTTGAAGAAGTGATGAAAGAGCGCTTTGAAATGAGTATGATGGGGAGATGTGCTTCTTTTAGGATTACAGCTTGTGACAACCAGTCAAATCAGGTCAACTTTAGTACGAACGTAACTTAGTAATAATTTTATATTTATTAACATTTGTGTTTGACTATTTGAAAACTTAGGTTGACGATTTTAACTAACCTCAAAGTCGGTTAACCGTTTGAGACAAGTAATAATATATAATAATAATAATAATAATAATAATAATAATAATAATAATAATAATAATAATAATAATAATAATAATAACAACTATGACCATGTCATGCATGGATGACACCTAATCTACAAAAACTCATATATAAACACACACACCCTAAACACACACTCTATACACACACAAACTCTTCACATTCTCTCTACCCCTTCCCCAACCACACCCATCGGTCACCACCCCCCCCCACCACCGAGGCCACCGCCGCCCACCGAGACCACCATCAACCGCGGCCGCCACCTGCCACCGCACCATCGCAGCAACCGCCAACCACACGCAGCCGCCCCACCGTCGCCATAACCCATCGCAACCACCATCGGTCACCCAACCCCCACCCCCTTTGGCCATTCGCGAGCACCACCAATATCCCCCCTTTTTCGAAATCACACTACCACCATCATAAGGAACCTTCATCTTCTCCCATTCGAGTCAAGAACGAGAGGGTTTCTAGTTGGAACATTGTTAAGAGCTTGGAGGTTTAATCGGGTGTTAGAAACTTTGTGCTAGCGTTGGAGATTGGTTTAGGCTCAAGGTATACTTGTTTGGGTTAGATTGTCTTTATCTTTTCATGCATGGGTGATCAAGATGAAGATCTTGATGATCCCTAGTTCACCCGCTTAGATGTTCATGAAAATTGATGTTTTGATGAAAAATGGGTTTTGAAATGAGTTTAAAATCTGAAAATGCATGTTGAAATGGTTCTAGTTTGATGAAATCATGTTATTTGTATGATTTGGGTTTATAAGAATGTATATAGATGTATGTATATGTTGCATATGTATGTATGTATGAGTAGGTGGAAAGATTAGTTGAATATAGCTCATAAGAATGATTTAGTTAGAATTATTGGATGGATGAATAATGTTGGACATAATGTCATAAGAAGATGATTAAGTTGGAACATTGGATGATGTTGTTAAGCAAATCTTTTAAAAGAAATGATTAGGTTGAAAAATTGTTATAAAATCAATACCGGTACACAATTGAAATATTTCACTTAAATTAGAAGATTGGAATAACGATTAGTGGAAAATTAGAAACCATGGTTAGAACCGAACATAGGACAAATGGAATATGGTGACAAGAAAACTCGACTAAGATGGCGTTCGAGATTCCAAGACTTTTATAAAATAAATTTATATAAAACTGAAAAATAATATATTTTCGGGCAATTTCGAATAATAAAATAAATGTATATATTTAAAACAACAAACTCAAGTTAACGCGTTTTAAAAATTAGTCGATATAATTCACAAATTAAAGCCATAAAAATAGTATTGACTCTATCAAAAGAATATATATTCTATATTTTGACAACTTTAAATTATTCTACAAAGGAAAAATAAGATATTTCGGAATAAAAATACAAAAATTATATAAAGGATGGTGAAAGTCTTGAGTAAAATCACTAGAAACTGATAGATAATTAATTAGGGTTTCAGGACAGAAATCGTTAGGTTAAGAAATTGTAATAGACTTCATAAGAAACAATTATAGAATTAAGAATGGACTACTGATATCATTAGATAATTTGATGATTAAGTGTATTGAAGGTTGATGATAGTTGATGAGATGAATATATTATGTCTTAAGAAATATATTTACTAAATAATGAACTTTCTCAAAAATATCAACCAGTTTCTTTAAAAACCCTGCGTAATAAATTTTAAAAAAGTTTTATTTTTTTAAAAGAAATAAGTTGGGTGGACAGCATTCTCATGACCATGCTTTTTCAATTATTAATTAAGTCTTTCACGTTTAGGATCTTGATAGATCGGTGCAAGACCTTTTTGATATGTTATTTGATCGCATACGAATGTGAGTTCTTCAGCCCCATTTTAAATATTGTTTTATTTAAACTGTTTTGGGGGAAAAGCATGATTGATTATTTTCATATATGATGAGTAAATCTAGATTAATATATGTTATGAAGGTATAAGTTGGGTCAATGGTATAGGTGTATACTGTTGAGCCCCTAAATCCCCCCATAATCATTAACCTCGGGGAGGCCACAGACTATATTGGTAGATCTATCGGGTTAGAAGGGCCCGCTCTCGTGACCAGTCACGCTGGTTAGGTTGTAGAGAGGGAGTTTATATGTTTGGACTGTTGTGGGGCAACGACGTGTTTCTTGGCTTGATTATGGACTTATCACCTGAATTAATCATAGTACCTAGCTAGTCTATGTTGAGTATATTTTATCTCACCACATCATATCATTTTATTTTTTTTTGGAAAACCAAATGTTTGTAAGTTATAAAACCCGAATGCTCACCAACTTTATATTGACCAGTATTTTTCATGCTTTTCAGGGTTATAGGTATGCTCTATGGAGAATCAATGGAATGTGTCTTTGGAGGGTCGAACATGTTTGTTGACTAGTTATGTTTGGAACTTTTAAGTGAAACGTGTCATTTATATAACTAAACAAGTTTGTTGTTACTTAGACTGGATTTCACTTTACTTCATTTTTAGAAGTATGTAAATACTTGTTTACTAGTAGTCAACTACTTTACCGTTATCGTTCGACTATAAACGTTGGAATAATTCCAACTTCCGTTATCACCACGTCACGTGACTTTCCGCTGCGATTTTCGGGGTGTGACAGAAGTTGGTATCAGAGCCAATGGTTATAGCAAACTAAAAAATTTTCTAAGTGGAAAAATCTAGACTATAACCCTTAAAATGTTTGACAAGTTCCAAAGATATTTCCATTTCCCGAGCTTTACGTCAGGTTAAAGCGTAGTGATAACATAGATGACTGATAATAAGACCTTATGTAATTGTTAATATAGAATAAGATAGTGTTTTGTATTAGATTAATAAGTACAGATGTATTATTTTACTATAGATGTCTGATCGGGTGAACAGAGAGGATGTACCGGATATCAGCAGCAGTACTAAGGGTCCATCGTAGCTCGTACCACCTATGCCCTAGTATCACCCTAGTCAGCCCATTTGCAGTCACCTTTTACCCTGGCATGGGAGACTCGGGTAATGGTTGGATATCTGAGTCGGACGATGAGGATCCCGCACCAGTTGTAGCTACTCTTGAGCTTATTCCTGAGGCTTAGATAGGATGATGACTAGCCAGATGACGAGAGGCAAGACACTGAGGGGCCAGTTGGTTTGGCTCAGGCGATTGAGACTCTGACGGCTATGACTCCCGTCGCCCCTACCCTCCCATGCAGCATCCATCTAAGATTCGATTGGGGTATGAGCGAAGGAAGTGGAAAGAGGCGAGGAGTGTGGCCTATGATGGTGATGGTATAGTTGGAGCACCTGTGCCCAAACGGGCCAGACTGCTTGATGAGCAGTGGAGATGGATCATGGACACTATGCGAGGATGGGCCTCGAGAGATGGGATTCCTTCCACCTTCAAGGTGGGTGAGTCATCCACCACTCCTCATGGGATTACTATCGATGGTGAGTCAATTGAAAATGTGATGGATACTTTGACAGCTCAATGCATTCACTACGAGAAGGAATTATTTATGATGGAGAAGAAACTAAAGGTTCAGGAGGAAGTGAGCGACGCTTTAGACGGATGGATGATAACGATTGAGGAGGAGAGATTGCATGATTATGATGCTATGAGCCAGACTCACTTCCGAGTGTCAGATCTGGAGGCTAGTCTTTTAGAGACTAGACACAGACTGACCATAGCAGAGCAGAGAGCTGATGCTGCCGACGCAGCGATGGTGATGGCCTAACATCAGGAAAATCAGATGGGAGAAAGAGTGGAGACTACCATGGCAGTTGTCACATTTTGTATGATGATGATCTTGTATTTGATGCATGTTGGTAGTGGAGCATCATTTCTAGGATAGATGATGGGTACAAGCCAGGGTGCTTGAATATTTTGGATTGGGAAGAAGACTTGTTCTGTATGATACTTTATGTAGGTTACTTAACTAAATATCTTTTGATGGTTGACCTATTCTATGAAATATGGGTATTTGATGTATGATCGTACAATATGTTACTTTTTTTTCTATTATAATGTTATATAATTATTGTTATCGAGTCGTGGGTAATGTTGATGAGTGTGTGACTAGGACAAACGAACCATTCAACTATAATACATTATGAACATCTTGCGCTATCTAAACCCCCTCTCTCTTTCCTATCTCAGGATGGAATTAAAATATGCAACCTAGAACGCAGAATACGTCATCAAGTGGAAACGCCAACCTACCAACTACTGCAGAAGAACTCGCCTAGTTGATAGCTCAACATGTCAAATCAGCCTTGGAACAACGTGATGTTGACGTAGCTACTGAACAAGGAAGAGGACATGGAATTGTTGGTAATGGACTTGGAAATGGAATGGGAAATGGTTCAAATATGGGATCTAGTTTTGGTGTAAACAATGGTTTTTGTATGAATAGAAACCCAGGGAGTTCGTTAGGCAGACAATTCCAAGGATGTTCATATAAGACATTCCAAGGATGCAATCCAAGAGTGTTTACTGGTGCTGAAGGACCGTTAGATATTGTCTGGTGTATTGAGAAAATGGAGACTGTTATATCCATAAGCAATTGTTCCGATAATCAAAAAGTCAAGTATACGACATGCTCCTTTCAAGATGCATCGTTGTCATGGTGGAACTCTCAACGCCAAATATTAGGAGATGCAAATGCCTAAGAACTCACATGGGAGCAGTTGAAAGAAATGTTGCTTCGTGAGTATTACCCTCGAAATGAGTTGCAGAAAATTGAGACAGAATTTTGGAATCTTATGATGGATGGTGCTGAAATTCGAGCCTACACTTCTAGGTTCAATGATCTCGCTAGATTGGTGCCTCGAATGGTTAACCCGGAATATGATCGAATTGAAAGGTAGATTTGGGGATTAGCACCTCAAATAAGAAGCAATGTTACAGCCTCAAATCCTACCACTATTCAGAGTGCCATAACTATTGCACATACACTGACTGATGATGTAGTACGTAGTGGTACGTTAATCAAGAAGGATGAATACGGTAAAGGGATAATGGAGATCGAGCAGCAGAAAATTAAGTTGGGGAAGAAACCATTAGATGGAAAACGAAAGTGGTTTGGAGGTTCAAGGAACCGAATGAACAACAAGAAAGTTTCCAGTCGAGGGTCTGAAAAGGCTTATATTGCAACTTCAAACGATGTCAAGGGAAATAAATAATCTCAAGGGAAATGTAATAAGTGTGGCTATTTCAACAATGGTGAATGTAGAGTTTGCTCTCATGGCCACAAGTTTGGTCACTTGAGTCAAAATTGCAGATCTAAGCCTGATGAGAAGGCAATAAGGAATGATCTTGCTTGCTTTGAATGTGGTGTCATAGGACATTTCAAGAAGGATTGTCCCAAGTTGAATGGATCTAAGGCCAGAGGAGAGCCATTGAAATGAATGTAAGAGATGCACGTCAGGAACCATCGGTGGTTAACGCTAAGTTCCTTATTAATAATCAATATGCTTCAGTTTTATTTGACATCGGTGCCGATTTAAGTTTCATGTCAAAAGAATTTGAGCCTTTGTTGGATCAAAACCTTGTAACCTAAGTAAGAAATATATTATTGAATTAGCTAATGGGAAGAAAATAGAATCTAACGAAATAATAAAAAATTGTACCATACGACTTAATAATCGTCTCTTTGGTATCAATTTGTGTTGAACTTGGAAGTTTTGATGTAGTCATTGGAATGGATTGGCTCTCTCAGAACCATGCCGAAGTTGTATGCTATGAGAAGATTATCGCTTACCAATACTCAGTGGTGAAGTTTTAATTGTTCAAGGAGACAAAGGAAAGCCTTCCTTAAACATCATTAATGTCATGAAAGCTTATGGATATTTGAGTGAAGGATGCCTAGCCTTCCTAGTAAAAGCTATCGACATCAAGAATGAGGAGCGAAAAGTCGAAGATATTCCGATAGTGCGAGAATACCCGGAAGTATTTCCTGAAGATTTACCAGGTTTACCTCCACAAAGACATATTAAATTTCAAATTGATCTAGTACCTGGAGCCACACCAATGGCTCTATCACCGTATCGGCTGCACCCACTGAAATGCAAGAGTTGTCAAGACAACTACAAGAATTAAACAAGGGGTTTATCCGACCAAGTTTTTCTCCTTGGGGTGCGCCAGTTTTTTTTGTTAAAAAAAGTGTAACACCTGGAAATTTCAAAAAAAAAAAGAGAAGAAAAGAAAAGTAAAGGATCAAACAGGAAGTTATTTTAAAAGCAAGTGGGTTAAAAGCGTTCAAGGGCTAAACTTGCATATGGTGGGGTTCAAAAGAGGTATGGCCGCCCATAACCACTTTTCTGTCCTACAACCTTCGGTTCTAGAGAGTGAGAGAAGCCCTCAACCGGTTTTTAGAGTGAGAAAGTAGAAGATCTTCAAGAAAGGTAAAGTTTTCAAGTGTTTATTCCCTGCTTTCTGCTGGGTTCGAGCTTCTGGACCGAGATTTTGGTGTTTAGCGCTTGTTTTTTTGTGTTTTAGGTGCTGGAACTTCAAGTGGGTTCTTGGGTTTGAGGTTTTCTACTTAAAAGATGTTCAAGGTGAGTTCTAGATCCCCTCTTTTACTGGTTTTCTAAGTGTTAGGGCAGTTATGCATACTTGGCAGAAGGTTTTCTAAACCAAACTATGAATTTTGACATGGTGTGTGACTAGGTGTATGTTTTTAGATGTTTTTCTAAGTTGTGTAGGATGTTTAGTATGTTCTAAGTGTTTAGCACGCTAGATCTGTGCTAAGGATGTGTTAGAATGATGATTGGGAACTGGTTATGGCATAAGTTGCATTGCAGGTGGGTAACGATCATCCGCTTGATTGGGTGATCATCCGCATTTAGACTTGTTCACTCGCATAAGTCTTTTGCTCATCCACATATGTTGAACGTTCGTCCGTATTTGTTTCTGTTCTTCGGCATTTGTATGTACTCATTCGCATTTGCTGAGCATTCAACCGTATTGGTTTTATGTTCAATATTCTAAGTATTTTGTTCATCCGCATTTAGAGTTGAATATTCACATAAGGGTTGTTCTGGCGCATTTGCTACAGTGATCATGTGCATTTCTTTTGTTCATGCACATTTGCTATAGTGTTCAGGCGCATTTGTTTCAGTCATCCGCATTTGGTTCATGCGCACTTCCTTGGAGACTTGGAATATTTTCTGAAAACTTTCATATGCTTTGTGCTTGCGCATTTGCTACAGTGTTCATGCGCATTTCTTTGGAACACTTGGAATATTTTCTAAAGTGTTCATCCGCATTTGTCTGTTCATCCATATTTCTTTGTTAAACGTATTTGTTTGCTCATCCGTATTTGTTTGGTCATCCGAATTTGTTTGCTCATCCACATTTGTTTGCTCATCCGCATTTGTTTCCTCATCCACATTTGTTTGCACATCCACATTTCTTTGTTCATTCGTATTTGTTAAGTTCATCCGCATTCCTTCTGGGACTTGGGATTTCCTGGAATTTTTGGAAGTAGAGTTTAAGTGCTAAGAATGATGTTTTGTGGTGGCTTATCCTTGTTTATGATAGGTATGCATTGTGTGCTATTATGATGATGATGTTGTTCCATGTTTTGTATATGATGCGACCTAACATGATGTGTTATACTTATGTACGTAAGTAAAGTATTACGTATGAAAGTGAAAGAGAACGGATTATTAAAATGGAAGTAATGAATAAGGGAGTCCTTGTCACTTACCCTGGTACGGTATTTTGCTTCGTGCGCAATGTATCTGCTTTGTGCACAATGAATCTGCTTCATGCATAATGATTAGGGTTTGTTTACAGGCCTCGATAAAGAACCAGCTTCATGCACAATGATGAGGGGTTTAGCATATGGCAGGACCCATAAAGAAAGTAAAGATGTTAATGAACTAATGTATGAAAACGAATGATGATGAACGATGATGGAGATAATAATTATTGTCTAGATGTACGTATGATGTGTGATCATGAACGAATGTAAAGGATATGATTTAATGTAATGTAAAGTATTTTGATTATGAAAACTAGAACTCACTCAGTGTGGTTGACTTTTTGTATGCATAATAGTCGGCAGGCATTGCTGATGCTGAGGAGGTGTAGGCATGGATGCATAAGCTACTGGGAATGCTTTGAGCCTGGCATCCACATTTTGAGATGATATTGTATTAATACAATTTTTGATGATGTAAATTAAATATATGACATATTGACATGTTTTTAATTACTAATGAAAAGTTAAAGTTCCGCTGCAAAATGATAAATTTTATATGTTTTATGCGATGATTGACCAACTGTAAGCGTCCCAGAAACAGGGCCTTACAACTTGGTATCAGAGCCAAAGTTTAAGAGAATTGGGTAAAATATTTTCAAATAACCTAAACTTATACTGAGAATGGGACGAAAGGGAAAAGGATGCCAGTCCTAGTAGCTACACGCCTGCAGGTAAAGGTTTTATGTAAACGTTTTATGAAGGTTAATAAAAGGGAATTATGTGCGTGCTATGTGGATTATGTGTTCTTTGTAGATTTGGATACTGCTGTAGTCAGGATAGGAAATGCTTTGAGAATGAAAAGTAAAGTAAGTGGCTAATCACAACTGGCCACTGTAATTAGGGACTTACTATACTTGACATAATCTGAGCTATTACCTTAAATGACCGTGTTGGTGTTTGAATCTTGTAGTGCTTAGAGATGGCTAGTGGTAGATCTTTGGAGGCTTCTCGAGGTGGACGTCGTGGTGGACGTGGTCTTGGACCGTGTGTCACAAGGAATAGGGCTAAGACTACCGAAATGGCTCCTAAAGAGCCCGAGCCTCATCACCATGACGGTGAGGATGAGAGTGCTAATATGAGGGCCTACAGGAAGGAGGCATAGCGGAGGAAGTTTATCAGGTCATGCAGACGATTCTGCCATCGGTGGTGACCAAGTTTATTAAAGCTGTGAGGGAAAATGAGAAGAAGGAGAAACAGGAGAAGGAGAATGCCAAAAGGCGAGAGGACGAAGAAGAAGGTTCAAGAGAAAGGGAGCAACCAAAGACTGAGATGGTTGTTTCCAGTGACAATGAGGAGGAGGAAGCAGTGCAGGAAACTGCAAAGGGGTGTAACTATGGGGCATTCCAAAGATGCAAGCCCCCGATATTTGATGGGAATAGGAGTGCTGCTGCTGCTCGCCGATGGGTGAGGGAAATGGAGGCTGTGTTGTATATCAGCGAATGTAGGAGGATCAAAAGGTGAAGTTTGCTACCCGCTCATTCGTGGACTCGGCCTTGTGCTGATGGGACAATATTGTCCAGGCCGAGGGTAGTAGGGCAATCGGGAGGATGAGATGGAGTGAATTGAAGAAGATGGTAATTGAGGAATTTTGTCCTCATAGGGAGCTTGATAAGGTTGTTGGACCAAAAGAACCAATGAGCCTGATCAGAAAAACCTTTAAGTCCCACAGACATTACAACAACTGAAGTAGTCTGCAACAGCTGAAGACATCAACTGATAACAAGGTCTGAAGACAAAGTCTGAAGTGAAAGAGCTGAAGACAAAGTCTGAAGTGAAAAAGCTGAAGACAAAGTCTGAAGCTAAAGACTGAAGACAAAGTCTGAAGACAAAAGCTGAAGACAAAGACTGAAGACCAAGTTTCAGATGTTGTCACAACAGCTGAAGAAGACCTCTTCAGTAGTTGTGATGGTTTCCTTTAGTAGTTATATTTTCCTTTCAGTTCTTTTGTAATCAGTAGTTTTATGTTTCTTGTAATCAGTACTTGTAGTTTCAGTAGTTTTAGTTTCATCTTGTACTTAGCATACTCTGAGATGTTCTCAGTTGTTGTGAACATTCTCAGTAGTTTGCTTACTTTCAGTTGTTTGTAATAATTCTGTTAAATGTCACTATCAAGTGACATCACCAGACGTCACATTCCTTTATATAAGGAATGTTGACCTAATTGTAACTAGCGAAGCTTAGAGAAGCTTAGCGGCCGCCATTCCGAAGCATTTGTGCATGAATGATATTATCCCTTTTGCAGAAAACCCTCTTTCTCTATAACCGTGTACTGTTCCATTGAATATCTATTGTGTTCTTGCTATATTTGTCTAATTCTTGTTCTAATTCCGCTGCGATTCAACTCTAATTGATCAAACTTAGATCACTGATCCTGTCAAATGGTATCAGAGCAGGTTAGTCATTGATCGGTTTAACAATTGATCATTGAGACTGCTATTTCGATATCTAAAGTTTGATCGAATTAGCATATTTGCAAGAATTGGTTATAGAGATTGATCTTCTGCTGCTTCTGGTTATTCAATTTGAGTTTCTTCTTGGTTCATATTGAGTTTGTTGTATTTTTGTGCTAAATCTGTTGAAACTTGATTGAATTGGTTTGAATCTGAGAATGACTACTCCATCTAATGACCCTCACAATACTGGCTCCTCAACCAAGCCTCCGATGCTGGTTAGGAGTGAGTATAACATATGGCAACGAAGAATGCTCCATCACCTGTCTGTTAACAGTTCAGGTTGTTGGACATCTGTGGTTCACGGTCCACACAAGCCTATGGTGAACAATCCGGAGACCAACCAAATGGTTCCGAAGAAGAAGGAGCAATACTCAGATGAAGATCGTAAACTGTTTGAGATTGATGCTAAAGCCCATGGAATTCTGGCCATGGCACTGCCTAATGAAATCTATTCTGGGCTTATGCATCATGAAACTGCTCATGACCTCTGGAATGCTTTGAAGGAACAATTCGGAGGAACTGATGAGGTCTTAGCAAACAACAGAGAAATCCTCGCCCAACAATATGAGACATTCTCTCATAGGAAGGGTGAGACACTGACTCAACAGTTTGAGCGTTTCTCCTGCTTGATCTCTGAGCTGAAAATGGTCAAGCATGAGTATACTAACAGCCAGATGAACAACAGATTCCTCAGATCACTGCCTGAGAGATGGGACACATACACCATTGTCCTACGCTCCAGTGCAAATCTGGATAGCCTATCTCTCACCCAACTCCATGGGAAACTGCTTACATTTGAAAGAGAGATAGAGCAGAAAAGGAAACTGGCATCATCAGAAAGCTCACTGATGACTTTGTACCAGGAACACTGCCTTGGTCGGTCATGAGTCAGAATATGCTGGATCAGAAAGCCATTATGATGAGCATATAGATTTCTCTTCAAACAGTTCTGATCATGCATTTGTTGGTGTTGACAGTCATTCTGGGTGTAATAGTGATAATTTATGCTTTATCATGGATGATTTGAAGGGTATTGCTGATGATGATTTAGAAGAGATGGATATTTTGAGCCAAATGGCCTTGATCAATATCAGATCTCAAAAGTTCTACAAGAGAACTGGTAGGAAATTTCCAGGACTCTCTGGCAAAACCAAAGTTGGTTTTGACAAGAGTAAGTTGAGGTGTCACAAATGCCACAGGCTTGGGCACTTTGCAAGAGAGTGTAGATCAACTGGATCTAACTCCTCTGCACCCTTTGTGACCTTTCCAAGCAATAGTTCACAAAACAAAGGGCAACATCCTGCTAGTTCTGGTCATCACTCACAACCTCAATCTCCTGCATATTTTGTCCCTCAGGGTCCAATGCCATATCCATATCCCTGCTATTACATGCCACAGCCAAATCCAGTTCAAGTTCCTATAGCACAACAACCTCAAGCCCTACCTGAGCCTCAACCATCTCCATCACAATCTCAACCTCATCACAGCTTCTTCACACCAGGAGTTGTTGACTGGAGCAGCTTACCAGATGATCTTTCTGGTTTCAATGAGCAATTATTTGCTGGTGCTGGTCAACATGGTGGTGAACATCCTTTTGGGAATCTTGCTCTCATGGCCCTGGAGTCTACTGAGGGTTCCTGCTCCAATGCATCATCTTCACAGGTAACCCAGGTATCTTCTGAGGCTAAAGCCAAGTTATGTTCTGAATCATGCATAGCTGCCTTTGTCTCTATTAGAGAGGCAAATGTAGCTTTAATCAATCAAAATCTTGAGCTTGAGAAAACTATTTCCAAAAGAAAAGCTGAGTATGAGTCTGCTCTTAATGACAAAGATGATGAGATTTACAAGCTTAAATGCCAACTTAATGATGAAAAGGCTAAGGTAGAGGTCATACTTGAGAACCACAGAAGTCTCAAAGAGACACTTGCAGCTACCCAAGTTGAGTGTGACCGCTGGGTAACATCCTGCAAGGGATTTGAAATGCTTCTCAGCAAGCAAACAGCTTCAAATGTGAAGTTTGGAATAGGTTACAATCATACTGCACCACCTACTGATTTTACTTCAAAATCAATAGTAAAATCTGAAGGTGAAAGTAATTTCCAAACCACATCATCATGTGATTCATCCTCAAATGATAATACAAAATTAGAGGATGAAGTCAGTGTTAAGATCTCAGCAAATCAATTGCCTGATGGTTTAAATGCTGATAAACACATGAAGCTGAGCAATTCAGATGTTGTCCCTCAAAGTACTCCAAGTACTGAAGGGCAAGTCACAACATCTGAAAAGCATTTCAAATCTGCTGAAATAAAAGGATTAACAACTGCTGAGGAATCTATCATACGGTCTTTCAGGACGGATAGAGAACAGCTGAAGAACAAGTCTTCAGTTGTTACCGATCCTTCAGTACTTAACACAAGTACTGAAAGGAGGAAAGTACTGAAGATCACACCTTCAGTAGTTTCCACTTCAGCAGTTGATCAATCCAAGATGAAGAATAAGCCATGTGAAATATGTGGTAAATTCAATCATCTATCTGATGAATGCTGGTACAAAAAGGGTTCCAAACTCAACAGAGATAAGCTCATTAAAGAAGAGATTAATAAAATGAAAAATGAGTTTGAGACCAAGTTTGTACCACAGTCATCTCAAACTGATAAACCCAAGGCCTCACCAAAATCCAAAAAGAAGGATGGGGTTTATCAGAAAACAGCTGATAGTGTTCCTCATGATAAACATCAGACTAAGTCTGTGAATTTCAAGAAGGAGGAAATGGTGGGTCACAGGAACTCATCAAAAACAAGTACTGATGTGTCAAATGAGCTGAAGGCTTTAGCAACAAATCAGACACAACTTGTTATGATGGTTCAGCATTTGTTGGGGAGAGTTAACCAACTAGATGCACCTGTGATCAAACCACTGAAAAGGAAATCCAAGCCCAAATCTAAGAAATCCATTTCAGCACCATCTCCACCTTCATCAGCTGTTAATCATGAGAAACAAGTTATGGTTAAATCTGTTGATGAAAACAGACCCAAAACCAAAAAGGTTTGGGTCTCTAAAGCTAACTAGTTTCTTATGATAAATGCAGGGTTCTTCAGCATGCCAAAGAAGCATCTGGTATGTAGACAGTGGAGGATCTATGCATATGACTGGGAGCAGTTCTCTTCTTAATGACTACTCTCAAGGAAAGAAGGGATTTGTCTCATTTGGAAATGATGCTAAGGGTTACATCATCGGGAAAGGATTTGTGTCAAATGGAGAAATCAGATTTGATGATGTTAACCATGTGGAGAATCTCAAGTATAATCTACTGAGTGTCAGTCAGATGTGTGATAAAGGGCATGTTGCACTTTTCACAAGCCAGAACTGCCGGATTCTGTCTTCCAAAGTTCTGAGGCTGATTGACAAGGTATTGGATGAACATACTCTCCTGAAGGCCAACAGGATAGGAAGAGTATATGCCTTGGATTTGTCAAAGAAGATTGATTTAAAAGGTCATCCTTGCCTGTTCTCCAAGGCCTCTCCTCAGGAATCTAAACTGTGGCATAGAAGGCTGGGTCATGTTAATCTCAAAAACATGAATCAGCTGATCCACAATAGTTTAGTGAGAGGTCTACCAATAAAGGAGTTCCACTGTGATGAAACCTGCACTGCTTGTTTAAAAGGAAAACAACACAAAGTTTCATTCCCTCCTATAGAAGAACCAAAGTCCACTGCCTGCTTGCAATTACTGCACATGGATCTCTTTGGTCCTGTGAGAGTAATGAGCATGGCAAAGAAGAAATACTGTCTGGTAATTGTGGATGATTACTCCAGATTTGTATGGACCTTCTTCTTGCATTCAAAGGATGAGGCTGCTCAGACAATTATTAACTTTGTGTTGTATGTTGAGAAGCAGTATTCCCTATCAGTCAAGTGTATAAGAAGTGATAATGGAACTGAATTTAGAAACCATACACTTGATGATTTCTACCTTTCAAAAGGAATCAAGAGGCAGTATAGCATCCCAAGGACTCCAGAACAAAATGGAGTAGTGGAGAGAAAGAACAGGACCCTAATTGAAGCTGCAAGGTCCATGTTGGCTGACTCTGGTTTGCCACTGACCTTTTGGGCTGAAGCTGTCAACACAGCATGCTATGTGCAAAATAGAGCTTTAGTGAATCAGAGGTTGATGAAGACTCCTTATGAAGTTCTACATCATTTGGCTCCTCTAATTTCATTCTTCAGAGCATTTGGGTGTCCTTGTTACATTCTCAACACAAAGGATCAACTCCAAAAGTTTGATTCTAAGGTGGATGCAGGGTATTTTGTTGGGTATTCATCCACTTGCAAGGCTTACAGAGTGTTCAACTGCAGAACAAAGATGGTTGAAGAAACCTTGCATGTGAAGTTCAATGAATCTCCTAAGGACAAAATCCCACAAAACCCTGTGGAGTTGTTTGATCTGGACATACTGCAATATGTTCCTTATCAGCCTCCAGCTGTTGCAGATCATGTGAATTCATCACCTTCTGCAGCTAGTCATCCATCTGGTGGTACTGATGTTGATGATGATCCCAGTACTCACCTATTCAAGTTTAGTGATCAACTGCCTGAGTCTACTAAACTTGATGTTCCTGTAGCTTCAGTAGCACCATCCACAACAAATGCTGATGAGATTTCTGAATCCTCTACTTCATTTGACTTGCCATCTAATACTTGGTTTCAAGAATCTGGATCAACATCTGTTGCTGCTGAGCGACACAAACACTTGCACAGATCTCATAGTGTACCAAGAGCTGAAGAATCACCCAATGTCTCAAATCATTGGTGATATCAATGCTGGTGTCTCAACTAGAAGTCAATTGTCCAACTTCTGCTTCTATGCTCTCTTCATCAGTCAGCAAGAGCCAAAGAACTATCATATTGCATTAAGAGACAATGGATGGGTTGATGCCATGCAGCTTGAGCTTCTTCAGTTCAAAAAGCAGCAAGTGTGGGAACTGGTTCCTCTACCCCCAGGTAAGTGTGCAATAGGCACTAAATGGGTGTTTAGGAATAAAACAGATGAAAATGGGCAAATTGTCAAGAACAAGGCCAGACTGGTTGTCCAGGGGTTTTCACAAGAAGAAGGTATTGATTATGATGAAACCTTTGCCCCTGTAGCCAGACTGGAGGCAATTAGATTGTTCTTAGCCTATGCTGCATTCCACAATCTTAAAGTTTTTCAAATGGATGTCAAAAGTGCATTTTTATATGGTAAAATAAAAGAAGAGGTTTATGTGTGTCAACCACCAGGTTTTGAGGATAATAAACATCCTGATTGGGTGTATAAACTTGATAAGGCTCTTTATGGGTTGAAACAAGCTCCTAGAGCCTGGTATGAAACACTGTCAAATTTTCTTCTTCAGAATAATTTCACTAGAGGCTCCATAGATAAAACTTTGTTCATTAAGAAAGTGGGTCAGCATAAGCTCCTTGTTCAAATTTATGTTGATGATATTATTTTTGCATCCTCTGATCCACAGTTGTGTGATGCATTTACAAAGTTGATGCAACAAAAATTCGAAATGAGTGCCATGGGAGAATTACAGTTCTTTCTAGGTTTGCAAATCAAACAAAAGGCTGATGGAACTTTCATTCATCAGTCAAAATACACAAAGAGTCTTTTGGAAAAGTTTGATTTACAAAACTGTAAGCCCTGTTCTACTCCCATGTGCAGCACCACACAACTGGATGCAGATCAGAAAGGTAAAGCTGTTGATGAAACACTTTACAGATGTATGATTGGGTCCTTGATGTACTTAACAGCTTCTAGACCAGATATTATGTTTGCAACTTGTGTTTGTGCTAGATTTCAGGCTGCTCCTAAAGAGTCTCATTTGATTGCAGTCAAGAGGATCTTTAGATATCTGCAAGGTACTCAATCTCTAGGTCTTTGGTATTCCACTGGGCACTCTTGCAAATTAGTTGCTTTTTCTGATAGTGACTATGCAGGGTGTAAATTAACTAGAAAATCAACTTCTGGTGGATGTCAATTCCTAGGCAACTGTTTGGTTTCTTGGCAGAGTAAGAAACAAACATCTGTTGCTACATCCACTGCTGAAGCCGAGTACATTGCTGCTGCAAGTTGTACATCTCAGGTACTCTGGCTTCAGAATCAATTATTGGATTATGGCATTACAGAGACTAAGACTCCATTACTAATGGATAGTGCTTCAGCTCTTTGTATTGTCAAGAATCCAGTCCAGCACTCTAGGACCAAACATATTGAGATCAGACACCATTTTATTAGGGATTGTTTTGAAAAAGGTCTGATTGATCCAAAGTTTGTTCCTAGTGCTGATGAGCTTGCAGACATATTTACTAAGCCTTTGGACAGTTCAACTTTCCAAAACCTAGTGTTAAGGCTTGGTATGCTGCAGCTAGAATAAGTGACAACTACTGATGATCTCAGTCAACAAGTACTGATGAGCATTCGTATACTATTGTCACAAATAAGTACTGATAAGTTCTTTTATCCTCAGTAGTTTTCATAACTACTGAAGACTAAATTACTTAAAAGTACTGAAGTACTCTATCTGTTGAAAAGAACTGATGTGGTTACAACTACTGATGTAGTTACAACTACTGATGTCAGTATAACAGATAAGTACTGATGACCAATGAAACGTCTGAAAATCAGACAAAAAGTCTGATAAGTGTTGAGGTCAGAATGAAACAGCTGATGAGCTAAGAATTGACGACAACAGCTGATGAGAAACTTTTCTCTTCAGTTGTTTCTACAACTGCTGTTTCACTTCATACAACTGAAGCCAAAACCATGTCTTCAGTAGTTTTACAACTACTGATGACTAACACCAAATCTTCAGTTGTTTACAACACCTGAAGCCAAAACCATGTCTTCAGTAGTTTCACAACTACTGATGACTAATACCAAGTCTTCAGTTGTTACTTCTGAAAGTTAAACCAGGTCTTCAGTTGTTTTCAAACAACTGATGACAGCACCAACACTTTCAGTCGTTTTATATCAGCCTTTTCTTACCCTATAAATACCTAAACCTACTTTCAAACGTTTCATTAGCCGTTTTATGTCCTTCACTCTCTCAACAATGGCGACCATGAAACTCAAACCCAGACACAACTGTGTTGCCTACCTCTCGAAATCGGCCTTTTGGAACAAATTTGATAATGCCATCGATCTTATGGTAGATTCCCAGTACCGAACCGCTTTTCTTCTGAATCCTACCATATACCCCGATTCCCTAAGCCAATTCTGGACCAACGTCTCTGTGCAAACTGGTGAGAATGATAGCCAAATCACTCTCCAGTCGTTGGTTAACCAGAAACAGGTGGTCATCACTCCAGACATCATTCGACAAACCCTAAATCTACATGATGCCACCTGTGTCACAGAATACCCGAAAGGCACAACTGATATGTCTTTCATCAATAACGGGTATGAAGGAGACTTAAGTGCTACCACCATTCTGAAGAAGCACTTCCATGATGCTGAACGTCTTATATTCCACATGGTGAATGTCTGCCTTGCATCAAAAACCTCCTCATGGGATCAGATGTCCTCCCGATGGCAATAGGTATTATACTCTATCTTTGAACGACAAAATCTAAATTTTTCTGAGATAGTTTTCATGGAACTAAAGGATCTGGCTTTGAAACCTGTAGCAAACAGATGGATATTATATCCCAGGTTTCTCATGGCCATAATTTTAAATCAGCTAAAATCAGACGGCCTTGTTGGCCTTGGAGTCCCTGCTCCGGCTGTATTGCCTGAAGTATACTCCAGGCACAACTCTGACCCTACACTGAAAGGGGCTGCCAACCCAAGCAGCGGGAACCCACAGCCTCCACTTCCAGATCCAAAGTCCCCACCAAACCCAACACCAAAAAGCCCAAAAAGGCTACTCAGGGAGATGAGTCCCCTGAGGATGCCCCTGTACCACCAATACAGGAAACACTTACTGGTTCTAACCCCCCAGTAGTGTCAAAGACTCCACCAGCCCTAGCCGCTCAGGCATCCTCTCAACAGGATCCTGATGCAACCATAATTGGGGATACCACAATGCTGGAACCTATCTCAATTGAGAGGGTTACCATTGAAGAGCACCAGTCACCCCGGGTGCAATCTGCTTCAAACCTATCTCCAAATGCAACCGCCCCTCAAAGCCCAACCATTATAGTTGCATAAGTGCTGAGTCAGCTGCATTCCTCTCCTCCTCCCCAGAAACCAATTACAATGGGGAGAACCTCAACAGCTGAGGAAGAGGACCAAAATGCTGCTGATAACCCACAGCACAGGGGTTATAATGTTCAATCTCCCCGTGTAGAGGAGGAGGTTAGAACATCTGGTGAGGCTGCCACTTCTACTGATTCAGCAAATGAACAGGATGCAGTTGGTAACATCTCTAAGACCTCACCAGAGGCAACTGCCGATGAAGGACTCAGTCCTGAGGCAGGAAGTCCCCAGAACCAAGAACAAGGGGCACATGCTACAACTGATCTACACTCAGGGCATGTACATCCTGATTCAATCAGGAGGTCAGGTGATTCAGCAAAGACTGATGATGACCTGGGCTTTTTCTTCGATGTCTTAGCCCATAACACAATCCTTGAGGCTGAGGTGAGCAGACTCAAAGAACTGCTTGCCAAAATGTCTCAGGATCAAAGTCCATCTGCCCCAATAAACCCACAGATGGCACCTTCATCTGAAGGTTCACCAAACACTCAGCCACTACACTCAACTGAGCCACCAGCCACTGCTTTTGGCACCACCTCTCAGGGACAGAACCCCTCTGAGCAGATGGTTGCTACCTTTCAACATTCCTTACCTCTCATCACTCCCATCATCAATGAGATTGTGCATAAAGCCATTGATGAGAGGATCTCCTCAAATCTACAAACACTTGTTGATGATGCTGTGCAAAAGAAGCTTTCTGCCATTCAAACCCCTGAACCCAATGCACCCAAAAAGGGGAGTCTAAGGCAGTGAAAGAAAGAAAGAGAAAGAGAGTGGAAGATGAGAAACAACAAGAGAAAGAAAAGGAGTTAGAAAAGGAAAAACAGCTGATCACATACAAGAGAAAGAAAAGTGCTGAAACTCAAAAGCCTGATGAAGAGAAATCATTGGAAGATCTGGTTAAAGAAGCTGATGAAGCTCACAGCAGATCAATGGACAGAATAATAGACCAACTCTTCAGACAGGGCTTTGATACAGCTACATTAGACACTGAGATCAGAAGGCTGGAGATTAAAGAGATACAAGAGAGATGGGCCAGTTACAGTGTGATGGAAAGGGAGAGGTTGGAGATAATGATCAGGTTTATTGCAAAATACTTGGGAAGATCATTAATTGAGATTAAATCATGGACCAGAGACAGTATTCTGGCAATAACCACCAGAATCTGTGCTTCTGAAGCATTCAATAAGGGGTTGATTATCGAAGCCTTAGATGAAGCAGGTGCTGGGAAGAGAACTGATATGGCCAAGCTTTCCAAAGCCAAACTTACCACAAAAATGCTAGATCAGCCTTCCCAAACTCCCACTCAAAAACAACCAACCCCACAACTCTCCAAACCAATCCCTAAACCTAAACTTAAACCAACTCAACCCTCAAAACCAACTCCCTTACCCCAAAAACCACCTCAAACCACATCCAATGATGCACCCAGAAGGAGGAGAAGGGTGTTGAGGATGGAAGAAGAAGAAGAAGAAGATGATGAAGAAGACAGTCTGCCAATCTCTGCTGTTCTAAAAATACCTGAGCCCAGAAGTCAACAAATGATCACACCAGACTTTCAGAGGCAAATGGTGAAAGTTAAGATTGAAGAAGAAGAACAGCAGAAACAGCACGATGAGCAACTTTTGAAGATGGTTGACAAAGAGTTTCCTCAGTCATCATCTATACAAGCCATGAAGAAACACGCTCAAAGGCTGTATGCTCTCAGGCATACCTTTCAATATCAAAAGGAGAGAGTAAGGATTTGGCCAGACCCCAGGGTTAGTTCTAGAATTCATAAGAAATCCATACCAAGTAGATACAATGGCCAAGTGAGAAAGACCATAGATGCTGTTATTATGTTGGCCATTGTAGTCTCACCCTGGGAGATACTTGAAGACTTCAAGAGAGCCTACAAGTCAAAGATGACCCCTCAAACTCTAATGGAGAACAAAATGGTCAAGAAGGGGTTGTTATACAAGAGGCTTGAAGAGATCAAGAAAAATGAACTCCAGTTGTTATTAGAAGGGACTCACCCAGATGAATTTGCTTACAGAGAGATAACAACTGTTGAGTTGAAAAATGGAAAGACAGTAAAGTACCTATCAGAGTACTATGGCCCAGAGTTCTTCTTCGAAGGAGAAGCAGAAGAACTCACTAAGGAGGAACAAGTTGTTCTCCTTGAGGCCTACGTCAGAGAGTCTTATAGACTCATCAATGGGAAGTAGGTTTCATGGTTGGGATAACAGCTCTGTGTCCAGTTCCCCAAGACAGAGTTCCCTTCCATCCTTTGACATTCACATCTACTGAAACCTGTTCCCTGGCCTGTGCTTATCTGATATCTCTGAAGCTGATCAAGAGAGTATTTCTGCCAAGAATAAGTGGGACCTCAATAAGCTTAAAGGTTTTGGCTGCATTGGTTCAGGGGGAGTTTGTTGGACCAAAAGAACCAATGAGCCTGATCAGAAAAACCTTTAAGTCCCACAGACATTACAACAACTGAAGTAGTCTGCAACAGCTGAAGACATCAACTGATAACAAGGTCTGAAGACAAAGTCTGAAGTGAAAGAGCTGAAGACAAAGTCTAAAGTGAAAAAGCTGAAGACAAAGTCTGAAGCTAAAGAACTGAAGACAAAGTCTGAAGACAAAAGCTGAAGACAAAGACTGAAGACCAAGTTTCAGATGTTGTCACAACAGCTGAAGAAGACCTGTTCAGTAGTTGTGATGGTTTCCTTTCAGTAGTTATATTTTCCTTTCAGTTCTTTTGTAATCAGTAGTTTTATGTTTCTTGTAATCAGTACTTGTAGTTTCAGTAGTTTTAGTTTCATCTTGTACTTAGCATACTCTGAGATGTTCTCAGTTCTTGTGAACATTCTCAGTAGTTTGCTTACTTTCAGTTGTTTGTAATAATTCTGTTAAATGTCACTATCAAGTGACATCAGCAGACGTCACATTCCTTTATATAAGGAATGTTGACCTAATTGTAACTAGCGAAGCTTAGCGAAGCTCAGCGAAGATTAGCGGCCGCCATACCGAAGCATTTGTGCATGAATGATATTATCCCTTTTGCAGAAAACCCTCTTTCTCTATAACCGTGTACTGTTCCATTGAATATCTATTGTGTTCTTGCTATATTTGTCTAATTCTTGTTCTAATTCCGCTGCTATTCAACTCTAATTGATCAAACTTAGATCACTGATCCTATCAAAGGTCGAGAGGGAGTTATTGTAGTTGGAGGCGGGAACCATGACACACCTGCAGTATACAATGAAGTTTAATGAGATGGCAAGGTTGGTGCCAGATCAGGTGACGCCTGTGTCATGAAAGATCAAGAGGTACGTCCAAGGTCTACCAGTAGATATCCACAGACATCTGATGCCGCTAGGCTAGGTATGTTTAGGTCGGTGGTCGATCTAGCAGGGAGACTATATGACGAGCGAGAGGTGGTGGCGATCGTGGATGTGGAGAAGAAGCGGGACAATGTTAGGAATGGGAATGGGAGGTGGGATAATGATGGTGGATTTGTGGCTGGAGGTAAGAGGACGAGAGTCGATGATTGGAATGCGATAATAGGGGGAGAGAAGGCATGCAAAAAGTGCAGGAAGGAGCATGCATGGAATTGTAGGTGGAGATTGAATCTCTGCTTTAAATCTGGGAAGGAGGGCCATAGGGCGAGAGACTGTAGAGGGGTGAAATGTTATAACTGCGGTGAAGCGGGGCATTTGAGCAGAGATTCCAAGAAGCCGAGGGCTGAGAACTCCGGGGCATGGAAGGGGATCGAGAAGGAGAAGGAAGGGTAGAGGGCCAAAGCCAGGGCATTCACTATGACCCGAGAGGAGGCTAGAGTGGACCCCAACGTCGTGCCAGGTATATTCCTAGTAATCTAAACTTGTGTCTCTATTTTTGATTCTGGTGCTAGTGGGAGTTTTAATTCTACTGTATTCTATGATAAGTTTCCCATTAGGAGTAAAAGGATTGATGAGCCCTTCGATGTAGAAACTGTAATTGGGATGTCTACTAGGATACATGATGCCCCAGTGGATTCTGTGATAGAATCGGAAGGCCATAGGTTCCCTGCTAAATTATTCGTGATGCCCCTAGGCAGATTTGATGTAGTCCTAGGGAGGGATTGGCTAACAGCCAACGTGGGAAGCATCGTGTGTCGTAAGATTATTCGATTGACCGCACCCAATGGGAGTTGGTGGCAATCTACGGCGATAGAGTTAGTGCGGTCCCTAAAGCAATTTTGATTGTTGTGGCAGAGGAGTGTACGAGGTATGAATGTAGTGCCTACCTGGCTTAGGTGGAAGATGTGGATGTGTTAGTACCACGATGGCCTGACGTACTGGTCGTGTGTGACTTCCTAGATGTATTCCCAGAGGGTCTATCAGGTGTACGACTGGACCGCGAGATCAAGTTCCAGATCGAATTGATACCTGTTGCCCAACCTGTTGCCAAGGTACCGTATTGATTAGCTCCCTCCGAGATGAAGAAATTGATGACTCAGCTACTAGAGTTGCTGGATAAAGGGTTCATCCGACCGAGTATCTCTCCATGGGGTGCTCCGGTCTTGTTTGCGAAAAAGGACGGTAGCGTGAGGATGTGCATCGACTACCGTGAGTAGAACAAGTTAACGGTGAAGAACCGGTATCCATTATCAAGGATTGATGACTTGTTTGGTTAGCTCCAAAGTGCCAGTTGGTTCTTAAGACATTCCTAAGATCGCGTTTCGGACGCGATACGGGCAATACGAATTCCTTGTAATGTCTTTCATCTAACCAACACGCCAGCCGCTTTTATGGATTTGATGAATCGGGTGTGTCGGCGGATGTTGGATAAATCAATGATTGTGTTTATCGATAATACCCTAATTTATTCATAGAGCAAAGAGGAACATGTCGGTCACATCTGGGAAGTACTGGATATGCTTCAAAGGGAGAAGTGGTACTCCAAGTTCTCCAAGTGTGCATTCTAGTTATGCGAGGTTCAACTTTTGGGTCATGTGGTTAATCCTGAAGGGATTATGGTAGACCTGACAAAGGTTGAGGCAATGATGCATTGGAAGTCTCCAAGGACGCCATCTGAGATTCGTAGTTTCTTGAGTTTGGTGGGTTGCTATGGGAGATTTATTCAAAGGTTCTCTAAAGTGGCGGCTATGGTCATTGTATTGAAGTAATGGAGGCCACTTAGGGAATCAGAGGGAGAAACGAGATGGCACTACCTAGATATCTTTAAGGAGTGACAGGTTTCGGGGACGAAACCTATATAAGGGGGTGGACTTGTAATACCCGGAAATTTCAAAAAAAAAAAGAGAATAAAAGAAAAGTAAAGGATCAAACAGGAAGTTATTTTAAAAGCAAGGGGGTTAAAAGCGTGCAAGGGCCAAACCTGCACATGGTGGGGTTTAAAAGAGGTATAGCCGCCCATAACCACTTTTCTCTCCTGCAACCTTCGGTTCTAGAGAGTGAGAGAAGCCCTCAACCGGGTTTTAGAGTGAGAAAGTAGAAGACCTTCAAGAAAGGTAAAGTTTTCAAGTGTTTATTCCCTTATTTCTGCTGTTTCGAGCTTCTGGACCGAGATTTTGGTGTTTAGTGCTCGTTTTCATGTGTTTTAGGTGCTGAACTTCAAGTGAGTTCTCGGGTTTGAGGTGTTCTACTCGAAAGCTATTCAAGGTGAGTTCTAGATCCCCTCTTTTACTGGTTTTCTAAGTGTTTGGGGCTGTTATGCATATTGGGCAGAAGGTTTTCTAAACCAAACTATGAATTTTGACATGGTGTGCGACTGGGTGTATGTTTTTAGATGTTTTTTTAAGATGTTTAGGATGTTTAGCATGTTCTAAGTGTTTAGCATGCTAGATCTGTGCTGCTGGTTATGGCATGTTGCATTGCAGGTGGGTAACGATCATCAACATTGGTTGGGTGATCATCCGCATTTGGACTTGTTCACTTGCATAAGTCTTTTTCTCATCCGCATTTGTTGAACATTCGCCCGCATTTGCTTTTCTTCTTCCGCATTTGTATGTATTCATCCGCATTTGAGCATTCAACGACATTGGTTTTATGTTCAATATTCTTCGTGCATAATATATCTGCTTCGTGCACAATGATTAGGGGTTGTTTACAGGCCTCCATAAAGTACCAGCTTCATGCACAATGTTAGGGGGTTTAGCATATGGCATGACCTATAAAGAAAGTAAAGATGCTAACGAATGAATGTAAGAAAACCAATGATGATGAACGATGATGGAGATAATAATTATTACCTAGATGTACGTATGATGTGTGATCATGGACAAATGTAGAGGATATGATTTAATGTAATGTAAAGTATTTTGATTATGAAAACTAGAACTCACTCAGCGTCGCTGATGTTTTGTATGCATAATAGTTGGCAGGCATTGCTGATGCTGAGGAGGTGCAGGCATGGATGCATAAGCTACTTGGAATGCTTTGAGCTTGACATCCACATTTTGAGATGATGTTGTATTAATACAATTTTTGATGATGTAAATTAAAGATATGACGTATTGACATGTTTTTAATTATTAATGAAAAGTTTAAAGTTCCGCTGCAATATGATGAATTTTTATGTTTTATGCGATAATTGACCGACTGTAAGCGTCCCGGAAACGGGGCCTTACAGAAAGATGGATCATTTAGAATGTGTATTGATTATCAAGAATTAAACAAGCTCACTATTAAGAATCAATACCCATTGCCAAGAATCGATGATCTGTTTGAGCAACTCCAAGGGTCCAGTTACTAATCGAAAATATATTTGCAATCTGGATACCATCGGTTGTTATTAGCAGAAGAAGATGTCCTGAAAACATCCTTTAGAACGTGTTATAGTCACTATGAATTTTTGGTGACGCCGTTTGGCTTAACTAATGCACCTGCTGTGTTTATGGATCTCATGAATAGGGTCTGCAAACCCTACTTGGACAAATTTGTGATAGTATTTATTGATGATATCTTGATATACTCACAGTCCAAGGAGGATCATGAACGCCATCTTCGACTCATTTTAAACGTACTGAAGAGAGAAAAGTTGTACGCAAAATTTTCCAAGTGTGAATTTTGGCTTCGAGAAGTTCGATTCCTTGGGCATGTCATTAATGAAAAAGGTATTCATGTGGACCCGACAAAAATTGAAGCAATCAAAAAATGGGAAGCACCTAAGTCACCAACAGAAGTGCGGCAATTTTTAAGGTTAGCTAGTTACTATCATAGATTTATTGAAACATTTTCAAAGATAGCCCAGCCTTTGACCTTATTAATTCGTAAATATAGAAATACGAATGGGGTATTGGTCAAGAAGAAGCGTTTCAATTATTAAAGAAAAAATTGTGTAGTGCACCCATTCTGTCATTACCCGATGGAACTGACGGATTTGTAGTGTATTGTGATGCCTCCCGATCACGTCTTGGGTGTGTGTTGATGCAGAAAGATAAAGTGATTGTCTACGCATCCAGGCAATTAAAAGTGCATGAAAAGAATTACACTACCCACGATCTAGAACTAGGAGCTATGATTTTTGCCCTGAAAATCTGGAGACATTATCTCTATAGAACCAAATGTGTTGTATACACTGATCATAAGAGTCTGCAACATATTTTTAATTAGAAGGATTTAAATATAAGACAGCGTCGTTAGGTTGAATTGTTAAATGATTATGATTGTGATATTCGTTATCACTCGGGCAAGGCCAATGTTGTCGCAGATGCACTTAGTAGAAAAGAAAGAGAAAAGCCTCTGCGAGTTTGAGCATTAGAATTAACCATACACTCGAATTTTATCACTCAGATCTGTGACAACCAACTCGAAGCATTAAAGTACGAAAATTTAGAAAGTGAAGGTCTACGAGGAATGGTCAAGGAATTAATGCCTAATTCTGATAACTTTATGCATTTTTCAAATCAAATATGGGTTCCAAAGTATAGAGACTTGCGCAAGGTAATTCTAGACGAAGCTCACAAGTCGAGGTACTCAATTCACCCAGGAGCAGACAAGATGTATCATGATGTAAAGGAGTTATATCGGTGGCCTAATATGAAGGGTGATATATCTTCATATGTGAACAAATGTGTGACTTGCTCCAAAGTAAAAGAAGAATACCAAAGGCCGTCTGGACTTTTGCAACAATGTGTAATCTCAAAATGGAAATGGGAGTGCATTACTATGGATTTTGTGACAAAACTACCCCGAACGTCAAGTGGTTACGACACAATTTGGGTAATAGTTGATCGATTGACAAAATCCGCACATTTTCTACCCATGAAAGAGGCGTATAGTATGAACAAGCTTGATTATTTCTGACAGAGATAGCCGATTCATCTCAAGATTTTGGCAATCCTTACATGAAGCCATGGGTACTCAATTAGACATGAGTGTAGCGTATCATCCACAAACAGACGGCCAAAACGAAAGGACCATTTAGACACTGGAGGATCTATTGAGAGCATTTGTGATTGATTTTGGTGGAAATTGGGACACTCATCTGCCATTAGCTGAGTTCTCATATAATAATAGTTATCACACTAGTATTAAAGCTGCTCCATTTGAAGCACTATATGGAAGAAAGTGCCGTTCACCTCTCTGTTGGGTAGATATCGGTGAAAGACAATTAACAGGACCAGAGATCATTCAAGAGATGACTCTCAAGATCGTTCAGATTAGAAAAAGACTTGAAGCTACCAATAGTCGACAAAAGTGTTACACAGATACTTGGAGAAAACCATTGGAATTTCAAGTTGGTGATAGAGTATTTCTGAAAGTATCTTCTTGGAAGGGTATTGTGAGATTTGGTAAACGAGGGAAGCTTAATCCTCGATTCATTAAGCCATTTGAAATCATGGAATTAATTGGGAAAGTTGCATACCGTCTTAATTTGCCAAGTGAGCTTGGAAATGTGCACAACATGTTTCATGTGTCTAATTTACGAAAATGTATGTCGGATGAATCACTAGTTATTCCACCAGACGAAGTTTGTATTGACGATAAACTCCATTTTGTTGAAGAACCTATAGAAGTTTTGGATTGGAAGATTCAAAAGCTTAGACGAAGTCAGATTAAATTGGTTAAAGTAAGATGGAATTCCAAGAGAGGACCTAAATTTACGTGGGAACGTCAGGTCAAATGCAACAAAAGTATCCCAACCTGTTTAAATCCGGAGCTGACACAGATTCAACAACGTAAAATTTCGGGACGAAATTTCTTAAACAAGGGGAGACTGTGACAACCGGTCAAATCAGGTCAACTTTAGTACGAATGTAACTTAGTAATAATTTTATATTTATTAATATTTGTGTTTGACTATTTGAAAACTTAGGTTGATGATTTTAACGAACCTCAAAGTCGGTTAACCGTTTGAGACAAGTAATAATAATAATAATAATAATAATAATAACAATAACAACAATAATAATAATAATAATAATAATAATAACTATGACCATGTCATGCATGGATGACACCTAATCTACAAAAACTCATATATAAACACACACACCCTAAACACACACTTTATACACACACAAACTCTTCACATTCTCTCTACCCCTTCCCCAACACTACCCATTGGTCACCAACCCCCCACCTCCACCACCGAGGCCACCACCGACGACTGAGACCACCATTAGCCACGGCCGCCACCTGCCATCACACCATTGCATCAACCGCCAACCACACGTAGCCGCCCCACCGTCGCCATAACCCATCGCAACCACCGTCATTCACCCAACCCCCACCCCCCTTTGGCCATTCATGAGCACCACCGATACCCTCTCATCCCCTTTTTCGAAATCACACCACCACCATCATAAGGAACCTTCATCTTCTCCCATTCGAGTCAAGAACGAGAGGGTTTCTAATTAGAACATTGTTAAGAGCTTTGAGGCGTAATCGGGTGTTAGAAACTTCGAGCTAGCATTGGAGATTGTTGGTTTAGGCTCAAGGTATACTGTTAGGGATAGAACTCTATGTATAGGTTTAGATGATGAATCACTCTATGTAATCATAATTGTAATCATCAGTTTTAATGATATACAATGAATATATTTGTTTATGATTATGTTTATTTAATAATTCATTGTATGATTAACTAACATTACAAGTTCTATGTTATGTTTATATGTATTGGAACAACTGCGGATGAGTAAATTGTTCTTCCGTAAATGTTCTTAGGAACATAACTGAAGTGTACATCCGTGGATCTCCTGTGGAAGAACAACTTCAGCTGAACAAGAACAGACCAAGCGAAGCTACTGGAGGAATTGCCGCGGAAGACAATAACTCCTACGGAAGCATAAGTTGCTGCGAAAGCACGAACAGAATAGCTGCTACGGAAGACTAGTTTCCTGCGGAAGAGTATTTTCTTACGGAAGACTAAAATCAACACTTGTATTACACATCATCAAGTGGTCAATCCAAAGTCAACAAGTCAACGTGGCAAAGCAACAACAACATTAATGAAGATTGAAGACGTATGATTCAAGTGAATATTCCACGTCACTTCAACAATCTTATCTTTATTAGAATCATTGTAAAATACGAACTCCCATGCCGATAAATGTGGCTGAGGATTCGGATAAATATTGTTAGCTTAATTATAGCGATAAGTTAGCAATAGATCAGAACATAATAGGATCTCTACATATAACATGAGTCAACAACATTAAAAAAAAAAAAGGAACAGGAGTCAATTTTCTGGAAACACAAAAGCAATATAGAGCAATATAGAGCATTACAACAATATATTGATTATTAGCAAGCATCATCGGAGCAAGAGCATCATCGTATCAGTAATTTATTTGCGTAATTATTCTTTTCGTGTGTTTGTTTAGTTAATCGTTAAATTAGTAAGTATTGATAATTCCGTAATCAATACTTGTATAAATCAAGTTTGATAATTCCTGATCGATCCTTGGATTAACATATACTTTTGGGTTAGATTGTCTTTATCTTTTCATGCATGGGTGATCAAGATGAAGATCTTGATGAACCCTAGTTCACCCGCTTAGATGTTCATGAAAGTTGATGTTTTGATGAAAAATGGGATGAGTTTATAATCTGAAAATGCATGTTGAAATGGTTCTAGTTTGATGAAAACATGTTATTTGTATGATTTGGGTTTATAAGAATGTATATAGATGTATGTATATGTTGTGTATGTATGTATGTATGAGGGTGGAAAGATTAGTTGAATATAGCTCATAAGAATGATTTAGTTAGAATTATTGGATGGATGAATAATGTTGGACATAATGTCATAAGAAGATGGTTAAGTTGGAACATTGTATGATGTTGTTAAGCAAATCTTATAAAAGAAATGATTAGGTTGAAAAAGTGTTATAAAATCGATACCGGTACACAATAGAAATGTTTCACTTAAATTAGAAGATTGGAATAACGATTAAGTGGAAAATTAGAAACCATGGTTAGAACCGAACATAGGATAAATGGAATATGGTGACAAGAAAACTCGACTAAGATGGCGTTTGAGATTCCAAGACTTTTATAAAATAAACTTATACAAAACTAAAAAATAATATATTTTCCGGAAAATTTACGACTAATAAAATAAATATATATTATATTTAAAACAACAAACTCAAGTTAACGCGTTTTAAAAATTAGTTGATATAATTCACAAATTAAAGCCATAAAAATAGTATCGACTCTATCAAAATAATATATATTTTATATTTTGACAACTTTAAATTATTCTACAAAGGAAAAATAAGATATTTCGAAACAAAAGTACAAAAATTATATAAAGGATGGTGAAAGTCTTGAGTAAAATTACTAGAAACCGATAGATAATTAATTAGGGTTTCACGACATAAGTCGTTAGGTTAAAAAATTGTAATAGTCTTCAAAAGAAACAATTATAGAATTAAGAATGAACTACAAATATCGTTAGATAATTTGATGATTAAGTGTATTGAAGGTTGACGATAGTTGATGTTATGTATATATTATGTCTTAAGAAATATATTCACTAAATAATAAACTTTCTCAAAAATATCAACGAGTTTCCTTCAAAAACCCTACGTAATAAATTGTAAAAACATTTTATTTTTTTTTAAAGAAATAAGTTGGGTGGACAGCATTATCATGAGCATGCTTTTTCAATTATTAATTAAGTCTTTTACGTTTAGGATCTTGATAGATCGGTGCAAGACGTTTTTGATCTGTTATTTGATCGCATTCGAAGGTGAGTTCTTCTGCCCCATTTTAAATATTGTTTTAAGATAGGATTTCACTTTATATTGTTTTTAGAAGTATGTAAAAACTTGTTTACTAGTAGTCAACTACTTTACCGTTATTGTTCGACTATAAACGCTGGAATAATTCCAACTTCTGTTATCACCATGTCACGTGACTTTCTACTGCGATTTTCGGGGTGTGATATAGGTCGATCAAAAGCCAGATGGAATTCTCATTCATCAAGAGAAATACATTCTGGAAATCCTATTGAAGTACAACATGAATGATGGTTCTCCCGAGCTTACTCCTTTTTCTGCACAAACCTGCTTAACCCCGGATGACAATGGAAAGCTAGTTGATGCTCATCGATATTGTTCTATGATCAGATCCCTAATGTATCTCACAACAAGTCATCTAGATATTACATTTGCTGTGTGTTACTGTGCTCGATATCAAGCCAATCCCAAAGAATCCCATGAGAAAACTGTTAAACGTATCTTTCGCTACTTAAAAGGATCTCCTCGTCTGGGTCTCTAGTACTTGAAGGGAGGAAACTTTGATCTTTGTGCGTACTCTGATAGCGATTTTGGTGGTTGTAAGCTTGATAGAAAGTCAGTTACAGGCGGATGTCAATATCTCGGGGATTGCCTGGTTTCAAGGCAAAGCAAGAAGCAGACGATAGTTTCTCTATCAACAGGGGAGGCTGAGTATATTGCTGCTTCAAGTTGTTGCTCTCAAGTGCTATGAATTCAACATCAAATAATGGATTATGGGATTAATTTTCTTCACACGCCGCTCTTTTGCGACAATGAAGCGGCCGTTGGAATTGCAAAAATCCAATTCATCATACTCGCAACAAGCACATTGAAACTAGAATGCACACAATCCGAGATGCACAAGAAAAAGGGTTTTATTGACATTATTCCCATTGTACCAAAAGTCAAAAGGCCAATATTTTAACATAAACCTTTGATAAACCTTGATTTTATGAATTGATCAACATATTGGGTCTAATTTCTTTTTAAGGGAAAATTCTGGCTGCAATTTGTAACTATTTCATAAGTATTCTAATTTTAAATGTTCTTAAAAAATCTATTCTTTATAATTTGCGTGATAAGAAGTTTCAACACCCATACTTTCCCGAAGTGTTTCTCCGTTTACAAGGAAATTTCTTTTGTTGATGTAACACCCGGAAATTTACTAAAAGGAAAGAAAAGAAGAGTAAAAAGAAAGAAAGGTGAAATATTCCAAGTCAAGAGTTAAAGTTATGCAAGTGGCAAACTTTCCTATATGAGATTTAAAAGAGGAATGGTAGCCCACTCTTTCCTTTTCAGACTTGGTTCTCAGTTTCTAGAGAGGGAGACAAAAGCTGCAAACCGAATCCTAGAGAGAGAAGGAGGAAGATCTGCTTGTAGGTGCTAGAACTCGAGGTTGCTCACTGGTCTAAAGAAGTCTTACTCATAAGCTGTTAAGGTGAGTTCTAGATACCCTCTTTTAAAAGTTTTTTGCTTATTTGGGGCTGGTATGCATATTTAACTGGTGTTTTCAAAACAAGTTCTAGTTTTTCATGTATGTTACGAACGATTATGATGATATAGTTATGTTATGTGATTCTCTTGATGATCGTTTAATGTTTACAAGGTTCTAAGTGTTAGACTGATAGATCTAAGTTGTGTTCATGTTTAGAATGATGATTGGGAACTGGTAATGGCATAAGTTGCATTATAGGTTAGTATTGTGTTCATCCGCATTTAACAGTTTGTCTTTGTTCACCCGCATTTGCTAAGTATTCATTCACATTTGCTAAGTCTTCACCCGCATTTGCTAATTCTTAACCCACATTTGCTAAGTCTTCATCCGCATTTGCCTAGTGTTCAACCGCATTTGCCTAGTGTTCATCCGCATTTGCCAAGTGTTCATCCGCATTTGTTTATGATCATCCGCATTTGTTCTACCAGCATTTCTTTAGGCACTTAGAATATTTTCTTAAGACTTTAATCCGCATTTGTTCATCCGCATTAGTATTTTTCATCCCATTTCTTTGGGGACTTGGAATTATTCTAAAATTTTGGGAATAGAATTTAAGTGTTAAGTACTGATGTATATGGAAAGATTATGCTTGTTTAATGTTTTTAATGTTTGATTCTCTTCTTATGGCCTGCTATTATGAATGATATTTATTATGTTCCATGGTATGTGATTATTAAAATAGTGGATATTTTAAAAGTGTTATTCATAACCAAGTGGACACAAAGAACTAAAAAAGGATAGTGGAACTTAATGAAAGTTACCCCGGGCCCTTATAAACAATAGAAAGCCTTGCAAGCATAATGGAATGAGGTGCACGACCTTGTTGTCGTTAGCTTAACTGATGTGTGATTGATTCAGGATGTACATCTGGGGTCTAATCCTGGGGATTGACCAAATCAATGGGACCTGTATTCATGAGCAGGCTTTCGTGCCTAGCAGTGTGGGTCAACTGTCGAATGGGTTAGCTACCAAAAATCGTTTGCCGACAGGGGTTCGGCATTTGTTTCCAAGCAACAATATAGGCTCTTGCTTTGTGCAAACCTAGATAATGAAAGTGAAAGATAATGAAAGAAAGAAAGATAAAGAATCTCTTAATGATTGATTATATATGACGATGAATGATCACCAAGTGAAGTTTACAAAAGTATATTTTCTATATTATTAAACTAGAACTCACTCAGCAATGTGACTTTTTATATGCATTTTCAGTTGGCAGGTATTGTGGTTGCTGAGGGTGGCACGGAGTTGAAGCTACTTGGCAAGCAAAGACTGGCATCCATCTCATGCAAGAAGAATGTTGTTATTTTGTAATAAAACTAAGTACTATTTTGTGCTTTTAATCAACAATGTATTACTTGGCAAAAGTAACTATAAATGCATGAAATGGTTTTGATAATTCTTCCGCTGCAATATTTTCTTATGTTTATATATTTTAAATGAGTTTTAATAATGAATGATGCTATGAATGACCAACTATGGGGTCTCCGGGATCGGGGCCTTACAAGTTGGTATCAAAGCCAAATTTATGAGAATTGGGTAAATTATTTTGAAAACCTAAACTTAAACTGAGAATGGGATGGAATGGAGGGATTCCAGCCCAAGTAGCTACATGCCATTAGGTAATTTTTCATAAAGTTAACCGGTATTACGTGCGTGTGCTATTTGATTTATGTGCTTAGTAGATTTGGATACTAATGTAGTCTGGATAGGGAATGCTTGGGGGATGAAGAGTAAAGTCTGTGGCTGATCACAATGGCCACTGTAATTAGGGACTTATTATACTTGACATAATCTGAGCTATTACCTTGAATGACCATGTGGTGTTTGAATCTTATAGTGTTTAGAGGATCGATGGTGGTCGATCTTGGGGGGCTTCTAGAGGTTGAGGTCGCGGTGGATGTGGTGTTGTACCACGTGTCACGAGGAACGGGGCTAGGACTGCTGAAGCGGCTCCTGAAGAGCCTGTGTTTCATCACCATAGAGGTGGGGATGAGAGCGTTAACCTGATGACCATAGTGAAGGAGGCTGTAGCTGAGGGAGTTCACCAAGTCATGCACACGATTTTACCATCTGTGGTGACTAAGGTCATCAGGGCTGTAAGGGAAGATGAGAGGAGGGGGGAGGACTGGAGTAGATAACATGCTGGTAGTGGCGGTTTCCATCCCAAGGGCAAAAGGGCGAAGGTAGAGGGATGCAAGGGGGCTGCAACCGAGATAGGAGCGAAGGTGTGCAAGAAGTATGGGAAGGGGCATGTAGGAGAATGTAAGTGGGGATCGAACACCTGCTTTCAGTATGGGAAGGAGGGCCACATGGCAAGGAGTTGTCATGTGGTGAAATGTTACAACTATGGCGAGAAGGGCATATGAGCAAGGACTGCAAGAAGCCGAGGGCTGAGAGCTCCGGGGCGAGGAAGGGGACAGAGAAGGCGGGCGGAGGGCAAAGGCCAGAGCATTCACTATAACTGGGGTGGAGGCTAGGGTGGACCCAGACGCGGTGTTAGGTACATTTTTAATAAACTGAACTTGTGCCTCTTTGCTTTTCATTCTGGTGCTAGTAAGAGTTTTATTTTGCTACCTTCTGTGACAAGTTGCCCGCTAGGAGTAGGAAGATTGATGAGCCCTTCGATGTAGAAACTGCCATTGGTAAGTTAATCAGGATTTCTGTTATGGTAGAAGACTGTGGCATAGAGTTGGAAGGCCATTGGTTCTCTGCTAAATTATTCATGATGCCCCTAGGCGGATTCGATGTGGTTTTAGGGATGGATTGGCTAGCAGCTTTTGAGGCAAATATTGTGTGTCGTAAGAAGATGATTCAATTGACCGCACCTGATGGGAGTTCGGTGACGATTTACGGTGATAGGGTCAGTACGGTTCCGAAGGTAATTTCAACGATGGTGGCCAAGAAGTGCATGAGACACAGATGTAGTGCCTACCTGGCTTATGTGAAAGATGTGGATGCTTCAGTACCACGATTGTCTGACGTACCGATCGTGTGTGACTTCCCAGACGTATTCCCGGAGGATCTACTAGGTGTGCCACCGGACTGCGAGATCGAGTTGCAGATTGATTTAATACCTTGTGCCTAACCTATTGCCAAGGCACCGTATCGACTAGCTCCTTACAAGAAGATGGAACTGATGGTTCACTTGCAAGAGTTGCTGGATATTGGGTTCATCCGACAGAGTATCTCTCCATGGGGTGCTCCGGTTTTGTTTGCAAAGAAGAAGGATGGTAGCATGAGGGTGTGCATCGACTACCGTGAGCTAGATAAGTTTACTGTGAAGAATCGGTATCCGTTACCGAGGATTGATGACTTGTTTGATTAGCTTCAAGGTGCCAGTTGTTTCTCGAGGATAGATCTCTGATTTGGTTACCACCAACTGAAGGTGAGGGAGCTAGATATTCCCAAAATAGCATTTTGTACGCGTTACGGATACTACAAGTTTCTCGTTATGTCTTTTGGTTTAACCAACACGCCAGCTGCTTTTATGGACCTGATGAATCGGGTGTGTCGGCCTATGCTAGATAAATTAGTAAATGTATTTATCGATGACATCCTGATTTATTGAAGAGCGAAGAAGACCATGCTGGACATATTCGGGAGGTGCTGGAGACGCTTAGAAGGGAGAAGTTGTACGCCAAGTTCTCTAAGTGTGCATTCTGGTTACGCGAGGTTCAGTTTCTTGGTCATGTGGATAATCCTGAAGGGATCATGGAGGACCCGGCGAAGGTTGAGACGGTGATGCATTGGAAGTCTGCAAAGATGCCATCTAAGATTCTTGGTTTCTTGGGTTTGGCGGGCTACTATAGAAGATTCATTCAAGGCTTCTCCAAGATAGCTTCACCATTGACTAAGTCGACCCGTAAGGATGAGAAGGTTATATGGGTGATAGTTGACCGCCTGACAAAGAGTGCTCACTTTCTACCGAACCGCGAGACGTATTTATCTGAGATTGGAGGATCTGTTCATCAAAGAGATTGTGACTCGTTATGGTATACCGGTGTCTATAGTGTCTAATCATGACAATCGATTTACATCTAAGTTTTTGAAGAGATTCAATGAATGCGAGGGATACGAAGCTACATATCAAAACGGCTTATCATCCCCAAACAGATGGTCAGTCGGAAAGGATGATTCGGACACTGGAGGATATGCTACGAGCATACATCATCGACCTTGGTGGAAGTTGGGACGAACACTTACCGTGAGCCGAGTTGTCATATAACAATGGATATCCTGCCAGCATTGGTATACCTCCTTACGAGATGCTATACGATAGAAAGTGTAGAATGCCCGTATGTTGGGGTGACTTTGGGCAGAAGGAGTTGGAGAGCATTGAGGTGATCGAGGCTACAACCAGAAGTTGGAGAAGATCATGGCCATTATGGAAGCAGCAAAGGACAGACAAAAATCGTATGTCGGTAAGAGACATGGACTGATCGAATTCAAGCTGGGCGATAGAGTTATATGGAAGGCTGCGCCTTGGAAAGGGATCATCCGGTTCAGGAAGCAAGGAAAGCTAAGCCCAAAGTATATAGGGCCTGTCTAAATCATTGCTTGAGTTGGAGAGATGGCTTACAAGTTAGAGCTACCAGATGAGTTAAGTGGAATTTTTCCGACATTCCATATATCTCAATTGAGAAAGTGCTTAGCCGACGAGGATATGATTGTGCCACTCGAGAACCTCAATGGTGAGGAACGACTCAATCATGTGGGGCAGCCAGTGGCTGTCATCGACAGAAAAGAGAAGAGGCTACTGAATAAAGTGGATCCACTAGTGCGAATACAGGGGAGGCACAGGAAAGGATCCAGGTCTACGTGGGAAACTAAGGATGTGACGAGGCAACATTACCCATAGCTGTTCGGGGAGTGACAAGTTTTGGGGACGAAACCTTTATAAGGGGGGGTGGACTTGTAGCACCCGAAAATTTACTAAAAGGAAAAGAAAAAAAGAGTAAAAAGAAAGAAAGGTGAAATATCCCAAGTCAAGGGGTTAAAGTTTTGCAAGTGGCAAACTTGCCCATTATGGGATTTAAAAGAGGAATGGCAGCTCACTCTTTCCTTTTCATACTTGGTTCTCGGCTACTAGAGAGGGGGAGAGAAGCTGCAAACAGAATCCTAGAGAGAGAAGGAGGAAGATCTGCTTGTAGATGCTAGAACTCGAAGCTGCTCACAGGTCTGAAGAAGTCTTACAAGTAAGCTCTTAAAGTGAGTTCTAGATCCCCTCTTTTAAATGTTTTCTGCTTATTTGGGGCTGGTATGCATATTTAACTGGTGTTTTCGAAACAAGTTCTGGATTTTCATGTATGTACGGATGATTATGATGATATAGGTATGTTATGTGATGGTCTTGATGATCGTTTAATGTTTACAAGGTTCTAAGTGTTAGACTGATAGATCTAAGCTGTGTTCATGTTTAAAATGATGATTGGGAACTAGTAATGGCACAAGTTGCATTATAGGTTAGTATTGTGTTCACCCACATTTGCTAAGTATTCATTCACATTTGCTAAGTCTTCACCCGCATTTGCTAATTCTTCACCCGCATTTGCTAAGTCTTCATCCGCATATGCCTAGTGTTCATCCGCATTTGACTAGTGTTCATCCGTATTTGCCAAGTGTTCATCTGCATTTGTTTATGATCATCCGCATTTGTTCTACCAGCATTTCTTTGGGCACTTAGAATATTTTCTTAAGACTTTCATCCGCATTTGTTCATCCGCATTAGTATTGTTCATCCGCATTTCTTT
Source organism: Flaveria sonorensis (assembly GCA_025506505.1). Taxonomy (NCBI): domain Eukaryota; kingdom Viridiplantae; phylum Streptophyta; class Magnoliopsida; order Asterales; family Asteraceae; genus Flaveria; species Flaveria sonorensis. The sequence continues at coordinate 22,760,836 of CM046431.1, read as the reverse complement.
AGGGACTTATAATTATTCTGAAATTTTGGGAATAGAATTTAAGTGTTAAGTACTGTTGTATAAGGAAAGATTATGCTTGTTTAATGTTTCTAATGTTTGATTCTCTTCTTATGGCCTGCTATTATGGATGATATTTATTATGTTTCATGGTATGTGATTATTAAAACAGTGGATATTTTAAAAGTATTATTCATAACCAAGTGGATACAAAGAAATAAAAGAGGACAGTGGAACTTAATGAGTGTTACCCCGTGCCCTTATAAACAATGGAAAGCCTTGCAAGCACAATGGAATGAATTGCACGACCTTGTTATTGTTAGCTCAACTAATGTGTGACTGATTCAGGATGCACATCTGGGGTCTAATCCTGGGGATTAAGCAAATCAATGGGACTTGTATTCATGAGCAGGCTTCGTGCCTAGCAGTGTGGGTCAGCTGTCGAATGGGATAGCTACCAAAAATCGTTTGCCTACAGGGGTTCGGCATTTGTTGCCAACCAACAATATAGGCTTTTGCTTTGTGCAAACCTAGACAATGAAAGTGAAAGATAATGAAAGAAAGAAAGATAAAGAATCTCTTAATGATTGATTATGTATGACGATGAATGATCACCAAGTGAAGTTTACAAAAGTATATTTTCTATATAATTAAACTAGAACTCACTCAGCAACGCTGACTTTTTATATGTATTTTCAGTTGGCAGGTAATGTGGTTGGTGAGGGTGGCACGAAGTTGAAGCTACTTGGCAAGCAAAGACTGGCATCCATCTCATGCAAGAAGAATGTTGTTATTTTGCAATACAACTAAGTACTCTTTTGTGCATTTAATCAACGATGTATTACTTGGCAAAAGTAACTATAAATGCATGAAATGGTTTTGATAATTCTTCCGCTGCAATATTTTCTTATCTTTATATATTTTAAATGAGTTTTAATAATGAATGATGCTATGAATGACCAACTGGGGGGTCTCTGGGATCGGGGCCTTACAGTTGAACTTTAATAGAAATTTCAGGGGACAACAGACTTGGACCGTTTATATTTCTCTTCTATTGCTATTGTTATGTATATAATCTTATCTTTCTTTGGTGTAGGATTTAGGAAGCTTGGATAGTGTCTGAAGGAGGTCAGAGGCGTTGTGTTGGGATATGTTGGTAGGCCCGGTGGCCTAAAACCAAGTAGACGGTGACTGTGTAACGTAACTAAAGATCAACCTCAGTGATAAGGCTTATTCCATGTCATCTCGACTTGCACAAAGTTACAAATCTTGTCAAAATCTGTGTTGAGAGTGGTTGATTTCTGTGTTTGATCTTGTATTACCAAATTTTCCTCATCCTTTATCCATGAATAAATTGCGTGTCCAACTCCTCTACTATGCGTAAGCATTGACCTGGAGAGATGATCTTCTCTGTTATACGTGAGTATAGACCTAAAGCTCTCATCAACATGCTCAAATGATGATCTTCTTTGTTATACGTGAGTATAGACCTGAAGTTATCATCATTTTGCTTAAATGATTATCTTCTCTTCTATACATGAGTATAGACCTAGAGCTTTGATCATACACCCTTCATGCATCCTTATGTATATCATATGATCCACTTTATGTCCATTCTAGAAAATTTCAAGCAGAATCAATGATTAACCTCTATAAACCATGATGACGAGATGAGTTCTTTGCTGAATGACTGTGGGAACCAAGTTTCTTGAGAGTTCTTAATCGAACCCAAAACATGATAAAATTGTGTTACCAGTATTCGTTGAAAAGAATACGGCATGGGTTTAAATGGACAAGCATATTGGCAATCTCATCAATCCTCGACTCTCTAGACGATTTCTTGCAAAAGCGTGTTTGATATCCTTGCCTTTGTGCTTTATTTTTTCAAATTTTTTTTATCAAGTCTCATGGGTTGAAAAGTTTTCCTTTTACATAAAAAATGGTTATTGCGAAATTGTTATTTCGCTATGCGAAACTATTGTTTCGCTATGCGAAAGTACAATTTTGCTGACCTGGTTCTGCGAGCAAAACTATAGTTTCGTTGGCTGCGCGAAACTGTTGTTTCTCCATACGAAACTATAGTTTCGGCACATGCGAAACTATGGTATATAAATACCAGTTTCGTCATTTGTTTCGCCATCTATGAAATTCCCCATTTTATTTGAAAACAAACCGCCTTTTAGATAGGGATTCAAAATCGATTTTTGAAGTGTTTTTGTGTAAAACTAACCAGGAAATTTCGTTTCTGAACAAGTTTCGAACCTTCGGATGTGTTTTGTTTGCGTTTTTAAGAAAAAATTGTTTCGGTGACTTTTGGCTTTCGCACATTCAATCTGCTAAACTAAGGTGTCTTGGTGCGAAATTGAACGAAAGTTCACTGATCTGTGCGAAACTATGTGGTCATGCTGCCCGTGTGCACTGAATAGTTTTGCCTGGATCTTGCGAATCTATAGTTTTGGATTCCATGCGAAACTATATGCGCGTGTCTAACCGCCAATTCGGGATAAACCGGTCGGTCAATTGTACCATCGAGCGGAAAGTCACGTGACGTGGTGATAACGGAAGTTGGAATTATTCCAATGTTTATAGTTGAACGATAATGGTAAAGTAGTAGACTACTAGTAAACAAGTTTTTTCATACTTCTAAAAATGAAATAAAGTGAAATCCAGTCTAAGTAACAACAAACTTGTTTAGTTATATAAATGACACGTTTCACTTAAAAGTTCCAAACATAAGTAGTCAACAAACATGTTCGACCTTCCAAAGACATATTCTATTGATTCCCCATATTGCATACCTATAACCCTGAAAAGCATGAAAAATACTGGTCAATATAAAGTTGGTGAGCATTCGGGTTTTATAACTTACAAACATTTGGTTTTCCAAAAAAAATAAAATGATATGATGTAGCGAGATAAAATATACTCAACATAGACGAGATAAAATATGCTCATGAGAATGCTGTCCATCCAACTTATTCCTTTTAAAAAAAATAAAAAGTTTTTACAATTTATTAAGTAGGGTTTTTAAAGAAACTCGTTGATATTTTTGAGAAAGTTTATTATTTAGTGAATATATTTGTCAAGACATAATATATTCATCTCATCAACTATCGTCAACCTTCAATACACTTAATCATCAAATTATCTAACGATATCACTAGTCCATTCTTAATTCAATAATTGTTTCTCATGAAGACTATTACAATTTCTTAACCTAACGATTTATGTCGTGAAACCCTAATTAATTATCTATCGGTTTCTAGTGATTTTACTCAAGAATTTCACCATCCTTTATATAATTTTTGTATTTTTATTCTGAAATATCTTATTTTTTCATCGTAGAATATTTTAAAGTTATCAAAATATAGAATATATATTCTTTTGATAGAGTCGATACTATTTTTATGACTTTAATTTGTGAATTATATCGACTAATTTTTAAAACACGTTAACTTGAGTTTGTTGTTTTAAATATATATATATTTATTTTTATTAGTCGTAAATTGCCCGGAAAATCTATTCTTTTTCAGTTTTATATAAATTTAATTTATAAAAGTCTTGGAATCTTAAACGCCATCTTAGTCGTGTTTTCTTGTCACCATATTCTGTTGGACCCTGAAAGGATCATACATGCCAATTAAAGAGGTGGTTGAAGGTTGCTCTGGTTGGCAACTCCAAAGACAGAAGACAAACAGAAGACAACAGAAGAAAAAAAGAACCAAGTATAGAAGTATCCGCATTAGTTAATGCGGATGTCCATTGAACAAATGCTGATAAGTATTTGTTCATCCGCATTGACTAATGCGGATGAAGAAAAAGAAATGCTGACAAGTATTTGTTCATCCGCATTGACTAATGCGGATGAACAAAAGAAATGCTGCTAAGACTTGTTCATCCGCTTCAACTAATGCGATGAATTAAGTTAATGCTGAAGACTATCAACAACAAATGCTGAGGAAGACTTGTTCATCCGCATTAGTCAATGCGGATGAACACTTACAAATGTTGCTCTTATTTTGTACTTAGACTAGTTTCTGATGTATAGTTATTAGGGTAGATTAGTCATTTTGTACAGGCAATGTGTATGCCTATAAATAGAACAATATGACCTAAGTATGCAAGTTCTTCTTTCAAGATTGATAATATTACTCATTTTAAACAGTAACCCCAGCTATATTTGTACCTTGTTTACTCACATCATTATACAAAGCATTTGTTATCGTTTTCAGTAGTAAATGTTCTGTGATTTGGTATTTCCGCTACTTAATCACTGACTCAATCATCATATTCGATCCTAAGTTGAGTCATATCAACTGAGATTCTTATTCTCGGACCCAGTCAATTAGTATTAGAGCCTTGGCTGTTGAAGTCGTCTCAAAATCAGTGCAGATCTTGAACGAAAATCAATTGATCTGGTGATTGAGTTGTTTATTAGCAAGTTCTACACTTCTAATAAATATACATACTGAAACTACAAGAACTTCTTCAAATCAGACTAACCGCTACCTCTCTGTGAACTAATAATCAAAAACACCAGGACGTTAGACTGTTTGAACTCTCCAGACATAAAATAAACTTAATCAATACTCAAAACATCTAAATCAGTAAATCAAAATGGATTCTACTAATTTTTCTGAGCTTGGTCATGCTTCTAAACCTCCGATGCTTAAACACAAATCTGAGTTTAAGCAGTGGTGTTGGTCCTAATGATCGATCCAACAGTGCACTTGATGCTTGAAAATGATTTTAGATTGAATCAACACTTATAAACATAATAACATAATGAAATTCAATGAATATAAACCATAAATTGCAATAACAAAGGCTCAATGATATAGATAATGAACTTCCAGCCACACACAATTGCAACACAAATATTCTGTATTAGGGTTTTGCCAAAAGTTACTTACAAGATAGAAAGATAACAATATATAAGAAACCTAGTTTTGCTGGTAGTTTCCTAACTACTAGTTTCACCCGGTAGCGAACTATAGATTCGCCGGGTGAACTGAATCAGCTGACTCGGGGCGAAACTGCCCTTAGATTCGCTGGAATACAAAATTACAAAGAAATACTAAATACAAGATAAAACTAACACTTAACCTATTACATAATCAAAATAAACCTAGCAACTATAGTGAGTCCAACCTATGTAGATCATCAATGCTCCCCCTAGGTTGGACCTCACTCTCAATCTTCTTGCTCTTCTCTTGCACCTTCTTCAGCTTTGTCTGATGCTTCTGGTTCTGCTCCTGCTGCACTCTCCTCTTCAGCTCTTGCACTTTCTCTAGCAAGTTGTCTGGTAAGATCCTGCATGTCCATCCTTAACTCGTCAGCCTTGGATACTTTCTCAGCAAGTTTCCTGACCTCTGCCCTTACTATTCGAGCTTTGTTTGCAACATTCATAAACAAACTAGCTTCTTTTCTCATTTCAGCTCCAGCTCTAGCCTTAATATGTTTTTCACATAGAATCACAAGATCTTCATCACAAAAGGAAAATACTTCCATTGGGTCAAATAGCTTTGCTGAATCAATATTTCAGATTCAGTGTTGAACCCAACAAGCTTGAACTCAGCACCACCTTTCAACCTAATGACTGCTTCCCTAGTATTGTTATCATAAAACCATTTTTTAGAATTTTGTAGCCTAGGGGGAAGTGGATTGGGCACCCTTATTCTGTTAACAGTTTTAGCTGGCTTCAGCTTTAACATAATCTTTCCCTTTCCAGTGGCCCAATCCAGGTCTTTCTTCTATCTCCTTCTTTCTGTCTTCATATACCCAAAAGCTTCAAAATTGTCATTCATTCCCGCCTTAATCTCCTTTTCCAACAACGTAGCACGCTCACTCAGGTGGGCATCCAAAAGTTGAATTTCAGCTAACCTCCTCAAATCCCATCTAGGCAAGGTCTTGAATGCCTTCCTTTTATGCATATATGAAATTTCACCACCCCTCCTTTTGATCATAAACATTTTCAATTCAGAATTGTATTTCTAGCTCACTATTTTCTTATCACTTTTCTTCTTGCTTGGTTCACTGATGTTTTGAAATAGAGGTGTTAGCTCTTCTGGTTCCTTTTCTTTCACAAACCAGTCTTCTTTTCTTCTGAACCCCTTTGTGCCACATAAGTTATTGGGCGCTCCTCCACTTCATAGAATTCAGGCTCTGAATCATAATCAATCAGTTGTTCCTCATATTCTTCCTCTTCATCAATCAGTCTCTTCCCTGTATCCTCTTTATTTCCTTTATTAGTTTCTTCTCTAAACACCTCAGCTCCAGTCAAGTCTGTGTCTATGTCCAATCCCAGATCAATAAGTTCAGCCTTAACAATCACAGGCTCCTCTCTCACATCTCCTCCTTCATCTACTCTCTTTTCTGCTTCTGTCTCAACAACCTTTTCACCTCCTACACCACTTCCACTTACACGACCACCGGCCGTACTTACTTCTCCTCCCATACCAGATGACCTCCCCACTTTCAGGAACAAATACTTTGATGTGTCAGTAAGATCAACCAGCTCCTCTTGTGATAGTTAGTTTGTGTCACCAACTTTACCTTTGAGCTCATTCACTTCCTTCAATAGCCTTTTGATAAGTTCCTGCTGGTCCATTATCATAACCTTCATACTTTCTATCTGCTTATCTTTCTCCTTCTCTCTCAACTCCTGATTAACCAACTTAGTTTTAATCATGCTCAGTTCATTAGCCAATGAAGTATTTACATTTCTGATCACATCTTGATCCAGTTCAGATCGGGGATCCCTCCTTTCTTCGAACACCGGCTTCTTATGCTTAGATCTCCTTTCAGTTTCGTGAGCCGGTTCCCCTTGATCAGCCTTCTTTTTGGTCCTTCTCTGTCTTTGAGTTCGCAGCTCCTCTTCAACTTCATCAATTTCAGCATCTAGATCATATTCTTTCTCCTTTGCATACCTCTTCCTTTTCTTTATGGCTTCAGCTTGTTTATCCCGATTTTCTTCAGCATTTTTGTTTTCATTTTCAATCAATCTTCTAAAGTAGTTCCATCTCTCGGCAGGATACATGTTTTCCAGTAAATATGTTATTTTACCGCTGAAGTCATGTCTAATAGCTGAGCAGTCTGCAAATATTCTTGTATTCATTAGCATCAGCGTCTTAACTTCCCCATGTCTTGGCAAATTTGGCTTCTCAGCATTAATGATCATCTGGATAAACCTTGGACATAACAACCATTTGTCTTTCTTTAAGGCCATGACATTTTCAGTCATACAGTCAAATATTAGTTTTGCAATATTGGCCTTTTGTCCTCTACAGAATTCAATTATGGCCTTTGCCCAATATGCATTTAAACCATCTGATCCACCCTTTCTATGATCCAAGCACATAATGAACACGGGGCAATGTATCTCCATTCCTTGGACAAAAACGAGTTCTTAATTTCCTTCTTTGATCCAAAAGATGGTCCTTCATACCCAATGCTTCGATAAACATTATGGACTTCAGCATCAGACATACTAACCTCATCTCCACGATCATCTTCCAACCTTAATACCCTTGCAACCGTTTCAGCACTAATAACCATGTCTTCCCCAAGAACTCTTAAAGTAATCCTGTGTGGAGTAGATCCCAAGTCACATTCTGCATTAACCCAAAAATCTCTAATGTGAATGTCGTAGATCGTGGGTAAATGAGATATGGCATAGTGAATGGAAGACTGTTTCAGCCATCTAATGCAATCTCTAAATCCAACAGTCTTTGGATTACTGTCTTCTAGTAGTGCCACAATATTAGTCTTGTCATCGAACTTTAAGTTTGCCATGAACTGCAAAATATAAACATAGGTAAGTAAGATGTAACATAAAGATAATTAACCAATAAGAAAAATTTAAAAACAACAATAGTTTCGCTGATATGGCGAAACTGTAGTTTCGCCAGACAAAGCAAGACAGCTTCGCTGAAGTTTTTGAAACTAAGTTCAACAGTTTCGCTGAACGGCGAAGCTATAGTTTCTCTAGGCACAACACTTTGTTTCGCTGTTGATTGAACATCAGGTTTGACCAAACAAAAGTGTACATTCGCTGTAACTCAGCCCTAGACCATGAGTTTGAGCGATTCTACACTTTCACTGAGGACAAACTTATGAATCAGACAATAGCGAAGTTGTAGGTTCGCAGAACCCAACAGAACAGATTATGTGCGGGGCGAAAGTATAGTTTCACTGGAAAGGTTTGAGCGAAACTGACAGGTATGCTTGGACAGCATAACCAGATAGATTTGCTCGCAACAGGGAAATTTCGTTCAGTTTCGCTGGAAAAGTTTGGTAGATTCACTGGACGAAACAGGCGAAGTTTCGAACCAGCGAATCAATACAAAACTATCGATTAAGCCATAAAACCACAATAAAACCGCAGAAATAGAGTCGCAATGCCTACCAGATCGCTTAGAAACCAACAAACTCGACGGAAAAGATGCAAATAGGAACAATTAGTTTCGGCCACAGAGAAACTAGGGTTAGATTCGCACGACATAATGTGAAATGATAAATACACTGTGCCATATATATGACCAAGTTTCGCTCGGCATCACAAAAGAAATCAATGTTCTGTGAACAGCGATAGCGCCGGGAGAAACTATAGATTCGCTAGGTGAACCTGCAAGCAGCCAAAAACTTAAAAAAAATTAAATTTATATGGCTTTTGTGAAAAACATTCTTCATCCCACAACATCAGCATATAACAAAGAATTTAAAATAAAATAGGAAAAAATAAAGGGATATAGAGACTTCTTTTTCAAGAAATTGATCCGGAGAGTCAAAGATTTGCGGGATTGCTGATATGTTTGTCCTTTTAAACTCATGCCTTTCTCTTTTCAACAAATAATCTGCAGCTGGTTTATCAAGTTTTGGATTCATTGAAAAACTCAGATGACTTGGATCCCACAAATATTCAGCAAAGTACTAATCCTGTTCTTCATGGTTTATTGAGCAATATAATTCACTTTGCTTGAATTCTTATATATTTCAATGATGATTTTGAATATGGGAAAAGATGATAAGAGCTCCAGGTCTATACTTAAGTATAATAGAGGAGATAATCATTTTATCTCGCTGATAAGAGCTTCGGGTCTATACTTACGTATAACAGAGAAGTTCATCAGAATGTGCTGATGAGAGCTCCAGGTCTATACTCACATATAACAGAGGAGATCATCACTCCAGGTCAATGTTCACACATAGCAGAGGAGATAAGCACGAGATATGTCATGCATTCAATTTAAAATTTATGCATCAAGGCAAAGATATGAAACTCTCAACCCATATTAGATAAGGCCTTGTAGCTTTGTGCAGGCTGAGATATCATGAGGATAATCCTTGTCATCGAGTTCTTAAACTTTAATTAGGCTACACGATCACTGTTTACTTTGATATCGGGCTGAGCCTACCATGCATATCCCAAACAATGCTATTGATTCTCCTTCAAACTTCTTTTACATGAAGTTCCTGAAAAGACAATATAAATATATTTTTATTCTCCCCCGAAATTTCTTTTTAGCAACCACGAAACAAAAAGAAATTTTAATATAAGCTGAAACGAACAAAAATAAAGATGTGAAGACATATGGGACGCAGAAGTTTATCAAAAAAAGTTTATAAACAAAAAGAGTTATTTACAGAATGATTCACATTTTGGTAAGAAAAGAGGTTTTAAAAAGATATTAGACCCAACATGGGAATCAATTCATAAAAACATGGTTTATCAAATGTTTTTGTGAAAAGATCCCCTCGTTGGTTTTTTGTATCAATCTGAATGATATCTATAAAACCCTTTTCCTGAGCGTCCCGAATGGCATGAATTCTCGTTTTAATGTGCTTGGTACGAGTATAATGAATTGGGTTTTTGGCAATCCCAATAGCAGCTTTATTATCACAAAAAAGTGGTGTATGAAGAAAATTTATCCCGTAATCCATCATTTGATGTTGTATCCACAGCACTTGGCAACAGCAACTGGAGGCAGCAACATATTCAGCTTCTCCTGTAGACAGAGATACTGTAGTTTGCTTCTTACTCTGCCTTGAAACGAGACAATCTCCTAGATATTGACATCCACTAGTGACGGATTTCCGATTGACTCTGCAACCACCATGATCACTGTTAGAATATGCATGTAAGTCAAAGTTACCTCCTTTTAGGTACCAAAGACCCAAACGAGAGGAACCCTTTAAATAAAAAAAAAATTCTTTTAACAGCCTTTTCATGGGATTCTTTTGGGTTGGCCTGAAAACAAGCATAATAGCACACATCGAATGTAATATCAGGATGACTGGCTGTAAGATACATGAGGGATCCGATCATAGAATGATAGCGATGAGTATCTACGGATTTCCCATTATCATCTGGAGTTAAGCAAGTCTGAGCAGTGAATGGAGTAAGTTTTGGAGAAGAATCATCCATTTTGAACTTTTTGGGAATCTCCAGAACATACTTTTCCTGATGAATCAAAATACCAGACTGCTTTTGTTCAACTTGTAATCCTAAGAAAAAGCATAACTCCCCCATCATGCTCATTTCGAAATGATCCTTCATGACCTCTTCAAATTCTCTGCATAGTTTCTCATTTGTTGGCCCGAAAATGATGTCATCAACGTACACTTGAACAATCAACATTTCACCATCAACTTCTTTCTTGAACAGAGTCATGTCTATCGAACCACGAGAGAACCCTTTACTCAACAGATACTGAGTCAGAGTTTTATACCAGATCCGAGGGTCTTGATGTAGTCCATATAAGGATTTGTCAAGTTTATACACTTTGTTTGGAAAATCTGGATCCTTGAAACCTGGATGTTGACAAACATAAATCTTCTCATCAATATTCCCGTAGAGAAATGCGTATTTCACGTCCATCTGAAAGACTTTAAGGTTTTTATGAGCCGCATGAGCAAGAAAGATTCTGATGGCTTCAATTCGAGCAACTGGACCAAACACTTCAATATAGTCAATTCCTTCCTCCTGAGCAAAGCCTTGAACAACCAACCTGGATTTGTTTCGAATTATTACTCCCCGATCATCTGGTTTGTTCCGGAATACCCATTTAGTACCAATAGGAAACTTGTTTGGAGGAAGATCAACTAATTGCCAAACTTTTAATTTCCTGAACTGCTGAAGCTCCATTTGCATAGATTCAACCCAATTTGGGTCTTGATGTGCTACTGAGACATTTTAGGGAACTGTTTGAGATAAGAAACAAGCATAGAGGCATTCATTTATCAATCCAGATTGACTCCATGTCCTCACTCCATCAGTAATAGAACCAATGATGTAATCGTGTGGGTGGTCTTTTAAGGTTTTAAAATTAGTGTTAAGGGTTATTGGATTTGTTAATGAAGAGGAGGTGGTTTGTGATGGTTGTGAAGGCTATGATGAGGAAGTGGGAGATTGGTTTGGATAAGATGATTATGGTGGAGGTGTAGGTGGTACATCAAATGGAGGTTGAGGTTGATGGTCTATTGGTGGTTGTGGATGGGGTGCAGGTGGTTGTGGTACAGGTGGAAGAGGTTCAGTTAAAGGTATGATTTCTACATTGGTTTGAGGAACCATATCATCATCGAAAACTGGAAGATTCAAAGATTTGAAGACTGTATTTGAGTCATAGAACCATGCAGGATCAGATCCCATGTTAGGAGAATTTGATTCTTGCTAATCAGCAAAAAATGATTCCTGCACAATTCGCGTTCTTTTGTTGTACACCCGATATGCTTTTTGTGAGGAGGAATAGCCAACAAAGAAACATTCATCAAAAACTGCACCAAACTTTGACTTCTGAGCTTGAGTGTTCAGCAAGGTACATGAGCAACCAAATGGACGAAAGAAGTTAATTAAGGGTTTTCGTTTATGTAGAAGCTCATAGGGAGTCTTCATTTTGTCTTTCACAATAAGGACCCTTTTAAGTACATAAGAAGCACAGTTGACTGCTTCAGCCCAGAAAATTATTGGAAGCTTTGACTCAATCAGCATAGTTCTAGCTGCTTTGATAAGCGTCCTATTCTTTTGCTCAGCAACACCATTTTGCTGAGGTGTCCTAGCAGCACTGAATTGTCTGAGAATCCCCTTGCTTGCATAGAATGAGTCAAAGATATGATTTCTGAATTCAGTACCGTTTTTGCTTCGGATGGCTATAACGTTCCTCTTGTTGACAGTCTCAATTGTAAGGATCTGCTTTTGAAGCTCTTCGGTAATATCTCCCTTGCTTGCTAGAAATCTCACCCATGAATATCTGGAAAAAAATCTCTATAACAACCAAACAATAAGATTTCTTAGTAATCGACTTAACTCTAATAGGACCAAATAAATTAGTATGTAACAATTCTAGGGGTTTTAAAATTGTGTTTTCAAGCTTAAGCTTGTGTGGCTTTTTGTGTTGTTTGCCTTGAGCACAAGCCATGCATTTTTCTACCACTAAAAACTATTTAAGTGATAGTCCCCTCACTAGATTGTACTTAACTAATTTATTTATATTTTTAAAATTAACATGTCCTAATTGACGATGCCACAAGAAAGATTCGAAAGAAGAGGCTTTGGACAGAAGACATGTCACAGTGGATGTAGACTCTTGTGATCCCATATCAAGAAGATAGGTATCATTCTTTCTTGGAGCACGCATGATCACTAGATCTTCTGAAATAATGAACTCTGGTTTAAGAAACAAGCATTCATTTGACATAAACAGCACTGGAATATCTTTATCACAAATTTGTGACACGGTTAGCAGATTGAATGCTAATTCGGGAACATAATTTACTTTCTCCAGAGTTAATGAACAGTTTGAGACTTCTCCCTGACCAATCATTTTTCCACCCTTCTTATCTCCAGCAAAAGCGACATATCCTCCATTAATTATTCAATAATTTGTGAGTAAGTCTTTCAACCCGGTCATGTGCCTTGAACATCCCCTGTCAACATGCCAAAAACTATTGATAGCTCTTCTGGAATATTCCTGGCATAAACAAAAATTATTAAGACTTGGAAATTGGGACCCAAGTCTTGACTGACTTAGGCGCTGAAATGAAAGACTTTTTACAAAAGAAATTATTTACAAAATGATTTATTCTACTTCCAAAGAAACTATGATTTATATTTCTATTAACGAATGCAGGACAAGTTTTAAGAACAAGATCATCCTTTCCACATCTAAAACATCGGGACTTCAATCTTTTCTTGTTACATCTTAAAACAGATGCTTGATCAGTTAAGATTTCTTCCTCACCTTCAGATGTGTAAGAATTCTAATTGCTACATGAGTCATGTGATTCTTTTAATATTTCCTTTGTAACTTTCATTTTAGCAAATCCGGATTCATTTACGTTAATATTGTTAACGTTTGAGGAAGTTGTCTCAATATCTTTAAGATTTGAAATCCGACTGGGTGTGAAAGATGGGATAGGATGAGAAAGAAACTTTTCAAAATAATTTGGGTGTGAACGTCTGTTTGAAGTATTAGGTAAACAATTATCATAACTATAATCAAGTGAATTTGAAACATCATCATTAGATTCATCGACATCAGAGGATAAACAAGATCAACTAGAACTAGGGCTACATGAACTACTGTCTATGATAGACATTTATGACACAAATCTACTTAAGTTACTATCTATAAAAGACTTTCTGGAATCTGAAACATTAAAACTAGAGCTGCCCAGACCACTACTTGCACCATAATCATATTCCTCTCGAATCTCTTTATGATTTACTCCTTCTAAACTTGCATACAAACTATCAGTATCTTTTTGAATTAATTCATTAGTTGGATGAGGTGTAGGCATAGGAGAATAACAATAAGTGCTAAGTGGAGGATAAACATGAGTGGTTTCTTTGCTTCCCAAACCAGTCTTAATTGTAGCCCCCCTTTGATTCTTGCAAAGCTCCTCAAGTTTCATCCCAGAAATTGTCCATTTTTCAAGTTTGGTTTTTAGTTTGCTTGTTTCAAATTCAGCAAGTGCCACACGTTCAGTTAAAGCATTTATTTCAATGTTTCTTTCCTAAAGATTTCTTTTTAAATGCTTATTTTCTTTTAATGCTTCATTTAACTTAACAAAATATTTAGACTCATTAGTTTTAAGTGTCTTATTAATTTGTTTCGATTCCTTTTCATTATCCAACAACAGTCTGTTTGCCTTATAAACCCCAAATAAACGGATTTTGCAAGGAGGAGAGCACATGTCTTGAATTACCTCATAAGGGAAACCCATAACTACCTTTTTAGCAGTTAGGGACTTGTCACACTTACAGACCGGAGTATTCTTCTTGTCTTCTTCATCCTCCACTACTTTCCTGCTACCCTTCTCAGCTTTACTATCCTCTTTCACATTTTCTTTTGACTTATCCATTTTTTTTATCTTCAATACCTGCTTTCTCACATCCACCCTCTTCAACTTCAGTTTTCTCAACCTTTTTCTCTTCATCCTGAACCCTTTCCTTGTTGCTTTCACCAATAACCTCTTGAGTCTCAACCTTGAGCTCTCTAAAAGGATCAAAGTCATCAACAGATTCCACTTCACTGTCCACTAACTCAGCCACTAGTGCATGATTGATTTCTTCCTCAGTTTCCTTAATTTCTACGCTCTAATCAAAATTTGACATGAGAGTCGTTTCCTTCTTTGACTTGACTTCTTCTTTGTCAGTAATGGGGATAACTTTAGAAGCTCTAGAAGTTCCAGTTTAGAAATGATTGGATTTGGACATTCTCTTTTAAAGTGCCCCAGCTGTTTGCAATTGAAGCATCTTAATTTTGACTTATCAAAACCTAGCTTAGAATTCTGATTCTGATTTCCAAAGCTCCTTCTACCAGTTCGTTCAATGAATCTTCTTACACGTAGTGTAGGCATGGCCATTTGCCATTGGATGTCTGTTTCTTCTAAATCATCTAGATCAACTTGATACATGTCTTCAACAGTCATTCCTTTTCCCTTTAACTCCCCCACAACTAAAGCTTCATAACTGTGCACGGACATCCCAAATAATGCCATAGTATCTGATGGAATCTGAGTAGTGACAAAAAGTTTTGAGCTTGAACTAACACCTGTAGATCCCCCACTGGACATATTTGAAGCACCAAATCCTGTAGAACCACCATAAGCTGAACCATACATAGACGAGTTTGCAGTGGATGCCATTAATGCAGCATTTTGTGGATATACAGTGGCTGGCATCATGGATTGATTGTATTCTCTTCTCTTTAAATCCAAATCAAGAGATTTCAGTTTGTTGATTACATCCATAAGTTTGTAATCAGCAAAGTTTCTTTCCTGCTTCAACATCCTAACTTGCAGGCTCCATTGAGGTGGATGTGAGTCCAAGAGTTTAGAGACTTGTTCATGATTTCCCAACTGCTCATCAACAAAAATCGATTTGTTATGTCGGTAAGGCTTTCAACTTTGTGTCCAACAAATGAATTAAACTCCTTTTCAGCTTGAGCTTTCCTGTCTTTCCTCAGATTCTCATTTCCATCATAGAATTCACACAAGGAGTCATACAAAGATTTTGCATTCTCGTGTTCAGCAAATCGGTTATAGATGTCTTGAGATAAGCAGAGAGTTAAAGCTCCAAAAGCTTTCTGATCATGATCAATTAACTTCAAGTCTTTTTCAGTGAAGGTAGATGAATCGGTGTTTGGAGAAGTATGACCAACAGTGACAGTTGGAGTGTGAGGACCATTTACAATTGATTCCCATTGGTTATGATCAGTGTAGTAAAAGAAGGCTTTCAAACATCTTTTCCAATCCTCAAAGTTATCACCATTTATAATCCTCGATGGCCTATTAGGAGCAACGCTCTCCAAGTCAGATATGGTAATATTGGTGGACATCATTAGCTAAAAGAGGATAATTTCGTTGATAGACAAGTAAATTCGCTGGAAAATTCGCTGCTAGATTCGCTGGAATACAAGCAGCAGTTTCGCTCGAACCAATGATTGACAACTCTAGTTTCGGCGATAGTTTCGCTGAGACTAATAGAACTTTCATTCTAAAATAAGTTCGCCAGCACTTTTGCTTGTAGTGACTAGCAGACAGTTGAACTTTTGTTCAAAGATGGACTACTTTCGCTGACAATAGGACCCGAATTTGAAATCACCAAATCCAGCAGTTTTGCTGGTAAATTCACTGGACGAACTGTAAATTCGCCCGATGAATCTGAAACCCCCTTTCAGAACAGAATCAACCCAGTCTCATCCAAAACACAATGAATTTGAAATCTGATGATTACAATAGCTTCGCCCATAAAAAACGTACCATCCTCAATCAATTTCCATAACAGAAACACCCGAATCAGTATGCAAAATCGATGGAATAGTACTATTTTTTGAAAAATGACCAAAAACCAACTAATCAAGAGCACGATGGCTCTGATACCATATTGTTGGTCCTAATGATCGATCTAACAGTGCACTTGATGCTTGACAATGATTTTAGAATAAACCAACACTATTAAACATAATAACATAATGAAATTGAACGAATATAAACCATAAATTGCAATAACAAAGGCTCAATGATATAGATAATGAACTTCCAGCCACACACACACAATTGCAACACAAATATTCTGTATTAGGGTTTTGCCAAAAGTTTCTTACAAGATAGAAAGATAACAATATATAAGAAACCTAGTTTTGCTGCCTGTCTAACTACTAGTTTCACCCGGCAGTGAACTATAGATTCGCCGGGTGAACTGAATCAGCTGACTCCTGGCGAAACTATAGATTTGCCCGTAGATTCGCTGGAATACAAAATTACAAAGAAATACTAAATACAAGATAAAACTAACAATTAACCTATTACATAATCAAAATAAACCTATAAACTATAGTAAGTCCAACCTATGTAGATCATCAAGTGGAAAATCAGGTTTAGAAACTACATTACAGGTGTGGATCCTAATTACTGGATCTCTATTTGCAAAGGGCCATAAATTCCTCTATCACTTACTGCTGGTCAAGCTGCTCAGTACAAGACTGCTAGAATCCCCATTGAGGATCCAAACTTAAATGTTGATGACGAAGATTATAAGAAAATCAAGATTGACCTTAAAGCCTACTCTATTCTAACTCAGGCTTTAAAAATGGATGTTCTTAAGAGGCTGGAAAAATATGGAACAACCAAAGGGGTTTGGGATGCACAGTGAAGTTACAATATTATGGAAGAAGCAGTGAAGTTACAAATTAATAAGGATAAACTGATAAATCAATATGGACACCACACCAAAGGAGAGTCAATTCATAGATTTGTGCAACTGGTGAATGATCTTGAGATTATAGGGGTTACTTACAAAGAAAAAGAAATGAACAAGAAAATGCTACACAGCTTACCAGAAAGTTGGAAACAAAATGTCACTATGTTGAAGAACACTCTTGATTTGGAGAGTACCAGCCTAGATATTATGATTGCCAAAATTGAAGATCTAGAGTTGGATGAACGAAGTAGAAATCTCAGTGGACCTCAAGTCATTGAGGCATACAAGTTTCCATCTGAAAGTCATTCTGTTGAGAATGCTTTCGTGACTTAATAAGATGATTTTCTCTCTTCAAGAGATCAATTAAAGACAACTGGATTCTATGCTGCTCCACAACAACATAAACCATCATCTTCTACTCAACCCATAGTATCACCCACTAGTATGCCCAGTGAGCAGAGATCTGAAGAGCAAAAGGCAACTTACAATGCCTTTGTTGCTAGCTTTGAGGCTTATCTTTGGGGCAAACTCACTTCAGCTCATTTAATTCAGGAAGATCTAGAAGAAATGGATCCTGATGATATTGAGAAATGGACTTAAAATGGCAGATGGCCATGATTGCAATGAGAGCCAAGAAATTCTTCCGAAAAAGGAAGAAACTGAGTCTGAATGAGAACACAAAGCTTGGATATGACAAATCCAAAGTTAAGTGTTTTAACTATGGAATGATTGGCCATTTCTCTAGGGAATGTAATGCTCCCAGAAGAAGCAACAACAACTATCAAAGAACCTCACATGGTCAGCATTCACCTCAACCCAATTCAAGCTTTCAGTCATAAAATCAGCATCATAATCAGCAACAGCCAATTCATCAAAGACAACCTCTATTGGATCATCAAGCTCAAGGAAGTAGCCAACCAACATCTAATGCACTTGTCGTCAGACAAGATGGAGTGTGTGATTGGAGCCTATACACAGAAGAAGTTCAACCTCAATTTCAGAATCATGCACTGATGGCTCACATTAATGATGGTCCAATTCCAATGCCATCAGAGGAAAAATCTAATTTATGTTCTGATAAATGTGTTCTAGAAGTATAGGGATACAAAGAACACAATCACAAATTGGCTAATTAAATAAAAGAAGAAAAGGTGAAATTTGAGATGCTAAAACAAGAAATGAGAATTTTTGAAGCCAAAATCAAATCTCTTTTATCTGACATGGAAACACTCCATGATGAGAAGTTTACCCTTGCAGCTGAGAATGAGAGGTTAACTGAACTATTGACCAAATCAAAGGCTGAGCAATCGGCTACTGAAGTGAAACTTGAAAAGTTTCAACTCTCATCTGTCAAGTTGAAAGAGTTACTTGATTCTCAAAAGGAGGCCAAGGATATGACTGGGATAGGTTATAAAACTTGTCCTCCTCCATATAATGACAACTACACAGTTATGCCTGAGTCACTCACCCAATCTAATTCAATTGAATCTAAAATTATTGAAACTAAAACAATTGTTTCACAAACAACTAATCCTCAAAACAAACCAAGTGTTTACATTGAAACTAATGAGGATAAAATCAAATTGGGTCATTCTATTAAGATCAAAGAGTGCTCCTACAAACCTGTAGTTGTCCAGAAAACTAACAGCCCAGTCAAAGCCATTGTGCCATTTGCAAAGTTTGTTCCTGAAAATATCAAGATGAATAAAACTGCTGAAAGTTCTATGAAATCCTCTGCTGAAAGCATATCTGATAGTAAGATCAAATCTCCTAAAACTTCCAGCAAATCAGAAAAGGTTTCATTAAACTTCAAAGATAAAGCTACAGTTCCCTCAGTGTCCAAAGGGAAATCCACTTTGATTCAAAAACCAAATGTAAAACCTGTTTCATCATCATCATCTAAAAATAAACAAGGGATAGGTTTTGACATTTGCAATAAACAACATATGGAACACTTTGAAAGAGAATTGAAAAAGAGCAAAAAGAAGTAAAATCAGTCAGCAAAACTTAAGCAAAGCAGAATTGTGAAACAATCTGCCGCCATCCAAAAAACTGATTTGGCTTCTTCATCAAAGTCAAAGGACAAACAAATATATTATGACATTTATGACATGTCTAATCATAATACGGATGAGTGTTACTTTAATCAGTATTGCTCTATCTGTGACATGTACAATCATTCAACCAAAAACTATTATTTTAACAAGTATTGTTGTGTATGTGATATGACTAATCACAACACATCTGATTGTTACTTTAACCATAAAGGCTTGAGAATTCCTCAAAACAAGCCTATTTCACCAATTTCATCTGACAAGATCAAAATTAGAAGTCCAACAGACCTTAAACATTCACGGGTCTCAAACACTGACAAGGACTTCTATGACCAATGGCAGTCAAAGAGTACCAAAAAGAACCTTAATAATCATATGAAACAATCACTAAGTTCTCATCCAAGATATAAAACTAAAGTGATTTCTAAGAAAAAAACATGCCCAATTTCTACATAGAAACCGGGATCAAAGATTTGCATACTCTTCTGACAGTTTAGTTGAAATTGATGAAATCAAACCAAAAGGAAATCCACAAAAATTGGTTAAAGCATCTTCCTCTAAAACAAAACTTAGAGGAAAATATCAAGAGGTCACAGTGATGGATAGAAACGGACAACCCAAGACCATCATGGCTTGGGTTCCTCAATCTAACTAGTTCGTTTATGCTTGTAGGGTCATCCATACAGGTCCAACAGCTTATGGTATGTGGACAGTGGATGCTCCCGACACATGATTGGAGACAGTTCCCTCCTTCATGACTTCAAGCACATTCAATGAACTACTATGGCATTTGGTGGAGATTCACAAGGTGGTAGAATTATATGGGAAGGATCTATGATGAATGGATTGCTGAGTTTTGATAAAGTGAACTACTACGAGCAACTGAACTTCAATCTGCTTAGCGTGTCTCAGATCTGTGACAAGAAATATTTCACTCACTTCACAGACACTTATTGCTACATTCTGAAACCAGGATTTCAAATTCTTGAAGAATAGGTTGTCTTAAAGACTCCAAGAAAGAATAATACCTATGTCTTGAACCTTAATTATGCTTATCTGTCAGAAGATACATGTCTTTTGTCTAAAGCATCTTTTGATGAGTCACAGCTTTGGCATAGACGCTTAGGACACACAAATTTCAAAAACATGAATAGATTGGTCAATGGAAATCATGTAATTGGTTTACCTCAAAAAGAATTTCATTCATTGACCACTGTTCTGCATGTCTTAAAGGAAAACAACATAAGTCCTCCCATAAGCCAAAGCTAGTGAACACAAACAATCCTCCATTGAAGAGTCTTCATATGGATCTCTTTGGTCCAACTCATGTCATGAGTATTAGGAAGAAGCATTATTGTTTGGTGATCATAGATGACTTTACACGATTTACATGGGTCTTCTTTCTACTTCATAAAAACGAGGCGTCCCAAATAATAAAAGATTTTATCATGAAAATTGAAAATCAACTGGATTTAAAGGTAAAATCAATCAAAAGTGATAATGGGACAGAATTCAAAAATGAAGATCTAAGTTCATTTTGCAAACAAAAAGGCATTGCTCATCAATTCAATGCAGCTTGGACTCCTTAACAAAATGGAGTAGCTGAAAGAAGAAATAGAACACTGATTGAAGTAGCATGAACGATGCTAGCCGATGCCAAACTGCCAATTACCTTTTGGGCAGAAGCTGTCAACACATCATGCTTTGTGCAAAATTGAACTTTGATAATTAAAGAAAGCAACAAAACACCATATGAACTTATTTTTCATAGAAAACCATTATTGGATTTTCGAAGTCATTTGGTTGTCCTGTCTCAATATTAAACACCCGAGATCATTTAGGAAAGTTTACTCCTAAGTCTGATGAGGGATTCTTTGTGGGGTATTCCTCTGTTTCAAAGGCTTTTAGAGTGTTTAATCCTAGATTAAACATTATTGATGAATCGACCAATGTTCAATTCAATGAGCATTCTTTTCCCAAGTCAATAAATGGTCCTGATTGGTTGTTTGATATTGACTCATTTACTAGATCTTTTGATCAGTTTCACTTGTCAAATGCAGGATCTCCTGGAACAGTTGAGAGAAGAACTAACTTTCCTATGATTCCTCCTTCTTCTGCTGATCAATTTAATGAAGAAGTCCCACTACAAGCTGATCCTGTCAGACAAGCTACACAACATCAAAGTGTTTCAACTGAAGCTGGTCCTAGTTCAATGCCCACTCCTTCAGTAGAACCATCCACTGAAGTGAGAAATCCAGAATCAGCATCTATGCCAGTTGAAACTGAAGCAAATGCAAACGATGAAAGTCTTCAAAGTTCTGATAAAGCTGATGAAGCATCTGATTACCTTCACCATTCACCTACATGATAACCTGAAGATGCCTCTCACTAAGATGATCTGAATGTCTCCAATCTTGATATGTCCATTGCTGGTGATTTGATTCCAATTACCAGGACACATAAGAATCATCCAGTGTCTAACATCATTGGTCATCTAGATGAGCGGGTGACCAGAAGCAAGTCAAGTATTACAAGCATCTATTTGTTTTCTTGCTTTCTGTGTCAAACAGTACCCAAGAATATTAAAAAGGCTCTTTAAGACAATAGCTGGATTGAGGCAATGCAGGAAGAATTGCTACAATTCAAGAAACAAGAAGTATGGCAACTGGTAGACCTTCCCAAAGGACAATACCCTATCAGTACCAGATGGCTATACAGAAACAAGACAGATGACAGGGGCATTGTCATCAGAAACAAAGCAAGATTAGTTGCACAGGGATACACTCTAGAAGAAGGAATAGACTACGATGAAGTGTTTGCTCCTGTTGTGAGATTGGAAGCTATAAGACTCTTTCTTGCCTACTTTGCATCTATGAAATTCACTGTGTATCAAATGGATGTAAAGTGCGCATTTTTGTATGGAAAAATCTCAAAAGAAGTCTATGTGAGTCAACCACCAGGTTTTGAGGATCATGATTTCCCTCATAGGGTGTACAAGCTTGAAAAAGCTCTGTATGGTTAACATCAAGCCCCTCAGAAGTGGTATGAGACTCTATCATCTTTTCTCCTTGGTCATGGATATGAAAGAGGAAAGATTAATCAGACTTTATACAGAAAGAAGAAGGGACATGAACTGTTGCTTGTCCAGATCTATATGGATGATATCATTTTTGGCTTAACAAACAAGCAACTCTGTAAAGACTTTAAAAACCTCATGCATTCTAAGTTTCAAATGAGCACTATAGGAGAGCTCACCTTCTTCCTGGGTTTACAAGCACAACAGACAACAAATGGAATTTTCATCAATCCATCAAAATATATGAAATCTATGTTGAAGCAATTTCATTTAGCAGACTGTCAGTCTATCAGAACTCATGTGGATACTAAAGTGAAGATTGGTCTAGACTCTGATGGCAAATCAGTGGATCAGACTTTGTATTGATCAATGATAGGTTCACTTATGTATCTTACAGCTAGTAGACCTGACATAATGTTTGGTGTTTGTGTTTATGCCAGATATCAGGCTGATCTCTAGGAATATCATGTGAATTCAGTGAAGAGGATATTCAGATATCTCAAGGGCAAGCCTGCGCTTGGATTATGGTATCCAAAGGAAGGAGATTTCAATCTCTATGCATACACAGACAATGACTATGGGGGATGCAACTTCAATAGAAAGTCCACTTCTTGAGGTTGTCAATTTCTTGGTCCCAGGCTAGTCTCTTAGCAGTGCAAGAAGCAGACAAATGTATCTGTTTCAATAGCAGAAGCTGAGTACATAGCAGAATTAGCATGTTGCTCTCAAGGTCTTTGGATTCAAAACAAGATGCTTGATTATGGTTTTAACTTCTTGCACACACCAATTCACATTGACAATACAGAAGCCATGTTTATTACAAATAATCCTGTTCAGCACTCAAAAACCAAACACATTGAAATTAGATATCACTTTTTGAGAGACTGTGCTGAAAAGGGGTTAATCAAGTTGATTCAGGTTCACACAAACAATCAGTTAGATGATTTGTTCACTAAGGCATTTGATCCTAGTCGGTTTGAATTCTTAGTTCAATCAATTGGCATGATTAACCTTGAGTAAAATTAAAATTTCCAAAAACATTCAAAAACCAAAAAAATACAAAAAGAAGTCAATTTTGTGGCAGTACATGAAATGTACTCCATGGTAAATGATATAATTACAGTCATTATATCATTCACTATGCTTATTTCAAAATCTTGAAAGACTTACATGACTTACCTGATATGTAGGTAGGCTCATCTTGGAAAAGAAGATAAATGCTGTGATAAACTAAAGATCACATTCAACTGTGAGCCCATCATCTAATGGTGTGTAAGTATTTCACTTATCCGAATGTGTGTATATGTAGTAATCTAAACACACCAGGTCATGATACCTTATGAATCT
The DNA here is from genome assembly GCA_025506505.1 of Flaveria sonorensis. Lineage (NCBI taxonomy): Eukaryota > Viridiplantae > Streptophyta > Magnoliopsida > Asterales > Asteraceae > Flaveria > Flaveria sonorensis. The sequence continues at coordinate 22,737,159 of CM046431.1, read as the reverse complement.
CATTCACCCACATCAGTTTCTCCTCTGTTTTGCTGAGCAAAGATTTGAATAAACAAGCACATAGTGCTGATGTCAAGATCCAAAAAGATTCCCAATGTGGAACACATCCAATCTGGATGAATTACATTCCTTGTGAATGAACAAAAAGAATCCCAAAGTGGATCACCTTCCAAAGTGAAGAGCAAAAAAATCCTAATATGGATCAAATAAATATAAGGATCAAAATAAAAGAATCCTAATGAGGATCCCCCTTACCCTAAAATAAATGAGATTTCATAATTTAAATGACCTGGTCATGCAAGCTGTGAAAAAGTTCTACCATATATTTCATGAGGGTAGTTGATCTTGCTATGCTTCTAAGTGTGAGGTACATGTTGAATGTTTAATTCACTCAAAACATGATAATCATCATATGCATTAAAATATTAATCAAGCATGAGTTTAAGAGGACAAACATAGCTATAATCAATAGGGTCATGACTACTTGCACTTGTGAAAGGTAAGATTGATATGATCCCAAATAAGGTACACTTCCTTATCATGTACAGATAAAAAAAATAAAAATTTAGAAATATTTTCCTTTTAGTTTTAAAATTCATTAAAGTTTCTATCCAATCTGGATATAAACTTTAGGGGGAGTTATTAAAAATTTAAAAGAAAATATTCACAACAACACAAAATTTGTAACAACTTTTTGTTTAAGACAAAATTAAAACAAAATGGTTTGACTATGTTGGTGTGGAACCTATACCATAAGTATCTCAGTGTATGTAGATATTTGGAAGCACAAAGTCCAAGATTAGTCAAAAATTAAAACAAAATGCGGTTAAGTTAAATTGTTCATCCGCATTTGTTACAGTAAATGAGGTTAAGTTACTGTGTTCTTCCGCAATTGCTACAGTTAATGCAGACAGGTTGACTTGTTCTTCCGCATTTGCTATAGTAAATGCGTGCAAGTTAACTTGTTTATACGCATTTGCTACAGTAAATGCGTGCAAGTTAACTTGTTTATACGCATTTGCTACAGTAAATGCGCCCAAAGAAAAATGTTCATGCGTATTTGCTATAGTTGTAAAATTAAACCTGCGCATTTGTTCACACTTGTAAAATTTGAGTAAGTTATCAAATGTACTATTTAAACACATTTAATGTGAATCATTTATTACTTTTCAAATTTGAGTGAACTTTTAAAGTGCGACGAGCGTTCTTCTATTGTTCTTCATCATCATTCAAACAATCACAAATCAAGTGTTTCTGTTGATCATTCAAACTTCATACCATCTTTATTTGATTCTTCACTGAAGTAATATCGAAAACAAGGTGATTCTTAATGGATATGAAAATTTCAAATGTCGAACTAATCATGAAACAAAGAACCCTAGGTTTAAGAAAATTCTTAATCTCAATCAAGAACAATGGATTTAAATGACATTCTAAAGTTCATTGAGACAGATATAATTGTGAATAACAAAGAATGACTGAGTTTCAAACCCTAATTTGACCACGATGAACAGGGGAACCGAACCATGAAAATGTGGAAATCAAATCCAATGTTTAAGATGTAAAAGACATTTGAAACAATGAAAATGATAAAAAAATCAAGCAGAAAACATAACTTCAATGATTTTTCATCACAAAAATCAAAATTAGGTCAACATCCTAATAAAACAGTATCCTTTGAAATTTCAATTTTAACCTGAAAAAATGTCAAATATGAAAAGTCAAACCTGATCATGTTCATATGATATATATGTGTTAGAGTGTTACTAATCCATTTGTATCTATTGCAGAATAATGGCTAATCTGACATGGAGAAAGCTCCATAATATCAGTGGATTTCTTGATCCAAATGTGCTTGAAGCTGAAGGTCTGAGAGATATGATCAGATTTATATCTACAACCACAGTGGCACATGCCATTACAGTCAGACCAATTATTTATGAAAGCTGCATAAGATCACTCTGGGGAACTGCTGAGGTTATAGAAATTAATGGGGAAAAGTCCATAACAGGATGGATTACTAATGATCATACATTAGCAATCACAGAACAAACTATGAGACAGTGTCTACAGTTTGAGGATGATGCCAACTCTCCTCTGGAACTTGAAGAAGATGAGATTATGACCTTCTTTGCCAATATTGGGTAAGAAGGTGGATTTGAAGGGAAGCAAATAGTCAAAGGGTTGGTTGATCTCCAATGGAGATTTCTTATTCACTTATTCCAACATTTCTTATCCAAGAGGAAGACAGGTTGGAATGACATCCCTATCACCATATCATCAGCCATCTGTGCCTTGTGCACTAACAGACCTTTCAACATGTCTACCTATGTGTTCAATGGACTGATATTAAATGTTCAGGAAGGGAGAAGGCATATGTTCCTTATGTATCCGAGGTTTATCCAATGCTTTATAAATGAAGCTTTTCCCAATCTTATGCCAGAAGGCAATGTTATAGATATTCCTCATTACAATGCCAAGTCTTATAAGTACATCAAGAAGAGGGATCCGAGAAATTTTTATAGTGGAGCCTTCTTTCAACTACTTCCTTGGATGTTGTAATAGATAAACCCAGAAGAAGTTCTAGAAGCAGCTACAGATGATGTTGTTCCTATTGTTGAGGAACAAGCTGTTGAGGAACAAGCTATGGAAGAACAGGCTGATATACAAGAAAACATTAAAGAACAACCAGCTGCTCTTGATCAACACATTTTTGAAGAGCATGCTGAGGAGGTTAAACACATACTAAGGATAGTGTCACCATAAGGAGATGTAGGTGGTGATTCTCATACTATGCCTTTAGTACATGAACAAGCACTTCCATCTCCATTTAGAGCTCTTCCCACTGATCCACACTCACCATTCCAAATCCATTAAGTATCTCCCTCTGATTCTTCTCCATATGCTGCTGCTGCATCTGTTGAGTCTAGTGAATCTGCTAGCTCATCAGATTCATCTGAATCATCTTCGAATAAGGAGGATGATCATCCAGTTACACAAAGGCCTGAGAGACAAATACTTTCAGAGGAAGGACCTTCTGAAAGCTTTACTGAATCTAAGACTAACCGTCCTGATAAGAAAGATAATATGATGTCAGAGTTATTACAAAAGTTTACCAGAATGGAGAAAACTCTAGAAAGAAGGGCAGGAATCATAAATGATAGAATTCTTGAGCTGGATGAAAAAGAAAAAGAGCTCAAAGATCTAAAAATCAAACATGAGGCTGAAATGAAAGACAAAGATAATGAGATGAAAAGGCTCAAAGCCTCATTAGAGATGTCAAGAGAAGAAATAAGTGGTCACTTGGATACTGCAGCTATCCAGACCATTGCTATTGAAGAACAAGAAAACTTGATTGAGATCCAAACAGACATAATAATTGATCTCAATAAACAGATTGAAGCACTAAACAAAAGAGTTTCTGAATTGGAGATACTTGTTCAGTTAAAAGAAGAAGTGGCAAGGGGAGTGCCTGATTAAGAAGATGTGGAAAGTGAAAAGGCTGAAACCTGACAACAGGCAGAATTTAGTAGGGTTGGGGGAGAAGAAAGTTTGTCTATTGTTGTACACTCTGATCAATCTACTGAAGAAGATTCAGTGATGAAAGAGCTTATAGATGATCTAGATATGTACTCCTCCAGTGAGTTTATCATTGATAAAGAATTTTGGGACTACATCAAAGATGTGAGAACTCCTGCAAAGCCAATTGTTGTTATTCCCATTAATCTTGTTCCCATAGAAGAAGAATTGAAGCTGCAACTTGTTCCAGCAGCCACCTTTACTGTTGAACAACAAGAATTGATCTAAAGCCTATGTGAAGAACTGAAAGAAAAGGAAATGGGTGAAAAACATAAAGCTGAAACTGAAAAACAGAAAGAAATGGCTGATAAACCGAAAGTGGAAGCTGAAAAGCTTAAGCTTGAAAGAAAGAAACAAGACATAGAAGCCTCTGCCCATTATCCTCTATACCTAGATTGCATAATTATTCAAGAAAAAGAAAGTACTTAACAGAGAAAGCCAAAGGCAAACTGCCAATGGTTGAAGAAGAACCCCCTATTATGAAACAGAAAGATGATCCGAGGAGCCTTGTACCTATAGCTGAGTTTTTTGAAGAACATGAGAAGGCTGAAAAGGAAATGCAAAAGGTGCTTGAGGTGATTGTGTTAGAGGAAGGAGAGATTGAAGGAGGTGATGATAGGGATGAACCATCAGTTGAAGAAATATTAGAAAAGGCCAAATTAGATGATCTCATGATTAAAGCAATGTATATGATTAATCATGGATATAAGGCAGATGAAGTCTTTAACATGATTTATGAGGCCATGGTTGAAGAGGTGAAAAAGATGGAAAGGCTACTTGACCCTACTTTTGTCACTGATTATAAGAAGATGACTGAAACTGCCAAGATCTCCTCTAGTGATGCTAAGCATGTAAAGCAGCAAGAAACTCAATCATCATATCCTGATCCCTACAGTAATACTGATAGGATAATGAAGGATTATTTATCCAAGCAAGGGTTCACAAGAAGAAAGTTGGGTAATATGAAGACCAACTCTTTTAGGGCTGCAATTTTGAAGATGATTAAAAATAAGAAGGAGAGACTTCAGTCAATTGAAGAAGAGGTAACAGACAGAAAACCAAGAACAAGAACATCTGCTCAAGATGTTCAACTAACCACCAAGGATCAAGATTTTTTGGCCCCTATGCTTCACAAGAATCCAGAATGGTTCATTGAACCCTCCTAATTAAAGGTGCAAGAAGGGATGACCACTTCTGAGATGATCAAGGGTGTGTCTACTCCCAAAGGGAAAACTGATGTAAAGATCATTGCCTGGAAGTATGACAGTAGTTGGAACATGTTTTTGGTGAAGAGGATTTCTGGGCTTGTACAATTCTTCATAGAGTACTCTGATCTCGTGAATGCTATGCAAATTCATGATTTAAAGGAGTTGGCAGAGCTTGAATTGATAAATCACGATGCAATGTATAGAGGATATGAATTTGAAGACATACTAAAAATGTTCAAGAAAACTAACAACTTCAAATCCCTGAAAGCCATCTGTTTAAGAAAAGATAAATCTTTTAGAAATCCATTTGAACAGAAAAGAAAAAGAGAAGCAGAAGAGTTGATATTTCCAAAATTGAATGTAAAGCCAACTTAGTCATTAAAAAGAAAAATGGTTGCTGAAACACACAAGACAAAACCAATCTCCATTGTGTATTATGATGAGAAGACATATGAGTTGGTTATTGAAAGGAAATGGGGAGGAAAGGAAGCACCAGAAATCAAATTGTTCAGTGGATATGAGGTGAGATTATTGGATGAATCCTATGTTCACTACATCTTCACAAAACACTTCAGATCACTCAACAACAAAATGGGAGACGATGACTTAGAGTTGATGCAGAAATGTATTAAGATTTTAAAGATGGCCTATGATAGAATAAATAAGAAAAGAGAAAAAAGAAAGAAAAAGAAGGTGCCTCTCTAAATGGGCAACATTGTAAAGCTTGAAGTTGATGCTGACGGGTCCCTACTGATTCACAGAGATGGTCTTTCCACTATTTCAGTGTGGGAACCAATTTCTTTGAGCAACTGCCCCTTGATGCAATTCACAACATGAGCCAAATGAAGATTCATGTGCTGAGCCAAGATAAGATGAATGATGCCCAAGACTTCTCCAACATGATCAAGGCAATTTTGGATCCAACTTTGGTAGAACCCATGCTTCCTGCTGATACTGCATCAACACCCTCTCCATCAATAGTCCAAGCAAGGAAGGCTCATGAAAAACCTCCAGAATCATCACAACCTCCACCTCCATCACACTCTTGAAGTACTTAGGCTGTATAATCCTTAGGGGGAGTATTGTTGGACCTTGAAAGGATCATACATGCCAATTCAAGAGGTGGTTGAAGGTTGCTCTAGTTGGCAAACTCCAAAGACAGAAGACAAACAGAAGACAACAGAAGAAAAAAAGAACCAAGTATAGAAGTATCCGCATTAGTTAATGTTGATGTCCATTGAACAAATGCTGATAAATATTTGTTCATCCGCATTGACTAATGCGGATGAAGAAAAAGAAATGTTGACAAGTGTTTGTTCCTCCGCATTGACTAATACGGATGAACAAAAGAAATGCTGCCAAGACTTGTTCATCCGCTTCAACTAATGCGGATGAATTAAGTTAATGCTAAAGACTATCAACAACAAATGCTGATGAAGACTTGTTCATCCGCATTAGTCAATGCAGATGAACGTTGTTCTTATGTTGTACCTAGACTAATTTCTGATGTATAGTTATCAGGGTAGATTAGTCATTTTGTATAGACAATGTGTATGCCTATAAATAGAACAGTATGACCTAAGTTTGCAAGTTCTTCTTTCAAGATTGATAATGTTACTCATTTTAAACTGTAACCCCAGCTATCTTTGTATCTTTTTTACTCACATCATTATACAAAGCATTTATTATCATTTTCAGTCTTAAATGTTCTGTGATTTGGTATTTCCGCTACTTAATCACTAACTCAATCATCATATTCGATCCTAAGTTGAGTCATATCAACTGAGATTCTTATTCTCGGACCCAGTCATATTCCATTTGTCCTATGTTAGGTTCTAACCATGGTTTCTAATTTTCCACTTAATCATTATTACAATCTTCTAATTTAAGTGAAACATTTCTATTGTATCCCGGTATTGATTTTATAACAATTTTTCAACCTAATCATTTCTTTTATAAGATTTGCTTAACAACATCATCCAATGTTCCAAGTTAACCATCGTCTTATGACATTATGTCCAACATTATTCATCCATCTAATAATTCTAACTAAATCATTCTTATGAGCTATATTCAACTAATCTTTCCACCTACTCATACATACATACATACGCAACATATACATACATCTATATACATTCTTATAAACCCAAATCATACAAATAACATGATTTCATCATACTAAAACCATTTCAACATGCATTTTCAGATTATAAACTCATTTCAAAACCCATTTTTCATCAAAATATCAACTTTCATGAACATCTAAGCGGGTGAACTAGGGTTCATCAAAATCTTCATCTTGATCACCCATGCATGAAAAGATAAAAACAATATAACCCAAACAAGTATACCTTGAGCCTAAACCAATCTCCAACGCTAGCATGAAGTTTCTAACACCCGATTACTCCTCCAAGCTCTTAACAATGTTCCAACTAGAAACCCTCTTGTTCTTGACTCGAATGGGAGAAGATGAAGGTTCCTTATGATGGTGGTGGTGTGATTTTAAAAAAGGGGAGGGGGTATCGGTGGTGCTCGCGAATGGCCGAAGGGGGTGGGGTTGGGTGACCGACGTTGGTCGCGATGGGTTATGGCGACGGTGGGGCGGCTGCGTGTGGTTGGCAGTTGCTACGATGGTGCGGTGGCAGGTGGCAGCCGCAGTTGATGGTGGTCGGCGGTGGCCTCGGTGGTTGGGGGGGTGGTGACCGATGGGTGGTGTTGGGGAAGAGAATAGAGAGAATGTGAAGAGTTTGTGTGTGTATAGAGTGTGTGTTTATATATAAGTTTTTGTAGATTAGGTGTCATCCACGCTTGACATGGTCATAGTTATTATTATTATTATTATTATTATTATTATTATTATTATTATTATTATTATTATTATTATTATATTATTATTATTATTATTATTATTATTACTACTACTACTTGTCTCAAATGGTTAACTGACTTTGAGGTTCGTTAAAATCATCAACCTAAGTTTACAAATAGTCAAACAAAAATATTAATAAATATCAAATTATTACTAAGTTACGTTCGTACTAAATTTGACCTGATTTGACCGGTTGTCACAACCTGTAATCCTAAGAAGAAGCACATGTCCCCCATCATACTCATTTCAAAGCGCTCTTTCATCACTTCTTCAAACTCTCTACACAACTTCTCATTCGTTGAGCCAAAGATGATGTCGTTGACATATACTTGAACAATAAGCACATCTCCATTAACCTCTTTTTTAAACAAAGTTATGTCTATAGTTCCACGAGTGAAGACTTTTCCAAGGAGATACTGTGTTAGGGTTTCGTACCAGATTCTAGGAGCTTGATGTAATCCATACAAGGATTTATCCAGTTTGAAGGCTTTTTCAGGAAAATCTGGATCTTCGAAACCTAATGGTTGGCAAACATAGATCTCTTCGTCAATAGATCCATACACGAAGGCACATTTGATGTCCATCTGAAAAACTTTGAAGTTTTTGTGAGCAACATTAGCAAGGAAAATACGAATGGCTTCCATTCAGGCTACAGGGGCAAACACCTCTGTGTAATCAATCCCCTCCTCCTGAGCAAAGCCTTGAACAACCAGCCTTGATTTGTTTCTAATCACAACTCCACGATCATCTGGTTTATTCTTGAATACCCTCTTTGTAACAATTGGATACTTATTTGGAGGAAGATCAACTAGCTGCCACACTTTTAGTTTTCTGAACTGTTGAAGTTCTAACTGCATTGACACAACCCAGCTTTAATCTTGAAGAGCCATGGCGACATTTTTGGGAACAATTTGTGATAGAAAGCAAGCAAAGAGACATTCATTGATAAGCCCAGATTGGCTTCGAGTCCTGACACCATCAGATATTGAACCAATGACAAAATCATGTGGGTGGTCTTTTAGAGTTTAATAGTTAGTGTTGAGCGTTAAGGAATTGGTTGAAGTGAGTTGTGGGGAAGATGGTTGTGAGGTTGATGATGGTAAGGAGGATTGTTGATTGGAAATAGGACATTGTGGAATTTGTGATGGTGTTGAAGGGATTTGGTTTTCAGGTTTAGGTTGATGTTGAGGTAGGAATTCTAGTTGAAGGTTAGGTAGTAGTTCAGGTTGAGGTTGAGGTAGTGGTTGAGGTGGTGGTTGAACGAGAATGAAAGGTTGACCACCTAATGAAGGAACGTCATTATCAGGGAAGGATGGCATATTGAAGGAATTAAAAATGGTGTTCAAATCATAGAACCAATCTGGATCAGAACCAACGTTGGAAACATTCGACTCTTGCCAATGTCCGTTTGTAGTATACTCTATAAGAATTTTGAGTTGAAGAGTATCCAACAAAGTAACATTCATCTGACACTACTCCAAACATAGAATTTGGAGCTTGAGTATTTAACAACGTGAATGAGCAGCCGAAAGGACGAAAGAAGTCAATCAATGGCTATGCTTGTGAAACAGTTCATATGGAGTCTTCATCTTGTCTTTCACAATCAGAACTCTGTTTAGAACATAGGAGGCACAGTTGATTGTTTCTGCCCAGAAAATAATAGAACGTTTAGATTCCATGAGCATAGTCCGGGCTGCTTCAACTAGAGTGCGATTCTTCCTTTCAGCAACACCGTTCTATTGAGGAGTTCACGTTGTGCTGAATTGTCTGAGGATTCCTTTGCCTGCACAGGATGAATCAAAGATCTAATTTCTAAAATCTTTCCAGTTGTCACTTCGAATCGCCAAAACTTTCTTATTGCTGATATTCTCAATTGTCAAAATCAGCTTCTGTAACACCTCTGCTGTCTCCCCCTTATGTGCTAGGAAACAAACCCAAGAGTATCTTGAAAAATCATCTGTAACAACAACACAATAAGATTTCTTATCAATACTCTTCACACTTATTAGACTGAACAGATCACAATGTAATAACTCAAGAGGATTAGAAATAGAATTTTCTTGTTTGAGCTTGTGTGATTTCTTGTGCTGTTTGCCTTTGGCACAAGATATACACTTTTTGATTATTGAAAAGTCTTTTTGAGGTAAACCTCTGACAAGTTATTTTTAAACAATTTGTTAATGTTCTTAAAATTAACATGGCCTAAATGTCTATGCCAGAGAAATGACTCAGAAGGAGAAGCTTTTGACAAGAGACATGTCATGATGGAGGTTGATTCTTTGGAGTTCATATCAAGCAGATATGTGTTGTTTTTCCTTGGAGCTCGCATGATTATCAAATCATCTGAAACTAAAAATTTAGGCTAAAGAAACAAACATTTATTAGATTTAAAAAGCACAAGAATATTCTTGTCACAAATTTGTGACACGCTCAGAAGATTGAATGCCAATTCAGGCATGAAATTTACCGTTTCCAAGGTTAAAGAACCATTGGATACCTCACCTTGACCTATCATTTTACCTCCCTTTTAATCACCCACGAAAGCAACATATCCTTCATTTATTATTTGATAATTGGTAAGAAGGTCCTTCAAGCTGGTCATATGCCTGGAACATCCACTATCTACGTGCCACGTGCTGTTGATAGTCCTTCACGAATGCTTCTGGAAAAAGAATTAAAAAAATCATTTAGATACAGGGACCCAAACCTTAACAGGCTTGGTTCTGGGAGAAGATGAATTTGTACAAAAGAAACTATCAACAAAAAGTTTTATTCTATTTCCTAAAGAGCGATTAACTACATTTCTATTTACAACCTCTGGATAATGCTTGACAATGTGATCATCTTTTCTATAGTTAAAACAACAAGATTTTAGGCCTTTTCTTTTATCTTTTTGAATTCGAATGGTATCCATAATAATCTCTTCCTCACACTCAGACATAATAGAGTCACAATCACTGTAAGTGACGTGCACTTCCTGTGATTTGTTTTCTGAGTCAAATAATCTGTCATGATTTGTGGATTCTCTTATCTCTAAAATTTTACAATCATGTGAGGATGTTGTTTCACTTGGAGTAGTGATCTGAATGGGTGTGAAAGTGGGAATGTGAAGAGAAATAAATTTTTCAAAACAGTTTGATTTTGAAGAAAGTTTATCGTCTTTACCGAGAATACCAACTTTTTCATTAATGCTTAAAACATCAATTTCATTTGCTTCAGATGTTGTGGAATGAGAACAACTGGAATGCAAACTATCCAAACTACAATCTATGCTACTAGAACTATTGTCTACAAAAGAATTTTTGGAATCTAAAGAACTAGAACTACTACAGCCAAGACCTCTACTTCCTCCATAATCATAATCTTCCCGAACCTCTTTATGATTCACACCTTTTAACCCTGCAAATAGACTATTAGTATCCTTTTTAATTAAATCATTTATAGGATGAGGTGTAGGCATTGGGGAATAGCGAAAGGTGCTAGGCGGTGGGTAAACATGAGTGGTTTCACCACAACCCAACCCTATCTTAATTCTAGCTCCTCTTTGTTTGCTATAGAGTTCTTCTAGCTTCATTCCAGAAATAGTCCATTTATCAAGTTTTGTTTTAAGTTTAGTGGTCCCGAATTTAGCTAAAGTTAGCCTTTCTGTCAAAGCATTTACTTACACGTTTCTTTCAAAAGGAGTTCTTCTTAAATGATCATTTTCTTTTAAAGCTTCATTTAATTTTACAAAAAATTTTGGTTCATTCTTTTTAAGTTCCTCATTTACCCTTTTTAGTTCCCCACCAATTTATTTTAATATGTTATTCACTTTATAAATTCCAAGCAGACGAAGATTGCAAGCAGATGAACACATGTCTTGAACTACCTCATATAGAATCTCCAATATCTTTTTTTCTGCAGCTAGGGCTTTCTCATAATTGCACACCCTTGATTCCACCTTCAAATCTTCTTCTCTTACAAATTTTCCATACCCATTCTTCACACTTCCTTTTTCTTCACATTCCTTCTTCCTTTCTGCTTCATTCTTTACTATCTCTATAATCTTAGCTACCAGGGCATGATTGATCTCCTCTTCAGTTTCAGTTAACTCAGCACTCCAATTGAAATTAGTTAGCAGAGCTATTTCCTTCTTCTTCTTGTTTTCTTCCTTATCCTCAATTAAGATAATCCGGTTAACTCCCATTCCAGGTTCAGTCATGATGGGAGATGGACATTCGTTCTTGAAATGCCCGAGCTATTTGCAGTTAAAGCACCTCAGCTTTGATTTATCAAATCCAACCTTTGTATTCTGGTTTCCAAAATTCTTCCTTCCTGTTCTCTGCATGAATCATTTTGCCCTTAAAGTGATCATAGCCATTTGCCATTGAAGATCAGCTTCCTCCAAATCATCAGGATCCACCTGATACATGTCTTCTATAGTCATTCCTCTTCCCTTTAGTTCACCAGCCACCAAAGCTTCATAACTATGTACGAAGAGACAAATAAAGCCATGCTTTCTGAAGAAACCTGTAGAAGACTTGATGATTTTGATGTAGATCAACTGCCTGTAGTCTTGTCGAAAATGCCTGTGATACCACCATAAGCTGACACATGCTTTGATGAATCTAAGGTAGATTAAATAAGACCAGCATTCTATGAGTAAGCTTGGGATGGAAGCATTGCCCGATTGTATTCTTGTCGTTTCAGGTCTAACTCAAAGGACTTCATCTTATTAAGAATATCCATCAGTTTGTAATCTAGAAATCCCCTCTCTTGCCTCAACATCCTCACTTGCAGACTCCACTATGGTGGAAAAGAATCTAGCAGCTTCGTGACTTGCTCATTGTTTGACAGCATCTCATCATACTTCTTCAGTGTTCTTGTAACGGATAGAAAACGGTTTGTGAGATCAGTGAGACTCTCATTTTTGTGTCCAACAAAAGAATCAAATTCTTTTTCATCTTGGGCGGCTTTATCCTTGACCAATTCATCATTACCATCATAGAACTCGCATAATGCATCATACAAAGCCTTTGCACTTTTATATTCACCAAATCTGTTGTAGATCTCTGCTGATAGGCACAAGGTCAGAGCACCAAATGCCTTTTGATCCTGATCAATCTGCTTGATGTCTCTCTCAGAGTATTTTGTCAGATCTGCAATCTGAATGGTCATATTATCTTCCACTGAAACAGGCACATGAGGTCCTTCCATAATTGGCTCCCATTGAGTGTGATCGGTGTATAGGAAGAAAGCTTTTAAACACCTTTTCCAATCGTCAAAGTTGTCACCATTGATTAGCTTAGGAGGTCTGTTAGGTGCCACACTCTCAAGATCAGCAAGAGTAAGACTTGTTGCCATTGAAATTTTGATTAAGTCAAAGAATTTGTAGTTTCGCACCCAAGAGGCTAGCTTCGCACAGAAAACAGTAGTTTCGCAGGAGCTAATTTCGCACGCAGAACTTAGTTTCGAAACTAGTTTCGGCTGTAGTTTCGGCAACAGTTTTGGCCGAAACTATTGAACTTTCATTCAAAGAAGAATCATGATAGCTTGGCAAGAAAACTGATCGGACCACAGAACTTTCGTTGTAGATTCGCAAAGGAATCAAAACCAATAAAGATCTATAGTTTCGCACGGATCTTGCGAATCTATAGTTTCGGAGTCCATGCGAAACTATAGTTCCTAATGCGAAACTACAGTTTCTGTTTGTGAAACTTTAGTTTCCCGTTGCGAAACTATAGTTTCTCACTCCAAGAAAATCTATTGAGTCTTGGCTGCGAAACTATAGTTTCTCATGTGTACTCTCTTCAGTTTCGTTGGTTCTTGCGAATCTATATTCTTCTGTGCGAAACAATAGTTTCTTCTTGCGAAATTATATGCGAAACTAATTAAAAAAATTATATTATTAATTAATTTATTTAATTTATGATAATAATAAATAGTAAATATATAATATCAATTAAAATTATAAAATTTTAAATGTTTTGTAATCTCTTGTGAGCTAACGAATTCTCGGTTTCACCTGCAGCCACTATGGGGAGTTTGAAGTTTGATCCCAGATCAAACGTGGTGGCGTACCTAAACGATAGAGATCCAAAGTCTGCCGGCTATAGAGATGCCATTGATTGGCTGAAGAGATCTCCCATCTACTATGCCATTTCTCACTCTCCCATTATAGATGAGAAACATATGAGAGAATACTGGAGAATGGCTGAGTATGACGCCAAGCAGAAGTTTATCAAAGCGTCGATTCAGGGAGAGCTATTTGAGATCTCAACCGAGACAGTGCTCAAGGCCCTACGTCTGGAGGATGACATGGGGGAGAGTGTAGAGATGACTGATTCTGAGGTGATTAGAGATTTTAAGGAGATTGGTTATGAGGGAACCAACTTCGAAAAGCGAAAGGAGATCAAGAACTCATTTCTCAGAAGGAGTGGAGGTTTATAGCTCATGTCTTCATTAGCTGTTTGGATCATAGAAAGGGAGGATCAGATGGGCTAAATCCGAAATGGTCCACAACTATGATTATGTTCTGTAAAGGTAAAAAGGAAAACATAGCCTAGATCATTCATGACTACCTGTTAGAGAATATCATGGATCTAAAAAAGGATAAATGGCTGGTTTATCCAAGATTCATTCAGATCATTCTAGATTATCTAAAGCCAAACTTACCTAAGCTCGAAGATGAACTGAGATTAACTCCAATGAACCCGAGGATCTTTGCTGACTGTGCTGCTTCCAGGCATGATTTTTCAGGAAAGATCACAAATCTGCTAGAGAGCATGTACACAGAAGAAAGGTGGAACTATATCAAGACTTTGATCCCTCTTGAGGAAAGAAGTGCAATAGAGACTGGGGGAAATGTTGAGGAGATTAGAAAGAGAAAGAAGTAGATGATGGAGACTGATTTGACCTTCGAAGAGTAATTGAATGAGATTAAGGAGGAACTAAGAAAGAAGAGAAAGAAGAAGAGTGGTGAGAAAACAATTAGAGCTGATTCCTCGATACGGGAAAAATGGAGTAAGAGCAAACAGCCAGTCATTCCTGAGACTAAGCATGTAGGAGAAGCTACAAACAAAGCTCATGGTGTGAGATTGGAGATTAAGCAGCTTGCAAAGAGCGTGCAAGAACATGAAGATCTTGAGGCAGAAGTTAGAGACTTGGCGAGAATGATGGAGCAAGCAAAGGCAGGAGCTGATTCTGAAGACCTTGCAGGTGAATACCCCCCTAGGGGGAGTATTGATGATCAAGTATAGGGTGGTATTCACCTTGCCGTTTGTTTTTGTTGTTTAGTTATAGTTTATAAAAGCTTAGATATTATTGTAATAGGATCTAGTTTACTTTTGTCTTCTTTTGTATTCTGTGGCATGCGAAACTGTTTCGCCTGATAGTCTCGCATGCCATGGTGCATATAATTTCGCATTATGTGAAAGTGTATGCGAAACTAGGTCCTGTATATATATATATATATATATATATATATATATATATATATATATATATATATATATATATATATATATATATCTCTTTTTTCTTCATTATGGAACTCTTAGAACTTTATTGATATTACAGATTTGAGTTCATTGATTGTTGGTATATTGCTAGGAGCTTATATTTCTTACATTTGAGCATTATTCTTCTTGTTCTTCAGAAATCATCTTACAAATGAGTATTGTGTTTGATTCGGGTTCTTATTCTCTTATTACTTTGTCCACAAGATATTAGACTTAGTGATATCTTGTGGATTTCAGTGTTAAATCTTCATCAAAAGCATGTTCTAATGATCATCTGGACCAACAGTCCTTCGGGAAATACTTTTGAGCTTTGTCACACCCCGAAAAAAGGGGCTAGTCTTGACGACTTAATATCAACAACCACAACGGAAACCATGTATGTAATAAAATGAGCCAGCGGTTTACACGAATAATAATTAAATAAGTACATCCTATTACAACTCTCCATATGTTTAGCAAAGTCAAGGGCAATGGCCATAGGGTCATTCTCGTCTATTCCTCAAAGTTGTCTCCTTGTGTAGCTCGTCTATGTTCTTGTACAATCCTTCTAAAATGAGTCTTCTAAGGGACACCAATCATATTCTCAAAGTTGTAATTCCAATGCTTAGGGAGTCTAATCAAGACTTTCTTAAAAATCAGACAATTACATGAAATACATACTCAAAATGTGTTAACATGAAGTTGGTGAGCTCAAGTTTTCATAATAATAGACTCATAAACATACATTGATTTATATAAGTAAACAATCGAACCTAGACTTGGGTGACCCTCCCTAGTGCTAAAACATCCCCTAACCCATACCCCTTATTGTTATGTGCTTTAATGTGCCCTGCTAAGCACGGTTAATCTTCACTAATTTATGACACAATGATTATTGAATCTCAATAGGTGGTTTCCCTATCCTAAGGGCCCATTATGTGGCGGGGATACCCCAAATAGTATATCCACAAATCATGCGACTCCTTGTGGAGTTAATGATTATGCTCATGTTCGGGGACAAGAACAGGTAATATTGCACAATAAAATAAGTTTTAAAGAGTATGTATTCCACCCAGAAGTTTAAGTAAAAAAGGGTTCATGAGACGCACCTGCACTCTCTGCATGGATAACCTAAAGTAATACCGTGATCTGGCTACATATTCCTCATGGTGACCTAGTTATAATTATACATAAGTA
Organism: Flaveria sonorensis; assembly: GCA_025506505.1. NCBI lineage: Eukaryota > Viridiplantae > Streptophyta > Magnoliopsida > Asterales > Asteraceae > Flaveria > Flaveria sonorensis. The sequence continues at coordinate 22,720,825 of CM046431.1, read as the reverse complement.
TACATTTTAAGGATAATATATTAGTTAGTAATTTCATGATGGGATTGAGCTCTCTCTCTGAATATATTTCTTATTATTGTATTTTATTGTAGGATCAATACTTGTACAAGAGTCTATTAGCATTCGAAATCTTCATGGAGTTAGGTTATGCTTTTGGATGTACACATATATGCTAACAGTTTGATTTGAATTTGCATTACTTGTAATTATGATAGTGAATTATTTTGGATAGTGGTATTACTAATTATGATAACATAAGTTAATCATATTAAGGGTAATAATGATCAGTTTTTAATAACTGATATCAATCATGTTATTAATAGCGGTGCTAATAGTTATATTATTTATACTTAATTATTAAAGAATTTTTGAGTGTTTAAGTTGTACTAACACGTATTATTATCATTCAAGACATCATATCATGTAGATAACATTAGTATTAATAACTCTAATATTATTATTAATAAGATTGTTGATAATAAAAATAAATAGTAGTGGTCATATAAATAGGTGTGATAGTAACAATAATTTACAACATTGCTTGAGTAGTCAGCCATATTTATTTTAACAGTGCTATTAATAGAACAGTAGCCCCAACTAGTATATATCGTTAACATTAGTACTACCCTTGGTAATAGTAATTTCAGTACTAGGTTTAATATCATGATAAACGAGAATCAATCAATACCTTTTTCTATTAGTATTATAAATAACTCCAATATTTCATTCATAATATTTGTAACAATTGATGAATTTTAGTATTAATAATTATTGTGATAATATCATTTACAATTAATATCATGGTATTGTTTAGTAATTCATAAAACTTGACATACTAACGTACTAATAATAATAATAATAATAATAATAATAATAATAATAATAATAATAATAGTTCAAGAATCAATAGTCAAGAATATGATAACACAAATAAAATTGTAATTCCTGGTAAAATAACATTTTGAATATCATGGATACATTATTAGTATGATCGTTAGTATGATTGAAAATATAGTAAAGTTTACACTAATCTTAGATGTATGATCGTTAATATTACTCTAATGTTATTAGTAAAATTGAAAGTAATATTTTTCCTTACATACTTGTATATTCATATTTATGTATATTAAAGTAGGTTGTGGTTTAAAACTATTAAGTTATGATTATGATATTATACTGCAGGACTGTGTGAAGGGTGGTCAATACAGTCAGTCTCATAATAAGGAGAAGTTTAGAACACTTAACAGTTCAAATGGAGAACTGGGTTTGAGTATGATGATACTAAGAGAACAAGTAAGTAGTGAGACAGAACTAAGAATAAGAACAAACAAGTATGGTTTTCAACAATGCTGTATATTGCTCTCAAGTTCTATTGCAAGTGTTTACAAAGCATATCCGAATTATAAGGACCTGAGACACTTTATACTACATCCTACAACCGTCAATACTTAGAAAGACAGTTGGAAAAACTAATCTTGACAACAATATCAACGTAGAGTCAAAAGGCATATTGCCTTTTGACTAGAGACTATGACATGCCATAGCTCACATCCTTTTCTAATATAAAATGGTTTACAGGTACAAAAGTAGAAAGTTATAGACAAAGACCTTATTCTTCAGAGTTGCAGCAGCAAGTGTGTTAGCTTTATGTAAAGTAGATCAGAGAAAGCATGTATTCTCTGTCTTTGGAAGAAATCAGTCTTCCCAGCAAAATGGCTTCGGAAGACTTTGTCTCTGAAGCTTCGGAAGACTTCATCTTTGGGTTCGAAAGATTTGGACTTTAGCTTCGGAAGATTTTACACTTAGAGTATTCTCTGATGTAGAGTGTAAAACTTCCGAAGCACTTCTACCTTGCACATCCAGTGCATGCATGCAGGAAGACCCTTGGTTGTTTTTGGCTTCTTTGGTTGTATTAGCCTTATAATCTTCTGATATTATCTTACAAACACCCCCTAGGCTGATGCTACCAAAACAGAGAATTTCTTTAGATATTGATAGTCCTCATTAGGTTTAAGACCAAGCCTCTTTTCATCATCTGGCCAGGATCCTCAGACTCTCATAGTATCTTCTCATATCATAGAGATCATATAAAGGAAGATCAAGCATGTCTTGCTAGAAGTAGACATCTTGACCTCCTTGATCTCTAATGACATACCATCTATCCAGATTAGTAGTAAAACTCCAAGACAGGATGGGTCTTCCAATGGCAAGAGGCTCTACTTGAATAGGAGTTGGTTGAGCAGCCTCTTCATGCACTGCCTCAGGATGCCTCTTCATGCACTGCCTCAGGATGCTCTGACTCATCCTGAGGTGTGGAGGTGGTTGCCTTGGTCTTCTTCTTCTTTGAAACACTTTTCCTGGCTATCCTTCTCCTCCTCTTTGAAGTTTTCAACTGAGAGGACTGGTCTTCAACACCATATTGGTCTATTATGTCCCTCTCAGTTGGGATCTCTTCTTTCACAGGTTCAGATGAAGAGGGAAGAGAACCCTGCTACGGATCAGAAGACGAAGTTGGTTGAGATGCCTCTCTAGGATTAGGTTGTGTTGTCTCAGAGGGTTTAACCTTCACCTTAACTTCAAGTTGAGCTGGACTTGGTAGAGAATGCAAGTCTACATGCTCTCCCTTTTTGATCTTCTGCTTGATCACACTTATATGCTCATCCATAGTGGATAGAGACATAGGACCAAGCCTCCTTCTGGAGAATCCGTACAGCTTCAAGAAGCTCATCATACTTTGTCTGTCTTTAGACTTCTTTTGGCTTTTGTGGATGATGGCTCTTGACATTGCAGCTTCTTCCCTTAACTGTCTTTTAGCAGCTTTTCTTTCTTTTGTAGCTTGTTCCTCCAGCTGCTTTAGATATTCAAATTCAATGTAATCAAAGGATAAGGGAAGAAGTGCAGCTGCCTGATAGAGTCCTGTGGCACTTAGGTAGTTGATCATATTCATTATTTGAGCTTCCCTATCTACTTGAGATTCTGTAACTGCCATAGTCTATGTCTCAGGACTTTCTTGATCTGGGGAGAGGACAGGATCATGTTTGTAGAGCCTTTTCAGTCTTCTTTCTTCCTTGATCTTGAGGAGCAATGCTGCATCCTCTGCCTCCTTCCTCTCATTTGACAACTCATTGTCAGCGAGCCCATTTAACTCTTCTACAGGGAGAGATATGAGTTCATCAATGTTATAGTTCCTGGTCCCCAGGTAGTTTAGCATGGCTACCCTGAACTCATCATCTTGAGTGTTTGGCCTGGGGGCAGCTCGGATAGCAGCTTGTAGATGCCTGACGACCCTCCTGAACTCTCTCCCCTTAGCTTCCTCTTCCTCTCTCTCTTCTCCTCCTCTAACTCCTCAAAGGCCTTGGTGACTCAGGGTGGAGAGAGCTTTGACCTTCATTGCTTTATTCAACAGTCAAGCTCTATGTTGGGTCTGAAAAGGATAGTCTATATTATCAACATAGGCAAAGTCAACAAATGTCAATGTCACTGTCAAAGTCATCGGAAAAGTCAAACAGACGCGTTCGAGATGAAGAACCTAGACGAGACGTTGAAGATATAAATGACTAGGAGTTTATTGTTAATAAATATATTTTGTGTCAACAAAATATATTTATTTATGTTTAAGTCATTTTTATGTTTTAATGATAGTCTAGGGGGCTAATTGTCATTAAGTCTAATTGTCATTAGACTATATATAGCTAGAGTCATTAGTGTGTTTAAAAAGCTTGAATGAGCTAGATTTGAGGGTTTTCATGTAATTAACATCTTATGCAAATCAATATGGATCAAATGGGGGGTTTTTCATTGATGTTCTTGTGTGTTCATCCAAGTTCTTCACATTTTATCTTTTTGATCCAAATCTTCAATACTATTTGATGATTCAAGTGCTCTTGGGACAACAATTTGGTATCAGAGCCAACTTGAATCAATTCCTATTGTTGGTTTGAAGATTTTGTTGTTGTTTTTGTGAAGTGTTTTTAGAGAGAGAAAATGAGATTTTAGAGAGAGAAACTAGATCTGAGTTTTGTGTTCATCAATATCACTGATTTTGATCAGATCTACATCATTTCAGAGCAGATTTACATCATTTGATATCATATTTTACATTTACGAAATGATGTCTACAAGAAATTGAAAAGAAATTTGAATTTTAAAAGGGTTTCTCTCACACGTAGTTGTGTGTGTGTTCTTGGTGTTCTTCAGATCTTCAAAACTTCATCTGAACGAAAGTTTACGTTTTTTGGCGAAACTCCAGCAAAACTCCAGCGAAACTAAGTAGTTTTCTAGTGAACTTGGCGGCGAATTTTTGTTTTCCGGCGACATTTCCGGCGAATCTATCTTATCCACAGCGAAACTAAAAGTGTGCCCATCATAACTTCATCCAAGCCAAAACCACCAACCAGATCCACTGCTGCCTAAGTCAACCAAGAACTACCACCACAGAACCACAACCATAGACCAACATCCAGAACCACCACCGCAGAACAACTACTGCTACGACCACACCCAACACAGATCTAACACCACCACCACCGGAAATCCCAACCATCCACCCGCAGCCACTCACCCACCCCTCCACCGGACCACCACTAACGACAACCACCACAGTCATCACCACCGCCATCTTCTAGATCTTGAACAACCACTGCGATCTTTATCATCTACCACAGCCAACACAACCGACATCACCACCGCCATCAATTTCTCTGCAACCACCACCGTAACAGTCATTGAAACCACCGCCATTGGCCTTACCTTGCACCATCCTCGCAGCCAAAACCATCAACCCTAACCATAACTGTCATCCTCAACCGCCACCATCACCTCCGCTCTCCGCTGCCACCAAGAACCCAAACCATCACCTTCACTGCCTCTAGTCCATCGCCACTGTTTCTCTCCGACCAAGGCAAAGAAAATCGGGTTTGTTAAGAGGGAAGGTGGGTTCAGTTGACGCCTGTTGAGGTGGTGCCGCCGTGTGTAGCCGGAGATCGGCCGGAGGTTCGCCGAAAGGGGGGGGGGCGTCGCCTTACCTCTTTCTCTCTCTAAGAGTTAGGTTTTGTGAGACGGAGAAAGTGAATTTTAAATGGGGATGAGATGTTACAGACATTATAAGCATTTAGGGACTTTGTGGGTTTGAATTCTTTTAAGGCTTGAGGATCGAGGAAATTGGATGATTTAAAATAATAATAATAATAATAATAATAATAATAATAATAATAATAATAATAATAATAATAATAATAATAATAATAATAATAAATAATAATACCATGTTTTTATATATAGGTTGAATCGTGGTGTTTGATGTGGAAATTATAACGTATCTATTTTTGTTGACATTAAAAGTATTTTTCCGGGGGGGAGAAAATATTATTCAACAATTTTTAGAAAAATATTTTTAGTTTTGGGTGTTAAAGTGAATTTTAATATTTTAAAAGAAAATGTCGTTTTCTGCAGATTTCGAATCTGACAACGCCAAAATGGCAGAAAGTCGGTTTGATTCTTTTGTTGCCATGAAAGATGAAAAGATATCTGATGTTGTTGATTGATTTCTGATGGTGGCAAACAACCTTAAGAAATATGATGACCAACTAGGAAACCATGAACAAGTCACAAAGAAATTTTACTGACTACAAACTCATGAAAGTTATCAACAAGTTTAAATCATTTGATTTTGATATGAAAAGAAAAGAGTACAATCAATTCATGTATGGCGGTGTATCTTCAAGTATTGAGATCAAAGAAACTAATGAAGTCAACCATAGATTGATGGCTGATATGGTAAAAAGTGATGAAGATTCTATTGAGGATTTTAATCCTTTAAAGAATTCAGCTATGATACTCAAGGTGAGAGTGTTGGAGATGTTGATGCCTATGTAAGCTGGTGTAAAATTCAGAAGCTACAGGATAGTGAAACAGATGAAGTGAAGCAGGAGGTTCAGGATGAAGGAAATCAAAGGGAGATGAAGCTGAGAAAGCTAAGAAGAGAACTGCTAAGTAGGAAGAGTACAAAAAGAACACTCCTATATGTCAATGTAAAAAAGCCCTAGCTGCTGAAAAGATAGTTGTAGGACTCCCCTATGAGATAGTTCAAGACATGTGTTCTCCTCCCTGCAAAATTCGTTTATTCGGGGTTTATAAAGCTAACAGATTATTGTTAGAAAATGAAAAAGAATTAAAACGAATAAACAAAGAACTTAAAATCAATGATTCCAAATATTTTATTAAACTAAGAGAAGCTTTAAAAGAAAATGATCTTTTAAAAAGAAATCTTTTAGAAAAGATTTTCGAGATTAATGTTTTGAGCGAACGAGTCACATTAGCAGAATTTGAGACTAGCAAGCTTAACACTAAACTTGATAAATGGACAATATTAGGGATGAAACAAGAAGAATTATTCTCTATGCAAAGGGGAGCTAGAATCAAAACGGGTGTGGGATGTGGTGAAATTTCATATGTTTATCCTCCTCCTCGCACTTACTATTACTCTCCTATGCCTCAACCTCATCCATCTAATGATTTAATTGAAGCTGCAGATACTAATAGTTTACATGCAGGTTTAAGCAGCGTTAATCACAAAGAAGTTTGAGAAGAATATGATTTTCCTATAGGTTTAGGGCTCATCAAGCAAGGATCTGACCTGCAAAATGATAATTCCACCTCTGATGCTTCAAAACCAGTATCAGTTATTTCCAGTAACTTTTTTAACAAATTCAAGACAGGTAACATCCCTTCATTTGTTCCTGTCAAGTTTGTCAAAGAAGGAACAACTGTGGAATCATCAAGCAATCAGAACTCAACAACACAAACCGACACAACAAGAGTCATCAATCAAGATCTATTGGAAGCTGACTTGTGTATATAGGACTGGACAAGTTCTGATGATGAACCAAAGATCATCAAGTCACCTGAAGTTATCAAGAGTCAAAAGCTTCCAACAGTTGAATCAAGACCTATACAGATCTCATCTCCAACTACTAAGCAAATCAGCAGTTCCTCCAAAGCTCAGCAGAAGCACTCACCATCTTCATCTGCTATCTATCAAGATCGCCACAAATCTGCCTCCAAATCTACCAAAATCACAAGTCATACAAAAGTGTACTCAGAAGAATGTTTAGATCTCAGCTATCGTAACATCACAAATCAAATCACAGCCCAGTTCGAAATCCACATTGACAAAGCCTCAAAAGGTTCAATTTCCATATATCCAAAAGAAGAAGCATCAAGGTTGTCAACAAGCTGCATCAACCTCAAAGCAGGCTCCACCCTCTCCTATTATCCACGAGACTACAAAGAACCAAAAGCCTTTCAAGGCTTGCTTTAGATGTGGAAAAGAAGGTCATGTGCTAAAGAAGTGCCCTCAGGTTCAAAGGCAAGCTTCGGGAGGTAAAGATAACACAGGTTGCTTCTCAGGTTCAAAAGGTAAAAAGCACATATCTTTGAATGGTTGGATAAAGAACAATCTATCCAAACCTTCTCATGTGAAGCCAGTTTCACATGATTCAAAGATGAAAAAGACCAATGTTTCAAAATTAAAATCTCTTCCTTTAGGTCTTAAATAGAAAATGATTTTCAAATTCAATTCTTTCAAATCAAAAGTAATTGAACAGAAATAAATTTGAAAAGTAAAACAAAAAGAAAAGGATAAAGAAATAAATGATTTTTCAAAAGAGTGTGTGCTTAAACAGGTTACATACACTGATGAAAAAGAAACTCCCAGGACCACGATGGCCTGGGTCCCCCTCTCTAACAAATCTGTTTATGAGTGCAGGAACAATTCAGGTGGCCTATTAGTAATCCGATTTACTGACTGGGATTGTTCCTGATTCAAATTTGAGGCAGAACAAACAGGTTATGGTATCTCATCTATATTTTGGATTCTTATCTACCATTTATAATCACTTCATTTTTCTTGTTACTTCATTTCTCATGTTTTTGCTAGTATAATTTGGAAGACTTTCTTTAGTAAAATTCTTTTTTTCAATTCCGTTTATTATGTACTTAAAAAAAATTAAAAAAAGGGGAAATTTCTTTTTTTTTTGTTTCATGGCAGTTAAAAAGAAATTTCGGGGGAGAATAAAAAATTTCACGGGCACTAAGAACTTGATTTGGGATGACTGAGAAATGATAGTATGTTTTCTTTGTATGCTTGGTTGCATAACTAGTACCTTTGTGAGAAATGATAGTAACTGATGTAGATGTCTGTATCACTTAAAATTCTAAAATCTAAAAAGACTGTTTCATTATATGATATGCATGGTAGGCTCAGCCCAAAATTGAAGTAAACAGTGTTTCTGTAGCCTAACTAAAGCTTTAGAACTCGGTGATAAGGATCATTTCCATGACATCTCGGCCTGCACAAAGTTACATGTCCTGTCAAAAATGGGTTGAGAGTTTAAAATCTCTGCTTTGACGTTTTCAAAATCTCCCAATCCCCAAGTCCTGAATGTAGCTTCTCGTTAGCTCTTCAGATGTATATTTCATGCTTATCTCCTCTACTATGCGGAAGCATTGACCTGGAGCGATGATCTTCTCTGTTATATGTGAGTATAGACCTGAAGCTCTCATCAGCACGCTTAGATGATCATCTCCTCTATTATACATAAGTATAGACCTGGAGCTCTCATCATCTGTTCCCTAAAATAAAGGCATTGTGATTCTTAAATTAAGATCATTGTTGAAAACTTAATAGAAAATCAAGCAGAGTTAATCATATTACTCAATAAGCCCTAATGATGGGATAAGTTCTTTGCCGGATATCTATGGGAACCAAATCACCTGAGCTTCTCTGATTAAATCTAAAACATGATAAAATCAGTTGCAGGTCACTTGCTGAAAAGGATAAGACATGGGTTTAAATTTGACAAATATACCAACAATCATTTTTGAACTTTTTTTGGCTTTCAAAAAATTTAAAATTGCGACCAAACTCTGTATCAGTGTGATCTCACAAACTTGTCGATGTTCAAATACATCTTTGTGCTTTCGTATATATTGAGGATGTGATCTCATGATCAAATTAGTTCTTGGTGTAATATGATAAAACAAAATAAAATAAAATATTCATTTCAAATCATTTTTCAAGTCTTCCATATTATGTTATTAAAATGTTAACATTTTTCACATGCATTTCACGGGAAATTGCACATTCACCGGGTTTATTTGTATTGTTGAAATGATCTAACGAGAAATATGTAGAATGCGTTTGTAATTGTGTTACAAATTCTTGCTGCAATTGATGGCCGATCACCAACTAAGCAAAGTACCATACCAGAGAACCTGTTCCTCAAGTTTGCAGAGGATACCGAGCTAGGATTCCTTCTCCTACATCTTCTGAAGCAATCAAGAATAAAGAGTTAGAGATGCAGTTCCTGATCATTCTCATGATGCACACAAAAGGAAAGAGCATTCAAAAAGTGGGAGTCTATAAGATGAAAGATTGTCGGTACCAGATCATCAATCTAGGGGGAGATTGAAGATCATTATATAGTTGACTTATCGATGCTGATCACGATGAAAGACGTTGATAATAATAGACTAAGGGGGAATATTGTTGGGTCTGAAAAGGATAGTCTATATTATCAACACAGTCAAAGTCAACAAATATCAACGTCACTGTCAAAGTCATCGAAAAAGTCAAACAGACGCATTCGAGATGAAGAACCGAGACGAGACGTTGAAGATATAAATGACTAGGAGTTTATTGTTAATAAATATATTTTGTGTCAAAAAAATATATTTATTTATGTTTAAGTCATTTTTATATTTTAATGATAGTCTAAGGGGCTAATTATCATTGAGTCTAATTGTTATTAGACTATATATAGCTAGAGTCATTAGTGTGTTTAAAAAGCTTGAATGAGCTAGATTTGAGGGTTTTCATGTAATTAACATCTTATGCAAATCAATATGGATCAAATGGGGGTTTCTTTTATTGATGTTCTTGTGTGTTCATCCAAGTTCTTCACATTTTATCTTTTTGATCCAAATCTTCAATACTATTTGATAATTCAAGTGCTCTTGGGACAACACTCTAGCCAGAGAGAGGATGTGAAGCACCTTCACCAGCTGGGGCCTCACTAAGGGTACTGGGTGCTGAAGGAGATCATGTCTCAAGGTTCACAGGCTCAACTTCTGGGCCTTCAGTCAAGGTTTTCCCTTCGAAGCTAATCTCAGGGTCTACCTCAACATCCAGTTAACCAAAAATCTCACTTGCTAGCCTCTATCTATATAATTTTGATCTCATCTTAAACTCTTCAAGCACCCTTCCTTGAATCCAATCTGCTAATCTCTCAGCTTGTTTGTTTTGGCTTGGGTTGACAAGTGGAAGATCAACCAGATGGATGCACTCATAGAAACTTAGGTTTGTAAAATTAAAGATCTCTTATTGACCCTGAGCTCTAGAGATGACAAGAGCCCTTCTTTCTGTGTCATAACTTCATCCTAAGGTTGGGTTGTTAGAGTAAAGAGATAGGATAGACATGGCTCTAGGTATACCCTCCTCAAATAGGTTGTATATGAGTCAGTCCATATCAATGTGGACTTAAGGAGGTTGCTGAGTATGGACTATTGCAAGTGAGGGTGGTGAATCCTCTAAGTCCATACTTTGAGAAGAACTCTCAGGTTCTGTGACTGTTCTGACTTTCTCCCCCTTTTTGGTAGCATCACTTTCTTGAATAAGTGAGCTGGGGGTTGAGTCTATCACATTCACAGGTTCTTATGGACCTGGTTGAGTTGTTCTTAGTGGTCTCTCAGCTAGCTTGACCTTGAGATCGATGATCTCAAGTTGCTGGTCATTGGCCCTCTTTTGTAAGATAGTCACCTGAGATTCCAGGTGACTAATCTTAGAGACTAAATAGGTGCAAGTTTTAATCAATGTGTGCACCTTTTGTTTCAGACTCCCTTCATCTTCATCAGAAGAATCACCGGGGGATGAGAGAATAGGATTAATGTCTTCTTCCTCATCACAAGCATAGTGATCTTGGAGGCTAGATTTCCCCTGCATCATGAAAACTTCAAGAGAAGTGTTAAGAGGCTGGGTTGCCATGGTCGATGTCTGAATGATGTAATCACTTTCTAAAGTGAGAGCCTCTTCCATATGGATCTCTTGAACAGGTTCAGGAAGATCCACCTCAGTAGGAGGTGGGTGATGTGGGCTAGACATGGGTGAGATAGGAGTACTCATCTCTCCTTGAGTAGGGGTGGAGAAGAGAGACTCATGGTACTTACTTAAGCCCATGTCTTCATCATCATAGAAGTCAAGGCTGGGAATTGGTTGGTTGAGATCTAGTGGCTGGGGATGGTAACTCTCCCTAGAAGGTTGTCCACTAGAGTGTTGAGACTATGAGTGAAGGCTTAAGGCTGTTGGGGTTGTGAGCTCATCAGGCTGAGCATGATGAACCTCAACACTGATCATTTGAGAGATGGGAGTGGTTTGCTCCTCAGGGAAAGTGGGAGCTCGAGTGTCCACTTCCTCTTACATGGTTGGTGATATAGGGGCCTGCATAAGCTGAATAGCTTATGCAGGGGTTTGTTTGGTTTTTCTCTGGTAGGTGATGGTTATTGTAGGCTGTATTTGTGGTTGGGAGGTGGAAGGTGTGGGTTCAATACTAGCTGGTGCTGCTAGGTTGCCACCTTAAGAAATGAGCTCAAATATTTTTTGGACTAGGGCTGTTTCTACCCCAGAGAAGCCAATTGTTAGCTTCCTCATTATTTTAAAGATGCTAGGCTTCATCTGTCCTAGTTTTAGAATATTAGTTGTTCCCCTCAACTTTGTGCCCAGTTCACAGTTGAGAATGTGCTGGACATATCTAGGGAACATGTAATACTCTAGGGAGTCTAAGTTAGCAACCAAATTGGTATATACAGATTAAGAATACCTGAACTTGACCCCCTGAACCATCCTATGGACTATGAAGGAGAGGTCTTCTAGAATCTGGTCCCATCCTCCATGCTTTTTGGACAAGCTGTGTATGACAACATGAAGGAGGTACTTCCATTGAGAGGTGACCTTCCGCTTCCTGAAGGTCTTGATGGAGAAGTCACCCTCATAGCCCATCTGCTCAAAGGAGTGGCTGACTGCAGCTTTGGGAAAGGACAAGTCACCTTCTATATCATCCAGCTAAAGATGTGTGTTTATGGTGGCTGGAGTGATGAAGATTGTCCTCCCCTGCACTGTGGTAGACAGTGCCTTCTCCCCGTCCATGGAGACCTCTTTGTAGGTCTGTCAGAACTCCAAAAAGTGATCCTCATAGAGAGGATGGTCAATGGTAAAGGAGGTGAAGTAGTTGGACAAAGAATTGTAACGACAAACCTTTGAGAAACCTGGATCTTTCTCAGAATCTAACAGAGCAACCTGATTATGTTTCCTGTAAAGATGCTAGGAAAAATCGGGTTGGTTTCTGCTGTCAAGGTTGGCCATTTGAAGTAGCTCTGTGATGAAGAAAGATAAGAATGAAGGCGGTTTATGGGTGAAATTAGGTTAGAGAAATGCAGATGAAGAGGAGAGTGAGAAGAGGGGGAACTATTGTGAGAATATATATGAAATGGATTTGAGACAAAGTTAAAGTAAAAGGATAAACTTTGAAATCCGGATGTCGGTCCCACCTCTAAAAAAGTGCCCAAAAAGGTAGTTTTCTTGGATGTTGAAAATCTTCTAAAGATAATTTTGCTTTGGAAGTTTTGAGAAGACAGCTTCCGAAGCCAAATTTGGAAGATATTCGTAAGAATTGTGAAAATTTGGCTTCGGAAGAAAAATACTTAGAGAGTTTTTCTTCCGACACATATTTGGTTTCGGAAGATATTAATACTTGGGATTTTTACTCTAAAGAGAATAAATCTTTCGAGACTTAATTGCATTCGGAAGATATTTGTCTTTCAAATACTTGCAAGTACTTAGAAGCATATTTAAGCTTCGGAAGATATTCTCAGAATTTCTTCTGAAGGTAAATTTCTTATAAGTAGTTATTTGATTTGAAGACATAAATTTCTTCCGAAGGCAACTTGAAATCTTTCGAAGGAAAAATATGTTTTGAAAAATTTTCAAAAATCTAAGGAATATCATTAAAAATTTTCCTCCAAAATAAACTGGACTTATGAAGATGATAAAATAGACAACTTAGGAAACATAGGTTTTAGAAATAAAGTTGATTTAAGTTTTATGAAAATCTACTCAAAGTTAATCATCCCAATAGCTATTAAAGATACTTGAATCTCTGATTATCAAAGGCTTTAGTGAACAGATCAGCATATTGTTCATTTGTGTTAACTTTGACTAGTTTGATTAATCCCTTCTCAAAGTTATATCTAATCAAATGATACCTGATGTTGATGTGTTTGGTCCTGGAGTGCTGCTCAGGATTCTCTGTAATAGAGATAGCACTGTTGTTGTCTATATGGATGGGAGTCTCTTTGAAGTTGAATCCATAGTCCAGTATCTGATTCTAAATCCAAAGCACTTGGGCATAGCAGCTTGCAGTAGCAATGTATTTAGCTTCAGCAGTTGATGCAGAGACACATGATTGCTTATTGCATTGCCATGAGACAATCCTTCCACCAAGGAATTAACATCCCCTTGAAGTAGAATTTGCAGTCATGTTGCAGCCACCATAGTCACTATCTGTATAAGCATACAGATTGAAGTCAGAACTCTTTGGATACCAAAGGCCAAGTTTGGGAGCATCTTTGAGATATCTAAGAATCCTCTTCATAGCAACCAGGTGTGCCATCATGTGGCAAACATGATATCAGGCCTGCTGGCTATGAGGTACATAGGAGACCCAATCATAGCCCTGTAAAGATGTTCATCCACACACTCCCCCTCAAGATCAGGTCCAAGGGAGTGGTTTCTGGCTATGGGTGTCTTAGCAACCTTACAATCAGTCATGTTGAATCTTGTAAGTATGTGTTGTATATACTTTGACTGACTTATGAAGATGCCATTGTCAACTTGCTTCACTTGAATTCCCAGAAAGAAATGGAGTTCCCATATGGCACTCATTTCATATCTATTCTTCATCAGCCTCTCAAATTCCTTGCAGAGCTTTGGATTAGTTGACCCGAAGATAATGTCATCCATATATACTTGAACTAGCATTAAGTCATTCCCTATTCCTTTGATGAAGAGAGTTCCATCTATTGTACCCCTCCTGTAACCATATCAACAGAGATACTGAGATAGTGCCTCATACCATTTTCTTGGAGCTTGGTTCAGCCTATAAAGAGCTTTATCAAGCTTGTAGACATAATCACGATGATCTAGGTCTGTAAAGCCAGGTGGTTGTTTGACATACACCTCTTCATCAATCACCACATACAAAAAAGCACACTTGACATCAAGTTGGTAGACCTTGAAATCCTTGGATGTAGCAAAAGCCATGAATATTCTTACAGCCTCAAGTCTTGCCACAGGAGCAAAAACATCTGTGTAATCAATTCCCTCTTCTTGTGTGTACCCTTGAACAACTAGTCTAGCCTTGTTCTTGGTGACAAGTCCTCTATCATCTTTCTTGTTCCTAAAAATCCACTTGGTTCCTATGGTACATAGGTTCCAAACCTTCTGTCTTTTGAATTGAAGCAGCTCCTCTTGCATTGCTTCAACCTAGCTTCCATCTTTCAAAGCCTCATCAACTTTCTTTAGCTCTACTTGGGACACGAAGCAAGAGTGTAGACAAACATTTTTGTTATGGGTTTGTCCTCTTGTTCTCACCCTTGTATCAACATTTCTAATGATTTTTGTGGTGGGGTGTGTCTTGTGGATCCTAAGTTGAGAGATCATAACAAGTTGATTGGAAAGATCCAAATTAGAGAAATTTAGATCAGGCAATGGAGTATCACCCACCACATCGGCACACTTATCAAGTGAGACTTGATACAATAAGTGTGTGACATCATTTATGTTGTCTTCTATGGAGTGGTTATCAGCATCAAGAAATTCTTAATCACTATCACCACCTCCATTTCCTCCTACATTTGAAGCTCCTTCACTTGAGTTTTGAACCTCTGAGCTGGAATTTGAAGGCATCTCAGATGTATCAGCTGAATTTGTCATGTTTGTGCTGATAGGATCTTCATTTGCAGGGTTAGTCACCACTGGAGCTGAAGTAGTATTCTTGCTTGGTCTTTTCAGCTCAAATCTTGGGTTAATATCACCTGTTGATATGTTACCTGTAGATCCTGAAACATCCTCACAAGACTTGTTAAAATAGTTGGTAACTAAATAAAGATCAAATAGCCAATGGATCAAAACCTTTCATACGTCACATTGGCTGACTCCTTAACTACTCTAGTTTGGAGATTGAATACTCTATAAGCCTTAGCTTGAGAAGAGTATCCAATAAAATATCCATCATCTGATTTCTTAGAAAACTTGGCTACCTAATCTTTGGTATTCAAGATGGTGCATGGACATCCAAATGATCTGAGAAAACCAATGAATGGTCTCCTTTTGTGCCACAACTCATAAGGAGTTTTACCATGAGTCTTGACTACTAAAACTATGTTCTGCACGTAACTGGCTGTGTTAACAGCCTTTACCCCGAAGGTGATGGGCAGTTTAGAGTCAGACAACATGGTTCTTGCAGCCTCAATAAGTGTCCTGTTTCTCCTCTCAGTAACACATTTTTGCTGAGGAGTCCTGGGAGAACTATATTGCCTTGTAATATCCTTTTCATCCCAAATTGTATCAAGGATTTGGTTGTTAAGTTCTGTTCCTTGATCACATCATATGTTCTTCACCTTGTGATCAGATTGATTCTAAATTTTCAAAATGAAATTCTTCAAGATCTCAGGAGTCTCATCCTTAGTTCTAAGAAAAAAAAACCCAAGTGAATCTTGTGAAATCATTTGTGATCACTAAACAATATGAGGTCCTTCCTAAACACATCACACTAGTAGGGCCAAAGTGATCCAAGTGTAATAAGTGTAAGGGAGTAGTGATAGAGTTCCTCTCCTTTGGCTTGTGAGACACTTTGTGTTGCTTTCCTTTCAGGCATGCAACACAAACTTGTAAACTCTTTCTTTGGCATTCCAATTACCAAATCATTCTTAATTAATTTATTCATGTTCTTAAAATTTACATGGCACATTCTTTTATACCAGAGGAAAGACTCATCACTATTTGCTTTAGATAGAAAGCCAGAAACTTCTCTGAGGGAGATGTTTCCTGCAAGTCCATCTTGTACATGTTCCCTTTCCTGGGGGCTCTAAGCAAGATATGCTCTTGAGGAATGATCACCCTGGGCTTGAGAACAATGCACTCATGCTCAATAAAGAGCATGTTATGTCTCTAATCACAAAATTATGATACACTCAGTAGATTGTATCCAAGCTCCTTAACAAAATTTACCTTCTCAATGGTGAGCTTACTATTTGTAACCATGCCCCTTCTAGTGACGTAACCACCAGAATCTCTTCCAAAAGCAACTAGTCCTCCATCAATTTTCTCAAAATTGTGAAGCAACGAACCATTTCCAATCATGTGCCTAGAACAACCACTATCAATGATCCACACATTTCCTTTGGTCTTTAGCTGTTCCTTCACAAAAAGAAGTGGTTAGTTACACATGGAAACCCAGGCCTTATTGGTCTTGGGCTTTTCAAAGTGATCTGAAGATAATGTAACAATAACTTATCCTATATTCATGTTTTGAGGATCATTAGTTGCTATTGATGAAAAACTTTCAGTCACCAGGTCTTTCTTCACCTTCCACACCATCTTCGGAAGATTGGATTTGACCTTTAACACCTCGAAAGTTTCAACAACTTTGGAAGTTTTTGAGACTGGACCTTCTGAAGATCTTGCTTTCACTGCAGCATGCTTTAGTACTTCGGAAGCATTCCTTTCTTCCGAGACCAAATTTCCTTTCGAAGGCAAGTTTTCACTTGTCTTCTTCTTCACTTTGGAGCTTCCGAAGGAAATATTTTTTCCTTCCGAAGCTTTCTTCTCCTTCTTCTTCTCAGAAGTTTTCTCTTTGATCATATGGATGGTACTTTTAGGATTGTTAATGCAATCCTTAGCCAGATGAGAAGTACTACCACACATGATGCAGTCCATTTGCTTCCTTTTGAGAGTCTTCTTCTGAGAGGAAGACTGAACTTGATCACATTCCTTCTCCATATTCACCTTCATAGATGATGCAGTAAACTTCTTAGGGAGAGGCTTGCTCTTAGAGCTAAATGGTTCAGGCTGTGTAGCAGTGGTACATAACTGGTCAGTCTTCTTTTCCTTGCTGAGATGATTTGAACCTGAACTAGAACTCCTAGTACTAGAGTTCATGGTTGGGTCTTTAGCCTTCATCATTTCAGACCCTGCAGAGATAAACACTTGTTTCTGGTTAGAGTTAAAAGTGGCCTTGATTTCTTGAGCCTTCTTTGCCTTTATCTTGGCTCTCCTGATCAAGTTCTTTCTTTAAGACTTTATCATCCCAGCTTTTTCATTTCTCTCTTCAGGAGAATAGTGTCCCTTCTTAGGATGGTCCTCCTCAATCTTCTCAGACACATCCTTCACTATCTCCTTCTTATCCTCTTTAGAAATGGGGTCTATGAGGAGAAGCTCATCTTCACAAGTTTCACACCTTGGAGATCTTATAGATAAGAGAGTGTGTGGAGGAGCTATCTCAGTAGATCCCAGTCCCTGCTTATTTTGATTACAAACTTGTGCATGTAGGGATGAGGATATCATGTTCTTAAAGGTCTCTTATTCAAGAACAAATTTTTCTACCCAGGCTTTGCTGATCACAAGCTCAGCCTGGCATTCAGTTAACTTAGTGATGAGATCTTTGATCTGAGTCCTGTAGTTGGTATGTTCATGCTTTAGAGTTTAAATGGTTTTCTCTAGATCTTCAATTTTGATTTTATAATCATTTTTAGCTCTTTTGATATCAGCTTTTAAGATATTTAAGGACTCAAGATCTGATCTCATCTCTAAGTTATAGGACCTATATTTATTGACTTTAGGAAGACACTTAGGTGTTCAGAGATGTTCCAATACCTTGGCTTCATCATGGTCTGCGATAAGTGCTTGGTTTGGAACAGCATCCTCCACCTGAAAGCTTCAGTCAAAGCCTCCTACTTTAGCAACTGCAGCATGTTGCCTGGGCTTTTCATTCTGGTGTGCTCCTTCAGTGTAGTTTGGCCTAGCTTGTGCTTGGTCACCATTTGACTTAGGTTCCTTGCACTCTCTGGCAAAGTGCCATATTTGGTTACAATTGTAACACTTCACCTTCTCTTTGTCTAGCCCAAACATTCCACTAGACATATTGCTGGAAAACTTCCTCCCAGTCCTCTTGTAGAACTTCTTGGCCCTATGAGTGAGAAGAGCCATCAGCTGGACTATTTCCATATACTCCAGATCATCTGGATGGATATAGTCTAGGTCTTTAAGAGTGAAGAGAAAGTTGCCTGTACTTTCATCTGTAGACTCAAAAGCTTGAGAAGAACTTGTCTCCTGGAATGGGCTTTCAGGGATGTAGCTCTCCCTTGGTGTCTCCGGGAAGGTGATGAAAGGCCCCTTATGTGAGGTTTTAGGGTAGCAGATAAGGTGATGTAATGGTTCTTTGCTATCCCTTTTAACCACATGAAGGGCTGAACTCTGTTGGATACTAGAGTTACCAGATGAATTTTGCATATTCATCTCCATCTGGTAGCGACTGAGTATGCCATACAACTCAGTGAGAGTAAGGGTCTTGAGGTGTTCAATCCTCTTAATGACCACACAATAGTCTGTCCATTGTCTGGGAAGAGAGGACATGAACTTCCTAACAATATCCTTGTTCTCCAAGGTTACTCCAACATCAACAAGAGTATCCACAATCTCAACATACCAGAAGTACTGTTGAGCCATGGTTTCACCTACTTTAAAGGTGAATTTCTCAAACTACTGCGTCAAGACATCCTTCTTGTTCTTTTTAGCTTCGTCGGACCCCTTATACATCAGCTTCAGTGCATCCCACAGTTGCTTTGCAGTCTTGCACTTCTTGAACCCTCTGTAGATAGAGTTTGGAAGAGTAGTTTAGAGGGCGGTCATGGCCTTCTGATCAATATCAATTTTCTTCCGGTCTTTATTAGAATAATTTATCACTTCCTTGGGTATCATACCACCACCACCAGCAGCTGAAGGGGTGGATGGTACATGAAGTCCAGAGACTACTGACCCCACATCCTGGAGTCCTGGGACTTGATGAAGCCTTCCATTCTTTGACACCAAGTGTCAAAGTTTTCAGGTGGGATCTATGGGGACTTAGTCATGGTACCAGTTTCCATGTCAACATTGGTGATAGCTGCCATTGGACATGTTAAGTATTTTGTAAGAGTGAAAGGATTAAAGATGGTAAGATCTTACAATCAAGAGCCTGAAAAGCTCTGATACCAATTGCAGGACCGTGTGAAGGGTGGTCAATACAATCAGTCTCAAAATAAGGAGAGGTTTAGAACACTAAATAATTCAAATAGGGAACTGGATTTGAGTATGATGATACTAAGAACACAAGTAAGTAGTGAAACAAAACTAAGAACAAGAACAAATAAGTATGGCTTTCAAGGATGCTGTATATTTCTCTCAAGTTCTATTACATGTGTTTAAAAAGCATATCCAAATTACAAGGACCTAAGACACTTTATACTACATCCTACAACCATCAATACTTAGAAAGATAGTTGGAAACACTAATCTAGACAACAAGATCAATGTAGAGTCAAAAGGCAGATTGCTTTTTGACTAGTGACTATGACATGCCATAGCTCACATCCTTTTCTAATATAAAAAGGTTTACAAGTACAAAAGTAGGAAGCTACAGACAAAGACCTTATTCTACTATTTACAAAAGCATGGACTTTTCACCAACTCATACAAGTTGTTGAGTCTTTAGAGTTGCAACGGAGAGTGTGTCAGCTTTATGTAAAGTAGATCAGAGAAAGCATGTCTTCTCTATCTAAGAAATCAGTCTTCACAGCAAAATGGCTTCGAAAGACTTTGTCTCTGAAGATTCGGAAGACTTCATCTTTGGCTTCGGAAGATTTGGACTTTGGCTTCGGAATATTTTACACTTCATGTAGAGTGTAAATATAATGTTTCACTACTCAAAGGTGCTTACAATTAATATAGATATTCACATATATTTTGTCATGCAATGACACATGTAAATCATCTTCCATTTTAACCTGTCTTTAAGTAGCACATAAGGCGCGCGAGTATACCTTATGAGAGTCTTAAATAGTTAAGGCACGCGCGTATACCTTCCGCTTACAACATTCCCACCGATTGGCCAAAGTTGACGTTCTTTCTTTTGACCATGTTTGACTAGCATCCAAACACTTTTAATTCCATATCGAACACTACTTATAACTACCGGCCGCGAGAGCAACCACGGACGTCGCACCCCCCGCAACCACCACCACCAAGAATAGTTTTACAACCACAGCTACCATCGACTACCGTAGGCACCAATAGTAGCAGCCACTATCATTGGCTGCCTCTTTCCTTTGCCATAATTCGGTTGAGGCAAACCTTGGGCTAACTTCTTGTAGATCGGGGTCTTAGAAGCACATGCACGGGTAGATTGGTTCGAATGGGCCTCGCCAGAGTCGCTGGAATCTGGATGGAAGTTTGTCGGAGTTTGTTGTCACTAAACTATCAACATCATCATGCTTGTTGGTTCCCGATCTATCATATGGGGTGCTTCACGTGCCGAGAAGAGGTCGCCGGAGTTTGGCTGGAATCTCATCGGATTTCGGTTGCCACCACTGTTACTTCGCCACCGTTGAATTTTGTAACAAACCGACACCACCATAGCATGCAACTCATCAAAATCCATGAAAGGGTGTAGCCCACTCGCCAGAATCCTCATCCACGTGCCGCCGATGTCGCCGCTGACACCACCGCTACCATCGCTCCACCGACGCTACCAACATGTTGTTGTTCCGCCTTGTCGCAGGATATCTGGCCGAAATTTCTAGAGAGAGAGAGATGTTGTATGTGTGTGTTTTTTTTTAGAGGAATGGAAAAGGTAAAGAGAGAAAGTAAGTGGGGAAATGAGTAGAAGATGGGGTTTTTATACATTAGAATTTCCAGTACTATCTTTTAACAAAGTGTCCTCCCGACACTGTCTTCCACCGTATCCCGCCTTGTGTCGGGTCCTTATCTATTGTCAATAAATGGGTGACATCTAAGTTGATGCTTGCTAGAAATCGCATTATTACAATTGTTTTCTGGATCTAATTATAGTTCGCGATCGGAATGTTTTATTATTTGCAGTTATCTTTATTAAATGTAAAATAAACATTTTCAAACACTTACATTATTCGATCAATGTGTTAAGTGGTATATAATTGTTGTTAGCCATCACCGCGTTATTATTGCTATAGGTTGGTAGTGTTTGTTCAGTTACGAAAGATTTTCAAATTGCATTCCTTTCATAATGCATAATACATTCATACGTTTTTTTTACTATTTGCTAATTTTTGATGATGGGATTCCATTATTTACCATCTTAGGTTCGTAGTTAAACGTCTAACAGTTCAGCACGTATATTTTTATTGCATTATTATTTAAACTTAGGATGAGCCCTTCGGATTGTGTATAGTTTTATCTAACACTTTAAAATAATACCTTTTGGATTGGATTTTCTTATTGGGCCCTAACTGGGCTAGTTTGTTTATTGGGCTTTGGTCGGGTTTAATGCAATGCTTTGGGCCAAATAGAAGAAAATTTTAGGCTCAAATTTTAGGGTTGTCACAAGCTTTCATGCAAGACATGAGTTTAAGACCTTTGGAAGGCTTTTCTACATAGATGTTCAAGTCATTTCCAAATGAAAAGGGAATCGAGATGAACTTATCGAAGCAAACAACTTTAGCATGGCTCTTAGACAACTAATCCATGCGTACTATGACATCGGAACTTCGAAGTTGCATCGATGTAATGTCGATTGTATAGTTATGCTCACTATGATTAAGGCTATAGTTTGGAATAACAAAATCAATCGTAATAGGTTTTCCATCAGCTATTTCTACTATAAAGGTTATCCTTAACTTAGTTCGGGTACTAGCATGTAAAGGCTCAAAGTCTAGGGATACAAAATCTTATCGACACCAGTATCAGAAAAAACTAAGGCATATTGGTTATTGATCAGGGATGTACTGTTCACTGCATCATTTTTGGTTTGAGCTTGATGGGGATTGATATTGAAAGCATGCGCTTGAGCTGCTGGAACTATATTAGCAAGCTGAGGGCATCAGTTGTGAAAATGATTTGGATCACCATATCGATAGCATGCACGTATTTGGGTAATAGAAAGAGAATGTTGAGCAACTTGTGCATTAACCAAAGCCTTAGTAGCATTATTAGATACATTGAAAGTAAGGCCAAAATGACCATAGTTGGTGCACTGATGACACTATTCATTAGCAGCATGATGATACATGTAAATGTTCCACTAAGGGAAGGTTCTAGCATAAGGTTTCTTTTTGGGCGCTTGGTTAACAGAAGTCGGTTCATACATTCGAATGACTTGGTTAACCGGAACATTAGGGGTAACCACAACAAAGTTTTAAGATTTATCCTTCCTCTTCTTGTTCTTAGAGGATTCAAGATTATTCTCCTTGGGTGTTTCTGCAATTGCCTTCTTAGTTATCTTCTTAGTTGACTATTAGTATCATTTCTGACAAAGACCAAGCTTTCACTTGATTGTCGGTTAACTAGGCAGCTAGTTGGATATTGTCCTATAAGGTTGTAGGATTCCTTCCCCAAATTGTATCCTAGATTTGCATGGGAAGAATACCTATCTACTTCTCGATAGCCCGGGAGAAAGGAATGACCAATTGAGAAACAAGTAGGCTTAGCTCATGAAACCAATTGTTGTAAGCAAATTTTTCATCACTATCCTAGGCCAATTCCTATAACTCAGCTTCCAGCTTTTTGATTTCATTCTGCAAGCAGAACTACCGAGTCATAAGTTCCTTGACTTCATCCTAAGACAAGTCCATGGTAGCAATAGTGGTTCCACAAGTATGTTTCTCTTCGTTCCACCAAATGAGTGCTCTTTTTTTTGAAGAACACTGATAGCATTATCACCATATTAGAATATATAGTTTAAAAGTTAAAACTGCTATGGTTATGCTTAATAAGATAATAACTTATGGTTTTACAAATATTATTATTATTATTAGATTTACTCTAATTATCCATAATAATTCTAATAGTTATTTTATCATTAATAAAACACGACAAATGTTGTTTATGATGTTATTTGATACTATTATTTCTAATATTATTATAGTTATTGTTAATGATGCCTTTAAAGTTATTTTACCGAGCATTACGTTTTGTTAAGCATTACCATAATGTCGATTGTAGTTAATAACACTGTAATAATTATTAATACTAAAATTCATCAATTTTTTTGACTATTATGAATTTTAATGAATATTTTGAATTTTTATGAATATTATGAATGAAATATAAGAGTTAATTATAATACTAATACAAAATGTATAATTTATTTTTGTCTTAACATAAAATTTAATCTACTACTGTAACACCCCAAATTTTAATGTAATAGTTACAAATTTGTGAAATCTGAAGTTTTTCTTTTATATATCATTGAATGAGTAAGTAACGAATAAGATGGATTTTTAAGGGATAATATATGACTATAGTTTTAAGAAATTGTCTAATAATAAAAAATATATTATCTTCCACCTTACTCCGTTTCTGGCGAAACTTAGCTCGACTCGTAAAGAAAAATGAGCTCGTCCCAACGACGTATTCGAAATTTTATAGAACATTAAATTTTAAAAGTTATGAGAGAAAAACAAATGAAGCAACTGAATTAATTATAAGTAAGCAAGCAAGCAGACTGGTCAATAAGTAAGCAAGCAGCCAGGCTCTTCACTTTCATCCCACATCACTGCAATATAATTTCAGGTGCATGTCTACTTACTTATAAAATAAATCTTAAAGTTGAATTTAGATTATAACTTTTCTTGGGAACACTCTAGTATAAATAGAATCCCGAGTACTTGATACCCTCTAGGTGTTGTTATTAGTTAATTTTGGAGCTCAAGTAGGAGTGCGAGTAGAAAGAATCTAGATCAAAGTGTCGTAGATAGTTATAAGGTATGTTCTCATTTATGTTATGTTAGATTAATTATTATTTATTTTAATATTATTATTAGGATTAGTATTAGTATCGTATTATTATTTTAGGCATTAGGATTATTATTAGGGTTGGGTTTTAGGTAGCTTAGCCTTTGTTAGGCATGGAGCAAGGCAGTGCAACCTAGGATTACTTAAACTGTTGCATTGACCACCCTTCACCGGTCCTCCAGTTGTGATATTTGGGTCCATAGGCACAGTGCCTTCCCTGGTTTTACCACAACCACCGACAACGGATTTGTTAGACCCACCCGATCATCAAATAGGTATGAGCATGTGCCTAATGCATATGAGGAACCCTATCCTCTTTTCAGCCAGTTCGACACACCTCATTAAATATATCAGGATCCCGTATAGATGAGAAACAATGGCTGAAGAGATCTCCCATCAACTATGCCATTTCTCGCTCTCCAATTATAGATGAGAAACATATCAGAGAATTCTAGAGAACGGCTGAGTATGACGCCAAGCAGAAGTTTGTCAAAGCGTTGATTCAGGGAGAGTTGTTTGAGATCTTAGCCGAGACAGTGGCCAAGGCCCTACGTCTGGAGGATGACATGGGGGAGAGTATAGAGATGACTGATTCTGATGTGATTATAGCTTTTAAGGAGATTGGCTATGAGGGAACCAACTTCAAGAATCGGAAGGAGATCATGAAGTCATTTCTCTTGAAGGAGTGGAGGTTTATAGTTCACGTCTTCATTAGTTGTTTGGATCATAGAAAGGTAGGATCAGATGGGCTAAATCTGAAATGGTCCATAACTATGATTATGTTCTGTAAAGTTGAAAAGGCAAACATAGCCTAGATCATTCATGACTACCTGTTAGAGAACATCATGGCTCTGAAAAAGGATAAGTGGCTGGTTTATCCAAGATTCATTCAGATCATTCTAGATTATCTAAAGCCAAACTTACCTAAGCTCAAGGATGAACTGAGATTGACTCCAATGAACCCGAGGATCTTTGCTGACTGTGCTGCTTCTAGGCATGATTTTTCAGGAAATATCACATATCTGCTGGAGAGCATGTACACAGAAGAAAGGTGGAACTATACGAAGACTTTGATCCCTCTTGAGGAAAGAAGTGCAATAGAGATTGGGGGAAATGTTGAGGAGATTAGAAAGAGAAAGAAGTACATGAAGGAGACTGATTTGACCTTCGAAGAGCAATTGGATGAGATTGAGTAGGAACTAAGAAAGAAGAGAAAGAAGAAGAGTGCTGAGCAAACAATTAGAGCTGATTCCTCGATACGGGAAAAATGGAGTAAGAGCAAGCAGCCATTCATTCCTGAGACTAGGCGTGTAGGAGAAGCTGAAAGGGCAAGGAGGGATGTCAGATCAGAGTTTCATAAGGATGTGATTAGGAATGTCAATACATCTTTATCAAATGAGCTAAGCATGATAAAGACCAAGCTAATAAACTCAGAGGAGAGGGAGAAAATAAGGGATTTAGAGATTCACAAGATGAAGAAAGTTATATTAAGCCAATAGGATTTGATAAGAAGGCCATTAGAAGAGGTAAGTGATCTCAAGAGGACTGCTGGTGCTATCAATGTACTTAGTGCTGAACAAATCAGGGAAATGACTGTCACATCAAAGTTCCCTTTTATTCATAAGACCCCAGGAGTAGGTGTGAGTGGTATAGGAGGATCGAGAGTTGGAGGTATTGTTGCTGGAATTTCTGGAGCTAGTGAAAGTGATGTAAGTGGTGATGAAGCTGATATTGGAAGTGAAGCTGGTGTTAGTGGTGTTGGGTTTGAAGCCGGTGTAGGTAGTGGAGAAGGAGTTGTAGAAGGAGAGGATGCTGATAAAGTGATTGTGGTTGAATTCATTGATTTGGGGTTTGATTTGGACACCGATCTTACTGGAAATAAAGTAATCAGGAAGGAGAGTCAAGGAGGTGACAAAGGGAATGTTAAGCTTAACTTAATAGATACGGAGGAAGAGGTGGAAGAGCAGTTGGTGGACTATGATTCTGAGCAGGAATTTTACATAGTTGATGAGAGGCCAATGACTTATGTGGCTCAGAGGAGTTCAATCGAAGGAGATGTGGTTGAGTTGAGCAAGGAGGATTGGTTTACTAAAAAGGGGGAACCAGAGAAGCAAACTCCTCTATTTCAAAACATTAAAGAACCAGGGAGGAAGGAGTCAGATAAGAAGATTGTGAGTTGGAAGTATAACTCAAAGCTAAAGATGTTTATGATTAAAAGACATAGAGGGGGAATCTCTTATTTGCATAAAAGGAAGGCGTTTAAGACCCTTCCTAAGTGGGATTCGAAGAGGTTGGCAGAGATTCCCCTCCTAGATTCATCTTTGAGTGAACGTGCCATTTTGTTGGAGAATAAAAGCCACCAGGGCATAAAAGACAACTTTGAAGCTTTTGGATATATGAAGCCAGAGAGGATACGATCAAAGAAGGATCTAGACTGGGTGACCAGGAAAGGAAAGATTGTTTTGAATCTAAAGTCACCAAAGACCGTCAACAAAGTAAGGACACCTGATCAACAACCTTCTAGACTGTAGAATTTCAAGAAGTGGTTCTATGATAACCAAACAGGTGAAGCAGTGGTGAGGGTGAAGGATGGAAATAAAATAAGGTTGTTTGATCCTTGGAGGTCTTCTCATTCAGTGATGATGATCTGAAGGTGTTATGTGAGAATCAGATTAAGGCTGGAGCAGGAGAAGAGACTAAAACTGAGGCCAGCTTGTTTAAAAGGGTTGTAAACAAAGCTTAAGGTGTGAGATCGGAGATTAAGCAGCTTGTAAAGAGCATGCAAGAACATGATGATCTGGAGGTAGAAGTTAGAGACTTGGCGAGAATGATGGAGCAAGCAAAGGCAGGAGCTGATTCTGAAGACCCGGCAGGTGAATACCCCCCCTAGGGGGAGTATTGATGATCAAGTATAGGGTGGTATTCACCTTGCTGTTTGTTTTTGTTGTTTAGTTATAGTTTATGATAGCTTTGACATTATTGTAATAGGATCTAGTTTACTTTTGTCTTCTTTTGTATTCTGTGGCATGCGAAACTGCATGCAAAACTATTTCACCCGGTAGTCTCGCATGCCATGCTGCATATAGTTTCGCATTATGTGAAATTGTATGCGAAACTAGGTCCTGCATATATATATGTATCTTTGTTCTTCTTTATGGAGCTCGTGGAACTTTATTGATATTACAGATTTGCGTTCATTGATTGTTGGTATATTGCTAGGAGCTTATATTTCTTACATTTGAGCATTATTCTTCTTCTTCTTCACAAATCATCTTACAAATGAGTATTATGTTTGATTTGGGTTCATATTCTCTCATTACTTGGTCCACAAGCTATTAGACTTAGTGATATCTTATGGATTTTGTTGTTAAATCTTCATCAAATGCATGCTCTAATGATCATCTGGACCAACAGTCCTTCGGGAAATACTTTTAAGCTTTGTCACACCCCGAAAAAAGGGGCTACTCATGAAGACTGAATATCAACAAACACAGCGGAAACCATGTATGTAATAAAATGAGCCAGCGGTTTACATGATTAATAATTAAATAAGTACATCCTATTACAACAGGGCCATTCTCGTCTATTCCTCAAAGTTGTCTCCTTGTGTAGCTCGTCTATGTTCTTGTATAATCCTTCTAAAATGAGTCTTCTAAGGGAAACCAATCGTATTCTTAAAGTTGTAATTCCAATGCTTAGGGAGTCTAATCAAGACTCTCTTAAAAATCAGACAATTACATGAAATACATACTCAAAACGTGTTAACATGAAGTTGGTGAGCTCAAGTTTTCACAATAATAGACTCATAAACATAAATTGATTTATATAAGTAAAACAAAATTATTGGGGCACAAAATAATGCATCACAATCGAACCTGGACTTGGGTGACCCTCCCTAGTGCTAAAACATCCCCAAACCCATACCCCTTATTGTTTTGTGCTTTAGTGTGCCCTGCTAAGCACGGTTAATCTTCACTAATTTATGACACAATGATTATTGAATCTCAATAGGTGGTTTCCCTATCCTAAGGGCCCATTAAGTGTGGGGGATAACCCAAATAGTACTATCCATAAATCAACGACTCCTTGTGGAGTTAATGATTATGCTCATGTTCGGGGACAAGAGCAGGTAATATTGCACCATAAAATAAGTTTTAAAGAGTATGTATTCCACCCAAAAGTTTATGTAAAAAAGGGTTCATGAGACGCACATGCGCTCTCTGCATGCATAACCTAAAGCAATACCGTGAGCTTGCTACATATTCCTCATGGTGACCTAGTCACAATTATTCATAAGTATACATTTTAAGGATAAGATATTAGTTAGTAATTTCATGATGGGATTGAGCTCTCTCTCTAAATATATTTCTTATTATTTTATTTTATTGTAGAATCAATACTTTTACTAGAGTCTATTAGCATTCGAAATCTTCATGGAATTAGGTTATGCTTTTGGATGTACACATATATGATAACAGTTTGATTTGAATTTGCATTACTTGTAATTATGATAGTGTATTATTTTGGATGGTGGTATTACTAATTATGATAACATAAGTTAATCATATTAAGGGTAATAATGATCAGTTTTTAATAACTGATATCAATCGTGTTATTAATCGCGATGCTAATAATTATATTATTTATACTTAATTATTATAGAATTTTTGAGTGTTTAAGTTGTACTAACACCTATTATTATCATTCAAGACATCATATCATGTAGATAACATTAGTATTAATAACTCTAATATTATTATTAATAAGATTGTTGATAATAATAAAATAAATAGTAGTGGTCGTATAAATTGGTGTGATAGTAACAATAATTTACAACATTGCTTGAGTAGTACGCCATATTTATTTTAACAGTGCTATTAATAGAATGGTAGCCCCAACTAGTATATATCTTTAATATTAGTACTACCCTTAGTAATAGTAATTTCAGTACTAGCTTTAATATGATGATAAGCTAGAATCAATTAATACCTTTTTGTATTAGTATTACAAATAACTCCAATATTTTGTTCATAATATTTGTAACAATTGATGAATTTTTAGTATTAATAATTATTGTAATAATATCATTTACAATTAATATCAGGGTATTGTTTAGTAATTCATAAAACTTGACATACTGACGTAAAAGTCATCAATAATAATAATAATAATAATAATAATAATAATAATAATAATAATAATAATGATGATGATGATGATAATAATGATAATTATAATGATGATCTGATCATAATGATGATGATGATGATGATAATAATAATAATAATAATAATAATAATAATAATAATAACAATAATAATAACAATAATAATAATAATAATAATAATAATGATAATAATAATAATAATAATAATAATAATAATAATAATAATAATTATTATTATTATTATAATAATAATAATAGTTCAGGAATTAATAGCCAATAATATGATAACGCAAATAAAACTAAAAGTCCTGGTAAAATAACATTTTGAATATCATGGATAGCATTATTAGTATGATAATAATAATACTAATATTATAAAATATCACTAGAAGTTATGATTGAAAATATAGTAATGTTTACACTAATCTTAGATGTATGATCGTTAATATTACTATAATGTTATCAGTAAAATTGAAAGTAATATTTTTCCATACATACTTGTATATTCATATTTATGTATATTAAAGTAGGTGGTGGTTTAAAACTATTAAGTTATGATCATGATATTATACTGCAGGACCATGTGAAGGGTGGTCAATACAATCAGTCTTACAATGAGGAGAGGTTTAGAACACTTACTAGTTCAAATGGGGAACTGGGTTTGAGTATGATGATACTAAAAACACAAGTAAGTAGTGAGACAGAACTAAGAACAAGAACAAACAAGTAAGGTTTTCAAGGATGCTGTATATTGCTCTCAAGTTCTACTACAAGTGTTTACAAAGCATATCCAAATTAGAAGGACCTGAGACACTTTATACTACATCCTACAACCGTCAATACTTTGAAAGACACTTGGAAACACTAATCTAGACAACAAGATTAATGTAGAGTCAAAAGGAAGATTGCCTTTTGAGTAGTGAATATGACATGCCATAGCTCACATCCTTTTCTAATATAAAAAGGTTTACAGGTACAAAAGTAGGAAGTTACAGACAAAGACCTTATTCTACCATTTATAAAAGCATGGGCTTTTCACCAACTCATACAAGTTGGTGAGTCTTTAGAGTTGCAGCAGAAAGTGTGTCAGCTTTATGTAAAGTAGATCAGAGAAAGCATGTCTTCTCTGTCTTCGGAAGAAATCAGTCTTCACAGCAAAATGGCTTCGGAAGACTTTGTCTCTGAAGCTTCGGAAGACTTCATCTTTGGCTTTGGATATTTGGACTTCGGAAGATTTTACACTTAGAGCATTTTCTGATGTAGAGTGTAAAACTTCCGAAGCACTTCTACCTTGTACATCCAGTGCATGCATGCAGGAAGACCCTTGGTTGTTTTTGGCTTCTTTGGTTGCATTATCCTTATAATCTTCTGATATTATCTTACAAACACCCCCTAGGCTGATGCTACCAAAACAGAGAAGTTATTCAGATATTGATAGCCCTCATTAGGTTCAAGACCAAGCCTCTTTTCATCATCTAGTCAGGATCCCTCAGACTCTTATAGTATCTTCTCGTATCATAAAGATCATATAGAGGAAGATCAAGCATGTCTTGCCAGAAGTAGACATCTTGACCTCCTTGATCTCTAATGACATACCATCGGTCCCGATTAGTAGCAAAACTCCTGGACAAGATGGGTCTTCTGATTATAAGAGGCTCTACTTGAATAGGAGTTGGTTGAGCAGCCTCTTCATGCACTGCCTTAGGATACTCTGACTCATCCTGAGGTGTGGAGGTGGATGCCTTGGTCTTGTTCTTCTTTGAAACACTTTTCCTGGCCATCTTTTTCCTCCCCTTTGATGTTTTCAACTTAGAGGACTGGTCTTCAGTACTAGATTGTTCTATTGTGTCCCCCTTAGTTAGGATCTCTTCTTTCACTGGTTTAGATGAGAGAGAAGAGAACCCTGCTACGTATCAAAAGACGAAGTTGGCTAAGATGCAGCTCTAGGATCAGGTTGTGTTGTCTTAAGGGTTTAAACCTTTACCTCAACTTCAGGTTGAGCTGGACTTGGTGGAGAATGCAAGTCTACAAGCTCTCCCTTTTTGACCTTCTACTTGATCACTCTTATATGCTCATCCATAATGGATAAAGACATAGGACCAAGCCTCCTTTTGGAGAATCCATACAGCTTCAAGAAGCTTATCATCCTTTGTCTATCTTCAGACTTCTTTTGGCTTTTATGGATGATAGCCCTTGACCTTGCAGCTTCTTCCTTTAACTTTCTTTTAGCAGCTTTTCTTTCTTTTATAGCTGTTCCTCCAGCTGCTTTAGATATTCAAATTCAATGTACTTAAAGGATAAGGGAAGAAGTGCAGCTGCCTGATAGAGTCCTATCATATTCATTATTTCAATTTCCCTGTCTACCTGAGTTTGTGTAGCTACCACAGTCTCTGTCACAGGACTTTCTTGAACTGGGGAGAGGACAGGATCATGTTTGTAGAGCCTTTTCAGTCTCCTTTCTTCCTTGATCTTGAGGAGCAATATTGCATCCTCTACCTCCCTCCTCTCCTTTGACAACTCATTATCAGTGAGCTCATTCAACTCTTCTAAGGGGAGAGATATGAGTTCATCAATGTTATAGTTCCTGGTCCCCAGGTAGTTTAGCATGGCTACCCTCAACTCATCATCTTGAGTGTTTGCCCTGGGGCCAGCCCGAATAGCAGCTTGCATGAGGCCTGAGGACCCTCCTAAACTCTCTCCCCTTAGCTTCCTCTTCCTCTTTCTCTCTCTTCTCCTCCTTTAACTCCTTAAAGGCCTTGGTGACTCAGGGTAGAGAGAGCTTTAACCTTTATTTCTTGGTTCAACAGTCAAGCTCTAGCCAGAGAGAGGATGTGAGGCACCTTCACCAGCTGGTGCCTCACTGAGGGTACTGGGTGCTGAAGGAGATCCCGTCTCAAGGTTCACAAGATCAACTTTTGGCCTTCAATCAAGGCTTTCCCTTAGAAGCTAATCTCAGGGTCCACTCAACATCCAGTTGACCAAAAATCTCACATGCTAGCCTCTGTCTATATAATTTTGATCTCATCTTGAACTCCTCAAGCACACTTCCTTGAATCTAATATGCTAATCTTTCAGCTTGTTTGTTTTGGCTTGGGTTGACAAGTGGAAGATCAACCAAATGGATGCACTCCTAGAAACTCAAGTTTATAAAATTGAAGATCTCTTGTTGACCCTGAGGTCTAGAGATGACAAGAGCCCTTCTTTCTATGTCATACCTACATCCCAAGATTGGGTTCTCAAAGTGAAGAGATGAGGTAGACATGGCTCTGGGTATACCCTCCTCAAATAGGTTGTATATGAGTCAGTCCACATCAATGTGGACTTGAGGAGGTTACTGAGTATGGACCATTGCAAGTAAGGGTGGTGAATCCTCTAAGTCCATACTTTGAGAAGAACTCCCAGGTTCTGTGACTGTTCTGACTTTTTCCCCCTTTTTGATAGCATCACTTTGTTGCATAAGTGAGCTGGGGGTTGAGTCTATCATATTCACAGGTTCTTATGGACCTGGTTGATGAGAGAATAGGACTAATGTCTTCTTCCTCATCACTAGCATAGTGTTCTTGGTGGCTAAATTTCCACTGCATCATGACAACTTCAAGAGAAGTGTCAAGAGGCTGGGTTGCCATGGTCGAGGTCTGAATGATGTAATCACTTTCTAAAGTGAGAACCTCTTCCATATGTATCTCTTGAACAGGTTTAGGAAGATCCACCTCAGTGGGAGGTGGGTGATATGGGCTAGACATGGGTGAGATAGGGGTACTCATCTCTCCTTGAGTAGGGGTGGAGAAGAGAGACTCATGGTACTCACTTAAACCCATGTCTTCATCATCATAGAAGTCAAGGCTGGGAATTGGTTGGTTGAGATCCAGTGGCTGGGGATGGTAACTCTCCCCGAAAGGTTGTTCACTAGAGTTTTGAGGCTCTGAGTGAAAGCTTAAGGCTGTTGGGGTTATGAGCTCATCAGGCTGAGCATGAGGAACCTCAGCACTAATCATTTGAGAGATATGAGTGGTTTGCTCCTCAGGGGAAGTGGGAGCTTGAGTGTCCACTTCCTCCTGCATGGTTGGTGATATGTGGGCCTTCATAAGTTGAATAGCATGTGCAGGGGTTTGTTTGTTTTTTCTCTGGTAGGTGATGGTTATTGTTGGCTATATTTGTGGTTGAGAGGTGGAAGGTGTGGGTTAAACACTAGCTGGTGCTTCTAGGTTGCCACCTTGAGCAATGAGCTCAAATAATTTTTGGACTAGGGTTGTTTCTACCCTAGAGAAGCCAACAGTTGGCATCCTTATTATTTTGAAGATACCAGGCTTCATCTGTCCTAGTTTTATAATATTAGCTGTTCCCCTCAACTTTGTGCCCAGTTCACAGTTGAGAATGTGCTGGACATATCTAGGGAACATGTAGTACTCTAGGGAGTCTAAGTTAGCAAGCAAATTGGTATATAGAAATAGAGAATACCTGAACTTGACCCCTTGAACCATCCCATGGACTATGAAGGAAAGGTCTTCTGGGATCTAGTCCCATCCTCCATGCTTTTTGGACAAGCTGTGTATGACAATATGAAGGAGGTACTTCCATTGAGAGGAGACCTTCCCTTTCCTTAAGGTCTTGACGGAGAAGTCACCCTCAAAGCCCATCTGCTCAAAGGAGTGGTTGACTGCAACTTTGGGAAAAGACAAGTCACTTTCTACATTTTCTAGTTGAAGATGTGTGTTTATGGTGGCTGGAGTGATGAAGATTGTCCTCCCCTGCACTGTGGCAGACAGTGCCTTCTCCCCGTCCATGGTGACCTCTTCGTAGGTCCGTCATAACTCCAAAACGTGATCCTCATAGAGAGGAGGATCAATGTTAAGGGAGGTGAAGTAGTTGGACAAAGAAATGCAATGACAAACCTCTGAGAAACCTGTATCTTTCTCATAGTCTAATAGAGCAACCTGATTATGTTGCCTGTAAAGATGCATGGGAAAATCGGATTGGTTTCTGCGGTCAAGGTTGGCCATTTGAAGTAGCTTTGTGATGATGGAAGATAAGAACGAAGGCGGTTTGTGGGTGAAATTAGGTTAGAGAAATGCAGATGAAGAGGAGAGTGAGAAGAGGGGGAACCATTGTGAGAATATATATGAAATGGATTTGAGACAAAGTTAAAGTAAAAGGATAAACTTTGAAATCTGGATGTCGGTCCCACCTATGAAAAAGTGCCCAAAAAGGTAGTTTTCTTGGATGTTGAAAATCTTCTAAAGATAATTTTGCTTTGGAAGTTTTAAGAAGACAGCTTCCGAAGCTAAATTTGGAAGATATTCGTAAGAATTGTGAAAATTTGGCTTCGGAAGAAAAATACTTAGAGAGTTTTTCTTCTGACACATATTTGGTTTCGGAAGATATTAATACTTGGGATTTTTACTCTAAAGAGAATAAATCTTCCGAGACTTAATCGCATTCGGAAGATATTTGTCCTTCAAATACATGCAAGTACATAGAAGCATATTTAAGCTTCGGAAGATATTCTCAGAATTTCTTCTGAAGGTAAATTTATTATAAGTAGTTATTTTATTTGAAGACATAAATTTCTTCCGAAGGCAACTTGAAATCTTTCAAAAGAAAATATGTTTTGAAAAATTTTCAAAAATCTAAGGAATGTCATTAAAAAATTTCCTCCAAAATAAACTAGGCTTATGAAGGTGATAAAATAGACAACTTAGGAAACACATGTTTTAGAAATAAAGTTTATTTAAGTTTTAAGAAAATCTACTCAAAGTTAATCATCCCAATTGCTGTTTCAAGATATTTGAATCTCTGTTTATCAAAGGCTTTAGTGAACAGATCAGCATATTATTCATTTGTGTTAACTTTGAGTAGTTTGATTAATCCTTTCTCAAAGTTATCTCTAATCAAATGATACCTGATGTTGATGTGTTTGGTCCTGGAGTGCTGCATAGGATTCTCTGTAATAGAGATAACGTTGTTGTTGTCTATGTGGATGGGAGTCTCTTTGAAGTTGAATCCATAGTCCAGTATCTAATTCTGAATCCAAAGCCCTTAAGCACAGCAGCTTGCAGCAGCAATGTATTCAGCTTCAGCAGTTGATGCAGGGACACATGATTGCTTCTTGCATTGCCATGAGACAATCCTTCCACCTAGGAATTGACATCACCCTGATGTAGACTTTACAGTCATGTTGCAGCCACCATAGTCACTATCTGTATAAGCATACAGATTGAAGTCAGAACTCTTTGGATACCAAAGGCCAAGTTTGGGAGCACCTTTGAGATATCTAAGAATCCTCTTGATAGCAACCAGGTGTGACATCTTGGGGTTTGTTTGATATCTTGCACAGATGCATGTGGCAAACATGATATTAGGCCTGCTAGCTATGAGGTACATAAGAGACCCAATCATAGCCCTGTAAAGATGTTCATCCACACACTCCCCTTCAAGATCAGGTCCAAGGGAGTGGTTTCTGGCTATGGGTGTCTTAGCAACCTTACAATCAGTCATGTTAAATCTTGTAAGTATGTCTTGTACATACTTTGACTGACTTATGAAGATGCTATTGTCAACTTGCTTCACTTGAATTCCCAAAAAGAAATGGAGTTCCCCCATGGCACTCATTTCAAATCTATTCTTCATCAGCCTCAAAGTCTTTGCAGAGCTTTTGATTAGTTGACCCGAAGATAATATCATCCATATATACTTAAACCATCATTAACTCATTCCCTGTTCCTTTGATGAAGAGAGTTCCATCTATTATACCCCTCTTGTAACCATGTCAACAGAGATACTGAGATAGTGTCTCATACCACTTTCTTGGAGCTTGGTTCAGCCCATAAAGAGCTTTATCAAGCTTGCAGACATAATCAGGATGATATGGTTTGCAAAACCAGGTGGTTGTTTGACATACACCTCTTCATCAATCACCCCATACAGAAAAGCACACTTGACATCAAGTTGGTAGACCTTAAAATCTTTGGATGCAGCAAAATCTAGGAATATTCTTACATCTTCAAGTCTTGCCATAGGAGTAAAAACATCTATGTAATCAATTCCCCTCTTCTTGTGCGTACTCTTGAACAACTAGTCTAGCCTTGTTCTTGATGACAAGTCCTCTAACATCTTTCTTGTTCCTAAAAATCCACTTGGTTCCTATGGTAGTCTTCCTATGAGGAAGAGGACATAGGTTCCAAACCTTTTGTCTTTTGAATTGAAGCAGCTCCTCTTGCATTGCTTCAACCCAGCTTCCATCTTTCAAAGCCTCATCAACTTTCTTTGGCTCTACTGGGGACAAGAAGCAAGAGTGTAGACAAACATTTTTGTCATGGGTTTGTCCTCTTGTTCTCACCCCTGTATCAACATTTCTAATGATGTTTGTGGTGGGGTGTGTCTTGTGGATCCTAAGTTGAGGGATCACAGCAAGTTGATTGGAAAGATCCAAATTTGAGAAATTTAGATCTAGTAATAGAGTACCACCGACCATATCATCACACTTATTAAGTGAGACTTGATCCAATGAGCGTGTGACATCATTTATGTTGTCTTCTATAGAGTGGTTATCAGCATTAAGAAATTCTTGATCACTGTCACTACCTCCATTTCCTCCTACATTTGAAGCTCCTTCACCTGAGTTGAAGTAGTATTCTTGCTTGGTCTTTTCAATTCAAATCTTGGGTCAAGATCACCGGTTGATATGTTACCTATAGATTCTGAAACATACTCACAAGACTTGTTAAAATAGTTGGTAACTAAATCAAGATCAAATAGCCAATCCGGACCAGAACCTTTCACAATGGGAGTGTGCTCATTGAAGGTCACATTGGCTGACTCCTTAACTACTCTAGTTTTTAGATTTTGTACTCTATAAGCCTTAGCTTGAGAAGAGTATCCAATAAAATGCCCATCATCTGATTTCTCATCAAACTTGGCTACCTGATCTTTGGTATTCAAGATCGTGCATGGACATCCAAATGATCAGAGGAAACCAATGAATGGTCTCCTTTTGTGCCACAACTCATAAGGAGTTTTACCATGAGTCTTGACTACTAAAACTCTGTTCTGCAGGTAGTAGGCTGTCTTAACAGCCTCTGGCCAGAAGATAATGGGCAGTTTAGAGTCAGACAGCATGGTTCTTGCAGCCTTAATAAGTGTCCTGTTTCTCCTCTCAGCAACACCGTTTTGCTGAGGAGTTCTGGGAGCACTATATTGTCTTGCAATACCTTTTCATCACAAATTGTATCAAGGATTTGGTTCTTAATTCGGTTCCTTGATCACATATTATACTCTTGACCTTGTGATCAGATTAATTCTCAATTTTCAAAATGAAATTCTTCAAGATCTCAGGGGTCTTATTCTTAGTTCTAAGGAAAAAGACCCAAGTGAATCTTATGAAATCATCTGTGATCACTAAACAATATAAGATCCTTCCTAAACTCATCACATTGGTTGGGCCAAAGAGATCCAAGTGTAATAAGTATAGGGGAGTAGTGATAGAGTTCTTTTCCTTTGGCTTGAGAGACACTTTGTGTTGCTTCCTTTTCAGGCATGCAACACAAACTTATGAACTCTTTCTTTGGCATTCCAATTACCAAATCATTCTTAATTAATTTATTCATGTTCT
Source organism: Flaveria sonorensis (assembly GCA_025506505.1). Lineage (NCBI taxonomy): Eukaryota > Viridiplantae > Streptophyta > Magnoliopsida > Asterales > Asteraceae > Flaveria > Flaveria sonorensis. Next base: position 22,682,917 of record CM046431.1, on the reverse strand, counting down.
TAAAGTTTACATGGCACATTCTTTTATGCTAGAGTAAAGACTCATCACTATTTTCTTTATATAGAAAGCAAGAAACTTCTCCCGAGGGAGATGTTTCCTACAAGTCCATCTTGTACATGTTCCCTTTGTTAGGGGCTCTAAGTAGGATATGCTCTTGAGGAATGATCACCCTAGGCTTGAGAACAATGTACTCATGCTCTGTAATGAACATGTTGTGTCTCTAATCATAAAATTGGGATACACTCAGTAGATTGTATCCAAGCTCCTTAACAAAATTTACCTTCTCAATGGTGAGCTTACCATTTATGACCATACCCGTTCTAGTGATGTAACCACCATCATCTCTTCCAAAAGCAACTGGTCCTCTATAAATTTTCTCAAAAATGTGAGGCAAATAACCATTGCCAGTCATGTGCCTGGAACAGCCACTATCAATGATCCACACATTTCCCTTGGTCTTTAGTTGTTCCTGCACAAAAAGAAGTGGTTAGTTACACATGGAAACCCAAGCCTCATTAGTCTTGGGCTTTTCAAAGTGATCTAAAAACAATGTAACAATAACTGATCCTTTATTCAAGCTTTGAGGATCATTAGTTGCTGTTGATGATGAACTTTCAGTCACCAGGTCTTTCTTCACCTTCCACGCCATCTTCGGATGATTGGACTTGACCTTCAACACCTCGAAAGTTTCAACAACTTCGGATGTTTTGGAGACTGGACCTTCGGAAGATCTTGCTTTAACTGCAGCATGATTTAGTACTTCGGAAGCATTCCATTCTTCCGAGACCAAATTTTCTTCCGAAGGCAAGTTTTCACTTGTCTTTTTCTTCACTTTGGAGCTTCCGAAGGAAACAGATTTTCCTTCCGAAGCTTGCTTCTACTTCTTCTTCTCAGAAGTTTTCTCTTTGAACTTATGGATGGTACTTTTAGGATTGTAAATGCAATCCTTAGCCAGATGAGAAGTACAACGACACATGATGTAGTCCATTTGCTTCCTTCTGAGAGTCTTCTTCTGAGAGGAAGACTGAACTTGATCACATTCCTTCTCCATCTTCACCTTCACAGATGATGCAGCAAGCTTCTTAGGGAGAGGCTTACTCTTGGAGCTGAATTGTTCAGGCTGTGTAGCAGTGATACACAACTGATCAGTCTTCTTCTCCTTGCTGAGATGATTTGAACCTGAACTAGACTCCTGGTACTAGAGTTCATGGTTGGGTCTTCAGCCTTCATCCCTTCAAACCCTGTAGAGATAAACACTTGTTTCTGGTTAGAGTTAAACGTGGCCTTGATTTCATGAGCCTTTTTTGCCTTTATCTTGGCTCTCCTGATCAAGTTCTTTCTTTGAGACTTTGTCATCCTAGCTTCTTTATCTCTCTCCTCAGGAGAATAGTGTCCCTTCTTAAGATGGTCCTCCTCACTCTTCTCAGACACATCCTTCACTATCTCCTTCTTATCCTCTTCAGCAATGGGGTCTATGAGGGGAAGCTCATCTTCACAAGTTCCATACCTTGAAGATCTTACAGATAAGAGAGTGTGTAGAGGAGCTATCTCAGTAGATCCCAGTCCCTGATTATTTTGATAACAAACTTGTGCATCTAGGGATGAGGATATCATGTTCTAGAAGGTCTCTTATTCAAGAACAAGTTTTTCTACCCGGGCTTTGCTGATCACAAGCTCAGCCTGGCAATCAGTTAACTTAGTGATGAGATCTTTGATCTGAGTCCTGTAGTCGGTGTGTTCATGCTTTAGAGTTGAAATTGTTTTCTCTAGATCTTCAATTTTGATTTTATAATCATTTTCATCTCTTTTGAAATTAGCTTTTAAGATATTTAAGGACTCAATATCTGATCTCATCTCTAAGTTATAGGACCTATATTTATTGACTTTAGCAATACACTCATGTGTACATAGATGTTCTGATACCTTGGCTACATCATGGTCTGCCATAAGTGCTTGGTTTGGAGTAGCATCCTCCACCTGAAAGCTCCAGTCAAAGCCTCCTTCTTTAGCAACTGCAGCATGTTGCCTGGGCTTCTCATTCTGGTGTGCTCCTTCAGTGTAGTTTGTCCTGGCTTGTGCTTGGCCACCATTTTACTTAGGTGCCTTGCACTCTCTAGCAAAGTGTCCTATTTGGTTACAATTGTAACACTTCACCTTGCCTTTGTCCAGCCCAAACTTTCCACCGGACATATTGCTGGAAAACTTCCTCCCAGTCCTATTGTAGAACTTCTTGGCCCTGTAAGTGAGAAGAGCCATATGCTGGACTATTTCCATATACTCCAGATCATCTGGATGGATATAGTCCAGGTCTTCAAGAGTGAAGAGAAAGTTGCCTGTACTTTCATCTAAAGACATAAAAGCTTGAGAAGAACTTGTCTCCTGGAATGGGCTTCCAGGGATGTAGCTCTCCCTTGGTGTCTCTGGGAAGGTGATGAAAGGCCTCTTATATGAGGTTTTAGTGTAGCAGATAAGGTGATGTGGTGGTTCTTTGCTATCCCTTTCAACCACATGAAGGGCTGAACTCTGTTGGATGCTGGAGTTACCAGATGAATTTTGCATATTCATCTCCATCTGGTAGCGACTAAGTATGCCATACAACTCAGTGAGAGTAAGTTTCTTGAGGTTTTCAGTCCTCTTAATCACCACACAATAGTGTGTCCATTATCTGGGAAGAGAGGACATGAACTTCCTAACAATATCCTTGTTCTCCAAGGTTAGTCCAACATCAACAGGAGTATCCACAATCTTAACATACCTGGAGTACTGTTGAGTCATGGCTTCCCCTGGTTTAAAGGTGAAGTTCTCAAACTACTGCATCAAGATGTCCTTCTTGCTCTTTTTAGCCTCATTGGACCCCTCATACATCGGCTTCAGTGCATCCCACAGTTGCTTTGTAGTCTTGCACTTCTTGAAGCCTCTGTAGATAGAGTTTGGAAGAGCAGTTTGGAGGGCTGTCATGGCCTTCTGATCAATATCAATTTTCTTCCAGTCTTTATTAGAATAATTTGCCACTTCCTTGGGTATCATACCACCACCACCAGTAGCTGAAGGGGTGGATGGTACATGAAGTGCAGAGACTACTGACCCCATATCCTAGAGTCCTGGCACTTGATGAAGCCTTCCATTCTTTGACACCAAGTGTCAAAGTTTTCAGGTGTGATCAGTGGGGACTTAGTCATGGTACCAGTTTCCATGTCAGCATTGGTGATAGCTGCCATTTGACATGTTAAGTATTTTATGAGAGTGAAAGGATTAAAGATGGTGAGATCTTACAATCAAGAGCCTAAAGAGCACTGATACCAATTGCAGGACCGTATGAAGGGTAGTCAATACAATCAGTCTCACAAATGGGGAACTGGGTTTGAGTATGATAATACTAAGAACATAAGTAAGTAGTGAGACAGAACTAAGAACAAGAACAAATAAGTATGGTTTTCAAGGATACTGTATATTGCTCTCAAGTTCTATTACAAGTGTTTACAAAGCATATCCGAATTACAAGGACCTGAGACACTTTATACTACATCCTACAACCATCAATACTTAGAAAGACAGTTGGAAACACTAATCTAGACAACAAGATCAATGTAGAGTCAAAAGGTAGATTGCTTTTTGACTAGTGACTATGACATGCCATAGCTCACATCCTTTTCTAATATAAAAAGGTTTACAGGTACAAAAGTATGAAGTTACAAACAAAGACCTTATTCTACTATTTACAAAAGCATGGATTTTCACCAACTCATACAAGTTGGTGAGTCTTCAGAGTTGCAGCGGAAAATATGTTAGCTTTATGTAAAGTAGATCAGAGAAAGCATGTCTTCTCTGTCTTTGAAAGAAATCAGTCTTCACAGCAAAATGGCTTCGGAAGACTTTGTCTCTGAAGATTCAAAAGACTTCATATTTGGCTTTGGAAGATTTGGACTTTGGCTTCGGAAGATTTTACACTTAGAGTATTTTCTGATGTAGAGTGTAAAACTTCCGAAGCACTTCTACCTTGTACGTCCAGTGCATGTATGCAGGAAGACCCTTGGTTGTTTTTGGCTTCTTTGGTTGCATCAGCCTTATAGTCTTCTGATATTATCTTACATATATATATATATATATATATATATATATATATATATATATATACATATATATATATACATATATATATATATATGTATATATATATATATGTTTATATATATGTATATATAAATGTATATATATGTATATATATATATATGTGTGTGTGTGTGTGTGTGTGTGTCTAAATTCACATTATTTTCTCATAAATTACTGTTTAACCTGTAAGAGTAGGCATATATTTTTAATAAATCTTAATACTATTAAAATCCTCACGTCTTAGCATTATATCCAACTTTTATAATAAATAACCATATTAACATGTATGATAATAATACCAATGTTGATTTTTACAACAATCGCCAATATTATAGTATTATTAGATATAGTAACGTTAGACATATGTTAGAGATATTACTGACTATAGCAATATTGGATGAACCATGAAGTAATTATATTAATTATATTGGTCATAAAGTAATATTATTAACATCACTTTTGATAAGATTGATAGTAATATAAAATTTAGCAAAATTATGTATATTGAATAAATGCCACTACTAATAATAACACAATAAATTTTCAAACAAAATAACGGTTATCTATAATAAGTTTGATAATAATAGAACTTAGTTAAATTGTTTATTAGGAATAAAATAATGTTCTTAATGATGACATCAATAATACTAGTATATAAAAATATGATGATGATGGTTGTGTAATTATGAATTAATAATATTAGTGTTACTTGTAATATTTTGTTAATAATGTTGTTACTTAGCAAATATAATGTTTCACTACTCAAAGGTGCTTACAATTAATATAGATATTCATATATATTTTGTCATGCAATGACACATGTAAATCATCTTCCATTTTAACCCGATTTTAAGTAGCACATAAGGCGCGCGAGTATACCTTATGACACATGTAAATCATCATCCCCTTACTACATTCCCACCGATTGGCCAAAGTTGACGATCTTTCTTTTGACCATGTTTGACTAGCGTCCAAACATTCTTAATTCCATATCAAACACTACTTATAAACAATCTTGGTGCCAAACATCACCATATTATAATACTAACCCCAACATCACATGAGACAACCATTAACCACCACATAACACCACTACCGGCTTCTACAGTTACCACGGACGACGCCACCCCCCACAACCACCACCACCAAGAATAGTTTTACAACCGCAGCCACCATCGACTATCGTAGGCACCACTAGTAGTAGCCACCATCACTAGCTGCCGCTTTCCTTTGCCATAATTCGGTTTGAGTCCAACCTTGGGCTAAGTTCTTGTAGATCTGGGTCTTAGAAGCACATGCATGGTTAGATCAGGTCGAGGTTAAGACATGAGTTTAAGACATTTGGAAGGCTTTTCTACATAGATGTTCAAGTCATTTCTGAATGAAAAAGGAATCGAGATGAACTTATCGAAGCAAACTAATTTAGCATGGTCCTTAGACAACCAATCCATGCCTACTATGACATCGAAACTTCTAAGTTGCATTGATGTAATGTCGATTGGATAATTATGCTCACTAAGATTAAGGGTTTAGTTTGGAATAACAAAATCAATCGTAATAGGTTTTCCATCAGCTATTTCTACTATGAAAGTTATCCTTAACTTAGTTCAGGTACTAGCATGTAAAGGCTCAAAGTCTAGGGATACAAAATCTTATCGGCACCAGTATCAGATAAAACTGAGGCATATTGGTTATTGATCAGGGATGTACCGTTCACTACATCATTGTTGTTTTGATCTTGATGGAGATTGATATTGAAAGCATGCGCTTGAGCTGCTAGAACTATATTAGCAAGCTGAGGGCATAAGTTGCGAAAATGATTTGGATCACCACATTGATAGCATGCATGTATTGGGGTAATAGCATGAGGAGGTTGAGCAACTTGTGCATTAACCAGAGCCTTAGTAGCATTACTGGATACATTGAACGTAAGGCCAAAATGATCATAGTTGGTGCACTGATGACACTATTCATTAGTAACATGATGATACATGTAAATGTTCCACTATGGGAAGGTTCTAGCATAAGGTTTCTTTTTGGGGGCTTGGTTAACAGAGTCAGTTGATACATTTGAATGACTTGGTTAACCGGAACATTAGGGGTAACCACAACAAAGTTTTAAGATTTATCCTTCCTCTTCTTGTTCTTAGAGGATTCAAGATTATTCTCCTTGGGTGTTTCAGCAATTGCCTTCTTAGTTATCTTCTTAGTTGACTATTAGTATCATTTCTTGACAAAGACCAAGCTTTCACTTGATTGTCGGTTAACTAGGCAGCCAGTTGGATATCATCCTATAAGGTTGTAGGATTCCATCCCCAAACTGTATCCTGGATTTGCATGGGAAGAATACCTATCTACTTCTTAATAGCCCAGGAGAAAGGAATGACCAATTGAGAAACAAGTAGGCTTAGCTCATGAAACCAGTTGGTGTATGCTAATTTTTCAACAATATCCTAGGCCAATTCCTATAACTCAGCTTCCAGCTTCTTGATTTCATTCTGCAAGCAGAACTACCGAGTCATAAGTTCCTTGACTTCATCCTGAGACAAAGCCATGGTAGCAGCATCGGTTCCACAAGTATGTTTCTCTCCGTTTCACCAAATGAGTGCTCTTTTTTTAAGAACACTGGTAGCATTATCACCATATTAGAATATATAGTTTAAAAGTTTCAAATGCTATGGTTATTATTAATAAGATAATAACTTATGGTTTTACAAATATTATTATTATTGTTAGGTTTACTGTAATTATCTATAATAATTCTAATAGTTATTTTATCATTATAAAATCACGACAAATGTTGTTTATGAAGTTATTTGATACTATTATTTCTAATATTATTATAATTATTGTTAATGATACCTTTAAAGTTATTGTACCGAGCATTACGTTTTGTTAAGCATTACCATAATGTCGATTGTAGTTAATAACATTGTAATAATTATTAATACTAAAATTCATCAATTTTTTTTAAGTATTATGAATTTTTATGAATATTTTGAATTTTTATGAATATTATGAATCAAAATATAAGAGTTAATTATAAAGCTAATACAAAAAGTATAATATATTTTTGTCTTAACATAAAATTTAATCTACTACTGTAACACCCCAAATTTTAATGTAATAGTTACAAATTTGTGAAATATGATGTTTTTCTTTCATATATCATTGAATGAGTAAGTAACGAGTAAGATGGCTTTTTAAGGGATAAGATACGACAACAAACGTTTATAGTTTTAAGAAATTTTCTAATAATAAAAAAATATATTATCTTCCACCTTACTCCATTTTTAGCGAAACTTAGGTCGACTTGTAAAGAAAACTAAGCTCGTCCCAACGACGAATTCGAAATTTTATAGTACATTATATTTTAAAAGTTATGAGAGAAAAACGAATAAAGCAGCTGAATTAATTATAAGTAAGCAAGCAAGCAGGCTGGTCAATAAGTAAGCAAGTAGCCAGGCTGTTTACTTTCATCCCACATCGCTGCAATATAATTTCAGGTGCATGCCTACTTACTTATAAATAGAAATATAAAAGTTAAATTTAGATTATAAGTTTTCTTGGGAACACTCTAGTATAAATAGAATCCCGACTACTCGACACCCCTCTAGGTGTTGTTATTAGTTAATTTTGGAGCTTGAGTAGGAGTGCGAGTAGGAAGACACTACATCAAAGTGTCATAGATAGTTATAAGGTATGTTCTCATTTATGTTATGTTAAGATAATTATTATTTATTTTAGTATTATTAGGATTAGTATTAGTATAGTATTATTATTTTAGGCATTAGGATTATTATTAGGGTTGGGTTTTAGGTAGCTTAGCCTTTGTTAGGCATGGAGTAAGGCAGTGCAAGCTAATATCCAACCATGATAATGACTAGTTAATTGTACCATCGCCTAACCTAGGATTACTTAAACTGTATCAGGCCCTTAAGATTTCACCATATTGTACTAGGAATTGATTATCAACTGTTGAGCAACTGTTAAACAGGTGAGTTATCTTGACTGTTTTCAAAACTATGATAATATACTCGTTCTATCTGTACTGGTAATAATTATAATGCTTACATATATGCATGGGTCGGTAGGGGTATACGGGATCCTGATATGTTTAATAAGGTGTGTCGAACCGGCTAAAAAGAGGATAGGGTTCCTCATGTGCATTAGGCATATGCTCATACCTATTTGACAGTCGGGAAGGTTTAACAAATCCGCTGACGGTGGTTGTGGTAAAACCAAGGAAGGCACTGTGCCTATAGACCCAAATATCACAACTGCAAGACCGGTGAAAGGTAGTCAATGCAACAGTTTCACAAGCATGGAGAGATATGCAACACTTAACAGATCAAATAGTGAACTGGTTAGATGATACAAAGAACAAAAGTAAAAGAACAAGAACAAGAACACTCAAGTATGGTTTTCAAGAATGATATATATTGCTCTCAAGTTCTTACAAGTGTTACAAAGCATACATTTTAAAGATACAAGTACTTGAAACACTTTATACTATATCCTTCAACCGACCATACTTTAAAGGCTAGCTGCAAACACTAATCTAGATAACAAGATCAATGTAAAGTCAAAAGGCATATTGCTTTTTGATTAGTGACTATGGCATGTCATGGCTCACATCCTAATATATTACAAAAGGATAAAAGGTACAAAAGTAGAAAGTTATAGACCAATGACCATAATCTACAGATGATAAAAGCAAGGACCTTTTAACCAACTCATATAAGTTGGTGAGTCTTCAAAGTGGCAGCGGAAAGTTGTTCAGCTTTTGTCAAAAGGTGATCAGAGAAAGCATGTCTTCTCTGTCTTTAGAAGAAATCATTCTTTGTCTTCAGAAGACTTCATCTCTAAAGCTTTGGAAGACTTCATCTTTGGCTTCAGAAGATTTTGTCATTTAGCTTCGAAAGATTTTACACTTAGCTTATTTCCTTTGAGTGGTGTAAAACTTTTGAAGTAACTTTACTTTGTACTTCATACATGCATGCTGAGAGCTCTTTGGATGCTTTTGTTGTATCAGTCTCTAAGTATAAACCTTACAAACTCCCCCTAGGTTGATGCTACCAAAACAAAACAGATTATTCATCTATTGACGGTCCTCATCAGGATCAAGACCATTCCTTTCTTTATCATTTGGTCAGGATCCCTCAACCTATCATAGTATCTCCTCATATCATAGAGATCATGCAGAGGAAGATCAAGTATGTCATGCCAGAAGTAGACATCTTGACCTCCTTGATCTCTAATGACATACCATCTGTCCGGATCAGCAGCAAAGCTCCAGGACAAGATGGGTCTCCTAGCAGCAAGAGGCTCTACTGGAATGGGAGTTGGATGAGCAACCTCTTCTTGATCACGCTTAGGATGTTTAGACCCATCCTAAGGTGTAGAGGTGGATGCCTTGGACTTCTTCTTTTTCTTCTTCTTCTTCTTCTTCTTATCTCTTCTGATGGCCATCCTTTTCCTTTTTATGTAATTCAACTGAGGAGACTGGCCTGCAGCACGAAGCTATTCTTGTTTATCTCCTTAGTTGGGTCTTCTTCCCTCATAGGTAAGGAGAGGGATCATGACCCTGCTGTGGATTAGAAGATGAAGTTGGCTGTGGTCCAGCACTAGGTCTAGGTTGTGTTGTCTCTTATGGTTCAACCTTGACCTCAACTTCAGGTGTAACCTGACTTGGTGGAGAATGCAAGTCAATGAGCTCACCCTTCTTAATCTTCTGCTTGATCGTCCTAATATGCTCATCCATGGTGGATAGATACATTGGACCAAGCCTTCTTTCGGAGAATCCATACAGCTTCAAGAAGCTCATCATCCTCTGCCTATCAAAAGACTTCTTTAAACTCTTTTGGATGATGGGTCTTGACTTTGCAGTTTCTTCCCTCATCTTCCTCTTAGAAGCTTTTTGTTCTTTCATTACTTGTTGCTCAAGCTGCTTGAGGTACTCAAACTCTATGTATTCATATGACAAGAGAAGAAGTGCAGATGCCTGATAGAGTCATGTGGCACTCAGGTAGTTAATCATATTTTGTCTATCTGCTTCTTTATCTACCTGAGGTTGTTACTCAATTGCTACAACCTCTGTCTCAGGGCTTTCTTGAACTGGGGAGAGGGTAGGAGCATGCTTGTAGAGTCTTTTCTTCTTCCTTTCTTCCTTAATCTTGAGGAGCAGTTCTGCATCCTCTACCTCCTTCCTCTCCTTTGACAACTCAGTGTCAGCCAGTTCATTAACTCTTCTAAGGGAAAAGAGATGAGTTCAGCAATGTTGTAGTTTTTGGTCCTCAAGTAGTTCAATTTGGCTGCCCTTAACTCATCATCTTAAGTGTTTAGCCTAGGGGCAGCCCTAATTTCAACTTCCATGAAGCCTAGGGACCCACTTGAGCTCTCTCCCCTTAGCTTCCTCTTCCTCTCTCTCTTCTCCTCCTTAATATCCTTAGGAGTCATTTTCCTTTTACCTTTGTCACTCACAGGCTTGTATGACCCAATTTGTAAAGAGCTTTGGCCTTCATTGCTTGGTTCTTCATTTGTATTCTAGCCAGAGAGAGACTGTGAGACACCTTCACCAGCCGGTACCTCACTGAGGGAAATAGGTACTGAGGGTGCTGAAGCAGCTCCTGTCTCAAGGTTCATAGGTTCAACTACTGGGCTTTTAGTTAAGGTTTCCCCTTCGAAGCTAATCTTAGGGTCCACCTCAACCTCTAATTGACCAACAGTCTTGCCTACAAGACTCTGTCTATATAGTCTTATTCTCAACTTGAACTCTTCTGTCACCCTTTGTTGAAGCTTATCTACAAACCTTGAAGCTTGCCTGTTTTGACTTGGGTTGGCAAGTGGGAGGTCATAAAGATAAGTGCTCTCATAGAATCTCAGGGTGTAGAAGTTGAAGATATCTTGTTGCCCCTGAGACCTAGAGATTACCAGGGCTCTTCTTTGATCATCATATCTCCATCTCACAATTGGATTATCAGCTGGGTGAGATGGAGTACGCATAGCCCTTGGTATATCCTCCTCAAACAGTCTTTGTATGAGAGAGTCCACATTAATATTGACCTGAGGAGGTTGTTGAGTATGGACATCTGTAAGTGAGGGTGTTGAATCCTCCATATCCATGCTCTAAGAGGAACTCCCAGTTTCTGTGATTGTAATTAAGACTTTCTCCCTCTTTTTGGTAGCATCACCCTCTTGTAGAGGGGAGCTAGGAGTTAGGTCCATCACATCCATAGGTTCTTGTGGGCCTGGTTGAGTCCTCTGGATGGGTCTCTCAGCTAACTTGCCCTTGAGATCGGTGATCTCAAGTTGCTGGTTATTGACCCTCTTTTGTAAGGTAGTCACCTGAGATTCCAGGTGACTAATGTTTGAGACTAAATAGGGGCAGGTTTTAGTCAGTTGTTGCACCTTTAGTTTCAGATTCCCTTCATCTTCATTTGAAAAATCACTGGGGGATGAGAGAATAGTACTGAAGTCTTCTTCCTCATCACCAGCACTAAGTTCTTAGCTACTGGATTTCCCCTGCACCATGGTTTAGGTCTTAAAGATGTAATCACTTGCAGAAATAAGGGCCTCTTCTATATAGACATTCTAAACTGGTTCAGGGAGATCCACCTCAATTGTGGGTGGATGATGGGGGATAGACATGGGTGAGTCAGGAGCACTCATCTCTCTTTGAGTAGGGGTGGAGAAGAGAGACTCATGGTACTCACTGAATCCAATGTCTTCATCATCATAGAACTTAAGGTTAGGTATGGGTTGATTGAGGTCTAGAAGCTAAGGATGGTAGCTTTCCTTTGAAGGTTGTTCACTAGAGTTTTAAGACTCTGAGTGAAGGCTTAAGCTTGGTGTTAGTACAGTGAGCTCATCAGGCTGAGCATGAGGAACCTCAGCACTGATGAACTGATAGGAGTGGTTTGCTCCTCAGGGGAAGTGGGAGCTCTAGTGTCCACTTCTTCCTGTATGGGTGAGAATATGGGGGCCTGCACAACATGAGTAGCTTATGCAGGGGTTCATTTGGATTTTTTTGCTAGGTGATGGTGATTTGTGGTTATATGGGTGGTGTACATGTGGAAGGTGTGGGTTCAACCTTAGCGTGTGTTGCTAAGTTGTCAACTTGAGTAATGAGCTCTATCCTTTTTTGGTCCAGTGTTGTTTCTACCCCTGAAAAGCGAACGGTTGGCTTTCTTATTCTCTTAAAGATGTCGGGCTTCATTTGTCCCAATTTAAGATCATTACCTGTTCCCCTTAACTGTGAGCCTAGTTCATAGTGAGACTTGATCCAATGAGTGTGTTACGTCATTGATGTCATCTTTTATGGAGTTGTTATCAGTATCAAGAAACTCTTGACCACTATCACCACCTCCATCTCCTCCTACATTGAAAATGCCTTCATCCAAGTTTTGTGCCTCTGTGCTGGAATCTATAGGAACCTCAGATGTATCAGCTGAAGAATTTGTCATAGTTATGCTGATTGGATTTCCAACTACAGGGCTAGTTACCACTGGAGCTGAAGTAGTTTGTACACTTGGTCTTCTCAGCTCAAATCTTGGATCAAAATCTCTTGTTGATAAGATACTTGTAGAGAGTGGTTTCTAGCTATGGTTGTCTTAGCAACCTTGTACTCAGTCATATGAAATCTGGTAACTATGTCTTATACATACTTTGACTGATTTATTAAGATGCTATTGTCAACCTTCTTCACTTGAATTCCCAGAAAGAAATTGATTTCCCCCATGGCACTCATTTCGAATCTATTCTTCATCAGCTTCTCAAAGTCTTTGCAGAGCTTTGGATTAGTTGACCCAAAAATAATGTCATCTACATAAACTTGAACCAGCATCAAGTCATTTCATGTTCCTTTGATGAAGAGTGTTCCATCAATAGTACCTCTCTTGTATCCATGCTGATAGAGATACTGTGATAGTGTCTCATAATACTTCCTTGGAGCCTGATGCAGCCCATAAAGAGCTTTGTCAAGCTTGCAGACATAATCAGGATAATTTGGGTCTGTAAAGCCAGGTGGTTGTTTGACACACACCTCCTCATCAATCACCTTATATAAAAAGGCACACTTGACATCAAGTTGGTAGACCTTGAAATCTTTGGATGCAACAAAAGCCTGGAATATCCTAACAGCTTCCACTCTTGCTACAGGAGTAACAACATCTTTGTAGTCAATCCCTTCTTCTTATGTGTATCCTTGAACAACCAATCTTGCCTTGTTCTTGATGACAAGTCCTCTATCATCCTTCTTGTTCCTAAATACCTACTTGGTACCTATGGTAGTCTTTCCTTGAGGAAGAGGACATAGCTTCCAAACCTTCTATCTCTTGAATTGAACCATCTCCTCCTACATTGCTTCAATCCAACTTCCATCTTTCAAAGCCACTTAAATCTTCTTAGGCTCTATCTAAGACAAGACACAAGAGTGAAGACAAACATTTTTGTCATGGGTTTGTCCTCTTGTTCTCACCCTAGTCTCAACATCTCCAATGATGTTTGTGTTGGAATGGGACTTGTGGATTCTCAGTTGAGAAATCATAGCAAGTTGTTTGGATAGATCTAAATTGGTGAAATTTAGATTTGGTGCATGAGAATCCTCCACCATATACTTATCAAGTGAGACTTGATCCAATGAGTGTGTTATATTATTGATGTTGCCTTCTATGGAGTGGTTATCAGCATCAAGAAATTCTTGATCACTATCCCCACCTTTAACTCCTCCTACATTTGAAATCCCTTCATCTGAGTTCTCTGCCTCTATGATGGAATTTACAGGCACTTCTGATGTATCAGCTAAAGAATTTTTCATGGTTGTCATGGTTGTACTGACAGGATTTCCAACTTCAGGGCTAGTTACCACTGGAGCTGAAGTAGTTTGAACACTTAGTCTTCTCAGCTCAAATCTTGGATTAGAATCTCCTATTGATAAGATGCCTGTAGATCCTAAAACATTCTCACATGATTTGATAAAATAGTTGGTAACTAAATCAAGATCAAACAACCAATTAGGACCAGAACCTTTCACACTAGTTATGAGATTGTATACTTTATAAACCTTGGCTTGGAAAGAGTATCCAATAAAGTGTCTATCATCTGATTTCTTATCAAACTTGGCTATTTGATCCCTAGTATTCAAGATGGTGCAAGGATATCCAAATGATCTGAGGAAATCAATAAAAGATCTCCTTTTATGCCATAGTTCATAAGGAGTCTTACCATGAGTCTTAACCACTAAAAATTTATTCTGCACATAGCAGGCTGTGTTGACTGCCTCTACCCAGAAGGTGATGGGTACTTCAGAGTCAGACAACATGGTTCTTGTAGCTTTAATAAGTGTCCTGTTTCACCTCTCAGCAACACTGTTTTGTTGAAGAGTCCAGGGAGCACTATATTGTCTTGTAATACCATTTTCATCACAAAATGTATCAAGGATTTGGTTTTTAAATTCTGTTCCTTGATCACATCTTATGATCTTGACCTTGTGATCGCACTGATTCTCAATTTTCAGAATGAAACTCTTCGAGATCTTAGGGGTCTCATCCTTAGTTCTAAGAAAGAATACCCAAGTGTATCTAGTAAAGTCATCTGTGATCACCAAGAAATAACAGGTCCTTCCCAAACTCATTACACTGGTGGGGCCAAAGAGATCCATATGTAATAAGTGTAGGGGTGTAGTGATGGAGTTCATTTCCTTTAGCTTGTGAGATACCTTGTGTTGCTTCCCTTTCAGGCATGCAACACAATGATCATCACTCGTAAACTCTTTCTTTGGCATTCTAGTTACCAAATTATTCTTAATTAGTTTATTCATGTTTTTAAAGTTTACATGGAACATTCTTTTATGCCAAAGGAAAGACTCATCACTATTGGCCTTAGATAGAAAGCAAGAAACTTCTCCTAAAGGGGATGTTTCCTGTAAATCCATCTTGTACATGTTCCTTTTTCTAGGGGCTCTGAGCAAGATATGCTCTTGAGGAATGACCTCCCCGGGCTTGAGAACAATGCACTCATGCTCCGTAAAGAGCATGTTGTGTCTTTGATCACAAAATTAGGATACACTCAGAAGATTGTACCCAAGCTCCTTGACAAAGTTTACCTTTTCAATGTCGAGCTTACCATTTGCGATCCTATCCCTTCCAGTAATGGAACCACCAGATTTTCTACCAAAAGCAACTGGCTCTTCTAAAATTTTTTAAATTTTTTGAAGCAAAGAGCCATTGCCTGTCATGTGCCTGGATCAGCCACTGACAATGATCCATACATTTCCTTTAGTCTTTAGCTGTTCCTGCCCAAAAAAAGATGGTTAGTTACATTTGGAAACCCAATCCTCATTGGTCTTTGGCTTGTCAAAGTGAATGGAAGATAATGCAACAGTGATTGATCGTATATGCAAGTTCTGAGGATCATTTGCTATTGTTGATGAAGAACTTTCAGTCACATGGCCTTCCTTCATCTTCCACACCATCTTTGGAAGACTAGACTTGGCCTTCAACACTTTGGAAGTTTTGATGACTTTGGAAGTTTTGGAGACTGGGCCTTCAGAAGCTTTTGCATCCACTGGAGTAGACTTGAGTACTTCAGAAGCATTCCTTTCTTTTGAGACCAAAATTTCTTCCGAAGGTAAGCTTTCACTTATCTTCTTCTTCACTTTGGAGCTTCCGAAAGGAAGAGATTTTCCTTCCAAAGCTATTTTCTTCTTCTTCTTCTCTAAAGTTTTCTTCTTGTTCATGTGGATAGTACTTTTGGGATTGCAGATGCAATCCTTAGCAAAGTTAGAAGTACTACCACACATGATGCATTCAGTTGGCATACTTCT
Source organism: Flaveria sonorensis (assembly GCA_025506505.1). Classification (NCBI taxonomy): domain Eukaryota; kingdom Viridiplantae; phylum Streptophyta; class Magnoliopsida; order Asterales; family Asteraceae; genus Flaveria; species Flaveria sonorensis. Next base: position 22,666,983 of record CM046431.1, on the reverse strand, counting down.
GAGAATCTTCTTTTGAGTGGGAGACTGAGCATGATCACTTTCTACTTTCTTCTTCATCTTCACAGATGATGCAACAAGCTTCTTGGGATCAGGCTTGCTCTTGGAACTAGATGGTTCAAGCTATGCATCAGTGGTGCATATTTTATCAACATTCTTCTTTGAATTAGAATGACTTGGACATGAACTAGAACTCCTGGTACTAGAGTCCATGGTTGTGTCCATAGTCTTTACCACTTTAAATCCAGTAGAGATGAAAACTTGCTTTTGATTGGAGTTGAAGATGGCCTTGATCTTTTGGGCTTTCTTGGGTTTTCTCTTGGCTGCCCTGATCAAGTTCTTCCTTGCAGATTTTGTCATCCTGGATTCTTTCTTCTCTCAAGGAGAATAGTGTCCCTTCTCAGGATAACCCTTGTCACTCATCTCAGGTTCATCCTTCACTACCTCCTATTTATCTTCATCCTCTTCTTGAATGGGATCTATGGAGGGCAGCTCATCTTGAAAAGTTCCACACTTTGGAGATCTTACGGATAACAATGTGTGTGGAGGAGCTATCTCACTTAAACCCAATCCTTGCATGTTCTGATAAAAAAAAATTTGCATGCTTGGATCAAGATATTATTTTCTTGAAGGTTTCCTTTTCAAGAACACATTTTTTGTCATAGTTTTGCTGATCACAAGCTCAGCTTGGCACTTAGTTAATTCAGCAATGAGATCCTTGATTTGAGTCTTATAATTTGTGTGTTCATGCTTAAGAACCAAAATGATTTTCTCTAAATCTTCTATTTTAAGTTTATAATCATTTTTAGCTCTTTTAAAATAAGCTTTTAAGATGTTTAAGGACTCAAGATCATATCTCACTTCCAAATTGCAGGACCTATACATGTTAACTTTAGCAATGCATTCAGGGGTATAGAGATGTTCTAATACCTTAGCTTCTTCATTATCAGCCATCAGTGCTTGGTTTAGAGAAGCATCTCCACCTGAAAGCTCCAGTTAAATCTTCCTTCTTTATCAACAATAGCAGCATGTTGTTTGGGTTGTCTTGGCTTCTTAGATCTAGGAGCTGCATCAGTGTAGTTTGGTCTGGTTTGTGCTTGGCCACCATTAGTCCTTGGTGCCTTTCATGCTCTAGCAAAGTGGCCCATCTGGTTACAGTTGTAACACTTCACTTAGCTTTTCTCTAGCCCAAACTTTCCACTAGCCATATTACTAGGAAACTTTCTCCCTGTCCTCTTGTAGAACTTCTTGGCCCTGTGAGTGAGAAGAGCCATCTACTGGACTATCTCCATGTATTCTAGATCATCTGGATGGATGTAGTCCAGGTCTTCAAGAGTAAAAATAAAGTTGCCACAACTTTCATCAGTAGACACAAAGGCTTGTGCAGAGCTTGTCTCTTGGAATAGGCTTCCTTGGATGTAGCTCTCCCTTGGTGTCTCGGGAAAGGTGATGAAAGAACCCTTTTGTGAGTTTTCAGGGAAGCATATGAGATGATGTTGTGGTTCTATGCTTTCTTTTTCAACCACATGAAGGGTTGAACTCTGCTAGTTGTTGGAAGAGTTGTTGAATGGATTTTGCAAGTTCATCTCTATTTGGTACCCATTAAGGATACCATACAGCTCTGTGAGAGTAAGAGTAGAGAGGTTCTCAGTTCTCTTAATGGCCACACAGTAGTGAGTCAATTGTCTAGGAAGAGAGAACATGAACATCCTCACAATATCCCTGTTCTCAAGCTTTACACTAACATCAGTTAAAGGATCCATAATCTCAACATACCTAAAGTATTGTTGAGTCATGGTTTCACCTGTCTAGTAGGTGAAATTTTCAAACTGCTGCTTCCAGATATCCTTCTTGTTCTCCTCGGCTTCATCAAACCCATCATACATCAGCCTCAGTGCATCCTAGAGCTGCTTAGTAGTTTTGCACTTCTTAAAGCCTCTGTATATTGAGTTAGAAAGAGTAGTTTGAAGAGTAGTCATGGCATTCTGATCTATATATATTCTTTTCCAATCTTCATCAAAATAGTCAGCCATTTCTTTTGGTATCATGCCACCTCTAGCACTGGCTGAAGAGGTGCATGGAATGTATGGTCCTTCGACAACAGATCTCCACATCCTGCTATCTTCAGACTTGATGAACCCTTCCATATGTTGGCACCAAGTATCAAAGTCATCAAGAGTGATCAGCGGAGACTTTTTCATAGTACCGGTTTCCATATCAGCTTTAGCAAGAGTTGCCATTTGAGTTGTTAAATGTTCTGTGAAACTAAAGTGATCAAAGATGGTGAGATCTTACAATCAAGAGCCTAAAATGCTCTGATACTAATTGCAAGACTGGTGAAGTGTGATCAATTCAAAAGTTTCACAAGGATGGAGAGATCTGCAACACTTAACAGATCAAATAGGGAACCATTAGATGATACAAAGAACATAAGTAAAAGAACAAGAACAAGAACACTCAAATATGGTTTTCAAGAATGATGTATATTGCTCTCAAGTTCTTACAAGTGTTACAAAGCATACATTTAAAGATAACAGTAGTTTAGACACTTTATATTACATTCTACAGCCAAAATGTCAAAAAGCAGAAGGCCAGCTGGAAACACTAATCTAGACAACAAGATCAATGTAAAGTCAAAAGATCAAAAGGTAGATTGCCTTTTAACTCGTGAATATGACATGCCATAGCTCACATCCTAATATATTACAAAAGGATAAAAGGTACAAAAGTAGAAAGTTATAGACCAATGACCATAATCTATAGTTGACAAAAGCATGGACCTTTTCACCAACTCATATAAGTTGGTGAGTCTTCAGAGTGGCAGAAGAAAGTTTTTCAGCTTTTGTCAAAAGGTGATCAGAGAAAGCATGTCTTCTCTGTGTTCGGAAGAAATCAGTCACTGGCTTCGAAAAAGTTTGTCTCTGAAGCTTTGGAAGACTTCATCTTTGGCTTTGGAAGATTTTGTCATTTGGCTTCGGAAGATTTTACACTTAGCTTATTTCCTTTGAGTGGTGTAAACTTCTGAAGCAACTTTACTCTGTACTTCACGCATGCATGCTGAGAGCTCTTTGGATGCTTATGTTGTATCAGCCTCTAAGTATAAACCTTACAACAACCCATATTGTATGCATGTCAGGGTTAATTTTGTAAACTGTATAGCATGAGCTCACCAGCATTATCTGACCACTTTTTGAATATATGTATCACAGGTAATGAGGAGACAATGGAATCTGAAGCTTGTCTAGAAACAATAAGGAGACAGCGAAACTTGAAGCTATAGAAGTTTCTAGTTGTTTGATATCGTAATAAAATAACGATTGTACTTGGAATGTTGTAAGTTTTTAATGTAAACTCAGTTTGCTTCCGCTGTAAGTTGTATCAATTGTGTATGTCTGCCCGGGTCTTGGGTGGGGTGTCACAAGTACTGATATTATTCTCATCAAGGTGATTATTAAGGTAAATGTTACTGAACATAGCTACCATTTTTTGTTAATATCACTACTAATATAAATATGACATACTGCTCTTGCAATGTTATAAATTACTATTACTACTATATCTGGTTATACTATTATTAATATTAGTATTATCTTATGTTATTATTGTCTTCAATTTACTAGTAATGATATTAGGACTATTTATACTAATATTATCTACCAATTATGATGCTAGAAGTGATAATAATACATATTAGTATTACTTTAACATTAAAAATTTTACTCATAATTATAGTAATAAGTAATATGATTATTAACGACACGAATACTAACACGATGGATATCAGTTTACTAAAACTTGACCATTATTACCTCTAACATATTTAGCAAATATTGTTACAATTAGAAATACTACTATCTGAAATAGTATACTCTCATAATAATAAACACCAACAAATACAAAACTAACTATTGTTATACATGTAGGCATACAATAGCATAATCTAACCCATTTCCCTTGAAGACTTCAAATGAAAATAAACTCTAGTACGAGCATTAAACCTAGAATAAAATACAATAATAACAATTATATATAGTAAAAGCTCAACCTCACCGCAAAATATTGCAAATATTATATTCTTAAATCATATACTTATAAACATGCAATTAGAACTTTGGTTACCATGAGGATTATGCACTCAATATAGTAATTTTATGCTATTGGTAGATATTATGTCTGCAAGAGAACCCAAATGAGTCTCATGAACTCTCTTTTTACATAAAACTTTTACTGTAAAATGCATACTCTTTAAATTTATTTTATGATGCAATAGTTTTTGCTCCTATTCCCGAACGTTAGCATAATCATTAACTGTATTAAGAGTCGCATAGTTTGTGGATAGTACTATTTGAGAAATTTCATGCACACAATGGGTCCTTATGAAAGGAAACCCCTCCTCCCCATATTGAGATTTAATAATTGTTGTGTCACAAATTAGTGATGTTTAACATGACAAACTTAAGCCCATAACAATAAGGTATATCTCTTACGGGATATTTTAGCACTCGGGTGGTGTTAGAGGATATTTCAGCACTCAGGTAGGTAGCCTGACTCCAAGTTGTAGGACTTGTATCTATTTACTTTAGCAATACATTCAGGAGAGCAAAGATGTTCAAGTACCTTGGCTTCATCATGATCAGCCATGAGTGCTTGGTTTGGAGATGCATCTTCAACTTGAAAGCTCCAGTCAAAGCCTACTTCTTCAACAGCCACTGCAGCTTGCTGTCTTGGCTTCTCATTCTGGTTCCCTCCTTCAGTGTAGTTTGGCCTGGATGAAGCTTGGCCACCATTTGACTTAGGTTCCTTTCATTCTCTAGCAAAGTGTCCCATCTGGTTATAGTTGTAACACTTGACTTTGCTCTTGTCCAGCCTAAACTTGCCACTGGCAGCATTGCTAGGAAACCTTCTCCCAGTCCTCTTGTAGAACTTCTGCGCTCTGTGAGTGAGAAGAGCCATTTGCTAGACTATCTCCATGTACTCCAGATCATCGGGATGGATACAGTCCAGGTCTTCATGAGTGAAAAAAAAGTTGTCTATACTTTCATCAGTGGAAACAAAAGCTTGAGAAGAACTTGTCTCTTGGAAGGGACTTCCTTGGATGTAGCTCTCTCTGGGTGTCTCTGGGAAGGTGATGAAAGGACCCTTTTGTGAGTTTTCAGGGTAGCAGATGAGATGATGTTGTGGTTCTCTGCTATCCCTTTCAACCACATGAAGGGCTGAACTCTGGTGAGTTTTGGAGTTACCAGATGAATTTTGCATATTCATCTCCATCTGGTTTCCACTGAGTATCCCATACAACTCAGTGACAGTAAGGGTTTTGTGGTTCAGTCCTCTTAATGACCACACAGTAGTGTGTCCATTGTCTGGGAAGAGAGGACATGAACTTCCTTACAATATCCCTGTTCTCAATAGTTACCCCAACATCAGCCTGAGTATCCACAATCTCAGCATACCTGAAGTATTGTTGAGTCATGGTTTCACCTGTCTTGAAGGTGAAATTTTCAAACTGATGCTACAGGAGATCCTTCTTGTTCTCCTTGGCTTCATTTGAACCCTCACACATTAGTTTCAGTGCATCCCATAGCTATTTAGCGGTCTTGCACTTCTTGAAACCTCTGTAGATGGAGTTTGGAAGACCAGTTTGGAGAGCTGTCATGGCTTTCTGATCAACATCAATTTTTTTCCAATTTTCAGAAAAGTCAGCCCTCTGCTTTGGTATCATGCCACCACCAGCAGCAGCTGAAGAGGTGCATGGTACATGAGGTCCATTGACAATAGACTCCCACATCCTGGAATCTTAAGACTTGATAAAGCCTTCTATTCTTTGACACCAAGTGTCAAAATCCTCAGGAGTGATCAGTGGAGACTTTGTCATGGTTCCAGTTTCCATATCAGCTTTAGAGATAGCTGCCATTTGAAGAGTTAAGTGATGTGTGTAACTAAGAGGATTTGAAGATGGTGAGATCTTACAATCAAGAGCCTGGATTGCTCTGATACCAATTGCAGGACCGTTAAGGGTACTTAAGCTTGCACTTAGTTAACACACTTAGGAGGATCTTAAGATCACTTAACAATTCAAATAGGGAACTGTGAACTTTTTACCGAAGATACAAGATAAACACAAGTAAAAGTAAGAGCAAGAACAAGATAAAATTTTCAAGGAAGTTGTATATTGCTTCTCTAGTTCTATTACAAGTGTTGTACAAGTATATTTTAAATACAAGAACCGGATACTACTTATACTACATCCTACAACCGTCAATATGCAAAAAGGTAGTTGGAAGTGACTAATCTAGACAACGAGATCAGCCTAAAGTCAAAAGGCAGATTGCCTTTTGACTAGTGACTATGACAAGCCATAGCTCACTGACTTTCCTATTACAAAAAGCCAAGAAGGAACAAAAACAGAAACTTGCAGGCGAAGACCTTATCTACTTTATCATAAAGTATGGAAGTTTCACCAACTAGTGATAGCAGGTGAACTACCAGAGCATGCAGCGGAGAGTAGGTTACTTTATGATAAAGTTGATGGAAAATGTATCTTTTCTCTCTCTCCTAAGGAAAATCAGTCTTGTCTTTAAACAACTTTGGAAGACTTTGTCTTGAGAGCTTCGGAAGACTTCATCTTTTAACTTCGGAAGAGTTGAGTCTTTGGCTTCGGAAGACTTTACACTTAGAATATTTTCCAAGTTCAGTGTAAAGCTTCCGCAGCAGTTTCTTCTGAACTTTGGCTTCGGAAGATTTCACACTTAGTATTTTTCTTGAGTGTGTAAAACTTCCAAAGCTAGTTCACCTTTGTTCCAAAGTGCATGTTGGAAGACTTGGTTGTTTTGGTATCTTTTGGTTGCATCAGCCTCTTAACTTCAGAGGTTCCTACAGAAGCAATACAAAGTGTCTTACAAGCCAAAGGAAAAGAACTTCATCACCCCTCCCTTACATTAATTACGTATGGATCTCTTTGGCCACAATAGTATAATGAGTTTAGGAAGAACTTCATACTACCTAGTGATCATAGATGACTTCACAAGATATACTTGGGTCTTATTTCTTAGAACTAAGGATGAGATCCCTGAAATCTTAAAGAACTTCATTCCAAAAATTATGAATCAATATGATCATAATGTCAAGATCATAAGATGTTATCAAAGAACAAAATTCAAGAACCAAATTCTTGATACATTTTGTGATGAAAAGGGTATTACAAGACAATATAGTGCTCCCAGGACTCCTCAGCAAAATGGTGTTGCTGAGAGGAGAAACAGAACACTTCTTGAGACTGCAAGAACCATGCTCTCTGACTCTAAATGGCCCATCACCTTTTGGGTATATGCGGTCAATGCTACCTGCTATATACAGAATAGAGTTTTAGTCTTCAAAACTCATGGTAAGACTCCATATGAACTTTGGCACAAAAATAGACCTTTCATTAGTTTCCTCATATCATTTGGATGTACATGCACCATCTTCAATACTAAAGATCAGATAACCAAATTTCCTAAGAAATCTAATGATGGACACTTTATTGGATATTCTTTCTAAGCTAAGGCTTATAGAGTATACAATCTTAGAACTAGAGTAGTTGAGGAGTCAGCCAATGTGAACTTCAATGAGCACACACCTAGTGTGAAAGGTTCTGGTCCTGATTGGCTATTTGATCTTAATTTAGTTACCAACTATTTTAACAAATCTTGTGTAGATGTTTTAGGATCTACAGGTAACATATTAGCAGGAGATCCTGACCCAAGATTTGAGCTGAGAAGACCAAGTGATAAAATTCCTTTAGCTCTAGTGATAACAAACCCTACAGTTGGAAATCCTGTCAGCACAACCATGACAAATTCTTCAGCTGATACATTTGAGAAGCCTATAAATTCTAGTACAAGACACATAATTCAAATGTAGGGGTTTACAATGAGGAGATAGAGATGGTGAGAATGATCAAGAATTTCATGATGCTAATAACCTCTCCACTAAAGACAACATCACTGATGTCATACACTCATTGGATCCAGTTTCACTTGATATGTGTGTTGATGTGGTGGGTGATACTCAATCACTAGATCTAAACTTCATAAATTTAGATATGTCAAACCAACTTGCTGTGATTTTTTAATTGAGAATCCACAAGTCCTATCCTACCACAAACATCATTAGAGATGTTGAGACTGTGGTGAGAACAAGAGGACAAACCCATGACAAAAATGTTTGTCTATACTCTTGTTTCTTGTCCAAGATTGAGCCCAAGAAAGTTGATAAAGCTTTAAAGGATGGAAGTTGGGTTGAAGCAATACAGGAGAAGCTGCTTCAATTCAAAAGACAAAAGGTTTGGAACTTATGCCCTCTTACTTATAGGAAAATACCAATAGGTACCAAGTGTATTTTTAGGAATAAGAAGGATGATAGAGGACTTGTCATCAAGAACAAGGCAAGACTAGTTGTTCAAGGGTACACTCAAGAAGAAGAGATTGAGTACACAGATGTTTTTGCTCCTTTGGCAAGACTTGAAGATGTTAGGATATTCCTTGCTTTTGCTGCATCGAAGGATTTCAAGGTCTACCAACTTGATGTCAAGTGTGCATTTTTATATGGAGTGATAGACGAGGAATATGTTAAGCAACCACATGGGTTTATAGACCCAGATCATCCTGATTATGTCTGCAAGCCTGATAAAGCTCTCTATGGGTTGTATCAAGCTCCAAGGAAGTGGTATGAGACATTGTCACAGTACCTTGTCCAACATGGCTACAAGAGGGGTACTATTAATAGCACACTCTTCATCAAAGGCACATGGAATGACTTGATGCTGGTCAAGTTTATGTAGATGACATCATATTTAGGTCAACTAATCCAAAGCTCTACAAAGACATTGAGAAGCTAAAGAACAATAGATTTGATGTTGGTTCAACTCTTAAGCATGAGCACACAAATTATAGGACTCAAATCAAAGATCTCATTACCAAGTTAACTTAATGTCAGGCTAAGCTTATGATTAGCAAAGCCAGGGTAGAAAAGTATGTTCTTGAAGAGGAAACCTTTAAGAAAATCATATCCTCATCCTTGCTTGCAAATATTTGTTATCAAAACAGGCAAAGACTGGGATCAAATGAGATAGCTCCTCCACACACTTTTTTATCTGTAAGATCTCCAAGGTGTGAAACTAGTCAAGATGAGCTGCCCCTCATTGACCCTATCCAAGAAAAGGATGATGATGAAGAGGAGATAGTGAAGGATGAATTAGAAGTGAGTGAGGAGGTTCATCCTAAGAAGGGTCACTATGCTTCCAAAGAGAAGAAATAACCAATGATGGTCATGTCAGCTAGGAAGAATCTGATCAGAGCTGCTAAAAGAAAATCAAAAAAAAGCCAAAGAGATCAAGGCCACTTCCAATCCTAAGCAAAAAAAAGTTTTATCTCAGGTGGATTTGAAGTGGTGAATACTGAAGACTCAACAATGGACTATAGTACCAGGAGTCCTAGTTCATGTTGAAATCATCCTGGTCAAGAAAAGAAGGCTAATAAAATGTGCACCACTGCTACATAGCCTGAAGCATCCAGTTCCAAGAGCAAGCCCTATCCCAAGAAGCCTGTTGCATCATCTGAAAAGATGAAAAAGGAAATGGAAAGTGATCAAGCTCAGTCTCCCACTCAAAAAAAGACTCTTAGAAGCATGTCAACTGAATGCATCATGTGTGGTAGTACTTCTCACGTTGCCAAGGATTGCATCTACAATCCTAAAAGTACTATCCACATGATTAAGAAGAAAACTTCTAAGAAGAAGAAGAAGAAGAAGATAGCTTCAAAAGGAAAATCTCTTCCTTTAGGAAGCTCCAAAGTGAAGAAGAAGGTAAGTGAAAACTTACTTCAGAAGAAAATTTAGTCTCAGAAGAAAGGAATGCTTTCGAAGAACTGAAGTTTGCTGCAGTGGATGCAAAAGTATCCGAAGCTCCAATATCCAAAACATTTGAAGTCATCAAAACTTTCAAAGTATTGAAGGCCAAGTCTAGTCTTCCAAATATGGTGTGGAAGATGAAGGAAGGCCATGTGACTGAAAGTTCTTCATCAACAATAGCAGATGATCCTCAGAACTTGTATATAGGATCAATTATTGTTGCTTTATCTTCAGTTCACTTTGACAAGCCCATGACCAATAGGACTTGGGTTTCCAAATGTAACTAACCATCTCTTTATGTGAAGGAACAACTAATGACCAAAGGGATGTATGGATCATTGACAGTGGCTATTCTAGGCACATGACAGGCAATGGCTTGTTGCTCCAGAACTTTGATAAAATTGATGGAGGGCCAGTTGCTTTTGGAGGAGACTCAGGTGGTTACATTACTGGAAGGGATAGTGTCATAAATGGTAAGCTCAGCATTTAGAAGGTAAATTTTGTTAAGGAACTTGGATATAATCTCTTGAGTGTATACCAATTTTATGATTAGAGAGACAACATGCTCTTTATTGAGCATGAGTGCATTGTTCTTAAGACCGGGATGGTCATTTCTTAAGAGCATATCCTCCTCAGAGCCCCCAGGAAAGGGAACATGTAAAAGTTGGATTTGCAGGAAACATCCCTTTCAAGAGAAGTTTCTTGCTTTCTATCTAAAGCCAATAGTGATGAGTCTTTCCTCTGGCGTAAAAAAATATGCCATGTAAACTTTAAGAACATGAATAAATTAGTTAAGAATGATTTGGTAACTGGAACGCCAAAGACAGAGTTTACAAGTGATGACCGTTGTATTGCATGCCTGAAAGGGAAGCTACACAAATTTTCTCACAAACCAAAGGAAATGAACTCTATCACTACTCCGCTACACTTATTACATATGCCTGAAAGGGAAGTAACACAATTTTTAACAAATCTAGTGAAGATGTTTTAGGATCTATAGATACCTTATAAACAAGAGATTCTGATCCAAGATTTAAGCTGAGAAGACCTAGTATTCAACAACTTTAGCTCCGGTTGTATCTAGACAAATTCTTCAGCATAACCATGACAAATTCTTCAACTGATACATCTGAGAAGCCTATAAATTTTAGCACAGAGGAACAGAACTCAAATGAAGGAATTTCCAATGTAGGAGGAGACGGAGCTGGTGATAGTGATCAAGAATTTCTTGATGCTGATAACCACTCCATAGAAGACAACATCAATGATGTGACACACTCATTAGATCAAGTTTCTCTTAATAAGTGTGTTGATATGGTGGATGATATTCAAGAACCAGTTCTGAATTTCACCAATTTAGATCTGTCCAACCAACTTATTATGATTCCTTAACTAAAAAATCCACAAGTCACATCCCACCACAAACATCATTAGAAATGTTAAGACAGGGGTGAGAACAAGAGGATAAACCCATGATAAAAATGTTTGTCATAGTTATTTCTTGTCCCAGATTGAGCCTAAGAAGATTGATGAGGCTCTGAAGGATGGAAGTTATGTTGAGGCAATGTAGGAGGAGCTGCTTCAATTTAAGAGTCAAAAAGTTTGGAATCTATGTCCACTTCCTCAATGGATGAATACCATAGGTTCCAAGTAAGAAAGATGATAGAGGACTTGTTATCAAGAACAAGACAAGACTAGTTGTTCAAGGGTACAAACAAGAAGAAGGGATTGACTATATAAATATTTTTGCTCCTGTCGTAAGACTTAAAGCTGTTAGGATATTCCTAGCTTTTGTTGTATCCAAGGATTTCAAGGTCTACCAACTTGATGTCAAGTGTGCCTTGTTATATGGGGTGATTGATGAAGAGGTGTATGTCAAACAACCACCTGGCTTTGTAGACCCAGATCATCCTGAGTATGTCTGCAAGCTTGACAAAGCTCTTTATGGGCTGCATCAGGCTCCAAGTAAGTGGTATGAGACACTATCACAGTATCTCTGTCAGCATGGATACAAGAGGGGTACTATTGATGGAACACTCTTTATCAAAGGAACAGGAAATGACTTGATGCTGGTTCAAGTTTATGTAGATGATATTATTTTTGGTCAACTAATCCGAAGCTCTGTGAAGACTTTGAGAAGTTGATGAAGAATAGATTTGAAATGAGTGCCATGGGGAACTTAGTATCTTTCTAAGAATTCAAGTGAAGTAAGTTGACAATGGAATCTTCATAAACTAGTTAAAGTATGTGCAAGACATACTCACCAGATTTCATATGACTGAGTGCAAGATTGCTAAGACACCCATAGCATGAAACCACTCTCTAAGACCTGATCTTGAGGGGGAGTGTTTTGATAAAAATCTACACAGGGATATGATTGGGTCTCTTATGTACCTCACAGCCAGCATGCTTGATATCATGTTTGCTACATGTATTTATGCAACATATCAAGCCAAGATGTCACACCTAGTTGTTGTCAAGAGAATTTTCAGATATCTCAAAGGTGCTCCCAAACTGGGACTTTGGTATCCAAAGAATTCTGACTTCAATCTGTATGCCTATACAAATATTGACTATGGTGGCTGCAATATGACTGCAAAGTCTACATCTAGGGGATGTTATTTTCTTGGTGGAAGGATAGTCTCATGGCAATGCAAGAAACAATCCTGTATGTCTGCATCAACTGCTAAAGCTGAACACATTACTGTTGCAAGCTATTGTGCTCAAGTGCTTTTGATTCAGAATCAGATACTAGACTATGGATTCAACTTCAAGAAGACTCCTATCCATATAGACAACAACAGTGCTATCTCTATCACAGAGAACCCTGTACAGCACTCAAAGACAAAGCACGTCAACATCAGGTATCATTTGATTAGAGATAATTATGAAAAGGGATTGATAAAACTAGTCAAAGGTAACACAAATGAACAATATGCTGATCTGTTCACAAAAACTTTTGATGATCAGAGATTTAAATATTTTGTATCAGCTATTGGGATGATTAACTTTTAGTAGATTTTTCTTAAACTAAACTCAAGATTATTTTCAATATGTGTGTCTTAAGTTGTCTATATCATCACCATATAAGCCAAGTTTATTTTGGAAGGAACTTTTGAAAATGATTTTCTTTAGTTTTTTGAAAATTTTTGGATATGTTTTCTTTCGGAAGACATCAAATTGTCTTCGGAAGAAAGTTGTCTTCAAAACAAATAACTACTTCTGAGAAATTAACCTTCGGAAGAAATTCTGATGTATCTTTCAAAGCTTATATTCGTCACCAAGTACTTATATGTATTAAAGGACTATTTTCTTCTGAAAGCAATTAAGTCTCGCAAGCTTTATTCTCTCATTGAATAAAATTTCTAATATTTGATATCTTTTGAAAAAAAATTTATCTAGGAAGTAAAATTACTTTAAGTCATTTTCTTCCGAAGCAAATTTTTTAAAAGCTAAGGAATATCTTCCGAAGCCAAATTGGCTTCGGAAGTTTTCTCAAACCTTCCAAAGAAAAATTAACTTCGGAAGATTTTAGACTTCCAAGAAAACTACCTTTTTGGGCACCTTTTTAGAGGTGGGACCGATATCCGGATTTCAAAGTTTATCCTTATCCATTAACTTTGTCTCAAACCCTTACCGTGTATATATATATATATATATATATATATATATATATATATATATTCATACAATGGTTCCCCCTCTTTTAATTTCTCTTTCATCTGCAAAAATTCAAACCCTAAATTTACCCACAAACCGACTTTGTTCTTACCTTTCTCACTTTAAAGCTACTCAAAATGGCCAATCCTGATCCCCAAAACTAATCCAATTTTCCAATGCAATTACACAGGCAACACAACCAAGTTGCTTTGTTATCATCTAAGAAAGATCCAGGTTTCTCAGATGTTTGCCGCTTCTTATCTCTGACTAACTACCTCACCGCCCTCACAATAGACTCTCCATTGTATAAAGAACAGCTTTTAGAGTTCTAGAGGACCTGCCAAGAGGTCATCTTGGATGGTGGGAAGGCACTGTCTGCCATAGTGCATGGGAGGACAATATTCTTCACTCCAGCTACCATCAACTCTCATCTAAGGCTGAATGATGAAGAAGGCGATTTGTCCTTCCCTAAATTTGCTGTAAATAACTTATTCCGGTAGATGGGCTATGAAGGGGACTACTTAGTAAGAACCTTCAAAAAGGGTAAGGCCTCATATCAGTGGAAGTACCTCCTCCATGTGGTAATCCACTCTCTATCTAACAAACATAGAGGTTGGGATCAAATTCCTGTGGACTTATCCTATATACTCCATGGCATGGTTCAAGAGGTCAAGTTCAAGTACTCACAGTTTGTTTATACAAACTTGCTTGCCAACGTGGACTTCTTAGAATATTATATGTTCCCTAGATATGTTCAATACATTCTTAATTATGAACTGGGCTCATAGTTATGGGGAACATATAATATTCTTAAACTATGACAGATGAAGCGCGACATCTTCAAAACAATGAGAAAGCCTGGTGTTGGCTTTTGGTCCCAAAAATGTTAGAGCTCATTGCTCAAGGTGACAACTTGGCAACACAAGTCAATGTTGAACCCACATCTTCTAAATCTGCACCACCCGCACAGCCACAAATCACCATCACCTACCAAAGAAAATCTAAACAATGAGATCAGTGTTGAGGTTCCTCATGCTCAGCCTGATGAGATCATTGCCCCGACTTTAAACCTTCACTCTGAGTCTCAAAACTCTAGTGATCAACCTTCAGGGGAAGCTACCATCCCCAGCCTTTAGACGTCAACCAACCAATCCCCAACCTAGAATTCTATTACGATTAGGATATAGATTTCAGTGAGTACCATAAGTCTCTCTTCTCCACCCCTGCACAAGGAGAGATGAGTGCTCCTGAATCAACTATATCTAGCCCACATCATCCACCCACAATTGAGGTGGATCTCCCTGAACATGTTCCGGAGGTCCATATGAAAGAGGCTCTCACTTTTGCAAGTGATTACATTATTAAGACCTCAACCATGGCAAACCAGCCCATTGACACTTCTCTTGAAACTGTCATGGTGCTGGGGATATCCAGCAGCCAAGAAACTCTAGCTGGTGATGAGGAAGAAGACTTTGGTCCTATTTTCTCATCCCCCCATGATTCTTCTGATGAAGATGAGGGGAGTCTGCAACTAAAGGTGCAAAGACAGTTAAAAATATGCACCTATTTAGTTTCAAAGGTGAGTCACCTGGAATCTCAGGTGGCTACCTTTCAAAGAAGGGTCAATGACCAGCAACTTGAAATCACCTATCTCAATAGCAAGTTAGCTAAGAGACCCATCCAGAGGACTCAACCAGGCCCATAAGAACCTGTAGATGTGGTATACTTAACCCTTAGCTCCTTTGTGCAAGACGGTGATGCTACCAATAAGGGGGAGAAAGTCCTACCTACAATCCCAAAACCTAGGAGTTCCTCTTAGAATATTGACATGAAGGACTTACCACCCTCACTTGTAGTTGTCCATACTCAACAACCACCTCAGGTCCACACTGATGTGGACTCACACATTCAAAGCTTGTTTGAGGAGGGTATACCAAGTGCTATGCCTACTCTATCTCACCCTGCTGAAAATCCAATAGTGGGATGGAGGTATGATGCTAAAAGGAGAGCCCTGGTAATCTCTAGGTCTCGGGGACAAAAAGATATCTTCAACTTCTATAGCCTAAGATACTATGAGAGCACCTATTTAGTTGACCTCTCACTTGCCAACCCAAGTCAAAACAGGCAAGCTGCAAGGTTAGTTGATAGGATTCAACACAGGGTGCATGAAGAGTTCAAGCTGAGAACCAAATTATATAGACAGAGTCTAGCAGGCAAGACTGTGGTCAACTGGATGCTGAGATGGACCCTAAGATTAGCTTTGAAGGGGAAACCTTGGCAGAAGGCCCAGTAGTTGAGCCTCTGAACCTTAAGACAGTAACTACTTCAATAGCCATTACTTTCAGTGAGGAACCAGCTGGTGATGGTGTCTCACAGCCTCTCTCTGGCCAGAGCTCAAGTGTAGCACCAAGCAATGAAGGCCAAAGCTCTCTCCACCCTGAGTCACACAGGCCTGTGAGTGACAAAGGGAAGAGGAAAATGACCTCTGAAGAGATTGAGTTGGAGAAGAGAGACATGAAGAGGAAGGCAAAGGGAGATAGTTCAAGTGGGCCCCTTAGCTTTATGGAAGCTGCTATCAAGGTTGCCCCCAGGCCAAGCAGTCAAGATGATAAGTTAAGCGCAGCTAGATTGAATTATTTGGGATCCAGGAACTATAACATTGATGAACTCATCTCTCTCCCCTTGGATGAACTAAGTGAACTAGCTGACATGGGAGTGTCAAAGGAGTGGAAGGAGGCTGAGGATGTAGAATTGCTCCTCAAAATCAAAGAAGAAAGGAGAAGAACAAGATTCTACAAATATCCTACTCTATCCCCAGTTCAGGAAAGTCCTAAGGCAGAGGATGTGGATACTAAGCAACAAACTTAAGTAAGTAGGGAACAAGACAGGCAAAACATGATAAACTACCTGAGTACCATAGGTATCTATCAGGTAGCAGTCCTTTTTCCCTTATTATATGAATACATTGAATTTGAATACATCAAGCAGCTTGAGCAACAAGTGCAAAAAGCAAAAAAAGCTACAAAGAGGAAGATGTGGGAAGAGGCTGCGAGGTCAAGAGCCACCATCAGAGCAAATCAGAAGAAGTCTGCTGATAAACAAAAGATGGTGAGCTTCTTGAAGCTGTATGGATTCTTTGGAAGGAGACTTGGTCCAATGTCTCTATCCACTATGGATGAGCACATTAGAGTGATCAAGAGGAAGATCAAAAGGGGTGAGCTGGTTGACTTGCATTCTCCATCAAGTCAGGCTACACCTGAAGTTGAGGTCAAGGTTGAACCCCATGAGGCAACACAACCTGGACCTAGTGCTGCATCACGGCCAGTTTCATCTTTTGATCCACAGTAGGGTCCTGATCCTTCTCCTTCTGAACCTATAAAGGACGAGGACCCAACTAAGAAGGACAAACAAGAACAATCTGGTACTGCAGGCCAGTCATCTCAATTAAAGTACAAAAAGAGGAAAAGGATGGCCATAAGAAGGGACAAGAAGAAGAAGAAGAAGAAGTCCAAGGCATCCATCTCTGCACCTTAGGATGGGTCAGAACATCCTAAGGGTGCCCAAGAAGAGGCTGCTCAACAAAGTCCACTTATAGTAGAGCCTCGTGCTGTTGAGAGACCCATCTTGTCTTGGGTATTTGCTACTAACCCACACAAATGGTATTTGACTAGAGATCAACGAGGTCAAGAAATTTACTTTTGGCAAAACATTCTTGATCTCCCTATGCATGATCTCTATGACATGAGGAGATACTTTAAGAGTCTGAGGAATCCTGTCCAACTGATCATAATGGGAATGGTCTTGATTCTAATAAGGACTATCACAAATGAAGATCAAGACTCAAAGGTCTCTTCAGTTTCGGTAGCATCAGCCTAGGGGAGTTTGGAAAGAATACACATAAAGGCTGATGAAACCAAAGAACAAACAAAAAGCTCTCAGCATGCATATGTGAAGTACTAGGAAAGTACTTCAGAAGATTTGATATAACTTAGTGAATTATGCTAAGTATCAAATCTTCTGAAGCCAAAAGACCAATTCTTCTGAAACCAAAGATAAAGCCTTCTGAAGCTTTAAAGACAACGTCTTCCGAAGCCAAAGAATGATTTCTTCTGAAGACAGAAGCATGTCTTCTCTGACTTACTTTTTACAAAAGCAGAAACACCTTTCCACTGCCATCTCTGAAGACTTACTAACTAGCATGAGTTGGTGAAAAGTCCATGCTTTTGTTAACTGTAGATAAAAGTGTTGAGTCTGTAACTTTTCATCTATGTACTTTTATCCTTTTTGTAATATATTAGGATATAAGCTATGGCATGTCATAGTCACTAGTCAAAAGGCAATCTGCCTTTTGACTTTACATTGATCTTGTTGTCTAGATTAGTGTTTCCAGCTGGCCTTCAAAGTATGATCGGCTGTAGGATGTAGTATAAAGTATCTCAAGTACTTGTATTTAGATGATAAGCTTTGTAACACTTGTAAGAACTTGATAGGAAAATACAATATTCTTGAAAACCATATACTATCTTGTTCTTGTTCTTGTTATTTTTCTTTACTTGTGTTCTTTGTTTTATCCTAACCTGTAAGGCCCCGTTCTCGGGAAACCCCACAGTTGGTCATTCATAGCACTTTACATATTTAAAATACATGGAAGTAAGAAATCATGGCAGCATAATAGTTAAACAAAAACCATTTAATGCATTAATTATGCCAAGAAATACATCGTTGTTACAAGTTTCAAAAGAACCTTTAGTTGTATTACAAGACAAAAATATCATTTATGCATAACATGGATGCCAGTCTTTATTTACCAAGTAACTTCAACCTCCAGCACCTCCCGAATATGACCGGCATGCTCTTCTTCACTCTTCGAATAAATCAGGATATCATCAATAAACACAATCACTGATTTATCTAGCATAGGCTGACACACCTGATTCATCATATCCATAAAAGCAGCTGGCACGTTGGTTAAACCAAAAGACATAACGAGAAACTCGTAGTGTCCATAACGCGTACGAAAAGATGTTTTAGGAATATCCTTCTCCATCACCCTCAGTTGGTGGTACCTTGATTGGAGATCAATCCACGAGAACCAAATGGCACCTTAGAGCTGATCAAACAATTCATCAATCCTTGGTAACGGATACCGGTTCTTCATAGTCAATTTATTCAGCTCACGGTAGTCGATGCACATCCTCATGCTACCGTCCTTCTTCTTCACAAACACGACCAAAGCACCCCACGGAGAGATACTCGATAGAATGAACCCCTTATCTAATAACTCTTGCAGCTGAGTCATCGATTCCTTCATCTCGGAGGGAGCTAGATGATACGACGCCTTAGCGACTGGTTGGGCACCAGGTATCAGATCGATCTGGAACTCGATCTCGCGGTCAGGTGGTGCACCTGATAGATCTTCCGGGAATACGTCAGGGAAGTCACACATGATCGGTACGTCCGAAAATTGTGGTACTAACGCATCCACATCCTTCACATAGGCTAGATAGACACCACATCCACGCATCATACACTTCTCTGCCACAACTATCAGAATTACGTTCGGGATCGTACCAACGCTATCGCCGTAAATCGTCACCGAACTCCCATCGGGCGAGGTCAATCGAATCATCTTCTTGTGACACGTGATGTTTTCATCATAGGCTACTAGCCAATCCATCCCTAGGACTACATCAAATCCGCCTAAGGGCATCACGAACAACCTAGCAGAGAACCTATGGCCTTCCAACTCTATGTCAAAATCCTCTACCACATCAGAAATCCTGGTAGACTTACCAATGGTAGTTTTTACATCAAAGGGCTCATTAATCTTCCTACTCCTAATGGGCAACTTACCACAGAAGGCAACATAAATAAAACTCCTACTAGCACCGGAATCAAAAAGCTCAGAGGCACAAGTTTGGTTTACTAGGAATGTACCTGACACAACCTCGGGGTCTACCCTAGCCTCCTCTCGGGTCATAGTGAATGCCCTGGCCTTCACCCTCTGCCCTTCCTTCTCAATCCCCTTCGTTGCCCTAGAGCTCTCAGCCCTCGACTTCTTGCAGTCTCTGCTCATGTGCCCCGTCTCGCCATAGTTGTAATACCTCACCACACGACAATGCCTTGCCATATGGCCCTCCTTCCCACACTGAAAGAAGAGATTCGATCCCCACTTACATTCTCCCACATGGTCTCTCCCACACTTCCTGCACACCTTCACCCCTACATTGGTTGCAGCCACCTTACGACCCTTTACCTTCACCTTTTTGCCTGTGGGAGTGAAACCACCACTACCAAAACTTTTTTCACTCTAGTTCTTCCCTCTCCTTTCATCTTCCCTTACGGACCTAATGACCCCAATCACCACGGATGGAAAAATCGTGTGCATGACTTGATGGACCACCTCAACTATAGCCTCCTTCACTAAGGCCTTCAGATTAGCGCTCTCATCCCCACCTTCATGGTGATGAAGCTCGGGCTCTTCTGGTGCCATTTTGGCAGTCTTAGCCCTATTCCTCGTGATACGTGACCCAACACCACGTCCACCACGACCTCCACCTTGGGAAGCCTTCGAAGATCTACCACCAGCCATCTCTAAGCGCTATAAGATTCAAACACCAACACGGCCATTCAAGATAGTAGCTCAGATTTTGTCAAGTATAGTAAGTCCCTAATTACAGTGGCCAGTTGTGATTAGCCACTTACTTTACTCTTCATTCTCGAAGCATTTCCTATCCTGACTATATCAGTATCCAAATCTACTAAGGGCACATAAATCAAATAGCACACGCACATAATACCGGTTAACTTTAAGAAAATTACCTGATGGCACATAGGTACTTGGGCTGGCATCCCTCCATTTGGTCCCATTTTCAGTTTAAGTTTAGGTTTTGAAAATAATTTACCCAATTCTTTTAAACTTGGCTCTGATACCAACTTGTAAGGCCCTGTTCCCGGGAAACCCCACAGCTGGTCATTCATAGCACTTTACACATTTAAAATACATGGAAGTAAAAAATCATGGTAGCAGAATAGTTAAACAAAAACCATTTTATGCATTAATAATAAATTTTATGAAGAAATACATCGTTGTTACAAGTTTCAAAAGAACCTTTAGTTGTATTACAAGACAAAAATATCATTTAGGCATAACATGGAGGCCAGTTTTAATTTACCAAGTAGCTTCAACCTCGTGCCATCCCCAGCAACATCATTACCTGCCAACTGATATGCATATACAAAGTCAGCGTTGTTGAGTGAGTTCTAGTTTTGATAATATATAAAATATACATTTTGTAAGCTTCACTTGGTGTTCATTCATCATTATACATAACCATTCGTTAAGAGATTCATTATCTTTCTTTCTTTCATTATCTTTCTCTTTCATTAACTAAGATTACACAAAGGAAGAGCCTACATTGTTGGTTGGCAACAGATGCCGAACCCCTGCCAGTACATGTTTATCATGGTAGCTAACCTCGGACAGTTGACCCACACTGCTAGGCATGAAGCCTGCTCATGAATACGGGTCCCATTTATTCATTGGTCAATCACAAGGATTAGACCCCAGATGTGCACCCTTTAGGCTGAAACAACCGTACATCAGTTGAGCAAACGACACCCAGGGTCATGAACCTCCATTCATTTTGCTTGCAAGGATTTCCATTTAATATAAGGGCCCGGGGGTAACATTCATTAGGTTACACTGTCTTTCTTTTATTCCTTTGTGACCACTTATTTATGAATAATACTTTTAAGATATCTGGTCATTAGAATCACATAACATGAAATATTATTATTCATAATAGCAGCACATAAGAAAAAAAACAAACAACAGAAACATTAAACAAGCATAATCTTCCACTAAACATAAGTACTTAGCACTTAAATTCTATTTCCAAAATTCAGAATAAACCCAAGTGTTCATGGCGTATGAATAAGGTATACAGCGGATGACTTATGTACTAAGTGCCCACAGCGGACCGCCAAAGTCCACAGCGGACCGCCAAAATCCACAGCGGATGGCTACAGGTCCACAGCGCATGAATAAGACACTAAGTGTGTCCACAGCGAATGACTAAGGTTCATAGCGGATGAATTAGACATTACAAGTGTCCACAACGGATAACCATAATCCATAGTGGACAGTCTTAAGTATTTAAAGATCCACAACGGATGACTAATCTCCACAGCAGACATGCATGCATACTTAAGTGTCTACAGCGGACATGCATGCATACTTAAGTGTCTATAGTGGACAAACAATGTCCACAGCGGACGGTCTAGAACACAAGTGTCCACAATGGATACTTAGTGTCCACAGCGGATGGCATGAATTATCCTCCTAAGTGTCCACAGCGGACATTCAAAGCCCACAGCGGACAGTCATCCAAATACTTATGTTCTGCTTATGTAAATTCTAGTTCCATACAACACTTTTAAATGTATACTTAGCATAGATCTATCAGATTCACACATAGCACACTCATTTATCATCACAGAATCATGGAAACACATGCAACATTCGTATAAAGTTATCATTTTCATAAAAAACATAAATTTTGTTTAAGAAATATCTTTGTAATACACATACCAGCCCCAAACAAGTAGAAAACAAGAAAAAGAGGGGATCTAGAACTCACCTTAAACAGCTTTCGAGCCAACACAACAAACCTGAGAGCAAACCTAGAGTTCTAACACCTAAAAACACTAAAAAAAGCAACTAGACACATAGAAACACATAAAAATAGGTCCTAAAGCTTGAACCCGACTGAAACTGAGGAGAAAACACCTTAAAATCTCACATTTTTAAAGATTTCTTTTACTTTTTCACTCTAGAACCTGATGGGAGCTTCTTTCTCTCACTCTAGCCGTATGATTTGAGTGCATGGGGAGAGTGTATGGGCGGCCTTACTTTCTTTTTAAACCCTATTATGGGTCGGTTTGGCCCTTGTACACTTTTAACCCTCGCTTGTAAAAATAAAATCCTATTTGCTCCTTACTTTTCTTTTGTTTTCTTTTTTTGAAATTTCCGGGTGTTACGTAACCGGTTCCCTATTTGATCTGCTAAGTGTTCTAAGTCTCTCCACCATGTGAAACTGTTGCATTGACCACCCTTCAACGGTCTTGCATACCTCACAGCCAGCAAGCCAGATATCGTGTTTGCCACATGCATATGTGAAAGATATCAAGCCAACCCCAAGATGTCACACTTGGTTGTTGTTAAGAGGATTTTTCAATACCTCAAAGGAGCTCCCAAGCTGGGACTTTGGTATTCAAAGAATTCTGACTTTAATCTGTATGCTTATACAGATAGTATGGTGGTTGCAACATGACTGTAAAGTCTACATCAGGGGGATGTCAATTCCTTGGTGCAAGGATAGTCTTATGGCAATGCAAGAAGCAATCATGTGTGACTACATCAACTGCTGAAGCTGAATACATAGCTACTGTAAGCTGCTATGTTCAAGTGCTTTGGATTCAGAATCAAATGCTGGACTATGGATTCAACATCAAAAAGATTCCCATCCATATAGACAACAACAGTGCTATCTCTATTATAGAGAGTCCTATGCAACACTCAAAGACAAAGCACATTAACATCAGGTATTATTTGATAAAAGATAATTTAGAAAAGGGATTGATCAAACTAGTCAAAGTTAACACAAATGAATAATATGTTGATCTATTCACAAAAGCTTTTGATGAATAGAGATTTAAGTCTCTTGTATCAGCTATTGGGATGATTAACATTGAGTGGATTTTTCTTAAATTAATTTCAAGATAATTTTTTCAAATATGTATGTCTTAAGTTGTCTATATCATCACTCATATAAGCCCAGTTTAACTTGGGAGAAAATTTTTCAAAATGATATTCCTTAGAATTTCGAAAATTAAAGATATATTTTCTTTCGAAAGACATTAAGTTGACTTCGGAAGAAAATTACGTCTTCAAAACTAATAACTACTTACTAGGAAATTTACCTTCGAAGAAATTCAGATTCATCTTCCAAACCTTAAATATGCTTTTAAGTACTTATATATTCTAAAGGACAATTTTCTTACGAAAGCAATTAAGTTTCTGAAGTTTTATTCATCCTTTAAATAAAGTTTCAGAAGTTTAATATCTTCCAAATCCAAATATATCTCGGAAGCAAATTACTCTAAGTATTTTCCTTCCGAAGGAATTATTATCAAGCTAAGTAATATCTTCCGAAGTCAAATTGGCTTCGGAAGTTTTCTCAAAACTTTCGAAAACAAATTACCTTTGAAAGATTTTATACTTCCAAGATAACTAACTTTTTCGGCACTTTTTCAGAGGTGGGATCGACATCCGGATTTCAAAGTTTATCCATTTGCATTAACTTTATCTCAAATCCTATCATATAAACATCCTTACAACGGTTCCCCCTCTTTCTTCTTCCTCTTCATCTGCAAATGTTCTAACCATAAATTCACTCATAAACCCTCTTTGTTCTTAGCTTTGTTCACTCTAAAGCTTACTCAATTGCCCAACCTTGAACCCCAAAACCAACCAAATTTTTCCATGCATCCTCACAAGCAATATAATCAAGTTGTTCTGTTATCGTTTGAGAAAGATCCTGCTTTCTCAAATGTTTACTGCTTTCTTACTTAATCATCCTACCTCACCGCACTTACTATTAATCCTCCACTGTATGAAGAACAACTCCTTGAGTTCTAAGGACCTGCTAAGAGGTGATCTTGGATGTTAAGAAGGCATTGTCTGCCATAGTGCAGGGGAAGACAGTTTTCATCACCCCAGCCACAATCAACACCCATCTCATGCTGGATGAAGAATAAGGAGAACTGTAATTTCCCAAATTACTGTAAATGAGTCGTTCATGCAGATGGGCTATGAAGGGTACTTCACAGTCAGTACCTTCAAAAAGGGTAAGGTCTCCTACCAGTGGAAGTACCTCCTCCATGTTATTCTACATTCATTATCTAACAAACATGGTGGATGAGACCAGATTCCTAAGGACTTATCCTACATAGTCAATGGAATGGTTCAAGGGGTTAAGTTCATGTACTCCTAGTTTGTCTATTCAAACTTGCTTGCAAACTTGGACTCTTTAGAGTACCACATGTTCCCTAGATATGTTCAACACATTCTTAACTGTGAACTTGGCTCACAGTTAAGGGGAATAGGTGCTACTCATAAATTAGGACAGATGAAGCCTAGCATCTTTTAAATCATAAGAAAGACCACAGTTGGCTTCTTAAGGGTAGAACCAGCCCTGGTCCCAAAAATGTTAGAGCTCATTGCTCAAGGTGACACTTTGATAGCACTAGTGAATGTTGAACCCATACCTTCTACATCTGCACCACCCTCACATCCTCAAATAACCATAACCTACACAAGAAAATCCAAATGAACCCCTACTCAGTCTATTCAGATTAAGCAGGTCCCCATACAATCACCCATGCAGGAGGAAATGGAACCAAGAGCTACCACTTCCCCTGAGGAGCAAACCACTCATTCACTTCTTTGATCAGTGCTGAGATTCCTCATGCTCAGCCTGATAAGCTCATTGCTTAAGCCTCAAGGCATTACTCTAAGTCTCAAAACTCAAGTGATCAACCTTTAGGGAAAGCTCCCATCCCCAGCTGTTAGACTTAAACAAACCTTTCCTTGACCTCTAATTCTATAATGACAAGTATATGGTTTTAGTGAGTACCATGAGTCTCTCTTCTCCTCCCCATCTCAAGGAGAGATGAGTGATCCTGAATCACCCATATCTAGCCCACATCATCCACCCCTAACTGAGATGGACTTCCCTAAACATGTTTAGGAAGTCCATATGGAAGAGGCTCTTACTTTTGCAAGTGATTACATCATTAAGACCTCAACCATGCTAACCCAGCCCATTGACACTTCTCTTGAAGCTGTCATGGTGCAGGGGAAATCCAGCATCCAAGAACCACAAGCTGGTGGTGAGAAAGAAGACTTTGGTCCTATTCTCTCATCCCCCCATGATTCTTCTAATAAAGATGAGGGGATTCTACTACTAAAGATGCAAAAACTGTCAAAAACAGGCACCTATTTAGTTTCAAAGGTAAGTCACCTAGAGTCTCAGGTGGCTACTTTGCAAAGACAGGTCTTTGATCAGCAACTTGAGATCACCGATCTCAAGGGCAAGTTAGCTGGGAGACCTGTCAGGCAAACTCAACCAGGTCCATAAGAACCTGTGTATGTGGGGGACCTAAACCTTAGCTCCCCTATGCAAGAGGGTAATGCTACCAAAAAAGGGGAGAAAGTCTTACCTGCAATCATAGAATCTAGGAGTACTCCCCAGAGTATGGACATAGAGCCATACCATCCTCACTTGCAGTTGTCCTTACTCAACAACCTCCTCAGGCCCATATTGATATGGATGCCCTGATCCAAAGCCTATTTGAGGAGAGTATACCAAGGGCTATGTCTACCCAATCCTACCCTGCTAATAATCTAATAGTAGGATGGAAGTATGATGCTGATAGAAGAGCCCTGGTACTCTCTAGATCTCAAGGGCAGTAAGAATTCTTCAATTTTCAGACCCTGAGATGTTATGAGAGCTTTCCTCTGGTTGACCTGCCACTTGCCAACCCAAGTCAAACCAAGCAAGCTGAAAGGTTAGCTGAGAGGATTCAGCAAAAGGTGCTTGAAGAGTTCAAAAGAAGATCCTACATATATAAACAGAGGCTAGCAGGTAAAACTATTGGTCAACTGGATATTTAGGTAGACCATAAGATTAGCTTTAAAAGGGAAACATTATTTGAAGGCCCAGTAGTTGACTTGTGAACCTTAAGATGGGAACTGCTTCAGCACCCAGTACCCTTAGTGAGGCACCAGCAGGTGAAGGTGTCTCACAGCCTCTCCCTGACCAGAGCTCAAGTGCTACACCAAGTGATGAAGGCCAAAGCTCTCTCCACCTTGAGTCATACAGGCCAATGACTGACAAAAGGAAGAGGATTATGACCTTTGAGGAGATTGAGGAGGAGAAAAGGGGGAGGAAGAGGAAGGAAAGGTAAGAGAGAACAAGTGAGACCCAAGCTTCATAGAAGCTGCAATCAGGGCTACCCTACGGCTAAATACTCAGGAGGATAAGTTATGGGTAGCCAAATTGAACTACTTGGGGTCTAGGAACTACAACATAGATGAAATCATCTCTCTTCCCTTGGAAGAACTTAATGAACTAGGTGATACTTAAGTGTCCAAAGAGAGGAAGGAAGTTGAGGCCGCAGAGTTGCTCCTGAAGATTAAAGAAGAAAGAAAAATAAAAAGACTTTATAAAGCTCCTACCCTCTCTCCAATTCAAGAAAGCCCTGAAGCAGAGGTTGTGACTGCTGAACAAGAAACTTAGGCAGGTCGGGAATAAGATAGACAAAACATGATAACCTACCTGAATACATAGAATTTTTCTCAAGCTACTAAGAGGAAGATGAGGGAAGAGGCTGCTAAGTCAAGAAGCACCATCCGAGCCAATCAGAAGAAGTCTGCTGACAGACCAAAGATGGTGAGCTTCTTGAAGCTGTATAGGTTCTTCGGAAGAAGACTTGGTCCAATGTATCTATCCACTATGGATGAGCACATTAGATTGATCAAGCAGAAGATAACGAAGGGTGAGCTGGTTGACTTGCATCTCCACCAAGTCAGGCTACACCTGAAGCTAAGGTAAAGGTTGAACCACAAGAAACAACTCAACCTAGACCTAGTGCTGCATCTCAGTAACCTTCATCTTTAGACCCACAGCAGGGTCCTGATCCTTCTCCTTCTAAACTTGTGAAGGAAAGGTACCCAACTGAGAAGGACAAAGAAGGAAAATCTGGTACTCAAAACCAACCTCCTCAGTTAAAATACCGAAAGAGGAAGATGATGGCCATAAGGAGGGACAAGAATAAGAAGAAGAAGTCCAAGGCATCTAATTCTACACCTCTGGATGGGTCAGAACATCATAAGGGTGATCAAGAAGAGGCTGCATAACTAACTCCACTTCATGTACAGCCTCTAGCTTAGAGACCCATCTTGTCTTGGACCTTTTCTACTAACCCAGACATATGGTATGTCATTAGAGATCAAAGGGTTCAAGATATGTACTTCTGGTAAAACATACTTGGCCTTCCTCTCTATGATTTTTATGACATGAGAATATACTTTGAGAGTCTGAGGAATCCTGACCAACTAATGATAAAGGGAATGTTTTTGATTTTGATGAGGACTGTCAACATATGAAGATCAAGACTCAAAGTTATCCTTCAGTTTTTGTAGCATCATCCTAGGGGGAGTTTATAAGAGGTATACTTAGAGGCTGATGCAACCAAAGTTCTTTTAGCATACACATGTGAAGTACAAGGAAAGTTACTTTGGAAGATTTGATACAACTTAATGAAATTCACTAAGTATAAAATCTTCTGAAGCCAAAAGACCAATTATTCTGAAGCCTAAGATGAAGTCTTCCGAAGCTTCAAGACAAAGTCTTGCGAATCCAAGAGACTGATTTCTTCCGAACACAGAGAAGACATGTATTCTCTAACTTGCTTTTGACAAAAGCTTAACCATTTTTCGCTGGTATCTTTGAATACTCACCAACTTATACAAGTTAGTGAAAAGTACATACTTTTGTCAACTGTAGATTAAGGTCTTAGAGCTTGTAACTTTCTACCTTTGTACTTTTATACTTTTTGTAATAGATAAGGATGTGAGCTATGGCATGTCATAGTCACCAGTCAAAAGGCAATCTGCCTTTTGATTTTACATTGATCTTGTTGTCTAGATTAGTGTTCCAGCTGGCATTCAAAGTACTACATTTGTAGAAGCTTTTTAACTTTTGTAAAGTATATCAAGTACTAGTCATTAGAATCAAGCATTTTAACATTTGTAAAAGCACTTGATAGCAATATACGTCATTCTTGAAAACCAATTACTTGTGTTCTTGTTGTGTTCTTTACTTGTGTTCATTGTTTCACTTTAAGCCGGTTCCCTATTTGATATGTTAAGTGTTATAGTCTCTCCAACCTTGTGAAACTGTTGCATTGACCCCCTTCACGGGTCCTGATTATGATTTACTTATGTATATCTATGTTTAATTATAAATCTTTTTACCATAAAAACAAGAGCTCATCAACTTTATTTTGACGTGTTTTGAGTATGTATTTCAAGAAATTATCAGATTATAAGAGGGAGTCTAGTCACCCCAAGCATTGGATTTACAACTTTGAAATCAAGATTTATTACCCTTAAAAGACTTATCCTAGAAGAACAATTCAAGAACCAAGACGAGCTATACAAGAAGACTATCTTGAGGAATAGACGAACATAGCCCTATAACCTTCACAAATCATTTAGATATGTATATGAAAAGTTGTAATAGAATATATTTATTTTTATTATTCATGTAAACCAATAGCTCATTTTCATTACCTACATACTTACCATTGTGTTTGTTTGACCAAGATAAATACCCTTAAGAAATACTTAGTACAACTTATGGGACACCTCATACTTGACTAGTAAGGAGTATGGCTGCTTGATGGGAACAAAACTTGAATTAGGTGTATGGATGATATAACGCTATCCATTTCGAAAATTGTTGCTTGCACACACCACTTATCCTTATGAAGGCATTATTGTGGCAATATGGCTTTATACTTCTATTTAGACTTTATAACTTAGTCTACTTTAGACTTTGTAAATAAAGAAAATGATAAGGAAATGTTAGTGTTCTCGTGTTCAAGGAAATATGAAACACAATCAACTATTATCGGTTAAGTGTAAGTCAAGAAGGGTTAATCTTTTATGTTATTTAACGCAATGCTATCTAAAGGTTTTTATTAGCTATTATCCAATGCGGCTTAGTGATTAGTAGCAATCTATAGGTTTTGGTTAGTGTAGACGTAAGGTACTTTTAAACTGGCTCCAGGAATCACCGGGGCGGCTAAACCTATAACGAAGTGGATCAAGTACACGTGTCGTACATCCAAGTGATAACAATTATCACCAATTCTAACTGTTAATACAACACATATTTGATTGCATGAAGAGTAGGACCTACTTGCGTAGTTTAAGTGAAATCATCAATACCCACTGAATTCTCACATTTACAATTAGATATTATTTAATGTGGCTTAGTGATTAGTATCTAATTCACCAATGTCAGGGCTATAATCCAAGACCTCCAAAAGAGGCAAAACCTCTCACATCTTCCTTGAACCATTAGACCAATAGATCATTGGCATGCAATCTATAGGTCTTAGGTTTGAACCCAATACCACCCTCTAAGAAGCAAAACCTCTATTAAATGGGCTAGGCACACATTAACAGGTTTCAAGTTGTCTATTATAGTACTAATTTCATGTATCAATCCCCGTAGTATATTTTGTGCATGGAAACTAGTGTACGTTATAGGTTGAGTGTCGGTTTCAGGAAAGTCTAAGTAGCTTGAAGGGTTGTATAATTCCATGGCATGCAAAAAATATACGAGGGGGTGTTCTATATGATTTCATACATCTACACGCCTTCCATGTGACCGTATGATGTGTTACTAGGGTTGAGTTGTATAATGTTGTTATAAACATAGCTAAGGTAAACTGGTAAACTCTAAATATGTTGGATTTTGGTTTTCTATGGGTTTAGTGTGCAGTAACTTGTACCCGGTTTGATATGCATGTATACGTATATATAATTACGTTAAAACTTCTAACTAACTCCAAATATCAAGATATTGGTTGTAGCATGTTTATGAGGTCATATGCATGTTAAGTACACGTATATAAATGTATGGCGTTGTGTAAACTAGATTATGCTAAATGGTGTGTGTATAAACATTGTCACGTATGCATGTATATATAATATCTATGCATGGATCATGCATATATATAGGCATGAAATTATATCACATAGAATTATAATTATCTATACTTTTTTTGCCAAATATGAGGCTTGTAAATTTGATAGAGACTTTGCCTTCTATAAGGGAGGTTATGGTTTGAAACCCAAAGATGACCGGGCCACATCTCCACCCAAACCTCCACTACAAGGAGACTGTTGCGACGGATTGAGAAATAGAGAGGAACCGGATTATGAAAGGTTGTCGGCAGGAGGGGAGATCACGTAGACGACGAGGAGCTAGTGAGTGCCCTGTTATTCGGTCCTTGTTTTTTGGCTTTCGTTTTCAAGAAAATATATATACATGGCATTGCATTGATTTCTTTAGTATGGTTTTTCTCAATTTTTGAAGTCTAATATGACTAACTCGATAATCAAGCAAACAATTTGAATTTCAATTGAGGTTGAGCTTGATAAAATATTTCAATTCATTTTATGTTTTTCTAACTATTTATTTTAATTTAATTTTTTTATTACTTAATTAATATTTTAGTTGTTCATAATATTTAACAAATACATTTTGAATGTTAAATTTACCTACGTAATCCAATGATATCTTTTAGATGTTTGGGTCTGCATTTAAGAGAAGTTTGAGTTGCATACGGAAGGGGTTTCTTTTGCATGTCAAATATATAATATAATTAAAAGGATTCAATTGATACATCTTGAGAAACTTTTGTTTGAAATAAATAACTTAGTTAAATAGTTCGAGGAAGAAGAGATATGTTCTTTTATATTTATTATTATAATCTTCATTCTTAATAAATTTTTGAAAATTTTAATATCATTTAATCTAATTTTTAAGCAAACTATATTCATAATGTATTTCTTTTAATATAGTAAAACAACTTATTTTACATATATTCTAAAAAATTATTGTTTTCAAGATGTAACGGGAGGACCCGCGGCAATGTGCGGGTTTACGATTCTAGTTATAATCAAACATGGATTACGTAAAATAAATAATTTTACCCGTAAAATTTGTAGGTATCAGAAGATTTGTAGTTGTTTCAATAAAAGACCTTTCTCATGCTAGTTAAGAACTTCAGGACCGAGAAAACCGGGGCCCCTAAATCAGTGGGCTTTTTTTAACGAAATAGATAAACTTTCTTTGGTTCTCCTCACAAGTCCAACGTTAATTTCCCATTTAAAAGAAATTTTTACCTCTAAAAATGTATTTTTATCATACAAATTTTTCACACCAAATTTTACAACCTCTTCTACTCTCTGTTAAATTCTACTTCTCACTACACTAGATAAACACAGTGGAAGGATCAACCCAGTCGGACATACAACAGAAAAAAATAATCGAGCTTAGAATTCACACTAAAAGACTATTCTAGTTAAACCGGTTTGATATTGGAACCGGTACTGCAACAAAGCGTGATGTATCATAACACTAAGACAAGATGAAGTTTATTTTTATTTTTTTAATTTTTTTAAATTAATATAACAAAACAAAACTTTTTTCAGTTTGTATTTTCTAAATTAATGAAGATTCATTTATTTATTTATTTACTTTTACAATAAATTTGAATCTCTAAATTTAAAAAATAATTTAAAGTGACATGACATATTTAAAAATAAGAAAAATAGTGAATGGGTACCAATGAAATATGACGAAGATAAAAAAAATGTTTTTTGTTATGCCGTTGATGTCACAACCAACGGTTTTATAGGGTGTATGCAAATACATTTTATACCAAATGAAATCTCTATTTATCCTCATAGATCTTAAATTATGAAATACGATGCGAGAATAGCACACTTGATAGAAGAATTGTCTATTATAATGAAGATTTTAAATCCAGATCCAGTCATTATATAAAATTATTTATTTATAATAGTTTAGAAATATGAGTAATATGGATTTTGTATTTAGAAATAAAAAGAAAGAAATACAATTTCCGCCTAGCATCGTGCGCTGATTTGGTGGATGCATTTATTAGCTGACGTCATCAACGGTGGACCATCTAGAACTAATAAATTGTTATTAAAATTAATGTATTGACCCTTGACTATGCCAATATGCTTCTTCCACCCTCCTTTTTTTTCAATATTCCTGAATTAATTTACGTTTTCTCCTATTCCGAGCATTATTTGCTCCTCTTTGAATAATAGCGTTTTATATAATTTGGAGATAATTATTTCAATCGCGAGAAGTTTTTATTAGTTAGTTAGTTGCAAGTGATGTAACACCATATACAAGTAGATGACATTATATTTCTTTTAGTTCCGATATACAGTATATTATTAACTTATATTTTACACATAAATATATGGTTCATTTTAAGTTGTTTTATAAAGCTTTAATTCTTGTATAATTATCACAAGTCCATGATTAAAGTTTTATGGTTTCAAGACTATGCACTATTAGAGCTATTATTCTAATTTATTTTCAAACGATTATAATTTTGCTGTTAATTATGAGAGTGATGTGTTTCATAAGCCACTGATGGATTCTAAAATTTTTCTTAGTCAAACATGTTTATTAATGGAGTTCTTATTTTATTCATACCCATATCACTCAAAATGCTTGTTGGTTGTTGTACCAAGTGTGTTTTCTGTAAATAAATAATATGTGATTTATCTAAGGTGTTGTAGCTACCCTTAAGAAATCATCATTTATACAACCTAATATAATCAATTAATTTTCTATCATGAACACACATATTTGATTAATTGATTTTATTACCCGATGGGGATTTCACAAGGTCACTAGTCCATTATTTCATTTCATTAATACACACTTAATTGTAAAGTTGTCATCTCATTTAAAGCAAAAGCACCCAAAACACAGCTAGAAAACATTTGGGGTAAGTTTTTTTTTAAGATCTACTGTGTCTCGCATAGAAAAATATATGAGATTAATACAAGGTGTAACAAAGAAAACTTCCTTGTAATTTGTTTTTAGGACAAATGAAAAACTAAAATATTCCGGGTGATCTAATGTAGATTTGGATATAGGAACCGCGTAAATTTATGGAAGTTTTGTGTAGATGTCCTAGAAAGACATTTGAATAAATCAAAGTCATGTGGGTTGTACATCCTCAATTCTATATCAAAATTAAAAACCCAATTATTTACTTATCCAACAAGTGAAGTCACCCAAACAGAACCTTCCACATAAATTATGATGAACATTCACATCATCTAATAAATTGCAAACTTTCATATAAACCTTCATTCTCTAAAAATAAACCTTCAAAAATTATGTCTTTCATTTGTGGTTATTCTGGCAACCAAGAAGATGATCTTGAAGACCTCTGCATTCTGCCTCAAAGAAAACCAAGAAGAAGAAGAGGCAATAAAAACAACAAGAACCCGTATTCGAACCGCGGGCTTGATAAATTTGAAGCTCTTTTGGCGGATCTTGATGGGAAGAGACAGATGATCTATACGAAAAAGGGTTCCGAAGATGTCTCGTTGGTTCGATTTGTGTATTCAAACTCAAATGGCGTGAGACCGATTGTTGTCAAGATTAAACATCATAAAAAGCAAGTCAAAGATCACAATCATAAACTCCAAAACATCAAAACGCCTATGGTATCTCTGATGGATAGCAGAACTAGTAGCAATAACAGTAATAGTCCTAGCGGTGATGCAGTGGTGCTACTAGCGAAACCATCGACCGATTGCAAAAAGAGTATCACTTTTGGTCATTTGAGAAGGAAGTTGGGTGGATGGTGGAGGCCTCGGTATAGTTTACCCTTTTTTATGATGTTGATTTTGGTGTTCTTGGTGTTTTTCACGCGATCTTTCGCGATATTCTGCACTTGTATAGGATGGTATATTGTGCCGACGATTAATGGAACGTATGAAATCCCAAAACGGGCAAAGAAAGCCGAATATTCAAGAAAATTCAGCGAGAAGATGGTAAAATCAACTCATGGCCTTGTAGTATAGAGGTATTGGTGTTTTATCAACAAAAATAATATGAGTTTAAATCCTTATAAATATAAAGTTAAGTAAAATTAAATTAAAAAAAAGGCTTATAGGAAAGGCAAAATCTTCGTTAGACCGTGTACTATCAACACATAACCCCATAGCGCGAAGACGTTTTTTTAATGGATCTGAAAATTGTATCTTTTGTTTCTTCTGAAAAATTTGATTGTAATTTTCTGTGTGGATTCTTGTACATTCTTAATTTCTTTTGTCTTGTTTTGTTACACATTTAATTTTCGGACCAAGTAGTTAGAACGTCAATTTCGTTTGGTCTGGTTTCTAGAAATGTTAAATGAAACAACTACATTAGTTTTAGTATTTTTTTTATCCTGCTTCAATTCAAAAGATATGTGTCATTTTAATCGAATCCATTTATTTGTTTACCAGCCGAGACTACATCCTAATTTTATCAGAAGGAAACCCATAAATAAAAAATCTTATGGCTTAGCCTATAGTATTTTGTTATAGAAAATAAAAAATAATATCCACCTTTCCAATCGGGGCTCTAATCGGCTCCGTTGCCACCCAAATTTTACCCACATCCATTCTAGGCAAAATCGCCACACCCACTGTCGCTCACTTTTCAATTCGTTAAGAACAAAATCTACCCTAGAATTAATAGTTGAGATGGCAACAAGGACAGTTACCTTTGTTGCAGCACCTCGTTTCTTCTCTCCCGACACTTGCTCCAACATTGGAGGAATGCTCGACGATTCCTTATCTAAAATCAACTTCGTCTCACGCTACTAGAAAACTATACCTTCATTGATGGAAAAATATTGACGAGTTATCGGTGGGATCGATCATAAGGCATGTCAATAAATTTTTATAAAAAAATTCAAGGACCTGTGATGATGTTCCTACCACAGTGATCCATCGTTGTTGATGTTCCTATCATCATTATCAGAGCTTAAGCACTCCTATAAGGGGGGCTGTGGGCGAAATCAAATTTTTTTAAGGGGGGGCGAACTCAATGTATATAAACAAATTTACACTATCGGGCCAAAAATTTACACCATCGAACCAAAAATTAGCACTACTGACGAAAAACAAGATGGGGGGGGTGGGTGGGTATGTACTTAGTCTGTTATAATTTTTTTTTGGTGATTTGCCAGTAAAGTATTCTATATATACAGATTTTAGTTTTTAAAAGTAGTAAACATAAACACCTGTTATAAATGGCTAAGCCTATGCATTTAAAAGTGTGGAATATCATTGTATGGGCGTTGTATGTACTTAATCTCCTAAGAACACCTGTTCCTAAGGGACGTGTAAATCATGGGTTACTAGTTCCGTCACCTCCCAGCCTCACCTCACTAGTGAATGGTAAGGTACTCAAATGACTCACTCACCTCCCGGTCTCGCTAATCACAACACACCTTAAAGTATGAAGGAGTAATCTAATGTTGTTGACAATAACTCAAATTTGCTAATAAATTAGGTTACTAAGTGAGGATCTCCTTCCGGACTCACCTTTACCTAAAAACCTAAGAATTAGACAAACCGACACTCTATCTCCTCCCGGCTCAAAAGTGGCAAAACACTAAATTCAAAGATTCACACGGTTTCTTATAGGGTTATCTAAGACAAGAAACCACTAGATTTTTACCACTAACATAAAGTCTATGGATATTACGAAAAAAAACCTAGATTTGAAACTACTAAAGCAACAAATCAAAGTAGCACGCAAAGCAACTCATACAAGTCAATTACTAAGAGCATTTAAATGCATTATCATCATCAACACAAAGATTTTTTACCAAACTATTGAACCATATTTATTCATGCCCAAAACTAAAAATTATTATCATAAATATTTATCATCTGACCTAGGTAGCATAAATGTTTAGCTACTCATCATGTATAAAGCATGAAACACATTAAATTCAGTAATTAACAACTAAAAATCATAATCATAAATATTCATTATAAATATTCATTTTCACTTTTTTTCTTCTAATTCTTTTTTTTTTCTCTTTTTTATTTTATACAAATGCGGATGGTTTGTAAGCTAATGTTGGTGCATTAAATTACACGTGTAATAAATGTGGCTGCTTTAGTGAACAAATGCTGATGAGTTACTCACCAAATTCGGTTGAGTTAACTTCAAATACAATTTATCCAACAATAAAAGATGATGAACAGATAATGAACAGATGACAACAACAAACAAGAAAAAGACATTATCATGAATGCGGACGATTACAACCAACAGGCATGTCCGTTTTCTGCATTCAACAGAAAGAAATCCAACAACTAAAATCAACTATGGTCACAAAACCGCTACGTCATTCTAGGATTTGTACAACTACCAGAAACTCTCTGAAAGTCATGATACTACAATCAAAGATGATTCGTTGAACCCGTGCTTGACTACTGAGCGGAACAGATAGACAAACTTTAATCAAGGGGACCAATGGTTATCTAAAGAATG
Organism: Flaveria sonorensis; assembly: GCA_025506505.1. Taxonomy (NCBI): domain Eukaryota; kingdom Viridiplantae; phylum Streptophyta; class Magnoliopsida; order Asterales; family Asteraceae; genus Flaveria; species Flaveria sonorensis. The sequence goes on along the minus strand of CM046431.1, from coordinate 22,630,177 downwards.
TCATATTATCATGTCTTTTCAAGAAGACATGTGACAGAGAAGATCTTCAAGTTCAATGTTATCAAGCATCAGTTTAGGGGGAGTATTATTAGGTTCAACAAGTGAATAAACTGAAGCTTACCAAATGATAATCACAGTCGACTGAAGATCTTATTGTACAAGTTTAAAGACCAAGTCGATCATAACAAGAACAACAATACAAGACAATTCAACATGACAAAGTCAACATCAAGACAAATAGAAAAGTCAAAATTAGGTCATGATGTAACAATAGTATAAATAGACCCACTTATGCATTTTTATAAGTGTGGTTCTTATGTGTGTGTTTCATATGGTGTGAACCACCACCCAAGGAGTATTCCTCCTTTGGGTTGGTTTGATTCCATCTTTCATCTATGATTCTCATTGTAATTTGTTCAGCAACATCAATAAAATCATAACATTATACATTGTTTTATCTCTTTGTTCTTTGGTTCACACACATCCACCCATCTTAATTTTGATTTCTAGATCTGAACGTGATGAATCCTAAGATCCAGGTTCAGTGAATCTAAAATAATGATTCAGCAGTTGACCTGATAGTCACTCAAGCATATGATCAATGAATGGCAAGGGGAAGTGATCCTTGCGGGTGGCATCATTGAGTCTGTGGTAGTTGATGCAAACTCGCCATTCGATGACCGTCCTGGTGGGTATTAATCATTCTTCTCATTCACCATCATAGCCATACCCCCTTCTTAGGGACCACGTGGATAGAACTAACCCATGCAGAATCAGAAATTAGGTAAATCAAGTCGGCATCAAGTAGCTTCAACACCTCCTTCTTTACCACATCCTGCATATTATGGTTCAACCTTCTCTGAGGCTGTACCAACGATCTATACTCCTCTTTTATTAGAATTTTTTGAGTGAAAAAGGAAGGGTGAATACCCTTGATATCTACTAAGTTCCAGGCAATAGCATGCTTGTGCGCCCTCAACACAACCATCAGCCTCTCTTTCTCCTCCTCCGTCAAGCTTGAAGAAATCATGATGGGTAACTGAGATCCCTCACTAAGGAATGTATATTATAAATAAAATGGCAATTCCTTGAGCTTTAGGGACGAGGGTATCTCAACAGATGGTTTCTCCACAGGATTCTCTCTCCCAAACACCTCAGAACACTCAGATCCTATAGATGGCTTATGAAATGGTAATGGTGGATCAAGCTCTATGTCAAACTCGGTCAACTCAATGCCCTCAACATCTACCCCTGACATCTGGGTCTCTACCGACCCACTTCCATATACCTCACCAAGAAAACTACCTACATGTGACATAAGAGTATCTATGAAGTAAGAGTGCCATAATGTTATGGGGTATGCCTCATTGACTGCCTAATAACAAAGGTAACTACATCATCGTCAACAAAAAGAGTGAGCTTACCATCAAGGACATCAATGATGGCTCACACGGTAGCAAGAAAGGGGTGACCTAATATAAGTGGACCTTTAGAATCCTCGTCCATGTCAAGAATGACAAAATCCACCGGAAAAACAAACTTGTCAACTTTGACAAGCATATTCTCTACGATACCATGTGGAAACTTCACAAATCAATCTGCAAGCTGAAGACTCATACGAGTGGGTGTCGGCTATCCTAGATTGAGCTTATAAAATATAGAGTAAGGCATTAGGTTAATAATAGCTCCTAGGTCAGCCAACACATGGCTAATAGTAAGATTGCCGAGTAGACATGGAAGGGTAAACCTCCCTGGGTCGCTCATCTTCTAAGGAAGCTTGTTCTACAAGACTACAGAACACTGCTCACTAAGAGTGACAGTAGACAGCTCCTCGAGTTTCTTCTAGTTTGTAAGAAGATCCTTGAGGAACTAGGCGTGCTTAGGCATGCTAACTAGAGCCTCGATAAAAGAAAGGTTCACATGGAGTTTTTTAAGCATCTCCAAGAACTGTGAATACCGAACAAAGTCGCTCTTAGCTAAAAGTCTACCAGGGTAAGGAGTTGTGGGTTTAAAAACTCTAGGTGGCTCCATATCCTTCTTCTCTCTTAAAGACTCGCTGGACTGTGATGTACTTGTTGGGTGCAGCCTAGGGTGCACATCGCCAGTTGGAGTCTCCAATTCAATCTCCTTGTCAACCAGTTCCTCAACCTCAACCAGTTTCTCTACCTCTAACTTCCTACCACTCCTAGTAGTCACCACCTTGGAAGTGGCATTTGGGTTAACCTGTGTGCTATTAGGGAATGATCATGCATGCCTCTTAGTCATCCTATTGACCATCTCCCCTACCATCCACTCTAGATTCTGAATGGTGGAACCTTGATTCCTAAACATCAGCTCAAACTCCTGGTTTTTCTTCACCTGCTCCTGATGTCTACCATCACCCTGCATAACAATCGATTCTAGTAGTTTATTAGTTCTACTCTTGTTCTCCTCATTCTATTTAAGAATTCACTCAACTCAAACTTAGACTGTCCACTACTTTGTCCACCTATCGGGGTCTGGAATAAACTTTGATGATGCTGAAATCCTAAGGGATTCCCGCCTCTCCAGTTCCAGGTCTGCATGGCTACCATCCAAAGTTATAACCCTTGCCTCGTCCTTTGTTCTAGAAAAAACTCAACTCCACCTCGGATCTTACAGGGTAGTCTACCGTCTCATGCCCACGTCTACAAACCTCACACTTAGAAGTGATCTTAACCTGAATGTCCATTACCATCTTTGCTAAGTCTACTTGGGCAGCTAAGGCTAAGCTAGAATCTACCATGTGAATACCCTTAGCGGCAGTAGTAATGGCCCTAGAGCAAGGCTCAGTGTAAGTACTATTGGCTAGATCCTCTATTATCTTAAGGCAAAAGTTTCACAATGGTTGGAGAAAACAAACAAGAACACTTAACAGAACAAATATGGAACTGGCTTATGAAACAATAAACAAAAGTAAAAAACACAAGCAGAACATAAGTATTTGGTTTTCAAGAATGATGTATATTACTCTCAAGTGTTTTACAATTGTTACAAGGCTTAGTCCTAAGGACTGGTACTTAAGATACTTTATACTACATCCTACAGCCGGCTATACTTTAAAGGCCAGCTGGAACACTAATCTAGACAACAAGATCAATGTAAAGTCAAAAGGTAGATTGCCTTTTGAATAGTGACTATTACATGCCATAACTCAGATCCATATCTATTATAAAAAGAATAAAAGTACAAAGTAGAAAGTTACTGACTCTAAGACCTTAATCTAAAGATGATAAATATATATAGATATCACCAACTTATATAAGTTGGTGAGTCTTAAGAGATGGTAGTGGAAAGTTGTTTAGCCTTTGTTAAAAGCATGTTAGAGAAAGCACGTCTTCTCTGTCTTCGGAAGAAATCAGTCTCTTGGCTTCGGAAGACTTTGTCTTGAAGCTTCGGAAGACTTGATCTTTTGCTTTAGAAGAAATTGTCTTTGGCTTCGAAAGATTTGAAACTTAGAGAATTCCTTAGTGCTTTTGTCAAATCTTCTGAAGTAACTTTCTTTGTACTTTAGTATGCATTCTGAGAGCTCTTTGGTTGCATTAGCCTCTAAGTTAACTCTTACAAACTCCCCCTAGGCTGATGCTACCAAAATATGAGGATAACTTTGAGCCTTGATCTTTATCTGTTGACAGTCCTCATCAGAATCAGGAACATTCCCTTCTTTATTAGTTGGTCTGAATTACTCAGACTCTTGAAGTATCTTCTCATGTTAAAGAGATCATACATAGGAAGGTCAAGCATATTTTTCCAGAATACATCTTGACCACCTTGATCTCTTCTGACATACCATCTATCTGAGTTTGTAGCAAAAGCCCAAGATAAGATGGATCTCTCAGCAGCAAGAGGCTCTACTTGAAGTGGAGTTGGTTGAGCAGCCTCTTCTTGTTCATCCTTTAGATGTTCTAACCCATCCTAAGATGCATATGTGGATGCCTTAGAGTTCTAATTCTTCTTTTGGTCCCTTTTTATGGCCATCCTCTTCCTCTTTCTATACTTTAACTAAGAAGGTTGGTCTTGAGTACCAAATATTCCTTCTTTATCCTTCTTAGTTGGGTCCTTTTCTTTCATATGTTCAGAAAGAGAAGGTTCAACGGGTCAGAAGATGAAGCTGGCTGAGATGCAGTACTAGGTCTAGGTTATGTTGTCTCTTGTGGTTCAACCTTGACCTTAGCTTCAGGTGCAGCCTGACTTGGTGGAGAATGCAAGTCTACCAGCTCACCCTTTTTAATCTTCTGCTTGATCACTCTAACATGCTCATCCATAGTGGATAGAGACATTGGACCAAGTCTCCTTTGGGAGAACCCATACAGCTTCAAGAAGCTTACCATCTTCAATCTGTCTACAGACTTCTTCTGATTGGCTTGGATGGTGGCTCTTGACTTAGCAGCCTATTCCCTAATCTTCCTCTTAGCAGCTTTCATTTCTTTTAACACTTATTGCTCTAGCTACTTGAGGTACTCAAACTCAATGTACTCATATGACAAGGGAAGTAGGTCTGTTGCCTGATAGAGATGTGTGGCACTTATATAGGTTATCATGTTTTGTCTATCTTGTTCCCTACCTACCTGAGTTTCTTGTTCAACTGCCATAGCTATACTTTCAGACTTTCTTGAATTGGAGAGAGGACAGGGGCTTTATAAAGTCTTTTTCCTTTTCTTTCTTCCTTGATCTTAAGGAGCAACTCTAAAGTCTCAACCTCTTTCCTTTCTTTTGATACTTCAGTTTCAGCTAGTTCATTCAACTCATCTAAGGTAAGAGAGATTATATCATTAATGTTATAGTTCCTAGACCCCAAATAATTCAATCTGGCTGCCCTTAACTCATCATCCTAAGTGTTTGGCCTTGGGGCAGCTTTGATTGCAGCTTTATGAAGCACTTGAGCTCTAGCCAGGGAGAGGCTGTGAGACACCTTCACCAGCTGGTGTCTCACTGATGGTATTGGGTGCTAAAGCAGTTCCAATCTCAAGGTTCACAGGGTCAACTGCTGGCCTTCAACTGAGGTTTCCCCTTTGAAGCTAATCTTAGGATCTACCTCAATATCCAGTTGACTAACAGTTTTCCCTGCTAGCCTATATATATATAGCTTTGATCTTATCTTGAACTCTTCAAGCACCCTCAGTTGGATCCTTTCAGCTAACCTTTTAGCTTGCTTGTTATTACTTGGGTTGGTAAGTGGCTGGTCAACTAGAGGAAAACTCTCATAGTATCTCAGGGTTTAAAAATTGAATACTTCTTATTGCCCCTAAGATCTAGAGAGTACCAAGGCTCTTCTCAGTATCATACCTCCATCCTATTATTGGATTGTTAGTAGGGTAGGATAGGGTAGACATAGCCCTTGGGATTCCCTCCTCAAATAAGATTTGAATCAAGGCATTCATATTGATGTGGGCCTGAGGAGGTCGTTGAGTATGGACAACTGCAAGTGAGGATAGTGAGGCCTTTATGTCCATACTCTGGGCAATGTTCTCAGGTTCTGCAATTATAGTTAAGGCTTTCTCTCCCTCTTTGGTAGCATCAGCCACTTGCATAGGTGAGCTAGAGGTCAGGTCCACCATATCCATAGGTTCTTGTGGACCTGATTGAACACGCCTGGTAGGCTTCTTAGCTAGCTTGTCCTTGAGATCGGTGATCTCAAGTTGCTGATTAAGGACCTATTTTTGCATGATAGCCACCTGAGTTTGCACCTTTAGTTGCAAACTCCCCTTATCTTCATCAGGAGAATCATGGGGGGGGGGGTGAGAGAACATAACCGAAATCATCTCCCTCACCACCAGCGTGTGGTTCTTTGCTGTTGGATTTCCCTTGCTCCATGAAAGCTTCAAGAGAAGTGTCAAGGGGCTGGGTTAATATGGTTGGGGTATTAATTATTTAATCACTTTTAAAACTGAGAGCCTCTTCCATATTGACTTCCAGAACATGTTAAGGAAAGTCCACCTCAGTTAGTGGTGGATGATCTGGGTTAGATGTGGGAGTCTCAGGAGCACTCATCTCTCCTTGAGCAAGGGAAGAGAAGAGAGACTCATGGTAATTAATGAATCCCATATCCTCATCATTATAGAATTGGAGGTCAAGGATTGGTCGTTTTAGATACAAAGGCTGGGGATATTAGCTGTCCCCTGAAGGTTGATCACCTGAGTTTTGAGACTCAGAGTGAAGGCTTAAGGCTTGGGCAATAAGCTTATCAGGCTGAGCATGATGAACCTCAGCTACTTGAGGTACTCAAACTCAATGTACTCATATGAAAAGGGAAGTAGGTCTGCTGCCTGATAGAGACATGTGGCACTTATATAGGTTATCATGTTTTGTCTATCTTGTTCCCTACCTACCTGAGTTTCTTGTTCAACTGCCATAGCTCTACTTCAGGACTTTCTTGAACTTGAGAGAGGATAGGGGCTTTATAAAGTCTTTTTCTTTTTCTTTCTTCCTTGATCTTGAGGAGCAACTCTACAGTCTCAGCCTCTTTCCTCTCTTTTGACACTTCAGTTTTAGCTATTTCATTCAACTCATCTAAGGGAAGATAGATTATATCATCAATGTTATAGTTCCTAGACCCTAGATAATTTAATTTGGCTACCCTTAACTCATCCTCCTGAGTGTTTGGCCTAGGGGCATCCTTGATTGCAGCTTGCATGAAGCACTTGAGCTTTAGCCAGGGAGAGGCTGTGAGACACCTTCACTAGCTGGTCCAATCTCAAGGTTCACAGGGTCAATTGCTGGCCATCAAATAAGACTTCCCCTTTGAAGCTAATCTTAGGGTCTGCCTTAATATCCAGTTGACTAACAGTTTTCCCTGCTAACCTATATGTATATAGCTTTGATCTTATCTTGAACTCTTCAAGCACCCGTAGCCGGATCCTCTCAGCTAACCTTTCAGCTTGCGTGTTATTACTTAGGTTGGCAAGTGGCAGGTCAACTAGAGGAAAACTCTCATAGTATCTTCGGGTTTAAAAATTGAATACTTCTTATTGCCCCTAAGATCTAGAGAGTACTAGGGCTCTTCTATCAGTTTCATACCTCCATCCTACTATTAGATTGTTAGTAGGGTAGGATGGGGTAGACATAGCCCTTAGGATTCCCTCCTCATCATCATAGAATTAGAGGTCAAGGATTGGTTGGTTTAGATACAAAGGTTGGGGATAGTAGCTGTCCTTTGAGGTTTGATCACCTGAGTTTTGAGACTCAGAATGAAGACTTGAGGCTTGGGAAATGAGTGGTTTGCTCCTCAAGGAAGTGGAAGCTCTTGGTTCTACTTCCTCCTGCATGGTTGAGTGTATGGGGGCCTGTTCAATCTGAATAGATTGAGCAGGGGTTCGCTTGGATTTTCTTTCATAGTTGATGGTTATTTGAAGCTATATGGGTGGTGCAGATGTAGAAGGTATGGGTTCAACATTAACTGAGGTTGTCTAGTTGTCATCTTGAGCAATGAGCTCAAACAATTTTGAGACCAAGGCTGTTTCTACCCCTAAGAAACCAACAGTGGTTTTTCTCATAATTTTGAAGATGTCGAGCTTCATCTGTCCCAGTTTAAGAGTAGTACATGTTCCCCTCAACTCTAAGCCCAGTGCATAGTTGAGAATGTGCTTGACATATCTAGGTAACATTTAGTACTCTAAGGAGTCCAAGTTGGCAAGCCAGTTGGTGTAAACAAATTGAGAGTACTTGAACTTGACCCCTTGAACCATTTCATGGACTATATAGGATAAGTCCTTAGGAATTTGATCCCATCCTCCATGTTTATTTGATAAAGAGTGAATAATAACATGGATAAGGTACTTCCATTAGTAGGAGACCTTACCCTTCTTGAAGGTTCTGACTATGAAGTCCCCTTCATAGCCCATCTGCCTGAATGATTCATTGACAGTAGCTTTGGGGAAAGAGAGTTCGCCTTTTTCATCATCCAGCATGAGATGAGTGTTGATTATGGATGGGGTGATGAAAACTATCTTCCCCTGTATTGATGCAGATAGGGCCTTCTCACCATCCAAGATTACCTCTTGGCAGGTCCTCTAGAACTCTAACAGTTGTTCTTCATAGAATGGAGGGTCTATTTTGAGTGCGGTGAGGTTGGATGTTTGAGTAAGAAAGCGGCAAACGTTTAAGAAACCAGGATCTTTCTTATATGATAACAGAGCAACCTGGTTGTGTTGCCTGTGAAGGTGCATGGAGAAATCTGTCTGGTTTCGGGGTTCGGCTTGGCCATTTGAGAAAGCTTTAGTACAAAGAAAGCTAAGAACAGTGAGGGTTTGTGAGTGAATTTAAGGTTAGAAGTTTGCAAATGAAAAGGAAGAAGAAAGAGGAGGAATCGTTGTAAGGCTATTTATATGGTTGGATGTGAGACAAGGTTAATGCTAAAGGATAAACTTTAAAATCTGAATGTCAGTCCCACCTCTAAAAAAGTGCCCAAAAAGGTAGTCAACTTGGAAGTAGAGAATCTTCCGAAGGTAATTTGTCTTCGAAAGTTTTGAGAAAACTTCTGAAACCAATTTGACTTCGGAAGATATTACTTAGTTTGACAAGAATTTGCTTCGGAAGAAAAATACTTAGAGTAATTTTTCTTCCGAGACATATATAGTTTTGGAAGATATTAAACTTCAAAAGTTTTATTCAAAGGATTAATCGAGCTTCAGAGACTTAATTGCTTTTAAAAGAAAATTGTCCTTCAAAACATATACATACTTAGAAGCATATTTAATCTTTGGAAGATATATCAGAATTTCTTCCGAAGGTAAATTTCTTAGTAAGTAGCTTAGTTTTGAATACATAAATTTCTTTCTAAGGCAACTTAATGTCTTTCGAAAGAAAATGTATTTTCAATTCTTAAAATTCTAAGGAATTTCATTTTAGAAAAATTTTCTTCCAAGGTAAATAGGGCTTATATCAGTGATAATTTGGACAACTTGAAAGACACATATATTTGAAAAATAATCTTGAAATTAATTTAAGAAAATCTACTCAAAGTTAATCATCCTAATAGCTGATACAAGATACTTAAATCTTTGTTCATCAAAAGCTTTTACGAACAGATCAACATATTGTTCATTTGTGTTAACTTTGACCAGTTTTATCAATCCCTTTTCAAAATTATCTCTTATAAAATGATACCTGATGTTGAAGTGCTTTGTCTTTGAGTGCTGCACAAGATTCTCTGTGATAGAGATAGCACTGTTGTTGACTATGTGGATAGGAGTCTCCTTCAAGTTGAATCTATAGTCTAACATCTGATTCTAAATCCAAAGACTTGAACACAGTAGCTTGTAGCAGCAATATATTCAGCTTCAGAAGTTTATGCAGACACATATGATTTTTTCTTGCATTGCCATCAGACTATTGGATACCAAAGTCCTAGCTTGGGAGCATATTTGAGGTATCTAAGAATCCTCTTTACAGTAACCAGGTGTAACATCTTAGGGTTGGCTTGATATCTTGCACATATGCATATGGCAAACATGATATCAGGCCTCCTAGCTGGGAGGTATATAAAAGACCCAATCATAGCCCTATAGAGATGTTAATCAACTCACTCCCCCTTAAGATCAGGTCCTAGGGAATGGATCCTGGCTATGGGAGTCTTAGAAACCTTGCACTCAGTCAGATGAAATCTGATTAGTATGTCTTGTACATAATTTGACTAGTTTATGAAGATGCCATTGTTAACCTGCTTCAATTGAATTCCTAGAAAGAAATTGAGTTCCCCCATGGCACTCATTCAAATCTATTCTTCATTAGCTTCTCAAACTCTTTGCAGAGCTTTGGATTAGTTGATCCAAAGATAATGTCATCTACATAAACTTGAACCAACATCAAGTCATTCTTTGTTCCTTTAATGAAGAGTGTGCTCTCAATAGTACCTCTCTTGTAACCATGTTGGACAAAGTACCATGACAGTGTCTCATAACACTTCCTTGGAGCTTGATGCAGCCCATAAAGAACTTTTTCAAGCTTGCAGACATAATCAAGATGATCTGGGTCTGCAAATCCAGGTGGTTGCTTGACGTACACTTCCTCATCTATCACCCATATAAAAATGCACACTTGACATCAAGTTGGTAGACCTTGAAATCCTTAGATGCAGTAAAAGCAAGGAATATCCTAACAACTTCAAGTCTTGCCACAAGAGCAAAAACATATGTGTAGTCAATCCTTTCTTCTTGAGTGTACCCTTGAACAAGTAGTCTAACCTTATTCTTGATGACAAGTCCTCTATCATCCTTCTTATACCTAAAAACCCACTTGGTACCTATTGTTGTCATCCTATGAGTAAGAGGGCATAGGTTCCAAACCTTTTATCTTTTGAATTGAAGCAGCCCCTCCTGCATTGCTTCAACCCAACTTCCATCTTTCAAAGCTTCATCAACTTTCTTTGGCTCAATCTGGGACAAGAAACAAGAGTACAGACAAACAATTTTTCTTATTCTCACTCAGTCTCAACATCTCCAATGATGTTTGTAATGGGATAGGACTTGTAGATTCTCAACATCTCATGGGTTTGTCCTCTTGAATATATGATCTTTGGTAGTCAAGATGTTGCATGGACATCCAAATGACATGAGGAAACCAATGAAAGATCTCCTTTTTGTGCCACAGTTCATAAGAAGTCTTACCATGAGTTTCGACTATTAAAACTCTGTTCTACACATAGCAGGTAGTATTAACTGCCTCTGCCCAGAAGGTGATGGGTAGTTTAGAGTCAGAGAGCATGGTCCTTGTAGCCTCAATAAGTGTCCTATTTCTCCTTTCATGTAATACCCTTTTTATCACAAAATATATGAAGAATTTGGTTCTTGAATTCAGTTCTTTGATCACATCTTATGATCTTGACCTAGCGATCACATTGATTCTTAATTTTCAGAATGAAGTTCTTCAAGATTTTAGGGGTCTCATCCTTAGTTCTAAGAAAGAAGACCCAAGTATATCTTGTGAAGTCATCTATGATCACTGCCAATATGAAGTTCTTCCTAGACTTATTACACTGGTTGGGCCAAAGAGATCCATATGTAATAAGTGTAGGGGAGTAGTGATGGAGTTATTTTACTTTGGCTTGTGAGACACTTTGTGTTTCTTTCCTTTTAGCCATGCAACACAATAGTCATAACTAGTAAACTCATTCTTGGACATTTTAGTTACCAAATCATCTTTAATTAATTTATTCATGTTCTTAAAGTTTACATGGCATATTCTTTTATGCCATAGGAAAGACTCATCTCTATTGGCTTTAGATAGAAAGCAAGAAACTTCTCCAGATGGGGAGGTTTCTTGCAAATCCATCTTATACATGTTCCTTTTCCCGGGTGCTCTAACCAGGATATGCTCTTGAGGAATAACAACCTTGGGCTTGAGAACAATGCACTCATGCTCAGTGAAGAGCATGTTATGTCTCTGGTCACAAAATTAAGATACACTCAAAAGATTGTAGCTCTTTAACATAGTTTACCTTCTCAATGCTGAGCTTATCATTTGTGACTCTGCCCTTTCATGTGATGTAACCACCTAATTCTCCTCCAAAAGCAACTGGCCCTCCATCAATTTTCTTAAAGTTCTAAAGCAAAGAGCCATTGCTTGTCATGTGCCTTGAATAGCCACTATCAATGATCCATACATTTCTTTTGGTCTTTATTCATTCTTACACATGAAAAAGAGATGGTTAGCTACATTTGGAAACCCAAGCCTTGCTGGTCTTCGGCTCCTCAAGATGAACTGAAGATAGTTCAATAGTTATTGATCCTATATGCAAGCTCTGAGGATCCTTGGCTGTTATTGATGAAGAAACTTCAGTCACATGGCCTTCCTTCGTCTTTCGCAACATCTTTGAAAGATTAGACTTGGCCTTCAAAACTTCGAAAGTTTTGATGACTTTGGAAGTTTTGGAGACCGAACCTTTAGAAGATTTTGCATCCACTACTGCAGACTTCAGTGCTTCGGAAGCATTCCTTTCTTCCAAGACCAAACTTTCTTCCAAATGTAGTATTCCACCTATCTTCTTCTTGTTCATCTTGGAGCTTCCGAAAGAAAGTGATTTTACTTTCAAAGCTGTCTTCTTCTTCCTCTCAGAAGTCTTCTTCTTGTTCATGTGGATGGTACTCTTAGGATTGTAGATGCAATACTTAGCAAAGTGAGTAGTATCACCACAAATGATGCATTCAACAGGCATACTTCTGAGGGTCTTCTTTTGAGGAGAAGGTTGAACTTGATCTTTTTCAACTTCCTTCTTCATCTTCATAGATGATGCTGCATGCTTCTAAGGTGAAGCTTGCTCTTGGAGCTAGATGGCTCGGGCTGTGCAGCAGTGGTGCATATTTGATCAACCTTCTTCTCTTAACCAGGATGGTTTGACTTGAAGTAGGACCCCTGGCACTAGAGTCCATAGTTGAGTCTTCAGTCTTCACCACTTCAAACCCAACAGAAATAAAGACTTGTTTTTACATGGAATTAAAAGTGTTGATCTCTTGGGCTTTCTTTAATTTTCTTTTGGCTGCCCTGATCAAGTTCTTCCTAGCTGACTTGGCTATCCTTGGTTCTTTCTTCTCTCGAGGAGTGTAGTGACCCTTCTTAGGATGATCCTAATCACTCACTACTGGTTCATACTTCACTATCTGCTCTTCATCTTCATCCTCTTCCAAGATAAGGTCAATGAGGGGCAGCCAATCTTGAGAAGTTCCACACCTTGGAGATCTTACAGATAGTAATGTATGTAGAGGAGCTATCTCCCATGAACCAAGTCCCTGTCTATTTTGATAACAAATCTTTTCATGCAAGGATGAGGATATGATGTTCTTAAAGGTTTCCTCTTCAAGAACACACTTTTCTACCATGGCTTTACTGATCACAAGTTCAACCTGGCATATAGTTAATTTGGTAATGAGATCTTTAATTTGAGTCTTGTAATTTGTGTGCTAATGCTTAAGAGTTGAAATTGTTTTCTCTAAATCATCTATTTTAAGTTTATAGTCATTTTCAGCTCTTTTGAAATCAGCTTTTAAAATATTCAACGACTCAAGGTAGATTTCACTTCCAGGTTATAGGACCTATACATGTTTATTTTAGCAATGCATTTAGGTATATAGAGATGTTCTAATACCTTGGCATCTTTATGGTCAGCCATCAGTGCTTGATTTAGAGAAACATCCTCTACTTGAAAGCTCCAGTCAAAGCCTCCCTCTTCAACAGCAACAACAGCTTGTTGTTTTAGTTGGCTTGGCTTCTCGGATCTAGGAGTTGCATCAGTGTAGTTAGGTCTAGATTGTGCTTGGCCATCATTAGTCCTTGGTTCCTTGCACTCCCTAGCAAACTGTCCTATCTGGTTACAGTTGTAACATTTCACTTTGCTTTTATCTAGTCCAAACTTTCCACTGGTTACATTGCTGGGAAACTTTTTTCTAGTTCTCTTGTAGAATCTCTTGGCTCTATGAGTAAGAGAAGCCATTTGCTAGAGTATCTTCATATTCTCTAAGTCATTTGGATGGATAAAATCCAAGTCTTCAAGAGTGAAGAGAAAGTTGCCACAACTTTCATCAGCAGACACAAAGGCTTTATATGAGCTTGACTCTTGGAATGGGTTTATTAGATGTATCTTTCCCTTGGTGTCTCCGGGAAGGTGATGAAAGAGCCCTTTTGTGAGTTGTCAGGGTGGAGATAAGATGATGCTATGGTTCTCTACTATCCCTTTCAACCACATGAAGTGCTGAACTCTATTGATTACTTGAAGAGCTGCTGGATGGATTCTGCATGTTCATCTCTATCTTGTAACCACTAAGGATACCATATAGCTCTTTGAGACTAAGGGTGAAGAGATTTTCAGTTCTCTTAATGGCCTTACAATAGTGAGTCCATTGCCTGCGAAGAGAGAACATGAACTTCCTCACAATGTCCCTATTCTTATGCTTAACTCCAACATCCATAAGAGTATCTACAATCTCAACATACCCAAAGTATTATTGAGTCACAGTTTCACCTAATTTAAAGGTGAAATTCTCAAACTGCTGCTTCATGAGATCCTTCTTGTTTTCTTTAGCTTCATCAGACCCCTCATACGTAAGCTTTAGTGCATCCAAGAGCTGCATTGCAGTTTTGCACTTCTTGAAGCCTCTGTATATAGAGTAGGGAAGAGCAGTTTGTAGAGCAGTCATGGCCTTCTAATCTATATCAATCTTCTTCCAATCTTCCTCAAAATAGTTAGCCACTTCCTTTGGAATCATCCCACCTCTAGCAGTAGCTGAAGAGGTGCTTTGGAATCAACCCACCTCTGTCTTGAGACTTGATGAAGCCTTCCATTCTTTGGCACCAAGTATCAAAGTCATCAGGAGTGATCAGTGGAGATTTTGTCATGGTACCGTTTTCCATGTTAGCTTTAGTGAGAGCTGCCATTTGAGCTGGTAAGTTTTTGGTAAAACTGTAGGGATTTAAGATGGTGAGACCTTACAATCAAGATCCTAAAATGCTCTGATACCAAGTGCAGGACAGGTACAGGTAGGTAATGTAATATTTTCACAAAGATCGGAGAGAACAAACAAGAACACTTAACAGATCAAATAAGGAACCGACTTATAAAACAATGAACAACAGTAAAGAACACAAGCAGAACACAAGTATTTGGTTTTCAAGGACTAGTACCTGAGATACATTATACTACATCCTACAACCGGCCATACTTTGAAGGCATGCTGGAAAACTAATCTAGACAACAAGATCAATGTAAAGTCAAAAGGCAGATTGCCTTTTGACTAGTGACTATGACATGTCATAGCTCACATCCTTATCTATTACAAAAAGGATAAAAGTACAAAGTAGAAAGTTACAGACTATATGACCTTAATCTACAGTTGACAAAAGTATGCAGAAATCAACAACTTGTATAAGTTGGTGAGTCTTCAGAGATGGCAGCGGAAAATTGTTCAGGTTTTGGTAAAAGCGTGTCAGAGAAAGCATGTTTTCTCTATCTTTGGAAGAAATCACTCTCTTGGCTTCAGAAGACATTATCTTGAAGCTTCAGAAGACTTCATCTTTGGCTTTGGAAGAAATCGTCTTTGGCTTCGGAAGATTTGACACTTATAGAAGATCTTAGTGCTTTTGTCAAATCTTCCAAAGTAACTTTCTTTGTACTTCAATATGCAGGCTGAGAGCTCTTTGGTTGCATCAGCCTCTAAGTTAACTCTTACATGGACCGAGTGAGAAATGGTGTTAATCAAGGTGGGTGGAATCGTCCAGTGTTTTGCAACGATGGTGGGAAGATGATGCTAGAGGGAACGGGAGTAGGGGTGGCACAAATGAGATCAGCTACGGTCCTATGGTCGGCCATAACTAGAACACATTTAATATCAGGAAGATGTACCTGTGAACGTAGGCTACAGTAGAACTCGTGTTCGGGCTTAGAGAATGGTGAAATATCAGGTGGAGACGAGGAACGTGTGTGCATACATTGAAAAGAAACAGGAATGACACGAGTCAGACACAAGCAGGAAAATAGTTTAAACAGAAGGAACCCTCGTACGGATAAGCAAATAATCAAGTAAGACTAGCAAACAATCTAAGAAAGCAAATAAACAAAGACAAATATTTTTTAATAATAATTTTCTTTTATTTTATAAATATATTTATATATATTATTATTATTATATATATATATATATAAGAATAAAAACTACACAATTACAAAAGCAGTAAAATGGCTAGATCCCCAACTCGGGTCGTCCTCAAAAGCGCACTGTGTCCCCGGCAATAGCGCCAAAAACTTGATGTCTGAAAAGTGTATTAATTAAATTCAACAAGTTGTAAAGAAGGAAAAACTGCTAAACCACACACTATCGACAAGTGTACCGGTCGAAAGTAGTAAAACAAGTAAGTCCGTGTATCGTATCGTGGATACAGATCTAGCCACTTTTGATACTAAACCTTTGTCGAATCCTAGCCTAATAATTTAATTTTAGAAAAATGGTTTTTATAAATTAAATGCAAGTCAACTAAAATAAACAGCCAAAACAGGACAAAGAACCAACAACTCAATGAACTAGAGAGAACTCAAATAGAATGGAAAGCAACTACCAAGGTCAGAAATCCTATCTATAACTCACAACTTTCATAATCAAGCAATAGAATGGCTACCAGGTTCCTAAAAATACGACCGACTCAAGAAAACCCTAAAAAATGCCAGATCACCTCCAGGTCTCACTAACACCTCTTAGAAGTTCCTAAGGGATGTGTAAATCACTGGTTACTTGTTCCGATCACCTCCCGGTCTTACCTCACTAGGGAATGCTAAGGTACTCAAATGACTCGCTCACCTCCCGGTCTCGCTAATCATAACACCACCCCTAAAGTATGAAGGAGTAATCTAAGGTTGTTGACAATAACTCAAATTTGCTAGAAAATTAGGTACTAAGTGAGGATCTCCTCCCGGGCTCACCTTTACCTAAAAACCTAAGAACTAGACAAACCGGCCTCAAGAGTGGCAAAATACTAAATTCAAAGATTCACATGGTTTCTTATAGGGCTATTTAAGACAAGAAACCACTAGGTTTTTACCACTAACACAAAGTCTATAGATATCATGTAAAAACCTAGATTTGAAACTACTAAAGTAACAAATCAAAGTAACACGCGAAGCAACTCATACAAGTCAATTACTAAGAGCACTTAAACGCATCATCACCATCAACAAAAAGTTTTTTTTACCAAACCATTGAATCATATTTATTCATGCCCAAAACTAAAAATTATAATCATAAATATTCATCTTACGACCTAGGTAGCATAAATGTTTAGCTACTCATCATGTATAAAGCATGAAACACACTAAATTCAGTAATTAACATGATAATAAACCAAATCAAGGCATAATATTATAGTCTAGAAAAAAAATTGAAATCAAACCCAAGGTGCTTGTTCTTCAATCCTACACTTCTAGGCTTCAAAAATACTCCACCAACACTTGTTTGATGCCTTTTTTCATCCCCAGAATGTTCTTTGTCATTCTCAAGGTTGCTTGAAGTCTTCCGATGGCTAACTCGGTCTCCCCCTCTTTCCGCATCATTTTTTACTACCCAAAATAACAGCAAATCAGTGAATTGGGATTGAAATACTCAAAGTGGGCCGCGCAGAGGAGAGCTGGGCTACACAGATGGAAGCTGGGCTGTACAGATGGAAGTTGGGCCAGATTGCTTGGCTGTTAGGCTACTGATTTCTTTTATTGTTGTGGGCTGAAAAATATTAATTTTTGTTGTTTCATTTTCTCTTTTTTTTTTCTTCTAATTCTTTTTTTCTTTTTTATTTATTTGATTAACAACTAATACTTTAAATTTTCATAATCTCATGCTCTGCTCTAGACGTTCGTTTCTTGAATAGTTTTCTCTCCTTTAGCTCCATTCTTGCGAATCCCTATAAAATAATAAAAATAATAAAAAAATAATAAAAAGCTAATAAACATCTAATAAAAACTAATAAATTCTAAAAATAAATGTACAAAATACTCTAGAAAATTAGTATGTTTTACACCACATCAAACATCCCCATACTTCACCATTTTTTGTCCTTGAAAAAAAATTATACTATGGAATCACAACCAGGTTATTTTGGTCTCAAAAATCTATGTTATCTTATTTAAAAATCAGCACATTGACAACGACTACAGGCATATGTGCCCTTTTAAACCCAAACACTGATTTTTAGGCCCCTAATAATGATAATTTAATTCTAGTATATTCAATCAACTATTTGTCTCACACAAAGGAAGCCACAACACCACTTAATCCTGTTTTCAAACTTATAAGGTAGAATGATATTACCTACCATCTCATATTAACCAGAAGCATCTAAAATTAATTTATGATGGATAATGAATGTATTTTTTTTGTTGAGCTTTTCAGATATTCTTTTTATACCTAACTTAGAGGTCGTATCCACCCACTCACTATCCTAGTGGGAAACAACTTAAGCTTGGTAAGTTTCTATTTTTTTTTCTAACTTAGCCTAGAGGGTGTATCGATAGAGTCACTATCCCCGAGGGCAACACCATAGTCTTCGTTTTTCATATCTAGCTCAAAATGGATGATAGAAATTTTCTGTCGCCACAATTGTGTGCCATTTTATTTAAACACTTTGGTATTATTTATAGTTGCCCTTTTATACTATTTGACAGTTTTGGTTTTTCTATATCTCCTAAGGTGAGAACCCACCAGAATCATGATCAAAGTTAAGTGTATTTATTCAATCCTAGGGGACCTTTCTATCAGCTAGGCCTACCCACATATCCCTAATCAAATGTGCTTAATTCATTTAATTAGCTCATACATATACTATTTTGAATACCAATCCTGATTTACCTATCATCTTCCATTTATTTTATGCAAATTTCAATTTCAAGGGATATTTTTTTCAAAATTTCTATGGATTTTAATCTTTTTTTTGTTAATTTTTTTAAGACTCAATATATAAAACTAGATGCTAGTCTCCATCTCCACACTTAGAATCTGCTTTGTCCTCAATGTAGAAATGGAAAAAAAAAACTAAGCCTAAAAAGAAAATAAAATATATAATAATTAAAAATAATGGAATAGACTCCCCTGGTATATCTGGTGAAAGCGCGTAAAAGCGCGTCCTGTCTATCCAGCATGCACAACCCTATAGCATTTCGGTTGCGGCTGTAACGTATAGCTTTACACCATATCAGGCTTGAAATGTGAAGCCAGGTTAATATCATCAGAGGATGATGGGAAAGCATTATCGGGATCCCACATCTAGCCATTGAAGCCATATGTGCACACAAGTATATATTGTTATATAACGTAATTCGTGTAATTTACATATATAATTTATTTGATAAGACCTATCTTGTGGTTTGGTGTAACTAACATGTTAGATATACAACATATCTACATTATATTACTATGGAGATAAGATTGATAAGAATAGTACTTTGTCATACCCAAAATTTTAAAAAAAGGAAAAGAAATAAAGACGACAGTTTTAAAATAAGTTGAAAGGCTAAAGGTGGACAAAAGCAAAAGGCCATCCACATGTGAGTATAGAAAGGAAGGGCTACCACCTTCCCTTACTTTCATGTGCTCATATTGGAGGTTAGAGAAAGAAAGCTCATAATTAGAGAGATAAAGTCAAAGATCTCAACCAAGGTATGATTTTATCATAATTTTTCATAGATCTAGGCTAGATCTAAGCTCTAATGATGAATACAATATGATTCCATGTGTAAAGCTTGAAACATTGCATGTGCATGTGTGTCGATCTCAAGTTTCATTATCGGTTTAGGGATTTTGACTCAAAAGCTTCAAAGGTGAGTTGTTGACCCCTTATTTACATGGTTTCTACGCTTTGGAGCCTAGCAAATGTTTGTTAAATCTATGTTTTTTCAAATAAACATGATATTTTTACAATGAGAATGAGATTTTTATCATGTTTTTATGATGATGTTTCGTGCATGGTGTGTTTTAGTGATGAACCCTAATCTTATGAGGCCTAGATCTATGGAATAAGACCATGACCTAGTTGATTTTGGATTAGAAACACTAAGAAAAAAACTAGACAAAAAGGTTTCATTTCACCCACATTTATTCCTATTGGTCGTATTGACCAAGTGTTAGTCACCCGCATTGGTCCCTTCACCCATATTAGTTCCTATTGGTCGTATTGATCAAGTCCTTGTCATTCGCATTACGTGCTCAAATTGGCCCCTTTGACCGCATTTGTTCCTATTAGCCGTATTGACCAAGTTTTGGTCACCCGAATTGGTCCCTTCACCCATATTTGTTCCTCTTGGGCATATTGACTAAGTGTTGGTCACCCGCATAGGGCAACCACATTGGTCCCATCACCCGCATTTTTTCCTATTGGTTGTATTGACCAAGTGTTGGTCATCCACTTGGGTGCCCGCATTAGTCCTTTAACCCGCATTTTCTACTAATACCCGTATTCACCAAGAATTGGTCATCCGCACCAAGTGTTTACTCATCCGCATTTACTGTTACCCGCATTAACCAGCCGGATCAAGTTGTTCATCTGCATTCAACTTCGTACTTGCTAAGCTATTGTTACCCGCATTAGGAGACACTTGGGATATTTATGTTATAGGTTTACTTAGTATCTCCAAGTGAATGTTTACCTAAAATAAGTTCATTTATATGACTTATACATAAAAGTGCTATCTAATATTGCATGCTATATGATGATATAGATGATATTTTATAAAGTATTACCTATGATGAAGTGGAAAATTATATAATTAAAAGAATAATAGCAAAACCTAATGAATATTATCCGTGGCCTAATGATGAATGAAAAGCCTTGCAAGCACATATGGGTCAATTCAAAGGAAATGGACCCGTATTCATGAGCATGTTGTGTGTCTTACAATATGGGTCAACTATCAAGGGTTAGCTATCCCTTTATAAGTGTACTAGTAGGGGTGGACATTTGTTGTCAACCATATGTTTGGGCTCTTGCTTTGTGCGAACCCAGTTTATGAAAAGAGAAAAGATAATAAATGAAAAAAAGATAATGAGCAAGATAAAGGATATTATGAAAGTCAATTGGACTGATATGAATCTTAAATGTGTGTTCATTAAAGGAAGTTAATGGTATATAATCTATATTATCTTATAAAAACTAGACCTCACTTAGGAACACTGACTTTATATACATATTAGTTGGCAGAAAATGATAGGTGCTTAGGATGGCATGGGGATTGGATCTAATTGGCTTTTTGAGAGTGACATTCACATATTTCTAAACCAATGTTTTCATTTGAGCTGAACAGTTTCAATGTTTCAATTCAAGAACAATTGTTTGACATTAACACTTATGGTTATTAATGTATTAAATGATTTGAGTTATTTCTAGCTGCAATGTTTTATTGCAAAATGTTTTATGCTATGATTGACTAATGTGAGGACTCTTGGGTTCAGGGCTTTACAATGATATACAACACATTAGCATTCACAGTGGATTTTCTATAAATGTGTGAGTGTGTCTCATATATTATAGGAAATGGTTGTAAATGGTTGTGAGTGAAGAATAGAGAAAATTTTCTGTTCATTTCTATATTTGGGGAATCACTATTTAGTCCTTATAAATATTTTAATATTTTTAAAAGTGGTTCTGAGTAGAGTAGAGAGAAAATATAATGTAAAGGTATATAAAAGTATTGTTTAATTGAAAATGAGAGAGAAAAATTGTAAATTTTAGTGTAATTATATGGATAGAGATAGAAAATCCACTGTGAATGCTCTTAATGCTATAATTAAAAGGATTTGTAAGAGGTGTAAATTTTAAAGCATAGTTTGCAACTCCTTAAAGCAAAGACTAATAGGTGGGACTACGGCTGTAAAATGAACCAAATGGAACCAAATGGAGCTTTGTTCATGTTTGTTCATTAAGAATAGAAAGTGTTCATGAATGGGTCACGAACACTTATTGAGCAACATTTTTTGTTTGTGTTCGTTCATTAAGAAATTAAACTTGTTCATAGACGGCTTGCTAACATATAACCAAATGATTCATGAACATAAACTAAACAATTCACCAACACAAACGACCATATAACGGTTATGGTTAAGAGCTTGACATAATATTCATATACATAAACATGAGTAAACATATTACTCAATGCTCACAAATATTAACAATTTATAAGGATTACAATTAGAGGCTGATGTAACCAAAGAGCAACCAAAGAGCTCTCAGCATGCATATGTGAAGTACAAGGAAGTTATTTCAGAAGATTTGATATAACTCAGTGAATTATGCTAAGTATCAAATCTTTTGAAGCCAAAAGACCAATTCTTTCGAAGCCAAGGATGAAGTCTTCTGAAGCTTCAAAGACAAAGTCTTCCGAAGCCAAGACTGATTTCTTCCAAATACAGAGAAGGCATGTCTTCTCTAACATACTTTTGACAAAAGCTGAAACACCTTTCCGCTGCCATCTCTGAAGACTCACCTACTTGCATGAGTTGGTGAAAAGTCCAAGCTTTTGTCAGCTGTAGATTATAGTGTTGAGTCTATAACTTTCTAAGTATGTACTTTTATCCTTTTTGTAATAGATAAAGATGTGAGCTATGCAATGTCATAGTAACTAGTCAGAAGATAATTTGTCTTTTGACTCTACATTGATCTTGTTGTCTAGGTTAGTGTTTCCAGTTGGCCTTCAAAGTATGGCTGGCTGTAGGATGTAGTTTAAAGTATCTCAAGTACTTGTATTTTCATATGTAAGCTTTGTTACACTTGTAAGAACTTGAGAGCAATATACATCATTTTTGAAAACCATACTTGAGTGTTCTTGTTCTGTTCTTTTACTTGTGTTCTTTATTTTATCATAAACCGGTTCCTTATTTGATCTGCTAAGTGTTATAAATCTCATAACACTATGAAACTGTTGCATTGACCTCCTTCACCGGTCCTGCAATTGGTATCAGAGCATTTCAGGCTCTTGATTGTAAGATCTCACCATCTTAGATCTCTTTAGTTTCACAAAACACTTATCAGCTCAAATGACAGCAATCTCAAAGGCTGATATGGAAACTGGTACCATGACAAAATGTCCACGGATCACTCCTGATGATTTTGATACTTGTTGCCAACATATGGAAGGGTTCATCAAGTCTCAAGACAACAAGATGTGAAGATCTGTCATTAAAGGACCTCACATCCAAGTACCTCTTCAGCCACTGCTAGAGGTGGAATGATTCCAAAGGAAATGACTGATTATTCTTAGGAAGATTAGAAGAAAATTGATGTAGATCAGAAAGCCATGACTGCTCTCCAAACTACTCTTCCAAACTCTGTATACAAAGGCTTTAAGAAGTTCAAGATTGCTAAGCAGCTTTAGGATGCCCTGAAGCTTATCTATGAGGATCTGATAAAGCTAAAGAAAATAAGAAAGACCTCATGAAGCAGCAGTTTGAGAATCTCACCTTCAAATCAGGTGAAACTATGACTCAACAATACTTTAAGTATGTTGAGATTGAAGATACTCTTATGGATGTTGGAGTTAAGCTTGAGAATAGGGACATTGTGAGGAAGTTCATGTTCTCTCTTCCCAGACAATGGACTCACTACTGTATGGCCATTAAGAGAACTGAAAACCTCACTACCCTTACTCTCACGAAGCTGTATGGTATGCTTAGTGGCTACCAGATGGAGATGAACATGCAAAATCCACCAAGTAGCTCTTCTAGCAATCAACAGAGTTCAGCCCTTCATGTGGTTGAAAGGGATAGTAGAGAATCACAGCATCATCTTTTCTGCTACCCTGACAACTCATAAAAGGGTCCTTTTATCACTATCCCTGAGATACCAAGGGAGAGCTACATCCAAGAAAGCCTATTCTAAGAGACAAGCTCTACTCAAGACTTTGTGTCTGCTGATGAGAGTTGTGGAAACTTTTTCTTCACTCTTGAAGACTTGGATTGTATCCATCCAGATGACCTAGAGTATATGGAGATAGTCCAGCAGATGGCTTTTCTCACTCACAGAGTCAAAAAGTTCTACAAGAGAACAGGTAGGAAGTTTTCTAGCAATATATCCAGTGGAAAGTTTGACTGGATAAGAGAAAAGTGAAGTGTTATATTGTAACCAAATGGAACACTTTGCTAGGGAGTGCAAGGCACTAAGAACTAATGGTGGCCAAGCACAATCCAGGCCAAACTACACTGAGGCTGCTCCCAGATCTGAGAAGCTAAGCCAACCAAAACAACAAGCTACTGTTGCTGTTGAAGAAGGAGCTTTGACTACAGCTTCCACGTAGAAGATATTTCTCCTAACCAAGCACTGATGAGTTACCATGAAGAAGCCAAGGTATTAGAGCATCTTTGTATTCTTGAATGCATTTTTAAAGTAAATATGTATAGGTCCTATAATCTGGAAGTGAGATCTGATCTTGAGTCCTTGAATATTTTAAAAGATGGTTTTAAAAGAGCTAAAAATGATTATGAACTAAAAATAGAAGATTTAGAGAAAACAATTTCAACTTTTAAGCATGAGCACACAAATTACAGGACTCAAATCAAAGATCTCATTACCAACTTAACTGAAAGCTAGGCTGAGCTTGTGATCAGTAAATCCAAAGCAGAAAAGTGTGTTCTTGAAGAGGAAACCTTCAAGAACATCATATCTTCATCCTTGCATGTAAAGATTTTTTTTTATTCGAACAGGCAGGGATTGGGTTCTATAAGATCTCAAAGGTGTGGAACTTGTCAAGATGAGCTGCCCCTCATAGGCCCCATCCAAGAAGAGAATAAAGATAAAGAGGAGATAGTGAAGGATGGATATGAAGTGAATGAAGAAGATCATCCTAAGAAGGGTCACTATTCTCCTAAAGAGAAGAAAGAACCAAGGATTACCAAGTCTGCTAGGAAGAACTTGATCAGGGCAGCCAAAAGAAAATCAAAGAAAGCCCAAGAGATCAAGACCACCTTCAAATCCAAGCAAAAGCAAATTTTTATCTCTACTGGATTTGAAGTCATCTGTGAAGATGAAGAAGGAAGTGGAAAGAGATCAAGCTTAGCCTCCTACTCAGAAGAAGAGTCTTAGAAGTATGCAAACTAAATGTATCATGTGTGGTAGTACTTTTAACTTTGCTAAGGATTGCATCTACAATGCCAAAAGCACTATCCACATGACCAAGAATAAAACTTCCGAGAAGAAGAGGAAGATAGCTTCAGAAGGAAAATCTCTTCCTTTCGGAAGCTCTAAAGTGAAGAAGAATATAAGTGAAAACCTACCTTCAGAAGAAAATTTGGTCTCGGAAGAAAGGAATGCTTCCGAAGCACTAAAGTCTGCTGTAGTGGATGCAAAAACTTCTGAATTTCTAGTCTACAAAACTTTTGATGTTTTGAAGGCCAAGTCTAGTCTTCCAAAGATGGTGTGGAAGATAAAGGAAGGCCATGTGACTGAAAGTTCTTCATTAATAACAACAAATGATCCTCAAAGCGTGCATATAGGATCAATCACTGTTGAATTATCTTCAGTTCACTTTGGCAAGCCCAAGACCAACAAGGTTTGGGTTTCCAAATGTAACTAACCATCTCTTTATGTGCAGGAATAGTTGAACACCTAAGGAATTGTACGGATTATTGATAGTGGTTGTTCTAGGCACATGACAGGCAATGGCTCTTTACTGCAGAATTTTGAGAGATTTGATGAAGAGCCAGTTGCTTTTGGAGGAGAATTAGGTGGTTACATCACATGAAGGGGCATGGTCAGAAATGGTAACCTCAGCATTGAGAAGGTAAACTATGTTAGGAAGCTTAGGCACAATCTCTTGAGTGTATTCCAATTTTGTGACCAGAGACATACATGCTCTTCACTAAGCATGAGTGCATTGTTCTCAAACCCAAGGTGATCATTCCTCAAGAGCATATCCTACTCAAAGCCCCTAAGAAAGGGAACATGTATAAGATGGATTTGCAGGAAGCATCCCTATCAGGAGAAGTTTCTTGCTTTCTATCTAAAGCAAATAGTGATGAGTCTTTCCTCTTGCATAAAAGAATATGCCATGTAAACTCTAAAAACATGAACAAATGAATTAAGAATGATTTGGTAAATGGAATGGCAAAGAAATATTTTACAAGTGATGACCATTGTGTTGCATGTCTGAAAGGGAAGCAACACAAAGCGTCTCACAAGCCAAAGGAAAGAAACTCCATCACTACTCCCCTATACTTATTACATATAGATCTCTTTGGCCCCACCAGTGTAATGAGTCTAGGAAGGACTTCATATTGTTTAGTGATCACAGATGACTTCACAAGATACAATTGGGTTTTCTTCCTTAGAACTAAGGATGAGACTCTTGAGATCTTGAAGAACTTCATTCTGAAAATTGAGAATCAATGTGATCACAAGGTCAAAATCATAAGATGTGATCAAGGAACTGAATTCAAGAACCAAATCCTTGATGCATTTTGTGATGAGCAAGGTATTACAAGACAATACAGTGCCTCCAGGACTCCTCAGTAAAATGGTGTTGCTGAGAGGAGAAAAAGGACACTTATTAAAGCTGCAAGAACCATGTTATCCGACTCCAAACTACCCATCACCTTCTGGGCAGAGGCAGTCAACACTACCTGCTATATGTAGAATAGAGTTTTAGAAGTCAAGACTCATGGTAAGACTCCTTATGAGCTGTGGCACAAAAGGAGACCTTTCATTGGTTTCCTCAGATCATTTGGATGTCCGTGCACCATCTTGAGTACCAAAGATCAAATAGCCAAATATGCTGAGAAATTAGATAATGGACACTTTATTGGATACTCTTCCCAAGCTAAGGCTTATAGAGTATACAATCTCAGAACTAGAGTAGTTGAGTAGTCAGCCAACGTGACCTTCAATGAGCACACACCCAGTGTGAAAGGTTTTGGTCTTGATTGGTTGTTTGATCTTGATTAAGTTACCAACTATTTTAACAAATCTTGTGAAGATATTTTAGGATCTACAGGTAGCTTATCAATAGAAGATCCTAATCTAAGATTTGAGCTAGGAAGACCAAGTTAGAAAACTACTTCTTCTCCAGTGGTAACAAACCCTGCAGTTAGAAATCCTGTCAACACAACAATGACAAACTCTTTAGCGAATACATCTTTGGTGCCTAAAAATTCCAGCACAAAGGCACAAAACTCAAATGAAGGAGTTTCCAATGTAGGGGAAATGGAGGTGGTGATAGTGATTAAGAATTGATGCTGATATCCACTCCATAGAAGACAACATCAATGATGTCACACACTCATTGGATCAAGTTACTCTTGATAAGTGTGCGATGTAGTGGGTGATACTCAATCACCAGATCTGAATTTTACCAATTTAGATCTCTCAAACCAACTTGCTGTGATTCCTCAATTAATAATCCACAAGTCACATCCCATCACAAACATCATTGGAAATGTTGAGACAGGGGTGAGAACAAGAGCTCAAACCCATGACAAAAACGTTTGTCTTCACTCTTGTTTCTTGTCCCAGATTGAACCTAAGAAGAGTGATGAGGCTCTGAAGGATGGAAGTTAGGTTAAAGCAATGCAGTAAGAGCTGCTTCAATTCAAAAGGCAAAAGGTTTGGAACCTATGTCCTCTTCCTCAAGGGAAGACCATAATAGATATCAAGTGGGTTTTTAGGAATAAAAAAGATGATAGAGGACTTGTCATCAAGAATAAGGTAAGACTATTTGTTCAATGGTACACACAAGAAGAAGGGATTAACTACAAAGATTTTTTTGCTCCTGTAGCAAGACTTAGAGCTATTAGGATATTCCTTGCTTTTGCTGCACCCATGAATTTCAAGGTCTACCAACTTGATGTCAAGTGTGTCTTCTTATATGGGGTGATTGATGAGCACCTAGCTTTGCATACCCAGATCATCTTGATTATGTCTGCAAGCTTGACAAAGCTCTCTATGGGCTGCATCATGCTATAAGAAAATGGTATGAGACACTATCATAATACCTTGTTCAGCATGGCTACAAGAGGGGTACTATTGATGGAACATTCTTCATTAAAGGAACAGGAAATGACTTCATACTCAACAACCTGCTCAGGCCCATAATGATATGGATTCACTGATTCAAAGCTTGTTTGAGCAGGGTATACAAAGGGCAATGTCTACCCCATCCTACCCTACTAAAAATCCAATAGTGGGATAGAGGTATGATGCTGAAAAGCGAGCACTGGTAATCTCTAGGTCTCAGGGACAATAAGAAGTCTTCAACTTCTACAACCTGAGATACTATGAGAGCACCTATTTAGTTGACCTGCCCCTTTCCAATCAATGTTAAAGCAGACAAGTTGCATGGTTAGCTGATAGGATTCAAGACAGGGTGCTTGAAGAGCTTAGAAAGAGAACCAAGCTATATAGACAGAGGCTAGCAGGTAAGACTGTTGGTCAACTAGATGCTGAGGTGGGCCCTAAGATTAGCTTTAAAGTGGAAACCATGGCTGAAGGCCTAGTGGTTGAGCCTGTGAATCTTGAGACAGAAACTGCTTCAACACCCATTACTCTTAGTGAGACACTAGATGGTGAAGGTGTCTCATAATCTTTCTTTAGCAGCTTAAGTGCAACACCGAGCAATGAAGGCCAAAGCTCTCTCCACCCTGAGTCACACAAGGCTTGTGACTGAGAAAGGGAAGAGGAAGATGACCTTTGAGAAGATTGAGCAGGAGAAGAGAGAGAGGAAGAGTAAGAAAAGAGGAGAGAGTTTAAGCGATACCCCTGGCTTTATGGAAGCTGCAATCAGAGTTGAGAAAAACCTGATTGAACTATCTAGGGTCATTGATGAATTCATTTCTCTCCCCTTGGAAAAATTGAATGAACTGGCTGACATTAAAGTGTCAAAGGAGAGAAAGGAGGCTGAGGATGTAGAATTGCTCCTCAAAATCAAAGAAGAAAGGAGAAGAAAAAGACTCTACAAAGCTCCAACTCTCTCCCAAATTCAGGAAAGCCCTAAGGCAGAGGCTGTGGCTACTAAACTCAGGTAGGTGGGGAACAAGATAGGCAAAACATGATAACCTACCTGAGTGCCACAGGTCTCTATCAGGAAGCAAACCATCTTCCCTTATTTTATGAATATATTGAATTTAAATACCTCAAGCAGATTGAGCAAGAATTGCTAAAAGAGCAAAAAGCTGTTAAGAGTAAGATGAGAGAAGATGCTATAAAGTCAAGAGCCACCATCAGAGCCAATCAAAAATAGTCTGCTGACAGACAAAAGATGGTGTGCTTTTTGAAGCTGTATGGATTCTCCAGAAGGAGACTTGGTCCAATGTCTCTATCCACCATGCATGAGCACATTAGAGTGATCAAGCAGAATATCAAAAGGGGTGAGCTGGTTGACTTGCATTTTGCACCAAGTTAGGCTGCACCTAAAGCTGAGGTTAATGTTGAACCCCAAGAGACAACATAACCTGGACCTAGTGTCGTATCACAGCCAGCTTTATCTTCTGATCCACAGCAAGTTCCTAATCCTTCTCCTTTTGAACCTATGAAGGAAAAGGACCCAACTAAGAAGGACAAAAGAGAACCATCTGGTGCTGCAGGCCAGCCTTCTCAGTTAAAGTATAGAAAGGAAGAGTATGGCCATCAGAAGGGACAAGAAGAAGAAGAAGAAGAAGAAAAAGTCCAAGGCATCCACCACTACACCTCAGGATGGGTCAGAACATCTTGAAGGTGCTCAAGAAGAGGCTGTTCAACAAAGTCCACTCATACTAGAGCCTCTTGCTGCTAAGTGACCCATCTTGTCTTGGGTATTTGCTACTAACCCAGACAGATGGTATGTCATTAGAGATCAAGGGGGTCAAGACATGTAGTTCTAGCATAACATACTTGACCTCCCTCTGTATGATCTCTATCACATGAGGAGTTACTTTGAAAGTCTAAGGAATCCCGACCAAATGATGATGAAGGGAATGGTCTTGATTCTGATGAGGACTGTCAATAGATGAAGATCAAGCTTCAAGGTTCTCCTTCAGTTTTGGTAGCATCAGCCTAGGGGGAGTTTGTAAGGATTACACTTAGAGGCTGATGCAACCAAAGAGCTCTCAGCCTGCATATGTGAAGTACAAAAAAGTTATTTTAGAATATTTGATATAACTCAGTGAATTATGCTACGTATCAAATCTTCCGAAGCTAAAAGACCAATTCTTCCGAAGCCAATGATGAAGTCTTTCGAAGCTTCAAAGACGAAGTCTTTCGAAGCTTCAAAAACAAAGTCTTCCTATTGGGATGAGTCTACAAAAACAAAGTCTACAAAAACAAAGTCTTCCAAAGCCAAGACTGACTTCTTCTGATTACAAAGAAGGCATGTCTTCTCTGACATACTTTTGACAAAAGCTGAAACACTTTTTCGCTACCATCTCTGAAGACTCACCTACTTGCATGAGTTGGTGAAAAGTCCATATTTTTGTCAACTGTAGATTAAGGTGTTAAGTGTGCAACTTTCTAACTATGTACCTCTATCCTTTTATAATAGATAAGGATATGAGTTATGACATGTCATAGTCATTAGTCAAAAGACAATCTGCCTTTTGACTCTACATTGATCTGGTTGTCTAGATTAGTGTTTTTAGTTGGCTTTCAAAGTATGGCCGGCTGTAGGATGTAGTATAAAGTATCTCAAGTACTTGTATTTTTATATGTAAGCATTGTAACACTTGTAAGAACTTGAGAGCAATATACATCATTCTTGAAAACCATACTTGAGTGTTCTTGTTCTTGTTCTGTTCTTTTACTTGTGTTCTTTGTTTCATCATAAACTAGTTCCCTATTTTATCTGCTAAGTGTTATAAGTCTTCTAACACTATGAAACTATTGCATTGACCCCCTTTAGCAGTTCTGCACAATTATAAAGTGTAGACGTTAGCTTGACTAAAAAGGTAAAAATTCTAAAATATATGAATTTGGGTTGATTAATTAAAAACAAATGATATAAAATATATGAACAAACGAACATGAACAAATGTAACCGGATATAAACGAATGTAAACGTACACCTTACCAAACGTTCATGAACACAAATGAACGTAGGCGACCTCTGTTCATATTCACGAAATTTCTTGTTCATGTTCATTAATTTATCAAATGAACAGACATAAACAAACTTTCCACCAAACAATTTACGAACTATATATTGAACGTTCGGTTTGTTTACAGATCGACGTGTGACTTTAATTGGTTGATTCAAACTTAAAAGATGCTAATCTCATTCAAAAGCATTGTCCTCCCTTGTTCCCTCCAATCATACTCTTCAGATCTTGGATTCCAAATTCAACCAAGTTTATTCATTGACAATTGTTTTAGAACAGGTTGTCAAATAATCAAGTCAAATCAAACAACATTGACTGATGAGATACGTCAATTGTGACTTCTAGGTTAGATGAGAGCCATCGTAGTTTT
Source organism: Flaveria sonorensis (assembly GCA_025506505.1). Lineage (NCBI taxonomy): Eukaryota > Viridiplantae > Streptophyta > Magnoliopsida > Asterales > Asteraceae > Flaveria > Flaveria sonorensis. Next base: position 22,599,283 of record CM046431.1, on the reverse strand, counting down.
CATCTTTTGAAATAAGTTGAATACTCCGAGGCCATGGTGGACATCCTTATCAACTCTCTTTACAGTAACAAGGATACTTTCTTGAAGAAATTGATTTCTAAATGCATTTGATGTAACTTTTTGTTTAATTTTCATATTATTTGGTGCCCAGATAAGAGTGATTTTAATATTTACATACTATTTCATTGCATATTACAAATTTCATTGAACAACTCATATAGAACAACAAAATTTAAAGCACATTAAATCCTTTGATGTTTAACTAGGTGAAGGTGTAGCAACTTGTGTTCATGAGAAGTTGCGTGCAGACCCAAATAACATTCACAGGCAGGTAAGTTATCTTCAAATCCTCAACATCTATGCATTTCACTCTAATTTGATTTAGTTCACCTAAATTCCTGATGTGTTTATTTTCAATATCAACTCCTTGTGCAGGTAAATAGAATGGTTGGTTAGAGCGCAGAAGTGGTGGGTTCTCAAGTTGGTGGTGGGTCGTCTAGTAATAAGATTCCGACACTTGAGAAGTATGGCACCAACTTGACAAAGCTAGAGGAGGTAACTGTTGTCCACTACCCGGTTTGTGTACCTTTTAAGCAGGTTATTAATATTTTAAAATGAACAAAGTGTTGGTTTTTCGACATGGTGAATTTTAAGAACCATAAAACAACACCCTCAAGGTTATCACTAGCAATCAATGTATAGATTGGAGGCAATCTATTATCATCATGTGCGGTTATTTTATGATTCTAAGCTCAAGAAGACAACCACCCATCAACATTTTGACTAAATTGGAATCTTTTTACATTTCCATGTATACCCAAACGAATGAGTCGATACACGACTGCTATTTAATTTATGATCACATACTACCAGATCTTGAACAGTGCCTAACCTTGACCTGATCGAATGACTTAGAATTCATGCATACATGAATCTTGGCATTGTTCATAGAATACAGAAACACTAATTGATAAAGGGAACATGTGAGAATGATAGACCACAAAATCATATCTTATCATACTGCTGAAAAATAATAATCAGACAAAGTTGAGGGCAAAAGAAGGTGTTTTCATGTCCTTAATTGGTTCCTAAAAATTAGATCATAACTGGAGTAAATATTATATTTATAAATACAAATGACAAAACTAAACTTTATCATCTATTTTATCATTTACAAGGGGAGCCATTTCTATGCTAGAACGTGGGGTTCGAGGAGTACGAGGAGTCCTAGGTAACTGGTTAGCGAGTCTGTGTCTCACAAACCCATAAAATGTGCATCCTACAAGCGTAACTGCACACCCAAATGCATTCATGGGAGAAATTGGGTTTTTAAATATCATCCATGAAAATGCAACTGCAAATGTCACCTTTAAAAACAACAAATGATTTTAGCTCCAAATTTATGTACAAATTTGTTGACATAAGGTACCTAATAGGGTTAACAATTTTGACCCATTTATAGTTAATTGTGGGTCATATCTATCGAAAAAGAGGAAAAATTTACAAAAAAATTGGAAATGGGTTAAACAAGTTGATAAGTTGCCCCAAGTGTGTTTAAAAATTCATATCAATTGCCTTAATTATATAAATAATAAAATTTAGGCTTAGTAATCGTGTTTTTAACATGTTGATTATTCAAATAAAAAAATATAAATGTGTCTCGGGTCTATAACCCAAACCAACCCATTGATCCCGCATTAAAATATTTTTACCTATTTTGACCTGTTACCCAACCCATCCTACCCGTCCATTGTGTTGTCTTGAGCATAATATTAGGCCGAGATTCACCCAAATGATGCTTACAAAAGGATTCTTATGTCAAATTAATACTGAAAAAAATGATGTAAAGTAAATTTTGGAAGATGTGATATATACCTTGAGATTTCCAGCAACATTAAAAGTGACTGCAGTAGTTGAATGGATGACATAGAATATGGAGAAATTAAGGCAGAATGCTGTTACTCCTGAGCCAATAATAATTACAAAGGATGACAAAGGGGAGGGGCTAGTCTGAATCCATTCCAAAACTCCCGTTCCTTCTAGAAGAAGTGCCGGTACTGCCAATATCAATGTTGCAAATGGTGCCATATAGTACACCGTGTTTATGCTGTAAAGAAAACAAGCATTAGGGATAACAAATATCAACACATGGTTATCTCAAGGTTACATCCTAAATACAAAATGACTGAAATCATGTTCTCTCTACATGCAACATGACATCAAAGGTTCAAGAATACTTTCTAAGTCTAATGAGGGCTGCACAGTTTAATCTGGTATGAACAGTAGATCTTTAAAAAGGGGCAATTTCAAAAATACCGCTCAAAACATGCATAATGTTTTATACCTAAACAAAAAATTTAATATCTTATATACCCATTCAAAATACTTAAAACATCATATTTTCCCGTTGCACTAAATACAATTTATAATATGACCATTATACCCTTCTCTTTCTCTTTACATTCCAAACTCTCAATCATGGAATCTAATAATAAATAATTAATACTTGGATGTGTGTTTTCAAAATGCTTACTGCAACTTCAAGGAACCTAGTAATAAATCATTAAGACTTGGATAATAGGTATAGTGACACACTTTGACATTGACCTCAATCATCAATATTCTTACATCAACTTCTTTCTTGCTTTTCCTTCTATGATTACTTTGGCCCTAAATAATCACAATCACCCTTTTAGGTAAAGCTCTAACCAAACAGCCTATTTATGATTTCTTAGGAATCATTATAACTATATTTGTAATGGTTATGTAGGTCCATAACATTTACTTTAATTTGGAAACTTAAGTGAGATGAGAGTCTTTTGCCTTCAGATGTTTTGAGACAATAATCCTGACTGATTGGTCAAACTCATAAAAATTATATGGAGAAAAACCAAAAGAAATTAAAGATGATAGAATATGCTCATAAAATGGAAAACCTAATGTTCCACATGAGGACATTAGAAATTTAAGTAAGGGAAAGAAAAATTCATTCTTCACAAGCACCTATAAAACTCCACACTTACTTCTAAACAACTAGGTATAATTTCATGCTTCAGAATTGAATTAGTATTTGTGGTTACCTACAAAAGCTACAAAACTAATTAGTCGATATAAGGCATTAAAAAGAGCCTCAAGGCCCATAGTAGAACTATGATTTTAAACAATATACAACTGATCTGGCTATCCAGGTTTAACTTCTGGGAACAGAAAGAGGGAACCTCACATAGTGCGAAAAATTTCTAGTTCGGCATCTCTAATAGTGGAGTGTGCTGCTCAGTGAGCTTGATTAACCTCTCAAGTGATGGACTTCAGGTTATCTGGCATGGGCCGGTTAAGGGTTTCCTGGCTACTGAAAAAGGTTTTTAGTGTTAAAATTTGTATTCTTAAGATTTTTTTTTTTCAAAGGATAATAGGTTTCATTTTCCAAAACAAAATATTCACCCAGTCTTAAAGATAAAGTGAGTTGATAGAAGTGAAAATACATATGGATGAAGAGGTCCTGAACACTTGATGCTTTAGGTATTAAGGCTTCTTTCATATCCACTTAAAAGGTTTCTCTTAGTGATGATTATTGCTAATAACCAAGAGAAAGTGAAAGCTCCAATAACACACACTAATGACAAAAACTGATGTTAGAGGTGGTAATTTTGATCCAGTTACCTACGAATGGGTGTAAATGGATTATGCTGTATCTCATAATGAACACATATAACTAAAAAGATAATAGGACAAGCGGGTTGAGACTCATCTTGAGTGTAATTTAATGCATGCAACCTCCAAATTCATTGCACTTACAGATTTAAACTATCATTGTACTAATAAGGTTGTGCAATCATTATTGATGAGTTAATTATGTATAATTTATTTTAAAAAAAGTATAGATGCAACCCGCCCCAAACCGGTTTGGACACATACAAAAACACGACACTCTACAACTCAAATTGATTTTGACCCATTTGCCAACCTCCCATCTCGCCTATCTTGCCACCTCTAATTGATGTGTTTAGTGGTTCCTTTGAGACAGGTATATCAACATGCAACAAAAAGGGGAGTTTCGTTATATACTAAAGATCAGCACAGAATAAAATACTCTGGTAATATTGATGACACTATAACTCGGGTAAGCATGGTATTTATAGAAATTATTAATAATGTAAAAGACCTTGTATTACACTACGACACATAGAAGAAATAACATTATATGTAGAAGCATAAGGGGAACAAACATCTGGGCAAAATCAAATTTGGCATACAAAAATATTTTCACTGTTTTATCATGATAACTCATCAGAACACTGTTTGAGTTTAAACATTGGAACAAATACAAAAATAGTTATTATGGAAACTAAACAATGAAGATTGAAGGATACCTGTCAAACTTATAGCTGTGAAGCAACGACTCTGCAAGAATAGTTTTTGTAGATGTGGCAAGACAGCCAAATAAGAAGAATCCTCCAACTATTGGAACAAGAGAGGCCCAAATTCTCCAATCAAAGTACTTTCTCCATACCATCCACTGCAAGATCACTGTTCCACATGCTTTAGCATTAAACGATTGTTTTGATGTGCATTTTGAAAGTGATGGGAATTATAACCAACAAAATCACATGCATACTTACATACATGCATACATTTAGTTATTATTTATGTAACTAACCAAACCTGTTGTTGCAGGGGTAAATGACTTGATGGTTTGCATAAATGAAACAGGAATGTAACGTAAGCTGACATTCCCCAAAACTATATCTACAAAACACAAAAGACATTGGAAAGATCCTTCTCCATCGATATTCAGGTTCAACAGATATAAGTGGTTTTACCTTCAGCACTTTGATAATTACAAATGCACCAATTGATGAGCATATGAAGTGTACGCATGATACCGTCAGAGGGAACTTAAAATCAAGTTTCTAAAAGAAAAAACAATTATAAAGTTAAATGAATTACTTGGAAAAAAGTATGGAAAACAAGTCACTGTCATCTTAAATCTTGATTGAATTGATTTGACCCCAAATAAACAGAAAATCAGAATCATGGCCATTTTACCAAAACACTTGAAACTGATTATTGCCGCAATAACCAATTTAAACACAAATCCTAAAGTGGCTTGCGTGATTAAGTTGACTGATACCAACATAGGTCAAAGAATAAAATATTAACGTCTAAAGTTCAAATAAGAAAATTAACTTTTCAACAATAAATGAAAATTAGGCAAGAACAAGCAACACAGTTTAACAAGTTTGATAACCATTAAGGACAACACTAACACAATTAAAACAACCAGCTAAATGTTAAAAGATAGTTTTTAGAAGAAATTATATATAACAGAAGATAAGGTTAGTAGGAACAGTAGATTTAATTTCTTTATATTAATAAACTTTTCATATATTGGTAATATAAATCAAAAGCATTACACAAATGTGGGCTTGGCTCAGCACCACGCAAGCTCCCATCTCAACCATCCCACTCAGTCCGGGTAGAAGCTCTTCAAACACAAGGGTATAACTCCTCAAAACTACTATTATCCTAACATAATAATTACGTACCTTTTAACTCTAGTTACTTTTAAAAGATATATATTTTTTTTAACAAATATCTAAACACACAGTTATATCATGCTTATTTTTATCTACGTTACGAAATAATATTTATTCACAACTAACCTACGTCATTTTCACAACAACATAATGTTATTTTAGATTTTAAAAAATATAGTTGACACGTGCTTATTTCTGCCTAAATTTCAATATAAATTTTATTCAAAACCGAGCAACGGCAACCCCTAGAAAGTAAATACTAGTTATAAATAAAAACCAAAACCGTGAAGGTAAAGTATCTAAAGATTATGCTAAATTAGGCCACTTTAACATAAACATTGAGCTCCAGGCACCTCAAATTTATGGTTTCAACAAGCTTATTGAGTACCATGCCCTATAACCTCTGTCCCATATAATCCCAAATTCTGACTTCAGGGTTTAAAAAGAGTTTTGATTAAGCATCATAATGACAAGAAATATGCCAGAAACTGAAGACAATAAACCCACATATAGAAAAATTTCGTGAAATCATATGTGTAAAGTACTAAGCGTGAATCCTAAAACCAGAACTAGAATGCATTTTTTGGCCATGTTAACCAAAAGTACACATACAAATCAAAAGAAATTGATTATAAAGATCACTGCTTAAACTATCAACACAAACACATACTATAAACAAGACCCTAATTTGAATCCACAAAACAGACTCCACTAGTTGAACAGGGATGATCAAATTAAACAAAGGCCAAACATTTTTAAAATAAAGAAGAACATGCCTGAAAGATGCATTTGTTGATGATGATGACTGCAACATTGAAGGTCCACTACTGAAAGATGGCGAATATGGATCGGAAGAGAGTCCATGAACACAATCTGAATTCCTCCATTTCCCACCTCAGTTTCAACAAAACAACTGCCAATTACATGTAATGAATGAATAATGAGGAAGTGAAAGAGTTAATTGGAGTAATGCAGGGGGATACCGTAAGTGTAACGGTGGTTCTTGGTCCACATGATCATTCTTCCATCACTTTATTCAGCCGTTGGCTTTCTTTTCTTCACGTCATTACAATTTTAGACTTATTAGACCCCCCCCCCCCCCCCTCACCCACACTTGCACTTGCATACCATTTTTCCTACTCACGCCATAAAAGTGGAGTGCATACACGTGCAAACAATTACATTTTTTTTTATATTTTAATTGTGAGATAATTTTATAAAATAATAATAAAGTTATTTTAATCCTTTAAATGAAGAATTTCATATATATCCGTATAAATATCATATATATTCAAACAAAATTATATATATCATATATGTCCTTAAAAAGTTAGTGAAATATTATATGTACCCATTTCATTAATAACAATTCAAAAATGACCGTTTTACTCTTATTTATCGAAAACTTTAATATTTTATATTTACCCATTTTAACCTAAAATCAATTTACCCATAAAAAATATCTTTCTCAAAATGAAATGTTTACCATTTCATTATAGAAATTATTTTTAACCATAAAATTGTAATTCAGCATTGTTTTGTATACTATTCTTTTATGTGCTTTGAATTTATGTTCTAATTCTTAGTAATTTTAATTATTATTATTATTATTATTATTATTATTATTATTAACATTAGCAAAATAATTAAATTGTTTAGAAATCATATGTTAAACATGAAATCAGGCGAGACTGATTAAATTGATTAACGATTACACACAAACCCCAATTGATTCAATTGGAACTGATTTAAACTGTACCAAAACAAACGATTAGTTAACATGTTAAAACGTTGGCTATCAAACAATTTCTTTAATATATGATCTCCAAACCCAATATAAACGACGTACGTGATGATTTCGTTAATGAACGGTTATTTTCGAAGATTTTTTCAAATAAATAAAACAATAATATCTATCAAGCTTATGACTTTGATGATTTAAAAATAATAATAGTATCACTAAAAAATATTTGTAATAACAGTGGTAATTCAAAAAAAAATAAGCTGACGAGTTTACATTTTTGATCAAATCTCACATTTCACTTTTTTTACGTGTAAATAATATACATGTGACATGTCCTATAAAGAAAATTATAAATAGAATAAAATTATTTTTTGTAACGATATACAGTCTCATATATTTTTAGAAAAATATATTTGGTGAGGTAAGTTTAGAAATGAATTTATATGAAATTTAAAATTTTTAGGAAATAAGGGTGAAATAGTCATTTTTTAATTATGTTTAATGAAATGGGTAAATATGATATTTTTAATAAGTTTTAAAGGATATATATAATATTTTAATATTTAATTGGTTATATATGATATCACAAGCTTATAAGGATATATATGGAATTTTTCCTTGTTAGAATTAGGTTATTTATAATTTTTTTTGTTTCAATCAAGTCACTTATAAATTTTTATCTCAAATTGGTCACTAAAGTTTTTGTATTGTTCTAATTCGGTAATTCTTAAATAATAAGATATTTTAAAAAATTGAAATATTTAAAAAACTAACAATATATATAAAAAATAGTATTATTTAAAAATTTGCGAATTATATAAAAATTTAAAATAAATATGAGTGAACTAATTAGAATAATCCCCAAAACTTTAGTTAACCGATTGAAACAATCTAAAAACTTTAGTGAGCTAATTGAAACAAATAAAAACACGAGTATCCAAATTGAAGACTCCTAAAATTTGTTTATTATTCTTTGAAGTTTACCCTTTTTTTAATGACAAACTATCCTACTTCTAAATTAAATCAAACTAAACTACATCATGATTGGGTTTGAACCCGAAACCTATTATTTAAAAGGTAAAATCTCTGCAAACTAGATGATACGAAGTCTAATGGGTTTAAATATTCTTATTAACGAATCATATATAGGTTTAAGAACATGTCTTAAAGACGTATGAGTGAGTTATTATAGAAAAGTATGCACACGCTAATCCAACCCATGCACTATGGTCCATAGCATGTATTAATGTAATTTAGTTCAACTGTACATTTATTTTCTTTGAATTCGAGGTCATCACCGACTTTGATGACATGAAATTTTGGAAAAAAATTTTGGTTAAAGAAAATATTGATATATATCTTTGAATTTAAAGTCACCCGCGATTTTGATGACATAAAATTTCGGTAAATTTTTTTAACAATAAAATTTTGATGTATATCTAGACATTGTAGCAGGTGGAATTTGAGGTATTAAGAGTATCAACAGTATGGAACCTGAAAAAAATAAAAATAAATAACTAGTCAATTATCACATCATAAAAACAGTTGTTTTCTAAAATCTTCAAAAACCTCCCCACTAATTAGACCAAAAACACCTAAAGACATTGTTACATCCCCATCACATTTTACATTTAAGTACTAAATTTATGAATAAAGTAAAGTGGCATTTTAGTCAATGTGATTTGATTAAAATTGCAATTTTAATCTATTAGTTTAAATATTTCATAGGGTACATTGTACTTTCAAAAAACCAGCATTTCCACCAACCTCTCGTTACCACCATTAGTATCATGTTAGATTTAATTAGCATTTTTGTCTTTTCTTTTTCATTAACACACAAACAAAATTCTTTTCTTTTTGAATAAAATGATTGTGGTAATAGAATCCACGCAACATTTACAAGATGATGATTTTGCCTGTCAAAATTGTTTTCTTATCATCGATATTCTATGGCTCTCACACTCTAGCTTGTTTGTAGTGCTGATGAGGATATTGATTTTTCAAGGATCTACGGTAAGTTTTGTTTATGTGTTTTATTGATTTTGGTTCTAGATATCAAAAAAAAATAAAAAAAAATAATTAACGATAGTGATGTCAATGGAATTGATACCTTACTCAATAGAAACAAGATGTGTTCTACAATTAATTCAACTCAATTGTAATTGAAATGAAACTGGAATTATTTTTTCTCTTGTTCGGAGGAAATTTAATTTACTGAAAGATTGATTATCTGGAAGATCACAAACTACTTTTATATATTTGATTTTATTTTTAAAATAGGTTATATTTAGACTCTAATTTATGTTGGGTTCAACAAAATGATAAACTAAAGCTTTCCAAATCACAATCATAGCCGACTGAAGATCTCATTGTATAGATTCAGAGAACAAGTTGATCAAAAGAAAAAAAAAAGAATAAAAGACAAAGTTAAAATCAAGACCAAAAGAAAAATCAAAATTAGAGTTTATAATATAATATTTCCTAGAATAATATAAATAAAACCCACTATTGCAATTTGCAAATGTGTGCTCTTATGGTGTGAATCTCATTGTAATTTAATTATAAATATCAACGAATTCATCTTATTATCATCATCATTTATTGTGTTCTTTGATTCACACACATACATCCATCTTAATTTTGACTTTCTAAGTATTGAACATAATAAATCCTAAAATCCACGCTCATTAAATATGAAATATTGATTTAGCAAAATACTATTAGAGCTCTTGGTTGTTGGGTTCATTAAAGTTTCAGATTTAATTTTAATTTTAATTATGATGTCAAGAACAAAGAAACAAAGAAGAAAGGAATAAAAGTGAAGAAAACCCATAGGTTCATCTCAAATCAGAAGGAAAAATCATAAAATCTGTTCAAATTTGGTATGAGTTGAAGAGGATTAATTAGTTTACTGATCATCTATTCAATAGTCATTGAAATTAAACAAGATTGATGTAAAAAATAAAGAAATTGAAGTGTTCATCACCATTATTCATCTCATAAGCTTATTACCTCAATCGAGCAACAAAATTAGTTATAATGATGGAATTAATGATCAATGATTGAAGATGATTCATCAAAAGTTCAATCCTCTAAGTGATGTTTAATGAACTAAACATTATAGCTTCAAATATGATCGAATTGCATTGTTCATGTTACCCTAATTCATCAGTTTACGATATGCATGATAATATTAGTAAAGTCCTAATGAAATGCCGATGTTCAAAATGATAAGTAGAAAAACAAATGCTGATGTTCAGAATAAAATATTGAAAAACAAATGCTGATGTTTAGAATGAAGTGCTTAAAAACAAATGTTGTTAAGAAAATGTTAAAAAACAAATACAGATGTCTAGCATGAAATGCTAATGCAAATGTTGATGTACTATATAAAATGCTGCCGTCAAATAGCTAAAATACAGGAGTTGTTGTTGCCAATTCCTACTGAAATACATGAATTGTTGCTGTTAAATGCTGCTATAATATATAAAATTATGCTGTAAAATGATGCTTGAATACATAAAATGTTGCTGTCAAATGCGGCTGTTATGCATGTATTACAAATACGGTTGAGTTCACATGCATGCAAATGTGGCTGATTTAATGACCTATATACAAATGCGGATGTACGAGTTCTCATCTAAATACGAATGGTTTTACCAAGTCAAATGCAAATCACATGCATTTAAAGGACGCTTATCAAAATAAAATGAGGAAGAATAGACGACCAAAGAAAAAGAAGAATATCATGAATTGTGGATGAATGTAACCAACATGCACATCCATTTTGAGCATTCAAAAGAAAGAAAAAAAAAAGATTACAAACCAACTTTAGTCATAAAATCACTAAATTATCTACGGATTTGTACTTCGATTCACATCCTGTGATGATATGTTGCACCCGTGTCTGACTACTGAGCGGACAGTTAGACAGAACTTAATCAAAGGGACTAATAGTTATCTAAAGAATGCTATTTATCAAGTTATTTCAGAGATTCGAAATAGGGGAAGTGTGTTCAAGATTAATTCATATTTCTGATGTAGTTTATTGAAGTTCAAAGCCTCACTAGATGCCTAATACATTCTAATTCTTAGATTTATGATATGAACCGTAATCCAAAAGTGATACTAGCCAACTCATAAGTGTCTTCATGTAGCGCCCGAACATCTTTAAAGGAAAGAAAATAAATAAAGAAGATGTTTTAAATAATATGAAGGGTCTAAAGTGAGAAAAAGAAAAATATGCCCACGGGTGGATATAAAGGAGGGAGTCGTGCCTCCCCTCACTCCCATGCACCCATAACAACCCCATTTTAGAGAGAGAAAGCTCCAAGCAGTTTGAAAGAGAGAGAGTTGAAGAATTCATCAAATGTATGATTTCTATCATACTTCTTCTTAGACCTAAGCTAGATCTAAGCTCCTAATTCGTTTTCTATGTGTTTCCATGTGTAAAGTTTGAATCTTTACATGTGCATGTATGTAGATCTTGAGTTCTACCTTAGTTCTAGGGTTTCTGCTTAAAGGATTGATAAGGTGAGTTCTAGATCCTCTTATTTACACGTTTTACATTCATTTGGGGCTGTTATGCATGCTAACATGCTAAATCCTTGACGACTTATGCTTTTTCATGATAAAGGTGATATTTTTATAAAAATACTATATTTTAATAATATCCATGATGATTTTGTGTGCATGGTGTGCTCTAATTCGATTGTCATAAAATACATAAATTTGAAATTGGACAGAAGGTTTACTTAGCCGCATTAGTACAGCTTACCCGCATTTGTTTATTAGGCTTCATATCTACCAAGTGTTGGTCACCCACATTAGGTGCCCGTATTGATTTCTATACCCGCATTAGTCTCTTGTTCAAATTAATCATCATCGGCATTTGTTTTTAAGTTCACAGTGAACAAGTGTTAGTCATCCACATTGGTTGACCGCATTTGTTCTTCATCCGCATTTGTCCCAAGTAGACGTATATGCCTAAGTACTATTACCCGTATTAAGTCACTCACCCGCAATTGTATAGTTGCCCGTATTAGTTTACTGTTACCCGCATTACGCATTACTTAGGATATTTTATTAGGGTTAATGCTGTGATTCTATCATAAGAGTTATTATGTGGTAATTATATGAATAATATTTTATGTTTCATGCTATGCAATGATAACGAAAGAATACTTTATAAGTGTTACTTATGATTAATGTGGAACATTAATCAATTAGAAAAATGATAGTGAAAGCTAATGAATGTTACTGGGCCCTAATGATGATGAAAAGCCTTGCAGGCACTATAGATGGACTTTACTTATATGAGTCAAACACATGAGATGGACCTGTATTAATGAGAAGGATTCGTGCCTAGTAGTGTGGGTCAATTGTTAAGGGTTAGCTACCATGATAAATACTAACAGGTGTTGGCAAATGATGACAACCAGATGTTTGGGCTCCTTCTTTGTGCAATCTTAGTGTTTATGATGATCCACTAGCTTGATTCATATCCCATTTAACACAAAAGATTAATTATATGATTTTGTTAGAGAGTCAATATCAAACAACCAGTCAGGACCGTTTGATGATTTATGAATGAATTCTCACTCAACTTAAAATTTATGGATTCATCAATTAAGTTTAATCTTAGATTAAACACTCAAAAAGCTTTTGAAACTAATGAATAACCAACAAAAAATCCTTCATCTGATTTGGAAGCAAACTTTCTTAAATGGTCTATAGTGTTATATATTGATACATGACATCCAAATGACTTGAAGAAGCAAATGAAAGGTTTTCTATGAAATAATAGTTCATAAAGTGTTTTGTTGTTTTCTTTTACAACCAATGTTCAATTTTGTACATAACAAGCTATATTAACTGCTTTTGTCCAAAAGATAATTGGCAGTTTAGCAATTGCTAATATGGTTCTTGCTACGTTAATTAGTGTTCTCTTTCTCTATTCAGCTACCCTATTTTGCTAAGGACTTCTAGTTGCACCGAATTAATAAGCAATACCCTTGTCGGTATAAAATGAACTCAAATAATAATTTTTGAATTCTATTCCATTATCACTTTTGATTGATTTTACTTTTTTATCAAGTTGATTTTTAATCTTAGTGATACAATCTTTGATGATTTATGCTGATTCATTTTGATGAAGTATGAAAAAGACTTATGTAAACTTAGAAAAGTCAACAATGATTACCAAACAATACTGCTTTTTGCTTATGCTCATGGTATGAGTTGGGCTATAAATATCCATATGAAATAACTTCAATGTATTATTATTTGAGTTCAAAAGCTTATACTTGTGAGAAGTTTTGTGTTGCTTTCTTTTAAGACATGCTAAACAATGGTCCATTGGGTGAAATTCTTTCTGAGTTAATCCAGTTACATGGTTACCATTGACAAGTTTGTTCATATTTTGAAATTTGTATGTCCCAAACGCCTATGTATAATTGTAACTCATCAAATGATGGTTTGGAAGGTAAGCATGTTTCTTCTTTTAGTTGGGAAAAATTTAGGTTTAGAACATATGTGTTATTCTTTCTTGGTGTTTTCAAGACTATCCATTCTTTAGGAATGTGAAATCCTAGTTTCAAGAGATAGTAATGAGTGTTTGCGATATGAGTAGAATATTTTGTATCACAGATTTGTGATATGCTCAGCAGATTGAACTTGAATTGTTCATAATAGTTAACTTTATCAAAGCGAACCTAGCTATTTGTCATTGTTCCTTCACCACTGATTCTTCCACCTTGTGAGTCTCCACCAAAAGCTACTATAGTTCCTTGAATGTGCTTAAAATAAGGCAAAAGAGAACTGTCTCTTGTCATATGTTAGGAACATCCACTGTCCACATACCAAATATTGTTAGACCTTCTTGGATGACACTACAAGTACAAACAACTAAGCTAGAATGTGGAACCCAAGCCATGTTTGTCTTGGGTTTCCCATTTCTATCAACCACTGTGGCTTTTTGGTAAGTCCCTTTGAATTTTGCTTTTATTTATGATTCATCCTATTAATCAATATTAAGTTTTGAAAACTTAGCTTGAAGTTTATCAGCAAAGGACTTTGCCTTATTATTTCTTTATGTTTGATGTTGAAGCTTTGAATGTTAAAGCCTTGGATGAAAAGACTTTTGGTTTAGATTTACTTTTAGTCTTTGAATTGGACACAACATCAATTCTTTTCAGTTATGGATTAGGTTTGAAAATCTTTTTATTTAGTGTTTGATGATTTTCCTTTTCTTACTCTTTTGTTCCTTTCATCTTTCTCAAATTTCTCACAGTTTGATTTTGAACGGATTTGATTTTGAGTTTTGTTTGTTTTTAGGTGATAAGCTCATTAGAGCTTTGCCTTTTAATGATGAGAAAGCTGCAGCTTCGCCTTTGATGTTTGATGAAACATTACGATTTGCTTGAATTTTTATGAGAATTGATCTTATTATCAGATCTACTTTCAACAATTTGTTATACCTTAGGATTAGCATCCTTATTATTAATGATACTCGTAGGGGTGAATTTCACAAAAGGTATGATGGCCTTGATAGGACTTTTTGGCTTTTGAACATACACTGGCTTGTTTGAACATTCTTTAATCTTAATTGAATGCCCATTCTTTATCTTTTCTGCATTAACTTCCACATGCACACGAGGTTTGTTATGTAGATTTGTGGTTTGATAAAAAGTTTAAGATTTAGTTTCAATAATTTGAATTTCATTTAAATATGTTTTTGACAGTGACTCAGGCATGACAGTGTAGTTGTCAGTATATGGTGGGGGACGAAGTGTGGTTAACCAAAGTTGCGGTTAAAAAAATGGTTATAACCGCACTCGCGGTTTCGGTTTTAAAAATGGTATTAATCGTACCGAGTCGCACCGTGCACAGTCCTACTATGCTAGTCATATCTTTTGGTTCCTTTTGTGATTCAATCAGCTCTTGAAGCTTAGTTGATGAAAATTGAAACTTTTCAAGTTTCACTTTAGTAGGTGAGTCTTTAGCTTTTGACTTAGTTAACAGTTCTGTTAAATTTTCTTTCACCATGCAGTTTCTTAATATCTACAAGCAATGATTTATTCATGGCCATCTAGTGACTAAAGATCCATCTCTTCTACATCATTTGGAACCATTTCTTCAAGTTCTTTTTGGATCAGATGAGCTAAGGTCAGTCTACCACCAGCATAAGCTTCAATGCTTGACACAAAGGCATTGTATGTTGCCTTTTGTGCTTCATTCGGATGCTCACATGGAGCAGAAGCTTGATTTTAAACTTGTGGTGTAGAGAATGGCATCTTGTTGATCTTTTGATGTTGAAAAGACACAAATGTAGTTGATATTTGATTCTCATAGGGTGCCATAAAGTCATCTTCCTGTATAATGAAGGCAATTTTTAACAGAATGAGTTTTAGATGGAAACTTATATGCCTTTATCACTTGTGGCTCTCTAGGATTTCTAGATTTCTTATCAAGCTCTAGTGCTTCAATATTAGCTACAATTATATCCAAACTAGTGCTATCAAGATCAAGAGTGTTCTTTAACTTGGTGACACTCTGCTTCCATCTCTCAGGCAATGAGTGGAGCATCTTCTTATTCATTTCCTTCTCCTTATAAGTCACACCCAATATCTCCAGATTATTCACCAATTACACAAATCTATGAAGCTGCTTGGAGATAGATTCCTTTAATGTGGTAAAATGTTTGATTCACTAATTTGTCCTTGTTAATCTCTGTGACTTCACTACTATGCTCACACATGATGTTTAGAGCATCCCACACTCCTTTAGTAGTACTATACTTCTTTAGTCGTTTAAGAACATCCATCTTGAAAGCTTGGGTTGAGGAGTGAGTATGACTTCATGTCTAACTTTATCTTTTCGTAATCTCAGATTCAAGATTTAGTGTAACGCCCGGGATAAGTCAAAACGAGCCAATTAATAATAATGTGCTTAATTAGGGGTTGATTAATATAAATAAGAGGAAAATGGATTATTGACCAAATTAACCTTACGGGTTATGTGTTAGACCAGTTTAAGATCTATGAACACCCGGTATATAAACACAAATCAGCCATATTCATCCTTATTTGCAACTCAAACAACCAACTTTCTAGAGAGAGAGTGTAGAGAAAAAAAAGTGAAGATTTGAGGCTTTATTGATCAAAGGATTGAATATCATGTTTTTGGGCATCAAACAACAAGAAAAGAGCAAGAATCCAGGTAAGAATCATCACCCAAATGTCTCTTTAGATCATACCGAATTTTAGGGTTTTGGGGTTTTGAAAAGTGGCAAAAATCATACAAAAGTCATGTTTTTATGGATGAAATCATGTAAAAAGCTTAGATATAAGTTCCTGGATGAAAACCGAAGGATTTGAATGTAAAAGGTTGAAGTTTTTGGTTAAAACCGGGCTAGAACGTCATTTTTATGCGTCCAGCGAAACTGTGAGTTCGTCCAGGGAAACTAACAGTTTTTCCAGCGTGTTTAAGGTGCTAGTAGGAGTTTTATCTTTTCTGTATTCTGTGATAAGTTTCAACATAACTCTGTCGCCCACCTTAAACTCGATCGGTCTACGCCTGTTGTCAGCATATGACTTATATCTATCCTTTGCTGCTTTCATAAAGGCCTTGATCTTCTCCAACTTTTCGGTCGTAGCCTCGATCACCTCAATACTCCCCAACTCCTTTAGCCTGATGTCACCCCAACATAAGGGCATTCTACACTTCCTACCGTATAGCATCTCATAAAGAGGCATACTAATACTGGCATGATAACTGTTGTTATATGAGAACTCAGCTAACGGTAAGTGTTCGTCCTAACTTCCACCAAAATCAATGACGCATGACCGAAGCATATCCTCTAGCATCTGAATGGTTCTCTCCGACTGACCATTTGTCTGAGGATGGTAAGCCGTCCTGATATTTAACCTCGTCCCCATCGAATCATAAAATCTCTTCCAAAACTTGGATGTAAACTGAGTGTCACGGTAAGACACGATAGACACCAATACACCATGATGAGTTACAATCTCCTTGATAAACAGATCTGCCAACCTCTCAGAAGAATACGTCTCATGGATTGGCTAGAAAATGAACACTTTTTGTGAGACGATCAACTATCACCCATATGGCATCGTATCCCCTTTCTGTACGCGGCAATTTCATAATGAAGTCCATGGTGATGTGCTCCCATTTCCACTAAGGAAGGTCCAAAGGTTGAATCTTCCCATACGGCTTCTGATGCTTCGCCTTCACTTGCAGACAAGTAAGGCACTTACTCACATACTCCTCTACATCGCGCTTCATTCCCGGCCACCAATAATCCTTCTTCATATCTAGATACATTTCCTTAGCATCGGGATGAATTGAGTATCGAGTCTTATGAGCCTCATCCATGATATTCCCATGTAGATCTCCATAATAAGGAATCCACATCCGCCCTGGTTGGGTCTTGACTCCAAGAGTGTTCTCCCCTAATTCGGCGACTAGACCTTTCATCCTTCAGAGTTAATCTGATCTTCTTTCAACACTACATCCTAAAATTCTTTGACCATCTTCATCACATTGGAGGTTATAACCAACTGATAAGCCTTCACCCGAATCGGCTCGGGTCTCTCCTTTTGGCTAAGGGCATCCGCCACCATGTTGCCCGGATGGTAATGGATCGCACAATCATAATCCTTGATAAGCTCCAACCATCTCCTTTGCCTCATGTTCAAATCCTTTTGTTTGAAGAAGTATTTCAAGCTTTTATGATCAGTGTTGATGGTGCACTTCGTCCCGTACAAGTAGTGCCTCCAAATCTTCAATGCAAAGACTACAACTGCCAACTGAAAATCATTAGTAGGGTAGTTAGCCTCATGGATCTTCAACTGTCAGGATGCATAGGCTATAACTTTCCCCCGTTGCATCAGCACGCAACCCAATCCCAAATATGAAGCATCCGAATAGACCACCAAGTCTTCACTCCCTTCGGGCAACGTCATGAAAGGAGGTTGAGTCAATCTTGTCTTTAGGTCTTCGAAAGCATTCTCCTACTCTAGACCCCATACAAACTTCACATCCTTACGGGTCAACTTAGTCAATGGAGAAGCTATCTTGGAGAAGTCTTAGATGAATCTTCTGTAATAGCCCGCCAAACCCAAGAAACTATGAATCTCGAAGGGCGTCTTTGGAGACTTCCATTGCATCACCGCCTTAACTTTCATCGGGTCCACCATGATCCCTTCTGGATTAACTATATGACCCAAAAACTGAACCTCACGCAACCAGAATGCGCATTTGGAGAACTTGGCTTACACCTTCTCCCTTCTAAGCGTCTCCAGTACCTCCCAAATATGACCCAAAAACTGATTTATCCAACATCGGTCGACATACCCGATTCATCAAGTCCATAAAAGCAACTGGCATGTTGGTTAAACCAAAGGACATCACAAGGAATTCGTAGTGTCCATAATGCGTAGGAAAAGCTATCTTAGGAATTTCCTGCTCTTTCACCTTTAGTTGATGATAACCAGATCGGAGGTCTATCCTTGAGAACCAACTGGCACCTTGGAGTTCATCAAACAAGTCATCAATCCTCTGTAACAGATACCGATTCTTCACCGTCAACTTGTTTAGCTCTGGGTAGTCGATGCACATCCTCATACTACCGTCCTTCTTCTTTACAAATAAGACCGGAGCACCCCATGGAGAGATACTCGGTCAAATGAACCCCTTATCCAGCAACTCTTGCAGCTGAGTCATCAGTTCCTTCATCTTAAAGGGAGCTAGATGATACGACACCTTAGCAACAGGTTGGACACCAGGTATCAGATTGATCTGGAAATCAATCTCGCGGTCAGGTGGCACACCTGATAGGTCCTCCGGGAACACGTCTGGGAAATCATGCACAACCGGTACGTTCTACAATCGTGGTACTGTCGCATCCACATCCTTCACATAGGCCAGGTAGGCACCACATCCCCGCCTCATACACTTCTCCGCCACCACCATCGAAATTACTTTAAGAATCGTGCAAACCCTATCGCCATAAATCGTCACCAAACTCCCATTGGGCGTGGTCAATCGAATCATCTTCTTGTGACACATGATATTTGCCTCGTAGGATGTTAGCCAATCCATCCCTAGGACTACATCAAATCCACCTTAGGTCATCACAAACACTCTAGCGGGAAGCCTATGACCTTCCAATTCTATCACACAATCCTCTAAGGCTTCGGATATCCTAATGGATTTACCAATAGCAGTTTTAACGATAAAGGGCTCATCAATCTTTCAACTCCTAGCAGGAAACTTATCACATAATACAAAAGCACCTACGTCATTAACCAGAAATGTACCTGATACAACATCGGGATCCATTCTGGCTTCCTCATGGGTCATAGTAAAGGCTCTCACCCTGGTCTTCTTCACTTCCTTCCCTTTCTCAGCCTCCTTTCCTCTTTCGAGCTCTCAGCCCTTGGCTTCTTGCACTCCCGACTCATATGACCTGTTTCTCCATAGTTATAGCACCTTATCACCCCACAATCCTTTGCTATATGCCCTGCCTTCCCGCACTTGAAACAGATGTTCGATCCCCACTTACATTCCCCCGCATGCTCCTTCCCACACTTATTACACATCCTCATCCCTGCACCTGCCGTCACCACCTTTAAGTCATCCACCCTTGCCTTTTTGTTCTTGGGAGTTAAACCACCACTACCAAATCATTTCCCATTTCCAGTTTCTGTCACCACTACCTTTCTTACTCACCTCCACCACAGTCACCTCCTCTCTCTCTTTGTACACTCTCCCTGCCAGATCAACCACCGACCCAAATGTACCTGGTCGTGTAGCAATCAAGTGTTTGCGGATATCCACTGGCAGACCTTGGATGTACCTCTTGATCTTTCGTGACACGGGTGTCACCTGGTCTGGTACCAGCCTCGCCATCTTGTTGAACTTGGTCATATACTACTGGTGTGTCATGGTTCTCGCCTCCAACTGTAGGAACTGTCTGTCGATCTTGTTGAGTTCCCTGTGAGCACAAAACTCCTCGATCACCAGCTTCTTTAGTTAACTCCACCTCATCCTTCCAATCTCCCTGCTGCCCTCGGCCTGGACAATGTTGTCCTACCAGCATAAAGTCGAATCCACAAACGAGTGGGTAGCAAACTTCACCTTCTGGTCCTCTCTGCACTCGCTGATATCCAACACAACCACCATTTCCCTCACCCATCGGTGAGCAGCAGCAGCATTTCCATTCCCATCAAAAGTTGGGGGCTTGCATCTCTGGAATGCCCCATAGTTGCACCCTCGTGCAGTTTCTTGCATAGCCTCCTCCTCGTCATCCTCCCTGGACACAACCATCTCAGTCTCGGGTTGCTCTCCCCTATAAGACTCAAATAACAACACAATCATTCAAGGTAATAGCTCAAATTATGTCAAGTATAGTAAGTCCCTAATTACAATGGCTAGTTGTGAGTAGCCACTTACTTTACTCTTCATTGCACAAGCATTTCCTATCCTGACTACATTAGTATCCAAATCTACTAGAAGCTCATAATTCACATAACACGCGCACATAATTCCTTTTTCTAATTATTCACAAAAAACATTTATCTGCAGGCATGTAGCTACTAGGACTGGCATCCCTTTCCCTTTCTTGTCCATTCTCAGTTTAAGTTTTAGTGTTTTTTTGAAAATATTTTACCCAATTCTCTTAAACTTTGGCTCTGATACCAACTTGTAAAGCTCCGTTCCCGGAATGCTTATAGTTGGATATTCATAGCGTAAAACATTTAAAACACATCATTTTGCCGTGGAATATAAACTTTTCATTAATAATTAAAACTCGTGTCGAGTATCATATCATTCCATTACACCTCAAAAATTGTATCAATACAATTACATTCCCAAAAGTATAGATACCAGACTTGAACTATCCTAGTAGCTCCCACGTCCATGCCTGCATCTCCTCAGCATCATCGATTACCTGCCAACTATTATGCATATAAAAGTCAGCGACGCTGAGTGAGTTCTAGTTTAATAATAAAATACTTTTTCATACATTTCAAACCTTTACATTTTGTGCGTGATCATTCATCATTACATACATATCATCATATTCATTTATTATCATTTGTTTTGTTCATTTCGTACATTTCAAACTTTCATTATTATCTTTCACTTTTATCTAGACCAATGTCGTATCCTATACCCCAAACATTGTGCACGAAGCTGGTACTAGGCCGAAGTCTATAAATAGACCCCTAACATTGTGCACGAAGCTGACTCCAGTACTGGGACAAGCGACAAGGGTCCCATTTCGTATGTATTTGTGAATCACAAAGATTGACACCTGTGTGCATCCTTATGGGTTAGCTAAACCACACACACTTAAGCTAACAACCCAATGGCTGTGAACCTCCATTCATTTGCTTGCAAGACATTCATTCATTCGTTAGGTTTCACTTCCGTTAACATTAACTTTCACTTCATTGCATAATAGTTATTCTTAATTAGTATATATCACACCAAGTAACAAACATCGTGAAAACCCCCTTTTTTATTTAGAACGAATTCACCCATTTTCCATACATTCACATTCTCATCAAAATGAATAACAAATGATTTGAAGGTTTTAGATTGATTTTAATGGTTTTCACACAATCGAACAATGAACTTCAATTCATGATGAATTTGAATGTCAATTAGTTGATTAATTTGAGTATTATCAGTTTGATTACAAATCAAAGATGTAAAGCACAATGGTTTGCAATCAATCAGTAGATCTGTCGATAAATGAATCAAAACAGTGGGTTTTGAATTGAATTTGAGTGCTTAGGCTCTAATACAAACTAATAAAATTAGGGCTTTAATAAAACTTGTTTGTTCTAGTGTTGTATGAATCTGAAAACAAAGGAATTTATCAAAACTAGATGTTATTAATTCATGAAAGTTGTATATTAGTTCTAGGTTTTTAAGATTTTCTCAATTGTGGATATTTGTAGTATGTGAAGGTTTTGTTTGCTTTGATTCAACATGTTGGTAGGTTATAGATGTTATTCTTGGTTTAATTCAAAACAAATCTAGGTGATGAAAATTGTGTTTTCTTTGTTTTAATATGTTAAAGTTGGGTTTTCTTTGATTAAACATGTCGAAGTTGGGTTTGATTTGATCCAAGATATTGCCAGATTACAAATGTTATATTTGGTTTGATTTAATATGTTTTTAGGTTTTAGAAGTTATTTTTAGTTTGATTCAAAAAAATCTAGGTGATGAAAATTGGGTTTTCAGTGAATCAAGATGTTAAAGTTGGGTTTTTGTTGATTCAAGATGTTAAAGTTGGTGTTAGGATCACACTTAGATACTGATGCAACCAAAGAGCTCTCCGCATGCACATGTGAAGTACAAGGAAGTTCCTTCGGAAGATTTGATATAACTCACTAAATTATACTAAGTATCATATCTTCCAAAGCCAAAAGAGAAAATCTTCTGAAGCCAAAGATAAAGTCTTCCAAAGCTTCAAAGACAAAGTCTTCCGAAGCCAAAGACTGATTTCTGCCGAAGAAAGAGAAGACATGCTGTTTCTGGATCACCTTCTGACAAAAGCTGAATTACTTTTCCCTGCCACCTCTCAAGACTCACCAACTTATATGAGTTGGTGAAAAGGTCATACTCTTGGCAAATTGTAGATTAAGGTCTTATGTCTGTAACTTTCTACTCTTGCACTTTTATCCTTTTTTTAATATATTAGGATGTGAGCTATGACATGTCATAGTCACTAGTCAAAAGGCAATCTACTTTTTTACTCTTTATTAATCTTGCTGTCTAGATTAGTGTTTCCAGCTGGTATAAAATGTCTCAAGTACTTGTCATTTCATTTCAAGCTTTGTAACACTTTGTAAGAACTTGAGAGCAATATATATATATATATCATTCTTGAAAACCATATTATCTTGTTCTTGTTTTGTTTTTTGTTTCATTAAAAGCCGGTTCCCTATTTGATCTGTTAAGTGCTCTAACTCTCTCCTAACAACTGTGAAACTGTTGCATTGACCCCTTCACCGGTCCTACTACTAGTATCAGAGCGTTCTAAGCTCTTGATTGTAAGATCTCACCATCTTAGAGCTCTTCAATTTTACAAAACACTTTCCAGCTCAAATGGCAATTCTCTCAAAGGCTGATATGGAAACCGGTACCATGACAAAGTCTCCACTGATCACTCCTGATGACTTTGATACTTGGTGCCAACGTATGGAAGGGTTAATCAAGTCTCAAGACAGTAGGATATGGAGATCTGTTGTTGAAGGACCTCACATACCAAGCACCTCTTCAGCCACTGCTGGTGGTAGGATGATTCCAAAGGAAATGGCTAACTATTCTGAGGAAGATTGGAAGAAAATTGATGTAGATCAGAAAGCCATGACTGCTCTCAAAGCTGTTCTTCCAAACTCTATATACAGTGGCTTCAAGAAGGGCAAAACTGCTAAGCAGATCTGGGTTGCACTTAAGCTTATGTATGAGGGGACGAGGAAGCCATGACTTAACAATACTTCAGGTTTGTTGAGATTGTGGATACTCTCATGGATGTTAGAGTAAAGCTTGAAAATAGGGACATTGTGAGGAACTTCATGTCCTCTCTTCCCAAAAAATGGACTTGCTACCGTGTGGCCATTAAGAGAACTAAAAACCTCTCTACCCTTACTCTCACAGAGTTGTATGGTATCCTTAGTTGTTACCAAATGGAGATGAACATGCAAAATCCATCAAGCAGCTCTTCCAGCAATCAACAGAGTTTAGCCCTCCATGTGATTGAAAGGGATAGTAGAGAACCATAACATCATCTTATCTGCTACCCTGACAACTCATAAAAGGGTCCTTACATCACCTTCCCTGAGACACAAAGGGAGAGCTACATCCAAGGAAGCCAATTCCAAGAGACAAGCTTTGCTCAAGCCTTTGTGTCTGCTGATGAAAGTTGTGGTAACTTTCTCTTCACTCTTGAAGACTTGGAATGTATCCATCCAGATGACCTGGAGTATATGCAGATAGTCCAGCAGATGGCTTTTCTCACTCACAGAGCCAAGAATTTCTACAAGAGAATAGGAAGGAAGTTCCCAAGCAATATGGCCAGTGGAAAGTTTGGCCTGGATAAAAGCAAGGTGAAGTGTTACAACTGTAACCAAATGGGACACTTTGCTAAGAAGTGTAAGGCACTAAGGACAAATGGTGGCCAAGCACAATCCAGACCAAACTACACTGGTGCAGCTCCAAGATCTGAGAAGCCAAGCCAACCAAAATAACATGCTGCTATTGTTGTTGAAGAAGGAGGCTTTGACTGGAGCTTTCAGGTAGAAGATGCTTCTCCCAACCAAGCATTAATGGCTGATCATGAAGAAGCCAAGGTATTATAACATCTTTGTACTCTTGAATGCATTGTTAAAGTTAACATGTACAGGTCCTACAACTTGGAAGTCAGATATGATCTTGAGTCCCAAAACATCTTAAAAGGTGACTTTAAAAGAGCAGAAAATGATTATAAACTTAAAATTAAAGATTTAGAGAAAACAATTTCTACTCTTAAGCATGAGCATATAAACTAGAGGACTCAAATCAAAGATATCATAACCAAGTTAACTGAATGCTAGGCTGAGCTTGTGATCGGCAAAGCCAAGACAGAAAAATATGTTCTTGAAGAGGAAATCTTCAAGAACATAATATCCTGATCCTTGCATGCAAATATTTTTATCAGGTCAGGCAGGGACTAGGGTTAAGTGAGATAGCTCCTCCACACATACTACTATTTGTAAGATTTCCAAGGTGTGAAACTTGTCAAGATGAGTTGCCTTCTATTGATCCTATCCAAGAGAAGAATGAAGATGTAGAAGAGATAGTGAAGGATGAACCTGAAGTGGGTGACAAGGGTTATCCTAAGAAGGGTCACTATTCTCCTGGAGAGAAGAATGAACCATGGATGACCAAGTCTTTAAGGAAGAACTTGATAAAGGCAGCCAAAAGAAAATCAAAGAAAGCCCAAGAGATCAATGCCACTTTCAACTCCAAGAAAAAACAAGTTTTTCTTTCTGCTGGATTTGAAGTAGTAAAGACTAAAGACTCAACTATGGACTCTTGTACCAGGAGTCCTAGTTCATGTCCAAATCATCCTAGTCAAGAAAAGAAGATTGATCAAATGTTCACCACTACTATACAACCTGAACCATCTTGTTCCAAGAGCAAGCCTCACCCTAAGAAGCCTACTGTATCATCAACAAAGATGAAGAAGGAAGTAGAAAAAGATCAAGCTCAGTCTTCTAATCAAAAGAAGATTCTCAAAAGTATGCAAGTTAAATGCATCATGTGTGGTAGTACTTCTCACTCTGCTAAGGATTGCATCTACAATCCCAAAAGTACTATCCACATGACCAAGAAGAAAACTTCTAAGAAGAAGAAAAAGAAGATAGTGTAAGGACTACACTTAGAGGATGATGCAACCAAAGACCAACCAAGAGCTTTCAGCATGTAGAAATGAAGTACAAGGAAATTGCTTCAAAAGATATGGAATAACTCAGTGAATTATGCTAAGTATCAAATCTTCTGAAGCCAAAAGGCCATATCTTCCAAAGCCAAAGATGAAGTCTTTCGAAGCTTCAAGGACAAAGTCTTCTAAAGCCAAAGACTGATCTTTTCCAAAGATAGAGAAAACATGCTTTCTCTAAATCACCTTTTGACAAAAGCTGAAACACTTTCCACTGCCACTTCTGATGAGTCACCAACTTATATGAGTTGGTGAAAAGTCCATGCTTTTGTCAACTTTAGATTAAGGTCTTTTGTCTGTAAATTTCCAACTATATACTTTTATCCTTTTTGTAATATATTAGGATGTGAGCTATGGAATGTCATAGTCACTAGTCAAAAGGCAATCTGCCTTTTGACTTTACATTGATCTTGTTGTATAGATTAGTGTATCCAGTTGGCCTTCAAAGTATGGCCGGCTATAGGATGTAGTATAAAGTGTCTCAAGTACTTGTATCTTTCTAGGTATGCTTTGTAACACTTGTAAGAACTTGAGAGCAACATAAATTATTCTTGGAAAACCATATTTGAGTGTTCTTGTTGTTTTTCTTTTACTTATGTTCTTTGTATCATCCAGTCGGTTCTCTATTTGATCTGCTAAGTGTTTCATATCTCTCCACCTTGTGAAACTATTACATTGACCACCCTTCACCGGTCTTGCAATTGGTATCAGAGCATTTTAGGCTCTTGATTGTAAGATCTCACCATTTTTGATCACTTCAGTTTCATAAAACACTTAACAACTCAAATGGCAGCTCTTGCTAAGGTTGATATGGAAACCAACATTATGACAAAGTCTCCACTGATCACTCCTGATAACCTTGATACTTGGTGCAACGTAAGGAAGGGTTCATCAAGTCTCAAGACAGAAGGATATAGAGATCTGTTGTCGAAGGACCTCACATCCCATACACCTCTTCAGCCACTGCTGAAGGTGGCATGATACCAAAGGAAATTGCTGACTACTAAAAAGAAGACTTGAAAAGAATAGATGTAGATTAGAAGGCCATGACCGCTTTTCAAACTGCTCTTCCTAACTCCATATACAGAGGCTTTAAGAAGTGCAAGACTGCTAAACAGCTCTAGGTTTCACTGAAGCTGATGTATGAGGGGTCTGATGAAGCCAAAGAGAACAAGAAGGATATCATGAAGCAACACTTTGAAAACTTCACCTACAAGATAGGTGAAACCATGACTCAACAATACTTCAGGTATGTTGAGATTGTGGATACTCTGACTAATGTTGGAGTAAAACTTGAGAACAGAGACATAGTAAGGAAGTTCATGTTCTCTCTTCCCAAACAATGGACTTACTATTATGTGGCAATTAAGAGAATTAAAAACCTCTCTACTCTTACTCTCACAGAGCTGTATGGTATCCTTAGTGGGTACCTGATGAAGATGAACTTGCAAAATCCATCCAGCAACTCTTCCAACAAACAGCCGAGTTCAGCCCTTCATGTGGTTGAAAGGGATAGCATAGAACCACAACATCATCTTATATGCTTCCCTAAAAATTCATAAAGGGGTCCTTTCATCACCTTCCCGAGACACCTAAGGAGAGCTATATCTTAGGGAGCCTATTCCAAGAGACAAGCTCTGTATAAGCCTTTGTGTCTACTGATGGAAGTTATAGCAACTTTCTTTTTACTCTTGAAGACTTGGACTGTATCCATCCAGATGATCAGGAGTACATAAAGATAGTCAAACAGATGGTTCTTCTCACTCATAGAGCTAAGAAGTTCTATAAGAGGACAGGAAGAAAGTTTCCTAGCAATATGGCTAGTGGAAAGTTTGTACTAGACAAAAGCAAAGTGAAGTGTTATAACTATAACCAGATGGGCCACTTTGCTTGAGAGTGCAAGGCACCAAGGACAAATAGTGGCCAAGCACAGCCCAGGCCAAACTACACTGATGCAACTCTAAGAACCGAGAAGCCAAGCTAGCCCAAACAACATGCTGTTGTTGTTGTTGAAGAAGGAGGCTTTGGCTGGAGATTTTAGGTGGAAGATGCTTCTCCAAAGCAAGCACTGATGGCTAATCATGAAAAAGCTAAGGTATTGGAACATCTTTGTACACCTGAATGCATTGCATAAGTTATGTTAGGTCCTTTGGAAGTGTGATCTGACCTTGAGTCCTTGAACATTTTAAAAGATGATTTTTAAAAGAGCTGAAAAGGATTATAAACGAAAAATAGAAGATTTAGAGAAAACCATTTCAACTCTTAAGCATGAGCATATAAATTACAGGACTCAGATCAAGGATCTCATTACCAAATTAACTAAATGCCAAGCTGAGCTTGTGATCAGCAAAGCTAAGGCAGAAAAATATGTTCTTGAAGAGGAAACCTTCAAGAACATAATACCTTCATCCATGCATGAAAAGATTTTTTATCAGAACAGGCTAGGATTGGGTTCAAGTGAGATAGCTCCTCCACACACATTATTATTTGTAAGATCTCTAAGGTGTGGAGCTTGTCAAGATGACCTGCCCTCTATAGATCCCATTCAAGAAGAGGATGAAGATAAAGAGGAGGTATTGAAGGATGAACCTGAGGTGAGTGACAAGGGTTATCCTGAGAAAGGACACTATTCTCCAGGAGAGAAGAAAGAATCCAGGATGACAAAGTCTACAAGGAAGAATTTGATCAGGGCTGCCAAAAGAATGTCCAAGAAAGCCCAAGAGATCAAGGTCATTTTCAACTCCAAGAAAAAGCAGGTTTTCATCTCTGCTGGATTTGAAGTGGTAAAGACTAAGGACACAACCATGGACTCTAGTACCAGGAGTTCTAGTTCATGTCCAAATCATCTTGATTTAAAGAAGAAGGCTGATAAAATATGCATCACTACTACACAGCTTGAACCATCTAGTTCCAACAGCAAGCCTCATCCCAAGAAGCCTGCTGCATTATTTGAGAAGATGAAGAAGGAAGTAGAGAGTGATCAGGCTCTGCCTCTCTCTAGAAAGAAGATTCTCAGAAGTATGCCAACTGAATTGTTAGGATCAGTGATCTAAGTTTGATCAATTAGAGTTGAATCACAGCGGAATTAGAGCAAGAATTAAGCAAATATAGCAAGAACACAATAAATATTCAATGGAACAGTACACGGTTATATAGATATAGGGTTTTCTGCAAAGGGATAATAACATTCATGCACACATGCTTCGGTGTGGCGGCTGCTAGGTTTTCCTAAGCTGCGCCGATTACAATTAGGTCAGCATTCCTTATATATAGGAATGTGACGTCTGCTGATGTCACTTGATAGTGACATCTAACAGAATTATTACAAACTACTGAAAGTAAGCAAACTACTGAGAATGTTCACAACAACTGAGAACATCTCAGATTATTCTAAGTACACGAAGAAACATAAAACTACTGAAACTACAAGTACAGAAAAGAAACTACAACTACTGAAAGGAAACCATCACAACTACTGAAGAGGTCTTCTTCAGCTGTTGTGACAATCATCTGAAACTTGGTCTTCAGTCTTTGTCTTTAGCTTTTTCACTTCAGACTTTGTCTTCAGCTCTTTCACTTCAGACTTTGTCTTCAGCTCTTTCACTTCAGACTTTGTCTTCAGCTCTTTCACTTCAGACTTTGTCTTCAGCTCTTTCACTTCAGACTTTGTCTTCAGCTCTTTCACTTTAGACTTTGTCTTCAGACCTTGTTATCAGCTGATGTCTTCAGCTGTTGCAGACTACTTCAGTTGTTGTAATGTCCGTGGGACTTAAAGGTTTTTCTGATCAGGCTCATTGGTTCTTTTGGTCCAACAAACTCCCCCTGAACCAATGCAGCCAAAACCTTTAAGCTTATTGAGGTCCCACTTATTCTTGGCAGAAATACTCTCTTGATCAGCTTTAGAGATATCGGATAAGCACAGGCCAGGGAACAGGTTTCAGTAGATGTGAATGTCAAAGGATGGAAGGGAACTCTGTCTTGGGGAACTGGACACAGAGCCGTTATCCCAACCATGAAACCTACTTCCCATTGATGAGTCTATAAGACTCTCTGACGTAGGCCTCAAGGAGAACAACTTGTTCCTCCTTAGTGAGTTCTTCTGCTTCTCCTTCGAAGAAGAACTCTGGGCCATAGTACTCTGATAAGTACTTTATCGTCTTTCCATTTTTCAACTCAACAGTTGTTATCTCTCTGTAAGCAAACTCATCTGGGTGAGTCCCTTCTAATAACAACTGGAGTTCATTTTTCTTGATCTCTTCAAGCCTCTTGTATAACAACCCCTTCTTGACCATTTTGTTCTCCATTAGAGTTTGAGGGGTCATCTTTGACTTGTAGGCTCTCTTGAAGTCTTCAAGTATTTCCCAGGGTGAGACTACAATGGCCAACATAATAGCAGCATCTATGGTCTTTCTCACTTGGCCATTGTATCTACTTGGTATGGATTTCTTATGAATTCTAGAACTAACCCTGGGGTCTGGCCAAATCCTTACTCTCTCCTTTTGATATTGAAAGGTATACCTGAGAGCATACAGCCTTTGAGCGTGTTTCTTCATGGCTTGTATAGATGATGACTGAGGAAACTCTTTGTCAATCATCTTCAAAAGTTGCTCATCGTGCTGTTTCTGCTGTTCTTCTTCTTCAATCTTAACTTTCACCATTTGCCTCTGAAAGTCTGGTGTTATCATTTGTTGACTTCTGGGCTCAGGTAATTTTAGAACAGCAGAGATTGGCAGACTATCTTCTTCATCATCTTCTTCTTCTTCTTCTACCATCCTCAACACCCTTCTCCTCCTTCTGGGTGCATCACTGGATGTGGTTTGAGGTGGTTTTTGGGGTAAGGGAGTTGGTTTTGAGGGTTGAGTTGATTTGGAGAGTTGTGGGGTTGGTTGTTTTTGAGAGGGAGTTTGGGAAGGCTGATCTAGCATTTTTATGGTGAGTTTGGCTTTGGAAAGCTTGGCCATATCAGTTCTCTTCCCAGCACCTGCTTCGTCTAAGGCTTCTATAATCAACCCCTTGTTGAATTCTTCAGAAGCACAGATTCTGGTGGTTATTGCCAGAATACTGTCTCTGGTCCATGATTTAATCTCAATTAATGATCTTCCCAAGTATTTTGCAATAAACCGGATCATTATCTCCAACCTCTCCCTTTCCATCACACTATAACTGGCCCATCTTTCTTGTATCTCATTAATCTCCAGCCTTCTGATCTCAGTGTCTAATGTGGCTGTATCAAAGCCCTGTCTGAAGAGTTGATCTATTATTTTGTCCATTGATCTGCTGTGAGCTTCATCAGCTTCTTTAATCAGATCTTCCAATGATTTCTCTTCATCAGGCTTTTGAGTTTCAGCACTTTTCTTTCTCTTGTATGTGATCAGCTGTTTTTCCTGTTCTTTTTCTTGTTGTTTCTCCTCTTCCACTCTCTTTCTCTTTCTTTCTTTCACTGCCTTAGACTCCCCCTTTTTGGGTGCATTGGGTTCAGGGGTTTGAATGGCAGAAAGCTTCTTTTGCACAGCATCATCAACAAGTGTTTTTAGAGTCGAGGAGATCCTCTCATCAATGGCTTTATGTACAATCTCATTGATGATGGGAGTGATGAGAGGTAAGGAATTTTGAAATGTAGCAACCATCTGCTCAGAGGGGTTCTGTCCCTGAGAGGTGGTGCCAACAACAGTGGCTGGTGGCTCAGTTGAGTGAAGTGGCGGAGTGTTTGGGAAACCTTCAGATGAAGGTGCCATCTGTGGGTTTATTGGGGCAGATGGACTTTGATCCTGAGACATTTTGGCAAGCAGTTCTTTGAGTCTGCTCACCTCAGCCTCAAGGATTGTGTTATGGGCTAAGACATCATAGAAAAAGCCCAGGTCATCATCAGTTTTTGCTGAATCACCTGACCTCCTGATTGAATCAGGATGTACATGCCCTGAGTGTAGATCAGTTGTAGCATGTGCCCCTTGTTCTTGGTTCTGGGGACTTCCTGCCTCAGGACTGAGTCCTTCATCGGCAGTTGCCTCTGGTGAGGTCTTAGAGATGTTACCAACTTCATCCTGTCATTTGCTGAATCAGTAGAAGTGGCAGCCTCACCAGATGTTCTAACCTCCTCCTCTACACGGGGAGATTGAACATTATAACCCCTGTGCTGTGGGTTATCAGCAGCATTTTGGTCCTCTTCCTCAGCTGTTGAGGTTCTCCCCATTGTAATTGGTGTCTGGGGAGGAGGAGAGGAATGCAGCTGACTCAACACTTGTGCAACAATAAATGTTGGGCTTTGAGGGGCGGTTGCATTTGGAGATAGGGTTGAAGCAGATTGCACCCGGGGTGACTGGTGCTCTTCAATGGTAACCTTCTCAATTGAGATAGGTTCCAGCATTGTGGTATCCCCAATTTTGGTTGCATCAGGATCCTGTTGAGAGGATGCCTGAGCGGCTACGGTTGGTGGAGTCTTGGACACTACTGGGGGGTTAGAACCAGTAAGTGTTTCCTGTATTGGTGTTACAGGGGCATCCTCAGGGGACTCATCTCCCTGAGTAGCCTTTTTGGGCTTTTTGGTTTTGGGTTTGGTGGGGACTTTGGATCTGGAAGTGGAGGCTGTGGGTTCCCGCTGCTTGGGTTTGAGCAGCCGGGCAGCCCCTTTCATTGTAGGGTCAGAGTTGTGCCTGGAGTATACTTCAGGCAATACAGCCGGAGCAGGGACTCCAAGGCCAACAAGGCCGTCTGATTTTAGCTGTGTTAAAATTATGGCCATGAGAAACCTGGGATATAATATCCATCTGTTTGCCACAGGTTTCAAGGCCAGATCCTTTAGTTCCATAAACACTATCTCAGAAAAATTTAAAGTTTGTCGTTCAAAGATAGAGTATAATACCTGTTGCCATCGGGAAGACATTTGATCCCATGAAGAGGTTTTTGGTGCAAGGCAGACATTCACCATGTGGAATATAAGACGTTCAGCATCATGGAAGTGCTTCTTCATAATGGTGGTAGCACTTAAGTCTCCTTCATACCCGTTGTTGATGAAAGACATATCGGTTGTGCCTTTCGGGTATTCTGTGACACAGGTGGCATCATGTAGATCTAGGGTTTGTCGAATGATGTCCGTAGTGATGACCACCTGTTTCTGGTTGACCAACGACTGGAGAGTGATTTGGCTATCATTCTCACTAGTTTGCACGGAGACGTTGGTCCAGAACTGGCTTAGGGAATCGGGGTATATGGTAGGATTCAGAAGAAACGCGGTTCGGTACTGGGAATCTACCATAAGATCGATGGCGTTATCAAATTTGTTCCAGAAGGCCGATTTCGAGAGGTAGGCAACACAGTTGTGTCTGGGTTTGAGTTTCATGGTCGCCATTGGTGAGAGAGTGAAAGGACGGAAAACGGCTAATGAAACGTCTGAAAGTAGGTTTAGGTATTTATAGGGTAAGAAAAAGGCTGATATAAAACGACTGAAAGTGTGGGTGTTGTAATCAGTTGTTTGAAAACAACTGAAGACCTGGTTTTAACTTTCAGAAGTTGTAACAACTGAAGACTTGGTATTAGTCATCAGTAGTTGTGAAACTACTGAAGACATGGTTTTGGCTTCAGGTGTTGTAACAACTGAAGACTTGGTGTTAGTCATCAGTAGTTGTGAAACTACTGAAGACATGGTTTTGGCTTCAGTTGTTTGAAGTGAAGCAGCTGTTGTAGAAACAACTGAAGAGAAAATTTTCTCATCAGCTGTTGTCGTCAATTCTTAGCTCATCAGCTGTTTCATTCTGACCTCAACACTTCATCAGACTGTCTGAGTTTCAGATGTTTCATAGGTCATCAGTACTTATCTGTTATTCTGACATCAGCAGTTGTAACTACAGCAGTAGTTGTAACCACATCAGTTCTTTTCAACAGATGAGTACTTCAGTACTTTTAAGTAATTTAGTCTTCAGTAGTTATGAAAACTACTGAGGATAAAAGAACTGCAGTACTTATTTGTGACAGTAGTATACGAATGCTCATCAGTACTTGTTGACTGAGATCATCAGTAGTTGTCACTTATTCTAGCTGCAGCATACCAAGCCTTAACACTAGGTTTTGGAAAGTTGAACTGTCCAAAGGCTTAGTAAATATGTCTGCAAGCTCATCAGCACTAGGAACAAACTTTGGATCAATCAGACCTTTTTCAAAACAATCCCTAATAAAATGGTGTCTGATCTCAATATGTTTGGTCCTAGAGTGCTGGACTGGATTCTTGACGATACAAAGAGCTGAAGCACTATCCATTAGTAATGGAGTCTTAGTCTCTGTAATGCCATAATCCAGTAATTGATTCTGAAGCCAGAGTACCTGAGATGTACAACTTGCAGCAGCAATGTACTCGGCTTCAGCAGTGGATGTAGCAACAGATGTTTGTTTCTTACTCTGCCAAGAAACCAAACAGTTGCCTAGGAATTGACATCCACCAGAAGTTGATTTTCTAGTTAATTTACACCCTGCATAGTCACTATCAGAAAAAGCAACTAATTTGCAAGAGTGCCCAGTGGAATACCAAAGACCTAGAGATTGAGTACCTTGCAGATATCTAAAGATCCTCTTGACTGCAATCAAATGAGACTCTTTAGGAGCAGCCTGAAATCTAGCACAAACACAAGTTGCAAACATAATATCTGGTCTAGAAGCTGTTAAGTACATCAAGGACCCAATCATACATCTGTAAAGTGTTTCATCAACAGCTTTACCTTTCTGATCTGCATCCAGTTGTGTGGTGCTGCACATGGGAGTAGAACAGGGCTTACAGTGTTGTAAATCAAACTTTGCCAAAAGACTTTTTGTGTATTTTGACTGATGAATGAAAGTTCCATCAGCCTTTTGTTTGATTTGCAGACCTAGAAAGAACTGTAATTCTCCCATGGCACTCATTTCGAATTTTTGTTGCATCAACTTTGTAAATGCATCACACAACTGTGGATCAGAGGAAGCAAAAATAATATCATCAACATAAATTTGAACAAGGAGCTTATGCTGACCCACTTTCTTAATGAACAAAGTTTTATCTATGGAGCCTCTAGTGAAATTATTCTGAAGAAGAAAATTTGACAGTGTTTCATACCAGGCTCTAGGAGCTTGTTTCAACCCATAAAGAGCCTTATCAAGTTTATACACCCAATCAGGATGTTTATTATCCTCAAAACCTGGTGGTTGACACACATAAACCTCTTCTTTTATTTTACCATATAAAAACGCACTTTTGACATCCATTTGAAAAACTTTAAGATTGTGGAATGCAGCATAGGCTAAGAACAATCTAATTGCCTCCAGTCTGGCTACAGGGGCAAAGGTTTCATCATAATCAATACCTTCTTCTTGTGAAAACCCCTGGACAACCAGTCTGGCCTTGTTCTTGACAATTTGCCCATTTTCATCTGTTTTATTCCTAAACACCCATTTAGTGCCTATTGCACACTTACCTGGGGGTAGAGGAACCAGTTCCCACACTTGCTGCTTTTTGAACTGAAGAAGCTCAAGCTGCATGGCATCAACCCATCCATTGTCTCTTAATGCAATATGATAGTTCTTTGGCTCTTGCTGACTGATGAAAAGAGCATAGAAGCAGAAGTTGGACAATTGACTTCTAGTTGAGACACCAGCATTGATATCACCAATGATTTGAGACGTTGGGTGATTCTTCAGCTCTTGATGCACTATGAGATCTGTGCAAGTGTTTGTAGCACGCTCAGCAGCAACAGATGTTGATCCAGATTCTTGAAACCAAGTGTTAGATGGCAGGTCAAATGAAGTAGAGGATTCAGAAATCTCATCAGCATTTGTTGTGGATGGTGCTACTGAAGCTACAGGAACATCAAGTTGAGTAGACTCAGGCAGTTGATCACTAAACTTGAATAGGTGAGTACTGGGATCATCATGAACATCAGTACCACCAGATGGATGACTAGCTGCAGAAGGTGATGAATTCACATGATCTGCAACAGCTGGAGGCTGATAAGGAACATATTGCAGTATGTCCAGATCAAACAACTCCACAGGGTTTTGTGGGATTTTGTCCTTAGGAGATTCATTGAACTTCACATGCAAGGTTTCTTCAACCATCTTTGTCTTACAGTTGAACACTCTGTAAGCCTTGCAAGTGGATGAGTACCCAACAAAATACCCTGCATCCACCTTAGAATCAAACTTTTGGAGTTGATCCTTTGTGTTGAGAATGTAACAAGGACACCCAAATGCTCTGAAGAATGAAATTAGAGGAGCCAAATGATGTAGAACTTCATAAGGAGTCTTCATCAACCTCTGATTCACTAAAGCTCTATTTTGCACATAGCATGCTGTGTTGACAGCTTCAGCCCAAAAGGTCAGTGGCAAACCAGAGTCAGCCAACATGGACCTTGCAGCTTCAATTAGGGTCCTGTTCTTTCTCTCCACTACTCCATTTTGTTCTGGAGTCCTTGGGATGCTATACTGCCTCTTGATTCCTTTTGAAAGGTAGAAATCATCAAGTGTATGGTTTCTAAATTCAGTTCCATTATCACTTCTTATACACTTGACTGATAGGGAATACTGCTTCTCAACATACAACACAAAGTTAATAATTGTCTGAGCAGCCTCATCCTTTGAATGCAAGAAGAAGGTCCATACAAATCTGGAGTAATCATCCACAATTACCAGACAGTATTTCTTCTTTGCCATGCTCATTACTCTCACAGGACCAAAGAGATCCATGTGCAGTAATTGCAAGCAGGCAGTGGACTTTGGTTCTTCTATAGGAGGAAATGAGACTTTGTGTTGTTTTCCTTTTAAACAAGCAGTGCAGGTTTCATCACAGAGGAACTCCTTTATTGGTAGACCTCTTACTAAACTTTTGTGGATCAGCTGATTCATGTTTTTGAGATTAACATGACCCAGCCTTCTATGCCACAGTTTAGATTCCTGAGGAGAGGCCTTGGAGAACAGGCAAGGATGACCTTTTAAATCAATCTTCTTTGACAAATCCAAGGCATATACTCTTCCTATCCTGTTGGCCTTCAGGAGAGTATATTCATCCAATACCTTGTCAATCAGCCTCAGAACTTTGGAAGACAGAATCCGGCAGTTCTGGCTTGTGAAAAGTGCAACATGCCCTTTATCACACATCTGACTGACACTCAGTAGATTATACTTGAGATTCTCCACATGGTTAACATCATCAAATCTGATTTCTCCATTTGACACAAATCCTTTCCCGATGATGTAACCCTTAGCATCATTTCCAAATGAGACAAATCCCTTTTTCCTTGAGAGTAGTCATTAAGAAGAGAACTGCTCCCAGTCATATGCATAGATCCTCCACTGTCTACATACCAGATGCTTCTTTGGCATGCTGAAGAACCCTGCATTTATCATAAGAAACTAGTTAGCTTTAGAGACCCAAACCTTTTTGGTTTTGGGTATGTTTTCATCAACAGATTTAACCATAACTTGTTTCTCATGATTAACAGCTGATGAAGGTGGAGATGGTGCTGAAATGGAATTCTTAGATTTGGGCTTGGATTTCCTTTTCAGTGGTTTGATCACAGGTGCATCTAGTTGGTTAACTCTCCCCAACAAATGCTGAACCATCATAACAAGTTGTGTCTGATTTGTTGCTAAAGCCTTCAGCTCATTTGACACATCAGTACTTGTTTTTGATGAGTTCCTGTGACCCACCATTTCCTCCTTGAAATTCACAGACTTCGTCTGATGTTTATCATGAGGAACACTATCAGCTGTTTTCTGATAAACCCCATCCTTCTTTTTGGATTTTGGTGAGGCCTTGGGTTTATCAGTTTGAGATGACTGTGGTACAAACTTGGTTTCAAACTCATTTTTCATTTTATTTATCTCTTCTTTAATGAGCTTATCTCTGTTGAGTTTGGAACCCTTTTTGTACCAGCATTCATCAGATAGATGATTGAATTTACCACATATTTCACATGGCTTATTCTTCATCTTGGATTGATCAACTGCTGAAGTGGAAACTACTGAAGGTGTGATCTTCAGTACTTTCCTCCTTTCAGTACTTGTGTTAAGTACTGAAGGATCGGTAACAACTGAAGACTTGTTCTTCAGCTGTTCTCTATCCGTCCTGAAAGACCGTATGATAGATTCCTCAGCAGTTGTTAATCCTTTTATTTCATCAGATTTGAAATGCTTTTCAGATGTTGTGACTTGCCCTTCAGTACTTGGAGTACTTTGAGGAACAACATCTGAATTTCTCAGCTTCATGTGTTTATCAGCATTTAAACCATCAGGCAATTGATTTGCTGAGATCTTAACACTGACTTCATCCTCTAATTTTGTATTATCATTTGAGGATGAATCACATGATGATGTGGTTTGGAAATTACTTTCACCTTCAGATTTTACTATTGATTTTGAAGTAAAATCAGTAGGTGGTGCAGTATGATTGTAACCTATTCCAAACTTCACATTTGAAGCTGTTTGCTTGCTGAGAAGCATTTCAAATCCCTTGCAGGATGTTACCCATCGGTCACACTCAACTTGGGTAGCTGCAAGTGTCTCTTTGAGACTTCTGTGGTTCTCGAGTATGACCTCTACCTTAGCCTTTTCATCATTAAGTTGGCATTTAAGCTTGTAAATCTCATCATCTTTGTCATTAAGTGCAGACACATACTCATCTTTTCTTTTGGAAATAGTTTTCTCAAGCTCAAGATTTTGATGATTAAAGCTACATTTGCCTCTCTAATAGAGACAAAGGCAGCTATGCATGATTCAGAACATAACTTGGCTTTAGCCTCAGAAGATATCTGGGTTACCTGTGAAGATGAAGCATCTGAGCAGGAACCCTCAGTAGACTCCAGGGCCATGAGAGCAAGATTCCCAAAAGGATGTTCACCACCATGTTGACCAGCACCAGCAGATAATTGCTCATTGAAACCAGAAAGATCATCTGGTAAGCTGCTCCAGTCAACAACTCCTGGTGTGAAGAAGCTGTGATGAGGTTGAGATTGTGATGGAGATGGTTGAGGCTCAGGTAGGGCTTGAGGTTGTTGTGCTATAGGGACATGAACTGGATTTGGCTGTGGCATGTAATAGCAGGGATAAGGATATGGCATTGGACCCTGAGGGACAAAGTATGCAGGAGATTGAGGTTGTGAGTGATGACCAGAACTAGCAGGATGTTGCCCTTTGTTTTGTGAACTATTGCTTGGAAAGGTCACAAAGGGTGCAGAGGAGTTAGATCCAGTTGATCTACACTCTCTTGCAAAGTGCCCAAGCCTGTGGCATTTGTGACACCTCAACTTACTCTTGTCAAAACCAACTTTGGTTTTGCCAGAGAGTCCTGGAAATTTCCTACCAGTTCTCTTGTAGAACTTTTGAGATCTGATATTGATCAGGGCCATTTGGCTCAAAATATCCATCTCTTCTAAATCATCATCAGCAATACCTTGCAAATCATCCATGATAAAACATAAATTATCACTATTACACCCAGAATGACTGTCAACACCAACAAATGCATGATCAGAACTGTTTGAAGAGAAATCTATATGCTCATCATAATGACTTTCTGATCCAGCATATTCTGACTCATGACCGACCAAGGCAGTGTTACCTGGTACAAAGTCATCAGAGAGCTTTCCTGATGATGCCAGTTTCCTTTTCTGCTCTATCTCTCTTTCAAATGTAAGCAGTTTCCCATGGAGTTGGGTGAGAGATAGGCTATCCAGATTTGCACTGGAGCGTAGGACAATGGTGTATGTGTCCCATCTCTCAGGCAGTGATCTGAGGAATCTGTTGTTCATCTGGCTGTTAGTATACTCTTGCTTGACCATTTTCAGTTCAGAGATCAAGCAGGAGAAACGCTCAAACTGTTGAGTCAGTGTCTCACCCTTCCTATGAGAGAATGTCTCATATTGTTGGGCGAGGATTTCTCTGTTGTTTGCTAAGACCTCATCAGTTCCTCCGAATTGTTCCTTCAAAGCATTCCAGAGGTCATGAGCAGTTTCATGATGCATAAGCCCAGAATAGATTTCATTCGGCAGTGCCATGGCCAGAATTCCATGGGCTTTAGCATCAATCTCAAACAGTTTACGATCTTCATCTGAGTATTGCTCCTTCTTCTTCGGAACCATTTGATTGGTCTCCGGATTGTTCACCATAGGCTTGTGTGGACCATGAACCACAGATGTCCAACAACCTGAACTGTTAACAGACAGGTGATGGAGCATTCTTCGTTGCCATATGTTATACTCACTCCTAACCAGCATCGGAGGCTTGGTTGAGGAGCCAGTATTGTGAGGATCATTAGATGGAGTAGTCATTCTCAGATTCAAACCAAATCAATCAAGTTTCAAAAGATTTTGCACAAAAACACAACAAACTCAATAAGAACCAAGAAGAAACTCAAATTAAATAACCAGAAGCAGCAGAAAATCAATCTTTATAACCAGTTCTTGCACATATGCTAATTCGATCAAACTATAGATATCAAAATAGCAGTTTCAATGATCAATTGTTAAACCGATCAATGATTAACCTGCTCTGATACCATTTGTTAGGATCAGTGATCTAAGTTTGATCAATTAGAGTTTAATCACAGCGGAATTAGAGCAAGAATTAAGCAAATATAGCAAGAACACAATAAATATTCAATGGAACAGTACACGGTTATATAGATATAGGGTTTTCTGCAAAGGGATAATAACATTCATGCACACATGCTTCGGTGTGGCGGCTGCTAGGTTTTCCTAAGCTGCGCCGATTACAATTAGGTCAGCATTCCTTATATATAGGAATGTGACGTCTGCTGATGTCACTTGATAGTGACATCTAACAGAATTATTACAAACTACTGAAAGTAAGCAAACTACTGAGAATGTTCACAACAACTGAGAACATCTCAGATTATTCTAAGTACACGAAGAAACATAAAACTACTGAAACTACAAGTACAGAAAAGAAACTACAACTACTGAAAGGAAACCATCACAACTACTGAAGAGGTCTTCTTCAGCTGTTGTGACAATCATCTGAAACTTGGTCTTCAGTCTTTGTCTTCAGCTTTTTCACTTCAGACTTTGTCTTCAGCTCTTTCACTTCAGACTTTGTCTTCAGCTCTTTCACTTCAGACTTTGTCTTCAGCTCTTTCACTTCAGACTTTGTCTTCAGCTCTTTCACTTCAGACTTTGTCTTCAGCTCTTTCACTTCAGACTTTGTCTTCCGACCTTGTTATCAGCTGATGTCTTCAGCTGTTGCAGACTACTTCAGTTGTTGTAATGTCTGTGGGACTTAAAGGTTTTTCTGATCAGGCTCATTGGTTCTTTTGGTCCAACATGAATGCGTCATGTGTGGTAGTACTTCTTACTTTGCCAAGGATTGCATCTATACTCCCAAAAGTACTATCCACATAAAGAAGAAGAAAACTTCTGAGAAGAAGAAGAAGAAAACATCTTTGAAAGGAAAATCTCCTCCTTTCAGAAGCTCCAAAGTGAAGAAGAAGATAAGTGAAAACTTACCTTCGGAAGAAATTTTGGTCTCGCAAGAAAAGAATGCTTCCGAAGTACTGAAGTTTGCTATAGTGAATACAAAAGCTTCCGATGGTCCAGTTTCCAAAACTTCCAAAGTTATCAAAACTTCCGAAGTGTTGGAGGCCAAGTCTAGTCTTCCAAAGATGATGTGGAAGTTAAAGGAAGGCCATATGACTAAAAGTTTTTTTTATCAACAACAGCAAATGATCCTCAGAACTTGTATATAGGATCAATTACTGTTTCATTATCTTCTTTTCACTTTGACAAACCCAAGACCAATAAGGCTTGGGTTTCCAAATATAACTAACCATCTCTTTTTGTGTAGGAACAACTAAAGACTAAAGAAGTATGGATCATTGACAGTGGTTGTTCCAGGCACATGACAAGCAATGGCTCTTTGCTTCAAAATTTTGAAAGATTTGATGGAGGGCCAGTTGCTTTTGGAGAATCTGGTGGTTACATTACTGGAAGGGGTAGGGTCACAAATGGATCTATAGGTATCTT
The DNA here is from genome assembly GCA_025506505.1 of Flaveria sonorensis. Classification (NCBI taxonomy): domain Eukaryota; kingdom Viridiplantae; phylum Streptophyta; class Magnoliopsida; order Asterales; family Asteraceae; genus Flaveria; species Flaveria sonorensis. The sequence goes on along the minus strand of CM046431.1, from coordinate 22,557,490 downwards.
ATCAACATGAGATTCTAATCCAAGATTTGAGCTGAGAATACCAAGTGTTCAAACTACTTCAGCTCTAGTGGTAACTAGCCCTGCAGTTGGAAATCTTGTTAGCATAACCATGACAAATTCTTCAGCTGATACATCTAAAGTACTTGTAAATTTCAGCATAGAGGCACAGAACTTAGATGAAGGAATTTCTAATGTAGGAGGAGATGGAGGTGGTAATAGTGATAAAGAATTTCTTGATGCTGATAACCACTCCATAAAAGACAACATCAATGATGAAACACACTCATTAGATCAAGTGACACTTGATAAACATGTTGATGTAGTGGATGACTCTCAAGCACCAGATCTGAATTTCACCAATTTAGATCTGTCCAAACAACTTGTTGTGATTCCTCAACTGAGAATCCACAAGTCCTATCCCACCACAAACATCATTGGAGATGTTGAGACTGGGGTGAGATCAAGAGGACAAACTCATGACAAAAATGTTTGTCTTCACTCATGTTTCTTGTCCCAGATAGAGCCTAAGGAGATTGAAGAGGCTTTGAAAGATGAAAGTTGGGTTGAAGCATTACAAGAGGAGCTGCTTCAATTCAAGAGACAAAAAGTTTGGAATCTATGTCCTCTTCCTCAAGGGAAGACTACCATAGGTACCAAGTAGGTATTTAGGAACAAAAAGGATTATAGAGGACCTGTCATCAAGAACTAGGCAAGATTGGTTGTTCAAGGATACACACTAAAAGAAGGGATTAACAACATAGATGTTTTTGCTCTTGTAGCAAGACTTGAAGCTGTTAGGATATTCTTGGCTTTTGCTACATCCAAGGATTTCAAGGTCTACCAACTTGATGTCAAGTGTGCCTTTTTATATGGGTGATTGATGAGGAGGTGTATGTCAAACAACCACCTGCCTTTGTCAAATCATCTTGATTATGTCTGCAAGCTTGACAAAGCTCTATATGGGCTGCATCAGGCTCCAATAAAGTGGTATGAGACACTATCACAATATATCTATCAGGATGGATACAAGAGAGGTACTGTTGTTGGAACACTTTTCATCTAATGAACAGGAAATGACTTGCTAAATCAATATTTCAGAGTCATTGAGCCTGGATCTTAGGATTCATCATGTTTAGATCTAAAAATTCAAAATTAAGATGGGTGGAGGTGTGTGAATCAAAGAACAAAGAGATGGATAATGTTAATGTTATGATTTCATTGATGTTGATGAACAAATTACAATGCGAATCATAGATGAAAGATGGAATCAAACCCACCCAAAGGAGGAATTCTCCTTGGATGGTGGTTCACACCATAAGAAACACACATTCAAGAACCACACTTGCAAAAATGCACAAGTGGGTCTATTTATACTATTGTTACATCAAGACCTAATTTTGACTTTTCTTTTTGTCTTGATGTTGACTTTGTCTTGTATTTGTTTTCTTCTGTTTATCAACTTGGTCTCTGAACTCGTATAATGAGATCTTTAGTCGGCTCTGATTATCATTTTGGTAAGCTTCAGTTTATGCAATTGTTGAACCCAATTTAAAAATTAGATCCATGATTAATCAGATTATCATCAGCATTTGTTCTTGTTTGTCTTCAACATTGACTGGGTCATCCGCATTAGTTAATGCGGATGAACAAAAACTTGATTTAGCAAAATGGTATGAACAAAATTGTAAATCTAAAATATTGATTTAGCTCCATGATTAATAGAAGTTTTTGTTCATCCGCATTAACTACTAATGCAGACAAGGAACACAAATGCGGCCAAGTTTTTGTTCATCCGCATTAACTAATGCGGATGACCCAGTCAATGCTGAAGACAAACAGAAGAAATGCTGATGAAGACTTCTCATCCGCAACCAATAGAAGTATCAGTGCTTGAAGGAGTAATCAGATCCATGATTAATCATCTTCAAATCGTACCAAAATTAACAGATTTGTTAATTTTCTTTGTATTTTTTAGATGAGCAGATGGGGTTTCGATGAACGGAGACCTTGTTCTTCATTTTTGTTGTTTCTTCATTGCTTTTGACATCATTAAAGATGAAACTAGATCTGAAAAATAGATGAATCCAGCAACCAATAGCTCTGATACCATTTTGCTAAATCAATATTTCAGATTCATCACCATTTTACTAATGCGGACAAGGAACACAAATGCGGACAAGAAATGTTGATGAAGACAAATAGAAGTAAACATGACTTGATGCTGGTTCAAGTTTATGTAGATGACATTATCTTTGGGTCAACTAATCCAAAGCTCTAGAAAGTCTTTGAGAAGCTAATGAAGAATAAATTTGAAATGAGTGCCATGGGGGAACTCAATTCTTTCTAGGAATTCAAGTGAAGGAGGTTGAAAATGGCATCTTCATAAACCAGTCAAAGTATGTGCAAGATATACTTACTAGGTTTCAAATGACTGAGTGCAAGGTTGCTAAGACACCCGTAGCTAGAAGCCACTCTCTTGGACCAGATCTTGAGAGGGAGTGTGTTGATGAACACCTCTATATGGCTATGATTGGGTCTCTTATGTACCTCACAACCAGCAGGCCTAATATCATGTTTGCTACATGTATTTGTAAAAGATATTAAGCCAACCCTAGGATGTCACACCTAGTTGCTGTCAAGAGAATTCTCAGACATCTCAAGGGTGCTCCCAAATTGGGCCTTTGGTATCTAAAGAATTCTGACTTCAATCTGTATGCATATACAGATAGTGACTATGGTGGTTGCAATATGACTGCAAAGTCAACATCCGGGGGATGTCAATTTCTTGGTGGAAGGATAGTCTCATGGCAATGCAAGAAACAATCATGTTTATCTACATCCACTGCTGAAGCTGAATACATTGCTGCTGCTAGCTGCTGTGCTCAAGTGATTTGGATTCAGAATTAGATGCTAGACTATGGATTCAACTTCAAGGAGACTCCCATCCACATAGACAACAACAGTACCATCTCTATCACAGAAAATCCCATTCAGCACTCAAAGACAAAGCATATCAACATCAGGTATCATTTAATTAGAGATAATTTTGAAAAGGGATTGATCAAACTAGTCAAAGTTAACACTAATAAACAATATGCTGATCTGTTCACAAAGCGTTTGATGAGTAGAGATTTAAGTATCTTGTATCAGCTATTGGGGATGATTAACTTTGAGTAGATTTTTCTTAAACTAAACTCAAGATTATTTTTAATAATATGTGGGTCTTAAGTTGTCTATATCATCACCATAAAAGCCCAGTTTACTTTGGAAGAAACTTTTTAAAATGATATCCTTTAGAATTTTGAGAATTTTGGATGTATTTTCCTTTGAAAGATATCAAGTTGTCTTCGGAAGAAAATTATGTCTTCAAATCAAATAACTACTTCTGAGAAATTAACCATCAGAAGAAATTTGACTATATCTTCCGAAGCTTATATTTGTCACTAAGTACTTATATGTATTGAAGGACTACTTTCTTCCAAAATCAATTAAGTCTTGGAAGACTTATTCTCTTATTGAATAAGATTTCTAATATTTGATATCTTCAAAAACAAAATCTATCTAGGAAGTAAAAAATACTCTTAAGTATTTTTTTTTTCCGAAGCAAAATTCTTAAAAAGCCAAGGAATATCTTCCGAAGTCAATTTGGATTTGAAAGTTTTTCTAAAACCTTCCAAAGACAAATTAACTTCAGAAGATTTAGACTTCCAAGAAAACAATCTTTTTAGGCACTTTTTCAGAGGTGTGACTGACATCTGGATTTCAAAATTTATCCGTTTGCATTAACTTTGTCTCAAATCCTTATCATATATATATATTTGTACAACGATTCCCCTGTAAGGCCCCGTTCCCGGGACGCTTACAGCTGGACCGTCATTGCATAAAATATTTAAAATAAACATTTCTTTTGCAGCAGAATTTAAAAACTTTCATTAATAATTAAAACATGTTATTTCGTTACATAAATCGTTTGCACATTAAAATACAATAACATGTCAAAATGTGGATGCCAGTATTCGAAACACTCCCAGTAGCTAATGCATCCATGCCTGCAACTCCTCAGCATCAACAAAATACCTGCCAACTATTATGCATACAAAAAGTCAGCGACACTGAGTGAGTTCTAGTTTTATAAATAAAATACTTTACTTTTGTTAAAGCATAACCTTTGTAATCGTATGTGATCACACATCATACGTATACATTGATAATATTTATTATTATCTTCATCATTCTTCATTACGTACGTTTCATACACTCATCATTATCTTTCACTGCAATCTGGATCCTGTCTCATGCAATACCTCCGACTCATGTCCGAAGACGGATACTGTGCCGGGGCCTGTAAACAAACCCCCACGTCATGTCTGAAGACCGACACAGTACCGGGGTACGCAACAAGGACCCCCTTCGAGTCACGAAGACTCCCTTCGAGTCACGAAGACTCCCTTCGAGTCACGAAGACTCCCTTCGAGCCACAAGACTCCATTCGTTCTTTACGTTCAACTTTTCATTATTATTGTCTTTCACTTCGTTACATAATACTTTACGTACATCAAACCACGTAACGCCATACATCATACATAACGTATAATAAAACATAATACATACGTTTTGAAAACCATTTAACGAAGAAAGACAACACCACACACGCAACATAAACCACAACACAACATCATGCAGAAGCCACCACATCCCAACGGGACCTATCTCAAACATCACCTCTTTAAGCCCCTAAGAAAGCCCTAAGTCTAAAACTAGGCACAACATAACATCTAGGCGCATCAGCAGAAAATTCTAAGTATAAACAGCCTGGGCGCATGGGAACTATTTGGGCGCATGAGCCCTGTTCAGGCGTTCCAACACTTGGCCACAGAAACAATTCTGGGCGCATGAGCACTATGCTGGCGCTCCACCCATACTTGGCCATTTCCACACTTTCTAGGCGCATGAACCACTATTTGGGCGCACCACCTTTAGGCGCATCAGGACCCTTGGGCGCATGAGCAACACTTAGGCTCATGGCCAACTTTTGGGCGCATGAAGGATACTGTTTGGGTGCATGTCCCCAGTTGGGGCGCATGACCCTGGGCGCATGAAGACAGCTGGGCGCATGGGATCATTCTGAAAATATCTAAACTGCCAAAAACATCCGAAAGGCATTCTAGCACTACCCAAGCACAGATCTAACATTCTAAGGGCATCTAAACATTCTAGCAACAATTCTAACCTCAAAACAAGCATCAAAACATAAAACCCCAGAATACCATACGAACCACAACAAGCATAGGCATACGGTTATCTTTAAAAACCCTTTTCCCTGTATGCATAATAGCCCCAAAGCTTTAAAATCTATAAAAGAGGGGTCTAGAAACTCACTTGAAGCAGATCTTCAAAACAGGTACTTCCACCTATGATTTCAGCTTCAAATTCCCAAGAACAACTTCTAAAACATCAAGAACTTCGGTTTAGGACTTAAAACCCAACTGAAACCAAACTCGTGTTCAGGAGAACTCACCTTAGCAGCTTCTTCTTCCTCTTTCTCCAAAAAACCAAAATTTCCTTCTTCTTCTTCTTTTTCTTCTTCTGGCCGAGAGCAGGAAAGCAGATCCCTGCTTTATGGGCGGCCATACCTCTTATATTATTAAAATAAAAAAGTTTGTGCACTTTTACACCTTGCACCCCTCATCTTGTGCCTATTTACTTTTCTTTCTGAATACTTCCTTTTTGTTTTCTTTTAAATAAAAATTCGGGGTGTTACATCCCCCGTTTTCACTATTCTTCTTCATCTGCAAGATTCAAACCCTAAATTCACCCATAAATCGACTTTTTTCTTACTTTTCTTTATCACAAAGCTACTCAAAATGGCCAACCCTAATCTGATTTTGCCATGCACTTACACAGGCAACATAATCAAGTTGCTCTGTTGTCGTCTGAGAAAGATCCTTGTTTCTCAGATGTTTGCTGCTTCTTATCTCTAACCAACTACCTCACCGCACTTACAATCGACCCTCCATTATATGAAGATCAACTTTTGGAGTTCTGGAGGACCTGCCAAGAGGTCATCTTGAATGGTGGGAATGTACTGTCTGCCACAGTGCAAGGGAGGACACTATTCATCACCCCAACAACAATCAACACTCATCTAAGGCTGGATGATAAAGAGGGTGACTTGTCCTTTCCTAAGTCTAATGTTAATGACTTATTCCGACAGATGGGCTATGAAAGGGACTACTTAGTAAGAACCTTCAGGAAAGGTAAGGTCTCATACAAATAGAAGTACCTCATCCATGTGGTCATGCACTCCCTTTTAAACAAACATGGAGGATGGGACCAAATTCCTGAAGACCTTTCCTATATAGTCCATGGAATGGTTCAAGGGGTCAAGTTCAGGTATTCTCAATTTGTATATACAAATATGCTTGCTAACTTGGACTCCTTAGATTATTACATGTTTCCTAGATATGTTAAGTACATTCTTAACTGTGAACTGGGCTCACAGTTAAAAGGAACAGGCAATGTTCTTAAATTGGGAAATATGAAGCCTGACATCTTCAAGACAATGAGAAATCCAACTGTTGGCTTCTCAGGGGTAGAAACAGCCCTGGTCCAAAAAATATTAGAGCTCATTGCTCAAGGTGACAACTTGATAGCACCAGCAATATTGAACACACACCTTCCACATCTACAACCCCCACACAACCACAAATCACCATCATCTACCAAAGAAAATCCAAACAAACCCTTGCTTAGTCTACTCAAGTTGAGCACACCCCCAAATCACCAACCATGCAGGTAGAAGTGGACACTGGAGCTCCCATATCTCCTGAGGAGCAAACCACTCCCATTATTTCTATGATCAGTGCTGAGGTTCCTCATGCTCACCCGGAAGAGCTCACAACCCTAGCCTTAAGCCTTCTCTCATAGTCTCAAAACTCTAGTGATCAACCTTCAGGGGAAAGTTACCATCCCCAACCACATGATCTTAACCAACTAATTCCCAACCTTGAATTCTATGATGATGAAGATATAGGATTCAATGAGTACCATGAATCTCTCTTCTCCACCCCTGCTCAAGGAGATATGAGTGCTACTGCATCACCTATATCAAGCCCACATGGAAGAGGCTCTTATTTTTGCAAGTGATTACATCATTTAGACCTCAACCATGGCAACCCAGCCCATTGACACATCTTTTGAAGCTGTCAGTGGGCAGGGGAAAACCAGCAGCCAAGAAACTAAAGCTGGTAATGAGGACAAAGACCTTGGTCCTATTCTCTCATCCCCCTTGATTCTTCAGATTAAGATGAGAGGAGTATGCAACTAAAGGTGCACAAACTGACTAAACTCTGCACCTATTTAGTTTCCAAAGTCAGTCACTGGGAATCTCAGGTGACTACCTTAGAAAGAAGGGTCAATGACCAACAACTTGAGATCACTGATCTCAAGGGCCCGTAGCTGAGAGGCCCATCCAGAGGACTCAACTAGGCCCACAAGAACCTATGGATATGCTGGACCTAACTCCTAGCTCCCATGTGCAAGAGGGTGATGCTACCAAAAAAGGGGAGAAAGTCTTACTTACAAGCACAGAACCTGGGAGTTCCTCTTAGAGTATGAACAGGGAGGACTCACCACCCTCACTTGCAGTTATCCATACTCAACAACCTCCTCAAGTTCACATTCATCTCACCCTGCTGAAAAACCAATAGTGGGATGGAGGTATGATAATAAAAGGAAAGCCCTAGTAATCTCTAGGTCTTAGGGTCAACAAGAGATTTTCAACTTCTACGACCTAAGATACTATGAGAGCACCTATCTAGTTGACATTCTATTTGCCAATCCAAGTCAAAACAGGCAAGCTGTAAGGTTAGCTGATAGGATTCAATAAAGGGTACTTGAAAAGTTCAAGCTGAGAACAAAATTATATAGATAGAGGCTAACAGGTAAGACTGTTGGTCAACTGGATGTTGAGGTGGACCCTAAGATTAGCTTTGAAGGGGAAACCTTGGCTAAAGGCCTAACGGTTGAACCTATGAACCTTGAGATAGGAGCTACTTCAGCACCCTCAGCACCTATTACCCTCAGTGAGGCACCAGCTGGTGATGGTGTCTCACAGCCTCTCTCTAGTCAAAGCTTAAGTGAAGAACCAAGCAATGAAGGACAAAGCTCTCTCTAACCTGAGTCACACAGACCTGTGAGTGACAAAAGTAAAAGGAAGATGACTCTTAAGGAGATTGAGGAGTAGAAGAGAGAGAGGAAGAGGAAGGCAAGGGGAGAGGGTTCAATTAGGACCCTTGGCTTCATGGAAGCTGCAATCAGGGTGGCCCCCAAGCCAAGCAATCAAGATGATGAGTTAAAGGTAGCCAGACTAAACTATTTGGGGTCCAGGAACTATAACATTAATGAAGTCATCTTTCTCCCCTTGGAGGAATTGAATGAACTTGCTGACATGGAAGTGTCAAAGGACAGGAAGGATGCTGAGGATGTAGAATTGCTCCTCAAGATCAAAGAAGAAAGAAGGAGAAAAAGACTTAATAAAGCTCCTTCCCTCTCCCCAGTTCAAAAAAGCCCTGAGACAGAGGTTGTGGCTGCTGAACAACAAACTCAGGAAGGTAGGAACAAGATAGACAAAACAGGATCACCTACCTGAGTGCCACAGGCCTTTATCACGCAACAGACCTTCTTTCCTTGCCATACGATTACATTGAATTTGAATAACTCAAGCATCTTGAGAACAAGTTCTAAAGGAGCAAAAAGATGCTAAGAGGAAGATGAGGGAAGAGGCTGCAAAGTCAAGAGCCACCATCAGAGCAAACTTGAAGAAATCTGCTGACAGACAGAAGATGGTGAGCTTCTTGAAGCTATATGGATTTTCTAGAATGAGACATGGTGTAATATCTCTATTCACCATGGATGAGCACATTAGAGTGATCAAGCAGAAGATCAAGAGGGGTGAGCTAGTTGACTTGCATTCTCCACCAAGTCAGGTTGCATCTAAAGCTGAGGTTAAGGTTGAACCACAAGAGACAACACAACCTGGACCTAGTACTGTATCACAGTCAGCTTCATCTTTTGATCCTTCTCCTTCTAAACCTGTGAAGGACAAGGACCCAACTAAGGAAGACAAACAAGAACAATCTGGTACTGCATGCCGGTCTCCTCAGTTAAAACATAAAAAGATGAAAAGGATGGCCATCAGAAGGGATAAGAAGATGAAGAAGAAGAAGTCCAAGGCATCCACCTCTACACCTCAGGATGGGTCAGAATATCCTGAGGGTGATAAAGAAGAGGCTACTCATCCAACTCCTATTCAAGTAGAACCTCTTATTGCTAAGAGACCCATTATGTCTTGGATGTTTGCCGCCAATCCAGACAGATGGTATGTTACTAGAGATCAAGGAGGTCAAGACTTATACTTGTAGAAAAACATACTTGACCTCCCTCTGCATGATCTTTATGACAAGAGGAGATACTTTGAGAGTCTGAGGAATCCTGACCAGCTGATAATCAAAGGGATGGTCTTGATTCTGATAAGGACTGTCAATAGATTAAGATCAAGAATTAAAGATCTCTTTAGTTTTGGTAGCATCAGCCTAGGAGGAGTTTGTAATGACTACACTTAGAGGCTGATGCAACCAAAGACCAACCAAGAGCTCTCAGCATGTAGAAATGAAGTACAAGGAAATTACTTTGGAATATTTAGTATAACTCAGTGAATTATGCTACGTATCATTCTTCCGAAGCAAAAAGACCATATCTTTCGAAGCCAAAGATGAAGTCTTTCGAAGCTTCAAGGACAAAGTCTTCCAAAGTCAAAGACTGATTTCTTCCGAAGACAAAGAAGACATGATTTCTCTGAATCACCTTTTTACAAAAGCTGAACCACTTTCCACTGCCACTTCTGATGACTCACCAACTTATATGAGTTGGTGAAAAATCCATGGTTTTGTCAACTGTAGATTAAGGTCTTTTGTTTGTAACTTTCCAACTATGTACTTTTATCCTTTTTGTAATATATTAGGACGTGAGCTATGGCATGTCATAGTCACTAGTCAAAAGAAAATCTGCCTTTCGAGTCTACATTGATCTTGTCGTCTAGATTAGTGTATCCAGCTAGCCTTCAAAGTATGGCCGGCTGTAGGATGTAGTATAAAGTGTCTCAAGTACTTATATCTTTCTAGGTATGCTTTGTAATACTTGTAAAAACTTGAGAGGAATATACATCATTCTTGAAAACCATATTTGAGTGTTCTTGTTCTTGTTCTTTTACTTGTGTTCTTTGTATCATCCAACCGGTTCCCTATTTGATCTGCTAAGTGTTTCATATCTCTCCACCTTATGAAATTGTTGCATTGACCACCCTTCACCGGTCTTGCAGATAGCTTCAGAAGGAAAATCTCTTTCTTTCGAAAGCTCCAAAATGAAGAAGAAGATAAGTGAAAACTTACCTTCGGAAGAAAATTTGGTCTCAGAAGAAAGGAATGCTTTTGATGTACTAAAGTCTGCTACAGTGGATGCAAAAGCTTCCAAAGGTCTAGTCTACAAAACTTCCGAAGTCATCAAAACTTCCAAAGTATTGAAGGACAAGTCTAGTCTTCCAAAGATGGCGTGGAAGATGAAGGAAGGCCATGTGACTGAAAGTTCTTCATCAACAACAGCAAATGATCCTCAGAGCTTGCATATTAGATCACTTACTATTGAATTATATTCAGATCACTTTGATAAGCCCAAGACCAACAAGGCTTGGGTTTCCAAATATAACTAACCATCTCTTTCTGTGCAGGAACAGATGAGGACCAAAGAAAATATATGGATCATTCATAGTGGTTGTTCTAGGCATATGACAGGCAATGGCTTTTTGCTTTAGAACTTTAAAAGAATTCATGGAGGGCCAGTTGCTTTTGGAGGAGAATCAGGTGGTTATATCACTAGAAGGGGCAGGGTCACAAATGGTAAGCTAAGCATTGAAAAGGTAAATTATGTTAAGGAGCTTGGATAAAACCTTTTGAGTGTATCCTAATTTTGTTACTGGAGACATAACATACCCTTTACTAAGCCTGATCGTATTGTTCTCAAGCCCGAGGTGGTTATTCCATAAGAGCAAATTCGTCTCAGAGCCCCTAGGAAAGGAAACATGTACAAGATGGATTTGAAGGATGCATCTCATCAGGAAAAGTTTCTTGCTTTCTATCTAAAGCAAATGGTGATGAGTCTTTCCTTTTTCATAAAAGAATGTGCCATGTAAACTTTAAAACACATGAAAAAATTAATTATGAATGACTTGGTAACTGGAATGCCAAAGAAAGAGTTTACAAGTGATGACCATTGTCTTACATGTCTGAAAGGAGAGCAACACAAAGTGTCTCACAAACCAAAGGAAATGAACTCCATCACTACTCCCCTACACTTATTACATTTGGATCTCTTTGGCCCCACCAGTGTAACGAGTTTAGGAATGATCTCATTTTTTTGGTGATCACAGATGTCTTCAGAAGATACACATAGGTCTTCTTCCTTAGAACTAAGGATGAGACCCTGAGATCTTGAAGAGCTTCTTTCTAAAAATTAAGAATCAATGTGATCACAAGGTCAAAATCATAAGATATGATCAAGGATCTAAATTCAAAAACCAAATCCTTGATACATTTTATGATGCGAAAAGTGGTCTTCCTTTGAAGAAGAGGACATAAGTTCCAAACCTGTTGTCTTTTGAATTGAAGCAGCTCCTCCTGTATTGCTTTAACCCAACTTCCATTCTTCAGAGCCTCATCAATCTTCTTAGGCTCAATCTGGGACAAGAAACTAGAGTGAAGACAAAATTTTTTGTCATGGGTTTGTACTCTTGTTCTCACCCCTGTCTCAACATTTCCAGTGACGTTTGTGGTGGATGTGCCTTATGGATTCTTAGCTAAGGAATCACAGCAAGTTGGTTGGACAAATCTAAATTGGTGAAATTCATATCTGGTGATTAAGTGTCATCCAGCACATCAACACATTTATCAAGAGAATCTTGATCCAATGAGTGTGTCACATCATTAATGTTGTCTTCTATGGAGTGGTTATCATTATCAAGAAATTTTTTATCACTATCACCACCTCCATCTCCTCCTACATTAGAAACTCCTTCATTTAAGTTATGTGCCTCTGTGATAGAATTTATAGGCACCTCAGATGTATCAGCTGAAGAGTTTGTCATGGTTGTGCTAACAGGATTTCCAACTGCAGGGTTTGTTACCACTGGAGCTGAAGTAGTTTGATCACTTGGTCTTCTCAGCTCAAATATTGGATCAGAATCCCCTATTGATAAGCTACCTTCAGATCCTAAAACATCTTCATAAGATTTGTTAAAATAGATGGTAACTAAATCAAGATCAAATAGCCAGTTAGGACCAGAACCTTTCATACTAGGTGTGAGCTAGTTGAAGGTCATATTAGTTGACTCCTCAACTACTCTAGTTCTGAGATTGTATACTCTATAAGCCTTAGCTTGGGAAGAGTATCCAATAAAGTGTCAATCATCTGATTTCTTAGCAAATTTGGCTATCTGATCTTTGGTATTCAATATGGTGCTCTCCTTTTGTGCCGTAGTTCATAAGGAGTCTTACCATGAGTCTTGACTACTAAAACTTTGTTTAGCACATAGCAAGAAGTGTTGACTCTCTGCCCAGAAGGTGATGGGTACCAAGTGGGTATTCAGGAATAAGAAAGATGATAGAGGACTTGTCATTAAGAATAAGGTAAGACTAGTTGTTCAATGGTACACACAAGAAGAAAGGATTGACTACACAGACATTTTTGCTCCTGTAGCAAGACTTGAAGCTGTTAGGATATTCCTTGCTTTTGCTGCATCCAAGGATTTCAAGTTCTACCAACATGATGTTAAGTGTGCCTTCATATATGGGGTGATTGATGAAGAAGTGTATGTCAAACAACCACCTAAATTTGCAGAGCCAGATCATCCTGATTATGTCTACAAGCTTGACAAAGCTCTCTATAGGCTGCATCAAGCTCCAAGAAAGTGGTATGAGACACTATCACAGTAGCTTTGTCAGCATGGCTGCAAGAGGGGTACTATTGATGGAACACTCTTCATCAAAGGAACAAGAAATAACTTAATGCTAGTTCAAGTTTATGTAGATGACATCATCTTTGGGTCAACTAATCCGAAGCTCTTCAAAGACTTTGAGAAGCTGATGAAGAATAGATTTGAAATGAATACCATAAGGGAACTCAATTTCTTTCTTAGAATTCAAGTGAAGCAGGTTGACAATGGCATCTTGATAAACCAGTCAAAGTATGTGCAAGACATACTTACCAGATTTCATCTGACTGAGAACAAGATTGTTAAGACACCCATAGCTAGAAACCACTCTCTAGGACTAGATCTTGCAGGGGAGTGTGTTGATGAACATTTATATAGGGCTTAGGTCTCTTATGTACCTCACAGCCAGCAGGCCTGATATCATGTTTGCTACATGTATTTGTGCAAGATATCAAGCAAACCCCAAGATGTCACACCTGGCTGCTGTCAAAAGGATTCTTAGATATCTCAAAGGTGCTCCTAAACTGGTGCTGACTTCAATCTATATACTTATACAAATAGTGACTATGGTGGTTGCAACATGACAACAAAATCTATATCAGGGTGATGTCAATTTCTTGGTGGAAGGATAGTCTCATGGCAATGCAAGAAACAATCCTGTGTGTCCGCATCAACTACTGAAGCTGAACACATTGAAAATGCAAGCTGCTGTGCTCAAGTGCTTTGGATTCGGAATTAGATGCTGGACTACAGATTCAACTTCAAAGAGACTCCCATCCACATAGACAACAACAGTGACATCAATATTACATAAAATCCTATGTAACACTCAAAGACAAAAGCATATCTACATCAGGTATCATTTGGTAAGAGATAATTTTGAAAAATATTGATAAAACTAGTCAAAGTTAATAAAAAAATGAACAATATGCTGATCTGTTCATAAAAGCTTTTGATGAACATAGATTTAAATATCTTGTATCAGCTATTGGGATGATTAACTATGAGTAGATTTTTGTAAACTAAATTCAAGCTTATTTTTTTAAATATGTGTGTCTTAAGTTGTCTATATTATCACCTATATAAGCACAGTTTACTTTGGAAGAAATTTTTTAAATGATATTCATTAAAATTTTAAGAATTTTAGATATTTTTTCTTTCGAAAGCATCAAGTTTTCTTTGGAAGAAAATTATGTATTCAGAACAAATAACTACTTCTGGAAAATTTACCTTCGGAAGAAATTCTAATAACTTCCAAAGATTAAATCAGCCATTAAGTACTTATACGTCTTGAAGGACTATTTTCTTCCGAAAGTAATTCAGACTCGGAATCTTTATTCTCTCTTAGAATAAAATTTCTGATACTTGTAATCTTCTGAAGCAAAATTTATCTAAGAAGTAAAAATACTCCAAGTATTTTTCTTCCAAAGCTAATTCTTGTAAAGCTAAGGAATATCTTCCGAAGTCAAATTGGCTTCAGAAGTTTTTCTCAAAACTTCCAAAGACAAATTACCTTCGAAAGAATTTAGGCTTCCAAGAAAACTACCTTTTTGGCCATTTCTTAGAGGTGGGACCGACATCTGGATTTCAAAGTTTATCCTTTTGCATTAACTTTTTCTCAAATCCTTATCCTGCATATATTCGTACAATGGTTCCCCTCTTTCACCTTCCTCTTCATCCGCAAAAGTTCAAACGCTAAATTCACCCTCAAACCGATTTTATTCGTAGCTTCCTTCACTTCTAAGCTACTCAAAATGGCCAACCCTGATCCCCGAAGCCAACTAGATTTTTCCATGCATCTACACAGGCAACACAATCAGGTTGCTCTGTTATCATCTGAGAAAGATCCAGGTTTCTCAGATGTTTGCCGCATCTTATCTCTCTCTATCTACCTCACCGCCCTCACAATAGACCCTCCATTGTATGAAAAACAAATCCTAGAGTTTTGGAGGACCTGCCAAGAGGTCATCTTGGATGGTGAGAAGTCACTATCTGCCATAGTACAGGGAAAGACAATTTTCATCACTCCAGCCACTATCAAATCTCATCTGAGGCTGAATGATGTAGAAGGCTAGTTTTCCTTCCCTAAATCTATTGTAAATAACTCATTCCGGCAGATGTGCTATGAAGGGGACTACTCAGTCAGCACCTTCAGGAAGGGTAAGGTTTCCTCTCAATGGAAGTATCTACTCCATGTGGTAATCCACTCTCTATCCAACAAACATGGAGGTTGGGACCAAATTCCTGAGGACTTATCATACATAGTATATGGGATAGTTCAAAGGGTCAAGCTCAAGTACTCTCAGCTTGTCTATACAAACATGATTGCTAACTTTGACTCTTTAGAGTATTGTATATTCCCTAGATATGTTCAGCACATTCTTAACTGTTAACTGGGCTCACAGTTAAGGGGAACAGGTAATACTCTTAAATTGGGACAGATGAAGCTTGACATCTTCAAAACAATAAAAAAAGTCCACTATTGGCTTCACAGGGGTAGAAACAACCCTTGTCCTAAAAATGTCAGAGCTCATTGCTCAAGGTGACAACTTGGCAACACCAGCCAATGTTGAACCCATACCTTCTACATCTGCACCACCCACACATCCATAAATCACTATCACCTACATCAAAAAATCCAAATGAATCCTGCTCAGTCTACTCAGGTTGAGCAGGCCCTCATATTACTACCTATGCAGGAGGAAGTGGAAACAAGAGCTCCTACTTCTCCTAAGGAGTAGACCACTCTCATCATTTGCTTGATCCGTTTTGAGGTTCCTCATGCTTAGCCTGAGGAGCTCATTACCCCAGCCTTAAGCCATCACTCTGACTCTCAAAACTCCAATGATTAACCTTCAGGGGAAAGCTACCATGTTTAGCCTTTAGATTTAAACCAACCCATCATTGACCACCAATTCTATGATGATGAGGATATGGGCTTTAGTGAGTACCATGAGTCTCTCTTCTCCACCCCTACTCAAGGAGAGATGAGCACTCTTGAATCACCCATATCTAGCGTATATCATCCACCCATAACTAAGGTGGACTTCCCTGAACATGTTCAGGAAGTCCATGTGGAAGAGGCTCTCACTTCTGCAAGTGATCACATCATTAAGACCTCAACCATGGCAACGCAACCCATTAACACTTCTATTGAAGCTGTCAGTGTGCAGGGGAAATCCAGCAGCCAAGAAACCCAAGCTGGTGGTGAGGAAGAAGACTTTGGTCCTATTCTCTCATCCCCCCATGATTCTTCTGATAAAGATGAGGGGAGTCTGCAACTAAAGATGCAACAACTTTCAAAAACATGCACCTATTTAGTTTCTAAGGTAAGTCACCTAGAATTTCAGGTGGCTACCTTACAAAGACAGGTAAGTGACCAGCAACTTGAGATCACCGATCTCAAGGGCAAGTTAGCCGAGAGACCTGTCAGGCAAACACAACCAGGTCCATAAGAACCTATGAATATGATGGACCTAACCCTTAGCTCCCCAATACAAGAGGGTGATGCTACCAAAAAGGGGTAGAAAGTCCTACCTACAATCACAGAACCTGGGAGTTCTGCCCAGAGTATGGACATAGAGGATTCACCACCCTCACTTTTAGTTGTCCATACTCAACAACCTCCTCAGGCCCACATTGATGTGGATGACCTGATTCAAAGTCTATTGGAGGAGGGTATACCAAGGGCAATATCTACCCCATCCTAACCTGCTGAAAATACAATAATGGGATAGAAGTATGATGCTGATAGGAGAGCCCTGGTAATCTCTAGGTCTCAGGAACAACAAGAAGTTTTTAAATTTCACAACCTTAGATACTATGAGAGCTTCTCTCTATTTGACTTGTCACTTTCCAATCCAAGTGAATCCAGGCAAGCTATATGGTTAGCCGAGAAAATTCAAGAAAAGGTGCTTGAAGAGTTCAAGAAGAGATCAAAGCTATATAGACAGAGGCTAGCAGGCAAGACTGTTAGTCAACTGGATGCTGAGGTGGACCTTAAAATTAGCTTCGAAGGGAAAACCTTGGCTAAAGGCCCAGTAGTTAAACCTGTGAACCTTGAGACATGAACTGCTTCAACATCTATTACCCTAAGTGAGGCACCAGCTGGTAAAGGTGTCTCATAGCCTCTCTCTGGCTAGAGCTCAAGTGCAACACTAAGCAATGAAGGCAAAAGCTCTCTCCACCCTGAGTCACACAGGCCAGTGACTGACAAAGGGAAGAGAAAATTTTCCTCTAAGGAGACTAAGGAGGAGAAAAGAGAGAGGAAGATAAAGGCAAGGGGAGAGAGTTCAAGTAGGACCCTAGACTTTATAGAAGCTACTATCAGGGCTGCCCCAAGGCCAAGAACTCAAGAAGATGAGTTGAGGGCTGTCGGATTGAACCATCTGGTGTATAGGAACTATACTGTTGATGAACTTATCTCTCTTCCCTTGGAAGAATTAATAAACTGGATGAAAATGAAGTGTCAAAGTAGAGGAAGGAAGTTGAGGATGCAGAACCGCTCCTCAAAATCAAAGAATAAAATAGAAGAAAATACTCTACAAAGCTCCTACCCTCTCCCAAGTTCAAGAAAGCCCTGAGGTAGAGGATGTGGCCACTGAGCAAGAAACTTAGGTAGGTAGGGAACAAGATAGACAAAACATGATAACCTACCTGAGTGCCACAGGCCTCTATCAGACAGCAGACCTACTTCCCTTATCCTATAAATTCATTGAATTTGAATACCTCAAGCAACATGAGCAAGAAGTGCTAAAAGAGCAAAAAGCTACTAAGAGGAAGATGAGGGAAGAGGCTGTAAAGTTAAGAGCCACCATCAGAGCAAATCAGAAGAAGTCTCTTAACAAACAGAAGATGGTGAGCTTCTTGAATCTGTATGGGTTCTCCGGAAGGAGACTTGGTCCAATGTCTATATCCACCATGGATGAGCACATTAGAGTAATCAAGCAGAAGATCAAGAGGGGTGAGCCTGTTGACTTGCATTCTCCACCAACTTAGGCTACACCTGAAGTTGAAGTCAAGGTTAAACCACAAGAGACAACTGAACTAGGATCTAGTGCTGCATCATAGCCAGCATCATCTTCTGACCCATAGAAGGGTCCTGATCCCTCTCCTTCTAAATCTATGAAGGAAAAGTACCCAACTGAAAAGGAAAAACAAGAACCATCTGGTGCTCAAGGCTTGCCTTCTCAGTTAAAGTATAGAAGGAGGAAGAGGATGGCCATCAGGATGGACAAGAAAAGGAAGAAGAAGTCCAAGGCATCAACCTCTGCACCTCAGGATGGGTCAAAATAACCTGAGAATCAACAAGAAGAGGCTACTAAAAAAAGTCCACTCATTGTAGAGCCTCTTGCTGCTGAGAGACCCATCGTGTTTTAGGTATTTACCACTAACCCAGATAGATGGTATGTCACTAGAGATCAAGGGGGTAAAGACATGTACATCTGTAAAAACATACTTGACCTCCCTCTACATGATTTCTATGACATGAGGAGGTACTTTGAAATTCTGAGGAATCCTGACCAACTGATAATGAAAGGAATGGTCCTGATTCTGATGAGGACTGTCAATAGATGAAGATCAATCTTCAAAGTTCTTCTTTAGTTTTGGTAGCAATAGCCTAGGGGGAGTTTCTAAGGATCACACTTAGAGGCTGATGCAACCAAAGAGCTCTCAACATGCACATGTGAAGTACAAGGAAGTTATTTTGAAAGATTTTATATAACTCAATAAATTATACCAAGTATCAAATCTTCGGAAGCCAAAAGATCAAATATTCCAAAGCTTCAAAGACGAAGTATTCCAAAGCTTCAAAGACAAAGTATTCCAAAGCCAAAGACTGATTTCTTCCGAAGACAAAGAACACATGCTGTTTCTGAATCACAAAAGTTGAAGTACTTTTCGCTGCTACCTCTGAAGACTCACCAACTTATATGAGTTTGTGAAAAGGTCATACTTTTTTCAAACTGTAGATTAAGGTCTTATGTCTACAACTTTTTACTCATGTACTTTTATCCTTTTAGTAATATATTAGGATGTGAGCTATGACATGTTATAGTCAGTAGTCAAAAGGCAATCTGTCTTTTGACTCTACATTGATCTTGTTGTCTAGATTAGTGTTTCTAGCTTACATTCAAAGTATGGCCGGCTGTAGGATGTTGTATAAAGTGTCTTAAGTACTTGTCATTTCATTTTCAGCTTTGTAACACTTTATAAGAACTTAAGAGAAATATATACATCATTCTTGAAAACCATATTATCTTGTTCTTGTTTTGTTCTTTACTTGTGTTCTTTGTTTCATCGAAAGTTGGTTCCTTATTTGATCTGTTAAGTGTTCTAACTCTCTCCTAACAACTGTATCCTGCAGTTGTGTTTGCTTTAATTCAAGATGTTGCTAGGTTACAAAGGTTATTTTTGGTTTGATTCAAAACTAATCCGGTTTATGAAAGTTGTCCTCTCTTTTATTCAAGAAGTTAAAGTTAAGTTTATGTGATTAAAGATATTAAAGTTAGATTTGCTTTGACACAAGATGTTGCTAGGTTACAAATGGTATGATTGGTTTGATTCAATATGTTTTTAGTCTATAGAAGTTATATTTGGTTTAATTTAAAACAAATATAGTGTACTAGAATTATGTTTTCTTTGACTTAAGATGTTCATAATTTATAAAAATTTGGTTCTGTTTGATTCAAGATGTTGTTATTATTTTTGGTTTGATTTATAACAAATATAGTTTATGAAGGTTATCTTTTCTTTGATTAAAGATATTGATAGGTTATGAAAGTTATCTTTGGTTTGATTCAATATCTTTATAGTTTATAGAAGTTATTTTTGTTTTGATTCAATATGTTTCAAGTTTATGTTTTGACTAAAGTTTATCATAATGCTGGTTTTTAAGTTTTTTCCTTTTTGTGTTTTTGTATTGTTTGATGTAGATGCTTCTTTAAAGATTAACATTTGTCTTTGTGTGTCTTTTACATTTTTGTCATAGTATAGGGACTTTTCATGTAAATATGTTCCTTTGTTTTCTTGATTAGTATAAATAGCATAGATATGTATGGTGTAGGTAAGTTTTTAGGATTGAGACGTATTGTAACTGCTTTTTACACTGTGTATTCTTCTATATGCTAATCAATGAAAACTCTATGAATTTTTGTTGATTTGCTTGTATTGAATTGAATACTTGTATGTTTTAGATTGAATTGTGTTCATATATCATCACAGATCGATCCATTTTGAGCTCATCATTTGAAGAAAATTGCTCAAAATAAGGTTAGGATTGATTAGAAGCAAGAGGGGGTTGAAAAAACCGTTTTGGAAACATGTGTCCATGAAATGACACTTCATGGACATGAGGGAACCAGTCTTTAGCAAATTTCTTGGAAGACTATAGCAAATAAACTGAAAACATAAGACAATATCATAGCGAATCAAACACAAATGAATAATCACTATGATTATCTAAAAGCTAAATTTACCACCTGGACAAAGCTAAAAACAAAATCGACAATATTTATAATCCTTAACAAACACACTTAACTTGTTGGAAGAATGGTGGAAATTAGAGATGAAGGTTTTTTGTTAATATTTATAAATAATAATAATCATTATATTTCAATAATCTTATACTATTTTATAATATTTTTTTCACAAAGTCCAACAAATATGTAGAAGCTATGAGATGTACGCCCCTTTCTTATCAAGACCTTTATGTTTAATTATTTAAGGCTCTACTTCCAATGGGTTTGACTGTTGGGGGCCATCTTTAACATTTTCTCATCCTTTTGATAAAGTGTCTTATCAACATTTAGATACCCATGATGATATCGATTGCACTCAAATGGAACTATGTGTCGGTGAAGATTCATTTGATCAGTCCAAAAATAAAAGGAAAAACCCCAACTGCCGATGTTAGTGAGTAGTCAACCATTCGGTCTAAAGCTAAAAAGGAAAAATGAAAAGATAAGAAAACATTAAACTTAAAGATAATAGAAGTTGGGGATAAAATTACCTAGGTTGCAAAGATGTTGATTGAAAAAACAATTTGTCTTATGATATTGATACATGTATAAACAAGTTGGAGAGTTTGGGGTGGGTCATGTTTGATGCAAAATATGAAACGACACCATTGCTTTTTGGTGCAAGTGCTGACATAAGGAAGGTGTGGTTGCGACTAAAGCCATCGACATGCAAACCGTCAAAAATGATAGAGTGAAATATGGACTATTTTGATGCTATGTTTTTTTTGGATGTGATAGATATTTTTTTAGATAATATGTTTATGGTTGTTTGGATGTGATGTTTAAGTATTTAGATGAAATGTATGTAGGTTTTTTGGATTCGTTGGATAGGTTTTTAGATGATATGTTGATGGGTGTTTTAATTTGTTTTGATGGATGTGATGGATGATGTGTTGACGGATGTTTTTAATTGTTTTGATTGGTGTTTTTGATAAATATATGTTTATGGATGTTTTCAATTGTTTTGATGGATGTTTTTGAAAGATATGTTGATGGATTTGATATATTTATGGATGTTAACGGGTAGCTTATGGATTTGGAGGATGATATTATCATTTTCATTTACATTGTTGGCAATGGTTACGGTTAGCCAACAAGAAGAATTGAAAGGATAGCAAATTTGAATTTGAAATTATGCAGTCATGCATAAACACAAGAGTTGTTACATGGATCTTTTACATAATATCATGAGATGATGCGTCTTTCACATGAAGCATATGAACTATTATGCAATCATATTCAACAAAGAAATTAGTTGCAAAGTATTAGGTTGATAACCTTTGAAAAAAAGTTGGGAATGTTTTTTATTGTCACTAGACATAATAAACATTTTCGGATGGTTAAATGAAGATTTCAACACTCAACGGAATTGATTCATAAATGTTTTCATGAGGGCCTTAATGCAATGATGAATTTTGAAAGACACATTATAGTTTCAATATCCTCTAATACAATCACAAATACTTCGGAAAGACATAGAAAGCTAAAAAAATATTTCCTGGAGCAATAGCTATGTTAGAGGGAACTCTTATACATGCAATCGTACAAGTCGATCAACAAACTCATTACAGAGGAATAGGAAAAGGTGAATGCTACCAAAATCTATTAGGAATTTGTGATTCTGATATGATATTTGTGTTCATATGGGCTGGATGGGAGGGCATTGCACAAGATTTTTGAGTTTTAAAAGACGTTGCATTTTACATGACTTCCGACTTTCCTTTCCCCCCACAAGGTTCTAAATCATTGTTGAAAATTTTCTATTCATTACAATATTTGTTTTCTTATGTAATACCTTTATCACTAACGTTACAGACAACTATTAACTTTGCGACGCTGCGTACACCAAAACTTGTGGATTTATGACTCCATATCGTAATACGAGATATTGGCTATCTGATTTTCAACGACAACATGCATTAACCAAGGAAGAAAGATTCAATATACTTACACAGCTCAAAAATGTTATTTAGTGCGCCTATTGTGTGTTGAAGGAAAGTTTCCCAATCTTAAAGCAAATGTCTACCTTTTCTTTTACAATTCAAAGAGATATAGTTATTTCTAGTCTTTCCATCCATACTTTTGTATGGAAATGAAACATTCATGATAAGTTACTTATGGCATACGACAAGAACACTGTTGGCAGAAGCACAAGATAACCGTGATGGCCAGTTCATACATGATATATAATGGTGTTCACAAGGCATTGAGTACATGAATAATTATCATGATGAAATTTCTAGTCAATTAGTATAAAGTGATTAACATTTGGATTTTAGTATGTTGTATTTGGATTAATTTGTATTTGGATTTTAGTATGTTGTATTTGGATTAATTTGTATTTGGATTTTAGAATGTTCTATTTGGAATAATTTCTATACTTTTTAGTATTTTTATAGTTATTTATCATTTAATATAGTCATTCAGATATCTAACCAAACAAATACATTTCATTGAACGTAAAATATTTAGAGGGGTAAAATAGTCATTCTACATAGGTTTTCAGAGATTCAACTAAACATCAGTTACTAGTTCAGCAATTACTGGTTCATAGTCATTTAACCAGTCAAACATCTTATTGGTTGAGAACTTGCTAGTTTAGATCTTGCCAAACAACCACTAAGCCTAAGAAGAAGGCTTATAACCATAAGGGTAAGAATAATTTTGTTGTTGCCAAATCTATCACGAACAATAATAAGTAATTGGCTAAAAACAAAAAACCCCCTTATGAGGAGCATCATTGCTTTGAATCCAATCAGATGGGCACATGAAGTGTAGCTGCCTTAACTATCTAGCCAAGCTGAGGGCAAAGAAGGCCAATGGTTAAAGCATCTCTTTAGGTATTCTTATTATGTTATTAAACTTTTCATTAGTTCTAGCCACACATGGGTATTCAATACCGAATGTGGTTACCACATCATTAATGTCTCGTAGAAGCTTGAAAAGTACAAGAAACTGAAACAAGACGACATGAAGCTCATTGTTGGTGAGGGAAAAGAGTACCAGTTCTGGCAACTGGAATATATAATCTTTCATGTCCATCTAGCCTTTTAATGACATTAAACAATTGTTTGTTCTAGTTTGACTAGAAACATTATCTCAGTTTCTTTATTATTTAAAGAAGGTTACAAGTACACTTTTAATGGTAATTCTTTTCTTCCTACTAGAATGATGTCTTTTATTATGAGCCTAAACCTCGAAATGGTATTTAAAAGATTGTTGTTCAAACTGATAAAAACATATATAATCTTTCTAAAAATTAAATTTGGCATTAATTATATATTTCTATGGCATTGTAGACTTGGCCACACAAGAAAGGCCCGTGTGAAAAAAGCTTCATTCCAAAGGGATTCTCGAATCCACAAGACACGAATCATTTGATAAATGTGAATCTTGCTTAGCTGGAAAAATGAAAAAGGATCCCTTAACCATTTTGGTGAATGATACCAAGGATCTGTTAGCAGTCATACTGTAACGATTACACTTAGAGGGTGATGCAACCAAAGAGCTCTCAGCATGCACATATGAAGTACAAGGAAGTTACTTTGGAAGATTTGATACAACTCAATGAAATACTCTAAGTATCAAATCTTTCGAAGCCAAAAGACCATTTCTTCAAAAGCCAAAGATGAAGTATTCTGAAGCCATGAGACTGATTTCTTTCGAAGACAAATAATACATGTTTTCTCTGACTTATTTTTGACAAAATCTGAACCACTTTCTGCTGCTATCTCTGAATACTCACCCACTTACATAAGTTGGTGAAAAGTCCATACATTTTTCAACTATAGATTATGGTCATAGTGTTCGAATTTTCTACTTATGTACTTTTATCCTTTTTGTATTAGATAAGGATATGAGCTATGACATGTTATAGTCACTAGTCAAAAGGCAATTTGCCTTTTGACTTTACATTGATCTTGTTGTCTAGATTAGTGTTTCCAGCTGGCCTTCAAAGTATGGTCGGCTATAGGATGTAGTATAAAGTATCTCAAGTACTTGACATTAGAATTAAGCTTTGTAACACTTTGTAAAAAGAACTTGAGAGTAATATACAAAATTCTTGAAAACCATATTATTATGTTCTTGTTCTATTCTTTACTTGTGTTCTTTGTTACACTTTAAGCCGGTTCCCTATTTGATCTATTAAGTGCTCTAAGTCTCTCCAAACATTGTAAAACTATTGCATTGACCCCATCACCGGTCCTGCAATTAGTATCTAAGTGTTTTAGGCTCTTGATTGTAAGATCTCACCATCTTTAATCGCTTTAGTTTCATAAAACACTTACCAGCTCAAATGGCAGCTCTCACAAAAGCTGATATGAAAACTGGTACCAATGCAAAATCTCCATTGATCACTTTTAATGACTTTGATGCTTGGTGCCAACATATGGAAAGGTTCATCAAGTCTCAAGACAGCAGGATGTGGAGATCTGTTGTCGAAAGACCTCATATCCTAAGCACCTCTTCAGCCACTGCTAAAGGTTGGATGATTCCTAAGGAAATGGCTGACAATTTTGAGGAAGATTGGAAGAAGATTGACATAGATTAGATGTCCATGATCACTCTCCAAATTGCTCTTCCAAACTCTATATATAGAGGCTTCAAGAAGTTCAAAACTACTAAGCAGCTATGGGAGGCACTGAAGCTTATGTATGCAGGGTCTAATGAAGCTAAAGAAAAAAAGAAGGAACTCGTGAATCTGTAGTTTGAGAACTTTTCCTGCAAGTCAGGTGAAACTATAACTCAACAATACTTTAGGTATGTTGAGATTATAGATACTCTCATGGATATTGGAGTTAAGCTTGAGAATAGGGACATTGTGAGGAAGTTCACGCTCTCTCTTCCCAAACAATGGACTCACTACTATATGGCCATTAAGAGAACTAAAAACCTCTCCACCCTTACTCTCATAGAGCTGTATAGTATCCTTTGTGGCTACCAGATGGAGATGAACATGTAGAATCCATCGAGCAATTATTCCAGCAATCAACAGAGTTCAGCCCTCCATGTGGTTGAAAGGGATAGTAGAGAACCACATCATCATCTCATCTGCTACCCTGACAACTCATAAAAGGGTCCTTTCATCACCTTCCCTAAGACACCAAGGGAGAGCTACATCCAAGGAAGCCTATTCCAAGAGACAAGCTCATCTCAAGCCTTTGTGTGCCCTGATGAAAGTTGTGGCAACTTTCTCTTCACTCTTAAAGACTTGGATTATATCCATCCAGATAACCTGGAGTATATGGAGATAGTTCATCAAATGGCTCTTCTCACTCATAGAGCCTGAAGTTCTATAAGAGAACCAGAAGAAAGTTTCCTAGTAATGTATCCAGTGGAAAGTTTGGACTAGATAAAAGCAAAATGAAGTGTTATAACTGTAACCGGATGGGACACTTTGCTACGAAGTACAAGGAACCAAGGACTAATGGTGGCCAAGCACAATTTAGACCAAACTACACTGATGTAGCTCCCAGATCTGAGAAGCCAAGCCAACCAAAACAACAAGCTGTTGTTGCTGTTGAAGAAGGACGCTTTGACTAGAGCTTTCAGGTTAAGGATTTTTCTCCCAACCAAGCACTAATGGCTGATCATGAAGAAGCCAAGGTATTAGAACATCTATGTATTCCTAAAAGCACTACTAAAGCAAATATGTATAGGTCCTAAAACCTGGAAGTAAGGATCTGACCTTAAGTCTTTGAATATTTTAAAAGTTGATTTGAAAAGAGCTGAAAATGACTATCAACTTAAAATTGAGGATTCAGAGAAAAAAGTTTCAACTCTTAAGCATGAGCACACAAATTATACGACTCAAATCAAAGATCTCATTATAAAGTTAACTGAATGTAAGACTGAACTTGTAATCAGTAAAGCTAGGGAAGAAAAGTGTGTTCTTGAAGAGGAAACCTTCTAGAACATCATACCTTCATCCATGCATGCAAAGAATTTTTATTAGAACAGGTAGGGATTGGGTTCAAGTGAGATAACGCCTCCACACACTCTACTATCTGTAAGATCTCCGAGGTGTAGAACTTGTCAAGATGAGCTGCCCCTCATAGACCCTATCCAAGAAGAGAATGAAGATGAAGAGGAGATAGTGAAGGATGAATCAGTAGTGAGTGAGAAGGATCATCCTAAAAAGGGTCACAATTATCCTGGAGAGAAGAAAGAACCAAGGATGACCAAGTCAGCAAAGAAGAACTTGATCAAGGCAGCCAAACGAAAATCAAAGAAAGCCCAAGAAATCAAGACATCTTTCAACTCCAAGCAAAAACAAGTCTTTACATCTGCTGGATTTGAAGTGGTAAAGATTGAAGACTCAAGTATGGACTCTAGTACCAGGAGTCCTAGTTTATGTCCAAATCCTCTTGGTCAGGAGAAGAAGGTTGATCAAATGTGTACCACTACCATACAGCTTGAACCATCTAGTTCCAAGAGCAAGCCTCACCCTCAGAAGTCTACTACATCATCTGTGAAGATAAAGAAGGAAGTGGAAAGAGATCAAGCTTAGCCTTCTATTCAGAAGAAGACTCTTAGAAGTATACCCGTTGAATGCATCATGTGTGGTGGTACTTCTCACTTTGCTAAGGATTGCATCATCAATCCCAAGAGTACCATCCATATGACTAAGAAAAAAAATTCTAAGAAAAATAAGAAGAAGACAACTTTGAAAGGAAAATATTTTCCTTTTGGGAGCTCCAAATTGAGAAAAAGATAGGTGGAAAACTACATTTGGAAAAAAATTTGGTCTCGGAAGAACGGAATGCTTTTGAAGCACTAGAGTCTGCTATAGTGGATGCAAAATCTTCCGAAGGACCAGTCTCCAAAACTTATGAAGTCATCAAAACTTCCGAAGTCTTGAAGGCCAAGTCTAATGTTCCAAAGATGGTGTGTAAGATGAAGGAAGGCCATGTGACTGAAAATTCTTCATCAACAAAAGCAAATGATCCCCGAGTGTGCATATAGGATCAATAACTATTAACATCTTCAGTTCACTTTGATAAGCCAAATACCAACAAGGCTTGGGTTTCCAAATGTAACTAACCATCTCTTCTTGTGCAGGAATAGCTGAAGACCAAAGGAAATGTATGGATCATAAATAGTGGTTGTTCTAGGCACATGATAGGCAATGGCTCTTTTCTTCAGAACTTTGAGAAAATTGATGGAGGGCTAGTTTCTTTTGGAGGAGAATCAAGTGGTTAAGCAGAGTCATAAATGGTAAGCTCAGCATTGATAAGGTAAACTATGTTAAGGATCTTGGGTACATTCTCTTGAGTGTATCCTAATTTTGTGACCAAGACATAACATGCTCGTTACTAGGGTGGTCATTCCTCAAGAGCATATCCTGCTCGGAGCCCCTAGGAAATGGAACATGTACAAGATGGATTTGCAAGAAACATCCCCATTAGGAGAAGTTTCTTTCTTTTTGTCTAAAGCCATTAGTGATGAGTCTTTCCTCTAGCATAAAAGAATGTGCTATGTAAACTTTAAGAACATGAATAAGTTAATTAAAAATTATTTGGTAACTAAAATATCTAACAAAGAGTTTACAAGTGATGACCATTGTGTTTCACATCTAAAAGGGAAGCAACACAAAGTGTCTCACAAGCCAAAGGAAAAGAACTCATCACTACTCCCCTACACTTATTACATATGGATCACTTTAGCCCCACCAGTGTAATGAGTTTAGTAAGGACTTCATATTGCCCGGTGATCATAGATGACTTCACAAGATACACTTTGGTTTTCTTCCTTAGAACTAACGATGAGACACCTAAGATGTTGGATAACTTCATTCTGAAAATTATGAATCGATGTGCTCATAAGGTCAAAATCATAAGACGTGATCAAGGAACTGAATTCAAGAACCAAATCCTTGATACATTTTGTGATGAAAAAGGTATTACATGACAATATAGTATTCCCAGGACTCCTCGGCGAAATGGTGTTGCTGAGAAGAAACAGGACACTTATTGAGGCTTCAAGGACCATGCTCTCTGACTCTAAACTACCTATCATCTTCTGGGTAGAGGCATTCAACACTTCTTGCTATGTACAAAACAAAGCTTTAGTAGTCAAGACTCATGGTAAGACTTCTTATGAGCTGTGGTACAAATAAGACCTTTTATTGGTTTCCTCTGATCATTTGGATGTCCTTGAACCATCTTGAATACCAAAGGTCAAATAGCCAAATTTCTTGATAAATCATATGAAAGACATTTTATTGGATACTCTTCCAAAGCTAAGGCTTGTAGAGTATACAATCTTAGAGCTAGAGTAGTTAAGGAGTTAGCTAATGTAACCTTTAATGAGCACACACCCAGTGTGATAGGTTCTGGTCCTGATTGTCTGTTTGATCTTGACTTAGTTACCAACTGTTTTAACAAATCTTGTGAAGATGTTTCAGGATCTATAGGCAGCTTATTAATAGGAGATCCTAACCCAAGATTTAAACTGAGTAGACCAAATCAGAAAACTACTTCAGCTCTAGTGGTAACAAACCTAGCAGTTGGAAATCCTGTTAGCACAACAATTACAAACTCTTCAGCTGACACATCTGAAGCGCCTACAAATTCCAGCACTGAGGCACAGAACTCAAATGAAAGGATTTCCAATGTAGGAGGAGATGGAGGTGGTGATAGTGATCAAGAATTTATTGATGCTGATAATCACTCCATAGAAGACAACATCAATGATGTCGTACACTAATTGTATCAAGCTTCTCTTGATAAGTGTGTTGATATGGTGGGTGACACTCAATCACCAGATCTAAATTTCACCAATTTAGATCTGTCCAACCAACTTTCTATGATTCCTCAACTAAGAATCCATAAGTCCCAGCCCACTACAAACATCATTGGAGATGTTGAGACAGGGGTGAGAACAATATGACAAACCCATGACAGAAATATTTTTCTATACTCTTGTTTCTTGTCCCAGATTGCGCCAAAAAAGGTTGATGAGGTTCTGAAGGATGGAAGTTGGGTTGAAGCAATGCAGGAGGAGCTGGTTCAACTCAAAAGACAAAACGTTTGGAACCTATGCCCTCTTTCTCATAGGAAGACACCAATATGTACCAAGTGGGTTTTCAAGAATAAGAATAATGATAGGGGACTTGTCATCAAGAACACGGCAAGACTAGTTGTTCAATAGTACAGACAAAAAGAAATGATTGACTACACATATGTTTTTGCTCTTGTGACAAGACTTAAAGCTGTAAGGATATTCCTTGCTTTTTCTATATCCAAGGATTTCAAGGTCTACCAACCTGATGTCAAGTGTGCCTTCTTATATGGTCTGATAGATGAGTAAGTGTATCTCAAACAACCATCTGGCTTTATAGACCTAGATCATTCTAATTATGTCTGCAAGCCTGACAAAGTTCTCTACGGCCTACATCAAGCTCCAAGGAAGTGGTATGAGACACTGTCATAGTACTTTGTTCAGCACGGCCACAAAAAAGGTACTATTGATGGCAGACTCTTCATTAAAGGAACAGGGAATGACTTGATGCTGGTTCAAGTTTGTGTAGATGACATCATCTTTGGGTCAACTAATCCGAAGCTTTGCAAAGACTTTAAGAAGCTGATGAAGAATAGATTTGAAATGAGTGCCATGGGGGAACTCAATTCTTTCTAGGAATTCAAGTGAAGCACGTTGATAATAGCATCTTTATAAACCAGACAAAGTATGTGCAAGACATACTTAACAGATTTCATCTGAGTATGTGCAAGGTTGCTAAGACACCCATAGCTAGAAACCACTCCCTAGGACCTGATCTTGAGGGGGAGTGTGTTGATGAACATCTTTACTGGGTTATGATTAGGTCTCTTATGTACCTAACAGCCAGCAGGCCTGATATCATGTTTGCCATATGTATTTGCGCAATATATCAAGCCAACCCCAAGATGTCACACCAGGTTGCTATCAAAAGGATTCTCAAATATCTCAAAGGTGCTCCCAAACTAGGCCTTTGGTATCTAAAGAATTCTAACATCAATCTGTATGCTTACACAGATAGTGACTATGGTGGCTACAACAAGAATGCCAAGTCTACATCTGGGGGATGTCAATTCCTTAGTGGAAGGATAGTCTTATGGCAATGCAAGAAATAATCCTACGTGTCTGCATCAATTGCTAAAGTTGAATACATTGCTATTGCAAGCTGCTGTGCTTAAGTGCTTTGCATTCAGAATCAAATGCTGGACTATAGATTCAAATTTAAAGAGACTCTCATCTATATAGACAACAATAATGCTAT
Organism: Flaveria sonorensis; assembly: GCA_025506505.1. NCBI lineage: Eukaryota > Viridiplantae > Streptophyta > Magnoliopsida > Asterales > Asteraceae > Flaveria > Flaveria sonorensis. The sequence continues at coordinate 22,526,667 of CM046431.1, read as the reverse complement.
CTCTACTATAGAGAATCCTTTACAGCACTCAAAGACAAAGCACATCAACATCTGGTATCATTTTATAAGAGATAATTTTGAAAAATGATTGATAAAAGTAGTTAAAGTTAACACAAATGAAAATATAATGATTTTGTTCATAAAAGCTTTTGACGAACAGAGATTTAAGTATATTGTATAAGCTATTAGGATGATTAACTTAGTGTAGATTTTCTTAAATTAACTTCAAGATTACTTTTCAAATATGTGTGTCTTAAGTTGTCTATATCATCACCTACATAAGCCAAGTTTACATTGGAAGAAATTCTTTAAAATGATATTCCTTAGAATTTCGAGAATTTAAGATATGTTTTCTTTCAGAAGACATTAAATTAACTTTGGAAGAAAATTATGTCTTCAAAACTATTAACTACTTACAAAGAAATTTACCTTCGGAAGAATTTCTGATATATCTTCTGAAGCTTAAATATGCTTCTAAGTACTTATATGTTTTGAAGTACAATTTCCTTCCGAAAGCAATTAAGTCTCGGAAGATCTATTCTTCCTTTGAATAAACGCTCTGCAGTTTAATATCTTCTGAAACCAAATATATCTTAGAAGCAAAATACTCTAAGTATTTTTCTTCTGAAGCAAATTGTTTTGTAAAGCTAAGGAATATCTTCCTAAGCCAAATTGGCTTTGGAAGTTTTCTTAAAAAAACTTTTGAAGAGAAATTACCTTTGAAAGATTTTAGACTTCCAAGAAAATTACCTTTTTGGGCACTTTTTCAGTGGTGGAACCGACATTCGAATTTTAAAGTTTTTCCTTTTGCATTAACTTTGTCTTGAAACCAACCATATAAATATTTGTACAACGGTTCCCCTCTTCCACGTTCCTCTTCATCTGCAAAAGTTCTAACCCTAAATTCATCTACAAACCGAATTTGTTCTTAGCTTTCTTCACTTCAAAGCTTTCTAAAATAGCAAACCCTGAACCCCGAAACCAACCAGATTTTTCCATGCAACTTCACAAGCAACATAATCAGGTTGCTCTATTATCATCTGAGAATGATCTAGGTTTCTTAGATGTTTTTCACTTCCTTTCTCAATCAAACTACCTCATTGAACTTACAATAGACCCTCCACTGTATAAAGAACAACTCCTTGAGTTCTGGAGGACCTGCCAAGAGGTGATCTTTGACGGTGAGAAGGCACTATCTATCACAGTGCAGGGGATGACAGTTTTCATCACCCCAGCCACAATCAACTCTCATCTATGGCTGGATGACAAAGAAGGCAAGCTGTCCTTCCCCAAATCAAGTGTTAATGACTCATTTTGGTAGATGGGCTATGAAAGGGACTTCACAGTCAAAACCAAATGGGTAAGGCCTCTTACCAATGGAAGTACATCTATGTTATCATTCATTCTTTATCTAACAAACATGGAGGATGGGACCAGATTCCTAAGGACTTATCCTATATAGTACATGGAATGGTTTAAGGGGTCAAGTTCAAGTACTCACAGTTTGTCTATACAAACTTGCTTGCAAACTTGGACTCTTTAGAGTACTATATGTTTCCTAGATATGTTCAACACATTCTTAACTATGAACTTGGCTCAAGTTAAGGGAAACACGTACTTCTCTTAAACTGGGACAGATAAAGCCTGACATCTTTAAATTTATGAAAAAGACTACTGTTGGCTTCTCAGGGGTAGAAAGAACCTTGGTCTAAAAAATGTAAGAGCTCATTGCTCAAGGTGATAACTTGGTAGCACCAGCAAATGTTGAACCCACACCATCTACATCTGCACCACCCACACAACCACAAATAATCATCACCTACACTAGAAAAGCCAAATGAACCCATGCAGGAGGAAGTGGAACAAAAAGCTCCCACTTCCTCTGAGGAACAGACCACTTCCTTTACTTATTAATCAGTGTTGAGGTTCCTCATGCTTAGTCTGATAAGCTCATTTCCCAAGCCTTAAGCCATCACTCTGAGTTTTAAAACTTAAGTGATCAGCCTTCAGGGGAAAGCTGCCATCCACAGCTGTTAGACTTAAACCAACCCATCCCTGACCTCTAATTCTATGATAATGAGGATATAGGCTTTATTGAGTATCATGAGTCTCTCTTCTCCTCCCCTGCTTAAAGAGAGATGAATGCTCCTGAATCACCCATGTATAGCCCATATCATCCACCTCTAACTAAGGTGGACTTCCCTGAACATGTTAAGGAGGTCCATATGGAAGAGGCTCTCACTTTTGCAAGTGATTACATCATTAAGACCTCAACCATGACAACCCAGCCCATTTACACCTCTCTTGAAGCTGTCATGGTGCAGGGGAAATCCAGCAGCCTAGAACCACAAGCTGGTGGTAAGGAAGAAGACTTTGGTCTTATTCTCTCATCCCCCCATGATTCCTCGTATGAAGATGAGGGGAGTCTGCTACTAATGGTGCAAAAACTTTCTAAAATCCGCGCCTATTTAGTTTCAAAGGTAAGTCACCTGGAATATAAGGTGGTTACCTTGCAAAGGCAGCTTAGTGACCAGCAACTTGAGATAGCCTATCAAAAGGGCAAGTTAGCTGAGAGACCTGCCAGACAAACTCAACCAAGTCCATAAGAACCTATGGATGTGGTGGACCTAACCCTTAACTCCCTTGTGTAAGAGGGTGATAATACCAAAAAAGGGGAGAAAGTCCTACCTACAATCACAGAACCTGGGAGTTCTACCCAGAGTATGGACATAGAGGACTCACCACCCTCACTTACAGTTGTCTATACTTAACAACCTCCTCAAGCCTACATTGATGTGGAAGGCCTGATTCAAAGCCTATTTGAGGAGGGAATACCAAGGGCTATGTCTATCCCATCCTACCCTGCTGAAAACCCAATAGTAGGATAGAGGTATGATACTAATAGAAGAGCCTTGGTACTCTCTAGATCTTAGGGGCAACAAAAAGTCTTCAACTTTCAAACCCTGAGATACTATAAGAGTTTTCCTCTGGTTGGTCTGCCACTTGCCTACCCAACTTAAAACAGGTAAGCTGACAGGTTAGCAGAGAAGATTTAGCAAAGGGTGCTTGAAGAGTTCAAGAAGAGGAACAAATTATATAGACAGAGGCTAGCAGTCAAGACTGTTGGTCAACTAGATACTGAGGCAGGCCCTAAGATTAGCTTCAAAGGGGAAACCTTGGTTGAAGGTGTTGAACCTGTGAACCTATGAACCTTGAGACATGAACTGCTTCAGCACCCAGTACCCTCAGTGAGGTACCAGCTGGTGAAGGTGTCTCAAAACCTCTCCCTAGCCAGAGCTCAAGTACTACACAAAGTGATGAAAGCCAAAGCTCTTTCCACCCTAAGTCATACATGCCAACGATTGATAAAGGGAAGATGATTATGACCTCTGTGGAGATTGAGGAGGAGAAAAGAGAGAGGAAAAGGAAGGTAAGGGGAGAGAGAAAAAGAGAGATCCCAAGCTTTATGCAAGCTACAATCAAGGTTTCCCCCAGGTCTAACACTCGGGAGGATGAGTAAAGGGTAGCCAGATTGAACTATTGGGGGTTAGGAAACTACAACATTGATGAAATCATCTCTCTACCCTTGGAAGAACTCAATGAACTGGCTGACATTGAATTGTCAAAAGAGAGGAAGGAAGCTGAGGCTCCAGAGTTGCTCCTCAAAATTAAAGAAGAAAGAAAAAGGAAGAAAGTCTACAAAGCTCCTACTCTCTCTCCAGTTCAGGAAATCCCTGAGGCAGAGGCTATGGTGGCTGAATAGGAATCTTAGGTAGGTAGGGAACAAGACAGATAGAACATCATAACCAACCTGAGTGCCACGGGTCTCTATCAGCCAGCAGACATACTTCCCTTGTCATATGAGTATGTTGAGTTTGAATACCTCAAGCATCTTGAGCAAGAAGTTCAAAAAGAATAAAAAGCTGCTAAGAGGAAGATGAGGGAAGAGACTACAAAGTCAAGAGCCACCATCCGAGCCAATCAGAAGAAGTTTGCTAACAGACTAAAGATGATGAGCTTCTTGAAGCTGTATGGGTTCTACGGAAGAAGACTTGGTCTAATGTCTCTATCCACCATGGATGAACATATTAGAGTGATCAATCAGAAGATCAAGACGGGTGAGCTGGTAGACTTTCATTCTCCACCAAGTTAAGCTGCACCTGAAGCTGCGGTCAAGGATGAACCCCAAGAGACAACACAACCTGAACCTAGTGCTGTATCTCAGCCAACTTTATCTTCTGACCCACAGCAAGGTCTTGATCCCTCTCCTTCTGAATCTTGGAAGGTAAAGCTCCCAACTGAGGAGGAGAAACAAGAAAAATCTGGTATTCAAGACCAACCTCCTCAGTTAAAATACAGAAAGAAGAAGAGGATGGCCATAGAAGATACAAGAAGAAGAAGAAGTCCAAGGCATCCACCTCTGCATCTCATGATGAGTCAGAACATCCTGAGGGTGATCAAGAAGAGGCTACTCACCAACTCCAATCCAAGTAGAGCCTCTTGCTTCTAAGAGACCCATCCTGTCTTGGGCGTTTGCCATAAACCCAAACAGATGGTATATCACAAGATATCAAGGGGGTCAAGATGTATACTTCTGGCAAAATATACCTGACCTTCATTTACATGATCTCTGTGACATGAGAAGGTACTTTGAAAGTCTGAGGAATCCTGACCAACTATGATGAAGGGAATGGTCTTGATTCTGATGAGGATTGTCAATAGATAAAGATCAAGATTCAAAGTTCTCCTTCAATTTTGGTAGCAACAGCCTAGGAGGATAGTTGTCCAAGGTGTTGGACCCTGAAAGGATCATGCATACCAATTCAAGTAGTGATTGGATAGTTGTCCTAGATGGAAAATATACAAGTTTTGAAGAATGCAGCTAAAGTATAAGAAATATGGATGCATAAGAAAGACTAAGTATTTGTTCATCCATATTAGTCTTTGCGGGTGACTTAGATAAATGTGGATGTGCATTTGTGTACCCATATAGACTAATACGGGTGAAGTAAAATAAATACTTATGTATAACAAAAGAAATGTGGCCAAGACTTTACACATCCGCAAAGACAAATGCGAATGTTGTACACATAAATGCGGCCAAAGACAAACAAATGCTTATACGGTTTTTTGTACTCTTTACTTAGTAAATCCTAAATTTTGTGTCAGGTTAGTTAAGTCATTATACATGTTAGTGTATAAGACCTATAAATAGATAAAGTTTTCACACTTTTTGGAAGGCTGAGAACTCTGAGAAAACTTTACACACAAAAAACCCTGAGTGTAATATTAAAGCATATTTGCAATATACAATGAACATTATGAGTATATTTGTTCTATTTGACCATTGATTCTTGTATTTTCTGCTAAAATCAATCATAGAAATCTCTTAATATATTTTATCCTTATTGATTATAACCTAGTCAATTGGCTCTCAGATTCAATTAGAAACACACTGTTTCTCTTTGATTCTCGATCGAAGTATTGATTGATTTGCATCTCATTGTGTTCTAGACAATTGATTTGTAATAAAACCAGAATTACTCATATATATTATCAATCAATTTACACTTCATATTCATCATGATTTGAAGATATTCTTCTATTGATTGAACTTATATCAAAATTAAACATAAACCATCCAATTACTAAGTGTTTGTTAACAAATTTACTTGATAGTAGTAAGAGTTCCTAATTGAAGGTTGCTACAACAAATTTAAGTGAAAACACCAAGCAAAATCAACAAAATCATAAGAAAAAAATAAGACGCTATTCATTGCATTTTGCATGAACACTATTCGTCGCATTTGCTATAATGAGGACTATTCATCGCATTTACCTTGAATCAAACTATTCATCACATTTGTTGAACAACTATTCATCATATTTGTTTGAACATACTGTTCATCATATTTGTGATTCAAAGTGCTAAGGACTACCATTTTTCATCATATTTGTTTGAAGGACTGTTGACCGTATTAGTCCCATTGACTGTTGATAGTATTTGTTGTTTGAAGAAATTGTTCACAACATTAACCTTGACATAATTTGGATTGATTGGAAAATTTATACTTAAAATTTACCTTAAAATCAATTCATTAAAGCCTAAAATCAATCTAATCTTATGAAAATCAAATTAAAATCAAGAAACATCATGGATTCTCTAAGTTAAGTTGAACTTAGGCATAATCCTAAGCCACCAATTTTGAAATATAAATCTAAATTTAAACAGTGGAAAATTAAATTCAAGAATTATCTAATTGGTATTGATGTAGATTACTGGATATCTTTCTTTAGAGGTCCTCTATTACAACTACACTGAATGCTCATCAGTACAGATATGTCAGAATCCTAGTGGAGGATCCCAATTTGAATCTTGATCCTATAGATTACATGAAGACTAAGATTGACATGAAGGCCTACTCACCACTCACACAAGCTCTAAGATGGATGTGCTAAGAAAGCTTGAGAAATACAGCACTGCTATAGGGGTATGGGATGCACTCAACGTCATGTGTGACGGTAGTAGTGAAGTCACCTAGATTAATAAGGACAAATTGGTTAATCAATATGAGACCTTTCATCACATCAAGGTTGAATCTATCTCCAAACAACTACATAGATTTGTTTAGTTGGTGAATGATCTGGAGATCATGGGTGTCACTTACTCTGAGAAAGACCTTAACAAGAAGATGCTTCTTTTTCTTCCTGAGAGCTGAAAGCAAAGTGTGACAATGCTAAAGAACACACTAGATTTGGAAGGCACCAGCTTAGACACCATGGTTGCTAAGATTGAAGCCTTAGAGCTTGTTGAAAGGTCAAGAAATCTGGGTGGTCCTAAGATAATAAAGGCATACAAGTTTCCTAGTGAAACTCATACTATGGAAATGCCTTTTTCACTAAAGAGGATGACTTCATATCAGTCCAAAAGAGCCCAAGATCTACAATATTTATGTCTGTTCAATAGACTAAGATGAACAAGCCATCACCTTCAGCTCCTCAATCTACAAGCATAACATTCACATCATGTGATCACACCAATGATAAACAAAAAGCTACTTACAATGTTTTTGTTTTAAGCTTTGAAGCTTATCTTGGTGGAAGACTTACTGCTACTTTTATGCACCAAGGAGTAGCAACAACAAATTCTCAAAAGCTTCTTATCAACCATCAAATCAAAGCTCTCATTTACATCAAGGCAATCAAAATTCACATCATCAACCATCTCATCATATGTCTAACTTATAGATCCTCAACAAGCTCATTCATCATCACAACCTTCCATTAATGCACTTGTCATCGGATAAGATGGAGCGTGTGACTAGAGTATGTATGATGAGGAAGTGAAGCCAAACTACCAAAACCATGCACTAATGGCTCACATCAACGATCCTCCAACTCCAACGCAAGAAGAGGTAAAGGCCAATCTTTGTAGACAAAAATACATCAATGAGGTGTAAGGCTATAGAGAACATAATCATAAATTGGCCTCAATGGTAAAAGATGAAAAGGTTAAGCGGGTTGTTTGGTTGGGTCTGGCTGACCACGGTCAGGCGTGCAAGTCTGACTCGGTCAGACATGGATTGTTTGGTTGCTTGCATCTTACCGAAGAAGAGGTCTGACCGAACCCCTTATTCGGTCAGATCTAAACCAACATCTGACCCGAGTCAGACGTTGACAGGATCAGTGATCTAAGTTTGATCAATTAGAGTTGAATCGCAGCGGAATTAGAACAAGAATTAGACAAATATAGCAAGAACACAATTGATATTCAATGGAACAGTACACGGTTATAGAGAAAGAGGGTTTTTTGCAAAAGGGTTAATATCATTCATGCACAAATGCTTCGGTATGGCGGCCGCTAAGCTTCGCTAAGCTTCACAGGTTGCGCCCCTTACAATTAGGTCAACATTCCTTATATAAAGGAATGTGACGTCTGCTGATGTCACTTGATAGTGACATCTAATAGAATTATTACAAACAACTGAAAGTAAGCAAACTACTGAGAATGTTCACAACAACTGAGAACATCTCAGAGTATGCTAAGTACAAGAAGAAACATAAAACTACTGAAAGAAAACCATCACAACTACTGAAGAGGTCTTCTTCAGCTGTTGTGACAACATTTGAAACTTGGTCTTCAGTCTTTGTCTTCAGCTTTTGTCTTCAGACTTTGTCTTCAGTTCTTTAGCTTCAGACTTTGTCTTCAGCTCTTTCACTTCAGACTTTGTCTTCAGACCTTGTTATTAGTTGATGTCTTCAGCTGTTGTAGACTACTTCAGTTGTTGTAATGTCTGTGGGACTTAAAGGTTTTTCTGATCTGGCTCATTGGTTCTTTTGGTCCAACAAACTCCCCTTGAACCAATGCAGCCAAAACCTTTAAGCTTATTGAGGTCCCACTTATTCTTGGCAGAAATACTCTCTTGATCAGCTTCAGAGATATCAGATAAGCACAGGCCAGGGAACAGGTTTCAGTAGATGTGAATGTCAAAGGATGGAAGGGAACTCTGTCTTGGGGAACTGGACACAGAGCTGTTATCCCAACCATGAAACCTACTTCCCATTGATGAGTCTATAAGACTCTCTGACGTAGGCCTCAAGGAGAACAACTTGTTCCTCCTTAGTGAGTTCTTCTGCTTCTCCTTCGAAGAAGAACTCTGGGCCATAGTACTCTGATAGGTACTTTACTGTCTTTCCATTTTTCAACTCAACAGTTGTTATCTCTCTGTAAGCAAAGTCATCTGGGTGAGTCCCTTCTAATAACAACTGGAGTTCATTTTTCTTGATCTCTTCAAGCCTCTTGTATAACAACCCCTTCTTGACCATTTTGATCTCCATTAGAGTTTGAGGGGTCATCTTTGACTTGTAGGCTCTCTTGAAGTCTTCAAGTATCTCCCAGGGTGAGACTACAATGGCCAACATAATAACAGCATCTATGGTCTTTCTCACTTGGCCATTGTATCTACTTGGTATGGATTTCTTATGAATTCTAGAACTAACCCTGGGGTCCTTACTCTCTCCTTTTGATATTGAAAGGTATGCCTGAGAGCATACAGCCTTTGAGCGTGTTTCTTCATGGCTTGTATAGATGATGACTGAGGAAACTCTTTGTCAACCATCTTCAAAAGTTGCTCATCGTGCTGTTTCTGCTGTTCTTCTTCTTCAATCTTAACTTTCACCATTTGCCTCTGAAAGTCTGGTGTGATCATTTGTTGACTTCTGGGCTCAGGTATTTTTAGAACAGTAGAGATTGGCAGACTGTCTTCTTCATCATCTTCTTCTTCTTCTTCTTCTTCCATCCTCAACACCCTTCTCCTCCTTCTGGGTGCATCATTGGATGTGGTTTGAGGTGGTTTTTGGGGTAAGGGAGTTGGTTTTGAGGGTTGAGTTGGTTTAAGTTTAGCTTTAGGGATTGGTTTGGAGAGTTGTGGGGTTGGTTGTTTTTGAGTGGGAGTTTGGGAAGGCTGATCTAGCATTTTATGGTAAGTTTGGCTTTGGAAAGCTTGGCCATATCAGTTTTCTTCCCAGCACCTGCTTCATCTAAGGCTTCGATAATCAACCCCTTATTGAATGCTTCAGAAGCACAGATTCTGGTGGTTATTGCCAGAATACTGTCTCTGGTCCATGATTTAATCTCAATTAATGATCTTCCCAAGTATTTTGCAATAAACCTGATCATTATCTCCAACCTCTCCCTTTCCATCACACTGTAACTGGCCCATCTCTCTTGTATCTCTTTAATCTCCAGCCTTCTGATCTCAGTGTCTAATGTAGCTGTATCAAAGCCTTGTCTGAAGAGTTGGTCTATTATTCTGTCCATTGATCTGCTGTGAGCTTCATCAGCTTCTTTAATCAGATCTTCCAATGATTTCTCTTCATCAGGCTTTTGAGTTTCAGCACTTTTCTTTCTCTTGTATGTGATCAGCTGTTTTTCCTTTTCTAACTCCTTTTCTTTCTCTTGTTGTTTCTCATCTTCCACTCTCTTTCTCTTTCTTTCTTTCACTGCCTTAGACTCCCCCTTTTTGGGTGCATTGGGTTCAGGGGTTTGAATGGCAGAAAGCTTCTTTTGCACAGCATCATCAACAAGTGTTTGTAGATTTGAGGAGATCCTCTCATCAATGGCTTTATGCACAATCTCATTGATGATGGGAGTGATGAGAGGTAAGGAATGTTGAAAGGTAGCAACCATCTGCTCAGAGGGGTTCTGTCCCTGAGAGGTGGTGCCAAAAGCAGTGGCTGGTGGCTCAGTTGAGTGTAGTGGCTGAGTGTTTGGTGAACCTTCAGATGAAGGTGCCATCTGTGGGTTTATTGGGGCAGATGGACTTTGATCCTGAGACATTTTGGCAAGCAGTTCTTTGAGTCTGCTCACCTCAGCCTCAAGGATTGTGTTATGGGCTAAGACATCGAAGAAAAAGCCCAGGTCATCATCAGTCTTTGCTGAATCACCTGACCTCCTGATTGAATCAGGATGTACATGCCCTGAGTGTAGATCAGTTGTAGCATGTGCCCCTTGTTCTTGGTTCTGGGGACTTCCTGCCTCAGGACTGAGTCCTTCATCGGCAGTTGCCTCTGGTGAGGTCTTAGAGATGTTACCAACTGCATCCTGTTCATTTGCTGAATCAGTAGAAGTGGCAGCCTCACCAGATGTTCTAACCTCCTCCTCTACACGGGGAGATTGAACATTATAACCCCTGTGCTGTGGGTTATCAGCAGCATTTTGGTCCTCTTCCTCAGCTGTTGAGGTTCTCCCCATTGTAATTGGTTTCTGGGGAGGAGGAGAGGAATGCAGCTGACTCAGCACTTGTGCAACTATAATGGTTGGGCTTTGAGGGGCGGTTGCATTTGGAGATAGGTTTGAAGCAGATTGCACCCGGGGTGACTGGTGCTCTTCAATGGTAACCTTCTCAATTGAGATAGGTTCCAGCATTGTGGTATCCCCAATTATGGTTGCATCAGGATCCTGTTGAGAGGATGCCTGAGCGGCTAGGGCTGGTGGAGTCTTTGACACTACTGGGGGGTTAGAACCAGTAAGTGTTTCCTGTATTGGTGGTACAGGGGCATCCTCAGGGGACTCATCTCCCTGAGTAGCCATTTTGGGCTTTTTGGTGTTGGGTTTGGTGGGGACTTTGGATCTGGAAGTGGAGGCTGTGGGTTCCCGCTGCTTGGGTTTTAGCAGCCGGGCAGCCCCTTTCAGTGTAGGGTCAGAGTTGTGCCTGGAGTATACTTCAGGCAATACAGCCGGAGCAGGGACTCCAAGGCCAACAAGGCCGTCTGATTTTAGCTGATTTAAAATTATGGCCATGAGAAACCTGGGATATAAAATCCATCTGTTTGCCACAGGTTTCAAAGCCAGATCCTTTAGTTCCATGAAAACTATCTCAGAAAAATTTAGATTTTGTCGTTCAAAGATAGAGTATAATACCTGTTGCCATCGGGAGGACATCTGATCCCATGAGGAGGTTTTTGATGCAAGGCAGACATTCACCATGTGGAATATAAGACGTTTAGCATCATGGAAGTGCTTCTTCAGAATGGTGGTAGCACTTAAGTCTCCTTCATACCCGTTATTGATGAAAGACATATCAGTTTGTGACGCAGGTGGCATCATGTAGATTTAGGGTTTGTCGAATGATGTCTGGAGTGATGACCACCTGTTTCTGGTTAACCAACGACTGGAGAGTGATTTGGCGATCATTCTCACCAGTTTGCACAGAGACGTTGGTCCAGAATTGGCTTAGGGAATCGGGGTATATGGTAGGATTCAGAAGAAAAGCGGTTCGGTACTGGGAATCTACCATAAGATCGATGGCATTATCAAATTTGTTCCAAAAGGCCGATTTCGAGAGGTAGGCAACACAGTTGTGTCTGGGTTTGAGTTTCATGGTCGCCATTGTTGAGAGAGTGAAGGACATAAAACGGCGAATGAAACGTTTGAAAGTAGGTTTAGGTATTTATAGGGTAAGAAAAGGCTGATATAAAACGACTGAAAGTGTTGGTGCTGTCATCAGTTGTTTGAAAACAACTGAAGACCTGGTATTAACTTTCAGAAGTTGTAACAACTGAAGACTTGGTATTAGTCATCAGTAGTTGTGAAACTACTGAAGACATGGTTTTGGCTTCAGGTGTTTGAAGTGAAACAGCAGTTGTAGAAACAACTGAAGAGAAAAGTTTCTCATCAGCTGTTGTCGTCAATTCTTAGCTCATCAGCTGTTTCATTCTGACCTCAACACTTATCAGACTTTTGTCTGATTTTCAGACGTTTCATTGGTCATCAGTACTTATCTGTTATACTGACATCAGTAGTTGTAACTACATCAGTAGTTGTAACCACATCAGTTCTTTTCAACAGATAGAGTACTTCAGTACTTTTAAGTAATTTAGTCTTCAGTAGTTATGAAAACTACTGAGGATAAAAGAACTTATCAGTACTTATTTGTGACAATAGTATACGAATGCTCATCAGTACTTGTTGACTGAGATCATCAGTAGTTGTCACTTATTCTAGCTGCAGCATACCAAGCCTTAACACTAGGTTTTGGAAAGTTGAACTGTCCAAAGGCTTAGTAAATATGTCTGCAAGCTCATCAGCACTAGGAACAAACTTTGGATCAATCAGACCTTTTTCAAAACAATCCCTAATAAAATGGTGTCTGATCTCAATATGTTTGGTCCTAGAGTGCTGGACTGGATTCTTGACAATACAAAGAGCTGAAGCACTATCCATTAGTAATGGAGTCTTAGTCTCTGTAATGCCATAATCCAATAATTGATTCTGAAGCCAGAGTACCTGAGATGTACAACTTGCAGCAGCAATGTACTCGGCTTCAGCAGTGGATGTAGCAACAGATGTTTGTTTCTTACTCTGCCAAGAAACCAAACAGTTGCCTAGGAATTGACATCCACCAGAAGTTGATTTTCTAGTTAATTTACACCCTGCATAGTCACTATCAGAAAAAGCAACTAATTTGCAAGAGTGCCCAGTGGAATACCAAAGACCTAGAGATTGAGTACCTTGCAGATATCTAAAGATCCTCTTGACTGCAATCAAATGAGACTCTTTAGGAGCAGCCTGAAATCTAGCACAAACACAAGTTGCAAACATAATATCTGGTCTAGAAGCTGTTAAGTACATCAAGGACCCAATCATACATCTGTAAAGTGTTTCATCAACAGCTTTACCTTTCTGATCTGCATCCAGTTGTGTGGTGCTGCACATGGGAGTAGAACAGGGCTTACAGTTTTGTAAATCAAACTTTTCCAAAAGACTCTTTGTGTATTTTGACTGATGAATGAAAGTTCCATCAGCCTTTTGTTTGATTTGCAAACCTAGAAAGAACTGTAATTCTCCCATGGCACTCATTTCGAATTTTTGTTGCATCAACTTTGTAAATGCATCACACAACTGTGGATCAGAGGATGCAAAAATAATATCATCAACATAAATTTGAACAAGGAGCTTATGCTGACCCACTTTCTTAATGAACAAAGTTTTATCTATGGAGCCTCTAGTGAAATTATTCTGAAGAAGAAAATTTGACAGTGTTTCATACCAGGCTCTAGGAGCTTGTTTCAACCCATAAAGAGCCTTATCAAGTTTATACACCCAATCAGGATGTTTATTATCCTCAAAACCTGGTGGTTGACACACATAAACCTCTTCTTTTATTTTACCATATAAAAATGCACTTTTGACATCCATTTGAAAAACTTTAAGATTGTGGAATGCAGCATAGGCTAAGAACAATCTAATTGCCTCCAGTCTGGCTACAGGGGCAAAGGTTTCATCATAATCAATACCTTCTTCTTGTGAAAACCCCTGGACAACCAGTCTGGCCTTGTTCTTGACAATTTGCCCATTTTCATCTGTTTTATTCCTAAACACCCATTTAGTGCCTATTGCACACTTACCTGGGGGTAGAGGAACCAGTTCCCACACTTGCTGCTTTTTGAACTGAAGAAGCTCAAGCTGCATGGCATCAACCCATCCATTGTCTCTTAATGCAATATGATAGTTCTTTGGCTCTTGCTGACTGATGAAGAGAGCATAGAAGCAGAAGTTGGACAATTGACTTCTAGTTGAGACACCAGCATTGATATCACCAATGATTTGAGACATTGGGTGATTCTTCAGCTCTTGGTACACTATGAGATCTGTGCAAGTGTTTGTAGCACGCTCAGCAGCAACAGATGTTGATCCAGATTCTTGAAACCAAGTATTAGATGGCAAGTCAAATGAAGTAGAGGATTCAGAAATCTCATCAGCATTTGTTGTGGATGGTGCTACTGAAGCTACAGGAACATCAAGTTTAGTAGACTCAGGCAGTTGATCACTAAACTTGAATAGGTGAGTACTGGGATCATCATCAACATCAGTACCACCAGATGGATGACTAGCTGCAGAAGGTGATGAATTCACATGATCTGCAACAGCTGGAGGCTGATAAGGAACATATTGCAGTATGTCCAGATCAAACAACTCCACAGGGTTTTGTGGGATTTTGTCCTTAGGAGATTCATTGAACTTCACATGCAAGGTTTCTTCAACCATCTTTGTTCTGCAGTTGAACACTCTGTAAGCCTTGCAAGTGGATGAATACCCAACAAAATACCCTGCATCCACCTTAGAATCAAACTTTTGGAGTTGATCCTTTGTGTTGAGAATGTAACAAGGACACCCAAATGCTCTGAAGAATGAAATTAGAGGAGCCAAATGATGTAGAACTTCATAAGGAGTCTTCATCAACCTCTGATTCACTAAAGCTCTATTTTGCACATAGCATGCTGTGTTGACAGCTTCAGCCCAAAAGGTCAGTGGCAAACCAGAGTCAGCCAACATGGACCTTGCAGCTTCAATTAGGGTCCTGTTCTTTCTCTCCACTACTCCATTTTGTTCTGGAGTCCTTGGGATGCTATACTGCCTCTTGATTCCTTTTGAAAGGTAGAAATCATCAAGTGTATGGTTTCTAAATTCAGTTCCATTATCACTTCTTATACACTTGACTGATAGGGAATACTGCTTCTCAACATACAACACAAAGTTAATAATTGTCTGAGCAGCCTCATCCTTTGAATGCAAGAAGAAGGTCCATACAAATCTGGAGTAATCATCCACAATTACCAGACAGTATTTCTTCTTTGCCATGCTCATTACTCTCACAGGACCAAAGAGATCCATGTGCAGTAATTGCAAGCAGGCAGTGGACTTTGGTTCTTCTATAGGAGGGAATGAAACTTTGTGTTGTTTTCCTTTTAAACAAGCAGTGCAGGTTTCATCACAGTGGAACTCCTTTATTGGTAGACCTCTCACTAAACTATTGTGGATCAGCTGATTCATGTTTTTGAGATTAACATGACCCAGCCTTCTATGCCACAGTTTAGATTCCTGAGGAGAGGCCTTGGAGAACAGGCAAGGATGACCTTTTAAATCAATCTTCTTTGACAAATCCAAGGCATATACTCTTCCTATCCTGTTGGCCTTCAGGAGAGTATGTTCATCCAATACCTTGTCAATCAGCCTCAGAACTTTGGAAGACAGAATCCGGCAGTTCTGGCTTGTGAAAAGTGCAACATGCCCTTTATCACACATCTGACTGACACTCAGTAGATTATACTTGAGATTCTCCACATGGTTAACATCATCAAATCTGATTTCTCCATTTGACACAAATCCTTTCCCGATGATGTAACCCTTAGCATCATTTCCAAATGAGACAAATCCCTTCTTTCCTTGAGAGTAGTCATTAAGAAGAGAACTGCTCCCAGTCATATGCATAGATCCTCCACTGTCTACATACCAGATGCTTCTTTGGCATGCTGAAGAACCCTGCATTTATCATAAGAAACTAGTTAGCTTTAGAGACCCAAACCTTTTTGGTTTTGGGTCTGTTTTCATCAACAGATTTAACCATAACTTGTTTCTCATGATTAACAGCTGATGAAGGTGGAGATGGTGCTGAAATGGATTTCTTAGATTTGGGCTTGGATTTCCTTTTCAGTGGTTTGATCACAGGTGCATCTAGTTGGTTAACTCTCCCCAACAAATGCTGAACCATCATAACAAGTTGTGTCTGATTTGTTGCTAAAGCCTTCAGCTCATTTGACACATCAGTACTTGTTTTTGATGAGTTCCTGTGACCCACCATTTCCTCCTTCTTGAAATTCACAGACTTAGTCTGATGTTTATCATGAGGAACACTATCAGCTGTTTTCTGATAAACCCCATCCTTCTTTTTGGATTTTGGTGAGGCCTTGGGTTTATCAGTTTGAGATGACTGTGGTACAAACTTGGTCTCAAACTCATTTTTCATTTTATTAATCTCTTCTTTAATGAGCTTATCTCTGTTGAGTTTGGAACCCTTTTTGTACCAGCATTCATCAGATAGATGATTGAATTTACCACATATTTCACATGGCTTATTCTTCATCTTGGATTGATCAACTGCTGAAGTGGAAACTACTGAAGGTGTGATCTTCAGTACTTTCCTCCTTTCAGTACTTGTGTTAAGTACTGAAGGATCGGTAACAACTGAAGACTTGTTCTTCAGCTGTTCTCTATCCGTCCTGAAAGACCGTATGATAGATTCCTCAGCAGTTGTTAATCCTTTTATTTCAGCAGATTTGAAATGCTTTTCAGATGTTGTGACTTGCCCTTCAGTACTTGGAGTACTTTGAGGGACAACATCTGAATTGCTCAGCTTCATGTGTTTATCAGCATTTAAACCATCAGGCAATTGATTTGCTGAGATCTTAACACTGACTTCATCCTCTAATTTTGTATTATCATTTGAGGATGAATCACATGATGATGTGGTTTGGAAATTACTTTCACCTTCAGATTTTACTATTGATTTTGAAGTAAAATCAGTAGGTGGTGCAGTATGATTGTAACCTATTCCAAACTTCACATTTGAAGCTGTTTGCTTGCTGAGAAGCATTTCAAATCCCTTGCAGGATGTTACCCAGCGGTCACACTCAACTTGGGTAGCTGCAAGTGTCTCTTTGAGACTTCTGTGGTTCTCAAGTATGACCTCTACCTTAGCCTTTTCATCATTAAGTTGGCATTTAAGCTTGTAAATCTCATCATCTTTGTCATTAAGAGCAGACTCATACTCAGCTTTTCTTTTGGAAATAGTTTTCTCAAGCTCAAGATTTTGATTGATTAAAGCTACATTTGCCTCTCTAATAGAGACAAAGGCAGCTATGCATGATTCAGAACATAACTTGGCTTTAGCCTCAGAAGATACCTGGGTTACCTGTGAAGATGATGCATTGGAGCAGGAACCCTCAGTAGACTCCAGGGCCATGAGAGCAAGATTCCCAAAAGGATGTTCACCACCATGTTGACCAGCACCAGCAAATAATTGCTCATTGAAACCAGAAAGATCATCTGGTGAGCTGCTCCAGTCAACAACTCCTGGTGTGAAGAAGCTGTGATGAGGTTGAGATTGTGATGGAGATGGTTGAGGCTCAGGTAGGGCTTGAGGTTGTTGTGCTATAGGAACTTGAACTGGATTTGGCTGTGGCATGTAATAGCAGGGATATGGATATGGCATTGGACCCTGAGGGACAAAATATGCAGGAGATTGAGGTTGTGAGTGATGACCAGAACTAGCAGGATGTTGCCCTTTGTTTTGTGAACTATTGCTTGGAAAGGTCACAAAGGGTGCAGAGGAGTTAGATCCAGTTGATCTACACTCTCTTGCAAAGTGCCCAAGCCTGTGGCATTTGTGACACCTCAACTTACTCTTGTCAAAACCAACTTTGGTTTTGCCAGAGAGTCCTGGAAATTTCCTACCAGTTCTCTTGTAGAACTTTTGAGATCTGATATTGATCAAGGCCATTTGGCTCAAAATATCCATCTCTTCTAAATCATCATCAGCAATACCCATCAAATCATCCATGATAAAGCATAAATTATCACTATTACACCCAGAATGACTGTCAACACCAACAAATGCATGATCAGAACTGTTTGAAGAGAAATCTATATGCTCATCATAATGGCTTTCTGATCCAGCATATTCTGACTCATGACCGACCAAGGCAGTGTTCCCTGGTACAAAGTCATCAGTGAGCTTTCCTGATGATGCCAGTTTCCTTTTCTGCTCTATCTCTCTTTCAAATGTAAGCAGTTTCCCATGGAGTTGGGTGAGAGATAGGCTATCCAGATTTGCACTGGAGCGTAGGACAATGGTGTATGTGTCCCATCTCTCAGGCAGTGATCTGAGGAATCTGTTGTTCATCTGGCTGTTAGTATACTCATGCTTGACCATTTTCAGCTCAGAGATCAAGCAGGAGAAACGCTCAAACTGTTGAGTCAGTGTCTCACCCTTCCTATGAGAGAATGTCTCATATTGTTGGGCGAGGATTTCTCTGTTGTTTGCTAAGACCTCATCAGTTCCTCCGAATTGTTCCTTCAAAGCATTCCAGAGGTCATGAGCAGTTTCATGATGCATAAGCCCAGAATAGATTTCATTAGGCAGTGCCATGGCCAGAATTCCATGGGCTTTAGCATCAATCTCAAACAGTTTACGATCTTCATCTGAGTATTGCTCCTTCTTCTTCGGAACCATTTGGTTGGTCTCCGGATTGTTCACCATAGGCTTGTGTGGACCGTGAACCACAGATGTCCAACAACCTGAACTGTTAACAGACAGGTGATGGAGCATTCTTCGTTGCCATATGTTATACTCACTCCTAACCAGCATCGGAGGCTTGGTTGAGGAGCCAGTATTGTGAGGGTCATTAGAAGGAGTAGTCATTCTCAGATTCAAACCAATTCAATCAAGTTTCAACAGATTTAGCACAAAAACACAACAAACTCAATATGAACCAAGAAGAAACTCAAATGAATAACCAGAAGCAGCAGAAGATCAATCTCTATAACCAATTCTTGCAAATATGCTAATTCGATCAAACTTTAGATATCGAAATAGCAGTTTCAATGATCAATTGTTAAACCGATCAATGATTAACCGGCTCTGATACCATTTGACAGGATCAGTGATCTAAGTTTGATCAATTAGAGTTGAATCGCAGCGGAATTAGAACAAGAATTAGACAAATATAGCAAGAACACAATAGATATTCAATGGAACAGTACACGGTTATAGAGAAAGAGGGTTTTCTGCAAAAGGGATAATATCATTCATGCACAAATGCTTCGGTATGGCGGCCGCTAAGCTTCGCTAAGCTTCACAGGTTGCGCCCTTACAATTAGGTCAACATTCCTTATATAAAGGAATGTGACGTCTGCTGATGTCACTTGATAGTGACATCTAACAGGATTATTACAAACAACTGAAAGTAAGCAAACTACTGAGAATGTTCACAACAACTGAGAACATCTCAGAGTATGCTAAGTACAAGAAGAAACATAAAACTACTGAAAGGAAACCATCACAACTACTGAAGAGGTCTTCTTCAGCTGTTGTGACAACATCTGAAACTTGGTCTTCAGTCTTTGTCTTCAGCTTTTGTCTTCAGACTTTGTCTTCAGTTCTTTAGCTTTAGACTTTGTCTTCAGCTCTTTCACTTCATACTTTGTCTTCTGACCTTGTTATCAGTTGATGTCTTCAGCTGTTGCAGACTACTTTAGTTGTTGTAATGTCTGTGGGACTTAAAGGTTTTTCTGATCAGGCTCATTGGTTCTTTTGGTCCAACAGACGTGAAGTCGGTCTGCGATGGAGACGGCCACGGCGGTGGCGGTCTGCAATGGCGAGGGCAGTGGTGGTGGCGAGTGAGATCCAGAAGTTGCGAATAAGATCTGGCACCGGCGGTATTGGTCGGCAACGGTAGGCTTCTTGGAGGATGTTTTTGTCGGCGAGGCGGTAGTGTTTGATGGATGGTGCTTTGAGGGGTTTGTCAGAGGAGATTGTGGCTTTGATTGTGTGGAATTTGGGGGTGGTGGTAGGTCTAGGGTTTGGGAATTATGGGGTGAGGGAGAAGATCGCAGGGTGAAGATCAGAGGTGAGGATCGGGAGAAGGGTTGTGGCATTATGATGGGTTTTTATTTTGTTTTATTTTATTAATTTTCCTTTTTGCAACCAAACACACTTATTGGTTCAAACCTCTTACTGGTTCAGACCTCTTACTAGTTCTGATCTCTTACTGGTTCAGCATTTATTCAATCAGATATTGCCAAACAGCCCCTAAGTCTGAAATGTTAAACCATGATATGAGAGGTTTTGAAGCTAAAATCAAATCTTTGCTTGCATTCATAGAAAAGCTTCATGGAGAGAAGTATACGCTTGAAATTATGGTTGAAAACTTTAATTGAGTCGTTAACTAAGTCAAAAACTGATCACTCCGCTAAAGAAGTCAAACTTGAGAAATTCCAATTCTCATAAACTAAGCTTGAAGAATTACTTGATGCCTAAAAAGATCTAAAGGATATGACTGGAGTAGGCTATAATTTGTGTCCTCCACCATACAATGACAACTACATTGTTATGCCTAAGTCACTAACAAAATCAGATTTAACAGACACTAAATTATTGAAAGTAAATCTGCAACTTTTTATCAAACAACAAATCTACAAAATAAACCTTAAATTATATGGAAACTGATATTGAAAGATTAAAAATGGTCACCCCATTAAAATGAAAGAGTGCTCAGACAAACCAGTGTATGTTGCAAAGTGTAAGAGTCCAATCAAATCCATCATACCCTTTGTGTAATTCACTCCGTAAAGCATCATGACTGATAAAGGATGCTAAGCCTAAAAAGAAACCATCTACTCTAAGAAAATCTGATAATGAGGTCAAAACTCTTAAAAATTCAAACACATGATCATTAGATCATGGTTCATCAAAAGGCAAAGCCCTAGCATCCTCATCATTCAAAGGAAAAGCACAAGTTGTAACATCACCAAAATCAAAGCCACAGTTAAAGCCACACATTTTCAATGGAAAAAAACAAGTGATGTTTGATATTTTCTCCAAAACTGATGTAAACCAACCTGAAAAAGAATGCAAAAGATCAGTTTGGAAGCAAAAACATTCACTAAAATCTCCATCAAGTAGGGTTGTGAAACAATATATTGAGGTTAAGAGAACTGTTAGTGCTTCCTTATCTAAGCAAAAGTCAAAGAAGCAAACCACAATAAAAGCTTCAACATCTCATTCCAAGAACAATTAGAAGTATTATGACAACTGTCAAATGTCAAATCACACTACAACTGAATACTACTTCACTGAGTACTATTTAGTATTTTAAATGCACAATCATTCCATTGAAAATTGTTATTTAACAAATATTATGCATTGTGCAAAATGAACAATCAAAATACATCTGATTGCTTTTTCAAAATAAAAGGATTAAGATCACCATAGAAAAAGCCAGTATCACCTATCTTACCAAAGTTTGCAAATCATGAAAGTCCATCATTTAGAAATCCAAGAAAGGTTTCTACAAATGATGATAAACTTCTTGATACATGGCATCCAAGGATTGCCAGTGTTAATCAAAAGAAAAAAAAGCATTTTAAAAGAAACTTGAATCCTAATATTAGGACACAACCAAAACATGAATCATATAATCAACAATATGCCGAATTTCTTTATAACAATAGAGATCAACATTCTGATTACATAAATTTCAAAAACATGAATAGATTGGTAAAAGGAAACCATGTCATTGGTTTACCTGTGAAAGAAATTCATTCTATTAACCATTCTTCAGCATGTCTCAAAGGGAAGAAACATAAAACTTCCCATAAGCCTAAGCATTTGAACACAATCAATACACCATTGAAGTTGCTTCACATGGATCTTTTTGGACCAACTCACATCATAAGAATAGGTAATAAGCCATTGGTGATCTTAGATGACTTTTCAAAGTTC
Source organism: Flaveria sonorensis (assembly GCA_025506505.1). Classification (NCBI taxonomy): domain Eukaryota; kingdom Viridiplantae; phylum Streptophyta; class Magnoliopsida; order Asterales; family Asteraceae; genus Flaveria; species Flaveria sonorensis. Next base: position 22,504,825 of record CM046431.1, on the reverse strand, counting down.
ACATGGGTCATCTTTCTACTTCATAAAAATGAATCATCACAAATAATCAAAGACTTTATCAATAAGATTGAAAATCAATTTAACTTAAAAGTAAAATCAACCTAAAGTGATAATGGAACAAAATTCAAAAATAATGATTTAAGGTCATTTTGTACTAACAAAGGTATTGCTCATCAATTAGTTCAGCTAGAAAGAAGAAACAAAACACTAATTGAAGCAGCAAGAATCATGCTAGCTGATGTTAAATTTTCAATCACCTTTTGAGGAGAAGTAGTCAACACAGCTTGTTATGGTACAAAATAGATCTTTGATAGTCAAAAAGAGCAATAGAACATTATATGAATTGTTGTTGTATAGAAACTATTCATTGGTTTCTTTAAGTCATTTGGTAGTCCTCTCTTAATATTAAACACGACAGATTATCTAGGAAAGTTTACTCCTAAATCTGATGAAGGATTCTTTGTTGAATATTCATCACTTCTAAAGCAATTAAAGTGTTTAATCCTAGATCAAAAATAATTAATGGATCAACAAATATTGAATTCAATGAGTATTCATTTCCTAAGTCCTCTAATGGTCCTGATTGGTTGTTTGATATTGACTCTCTTATAAAATCATTTAATTATTTCAATTTGTCAACTATAGATAATCTGCAAGGAGCTACATCTAAAAAAACTAAAGATGTACAAGGTAATTTCCCAATGATTCCTTCATCACCTACTCTTGTATAAGCTCAAGAAGATCCTTTACAAGCTGATCCAATTAGAAAGCCACAGATTGAAAGTACATCAATAGAGGTTGATCCAAGTTCAATGCCTACAACTTCACCTGATACGTCACCTGAATTTCAACAACATGGATTTGTCCCAACAAATGTTGATGGTATGGTGAATCCAATAGAGGAAACCTATTAGAGTGCTTTTGATCAGATGTTCAACATGAAGAAGCCTATAATTATTTTCATGACTCCCCTACACACTTTATGCCGGAAAATGCTTCATACCAACCTGACCTAAATGTTTCTAATCTTAGTATATCAATCCAAGTAGATACCATTCCTACTTCAAGGATACATAGAAATCATCTAGTTTCAAACACATAATTGGTGATCTTGATGAACGAGTGACTAGAAGCAAGTTAAGTACAGCAAACATCTAAATCTTCTCCTGTTTTCTATGTCAAACTATGCCAAAGTGCATCAAGGAAGCTCTTCAAGACAATAGCTAGATAGAAGCAATGTAGAAAGAGTTGCTTCAATTCAGGAAACAATAAGTATGGCAACTAATTGACTTTCCTAAATGATAATATCCTATCAGAACAAGGTAGCTACACAGAAACAATACTGGTGATAAAAACATTATGATCAGAAATAAAGCAAGATTATTAGCCCAGAGTTACACTCAAAAAGAAGGAATAGATTATGATGAAGTGTTTGTATCTGTTGCTCGACTGGAAACAATCAAACTATTTCTTGCCTACTCTGCATCTATGAAGCTCAGCGTGTACCAAATGGATGTAAAGTGTGCCTTTTTGTATGGGAAGATTTCTAAAGAAGTATATGTCAGTGAGCCACCAGGCTTTGAAGACTTGGATTTCCCTCACAGGGGGTTCAAGCTTGAAAAAGCTTTTTATGGTCTACATCAAGCATATCAGAAGTGGTATGAGACATGGGTACGAGAAAGGAAAGATTTACCAGACATTATTTAGAAAGAAGAAAGGTCATAAATTGCTGATAGTTCAAATTTATATGGATGATATCATCTTTGGCTTAACAAACATGCAACTCTGTAAGGAATTTGAAGACCTCATGCATTGCAAATTCCCAATAAGTGTTATTGAAGAATTAACTTTCTTCTTAGGGTTGCAAGTACAACAAACAGCAAATGGAATCTTCATTAAGCAGTCAAAGTATGTAGATTCAATGTTGAAGAAGTTCCATTTTGCATATTATCAATCTATCCAAACACCTATAGATACAAAGATGAAAATTAGTCTAGATCCAGATGGCAAATCTATTGACTAAACACACTATCGATCAACGATAGGATTGCTTATCTATTTCACAACAAATAGACCAGGCATCATGTTTGGAGTATGTGTTTATGCAAGATATCAGGTAGATCCTATAGAGTTTCATGTTAATGCTGTTAAAAGAATATTCAGATATCTTAAGGGCAAACCTGCACTTGGATTATGGTATCCAAACGAAGGAAACTTCAACTTATATGCATAGATAGGCAATGACTTAGGGGATGCAACTTCAACTGGAAGTTCATATCTTATGGTTGTCAATTTATTGGTCCAAGACTAATGTCATGGCACTGTAAGAAGCATGCAAACGTGTCAATTTCCACTACAGAAGTTGAATACATAGCAACATCCGCTTGTTGTTCTTAGGTTCCTTGGATTTAAAACCAGATGCTTGACTATGGTTTCAACTTTTTGCACACACCAATACATATTGACAATACAAGAGCTATGTTTATAACAAACAATCCAGTTCACCACTCAAAAAGAAAACATATTGAGATAAGATATCATTTGTTGAGAGATTGTGCTGAAAAAAGGTTAATCAAGTTAATACAAGTGCACATAGATAATCAACTTGCTAATTTGTTTTTTAAGGCATTTGAACCTAGTTGGTTTGAGTTTTTGTTTGAAGCAATAGGCATGATTAACCTTGAATAACATGTAAATACATTTTATCATTTTCTTTTTGTTAATGACCCATCTTGTTTTTCATTATATCAAAAGACAAAAACATTTTAAAACAGACAAAAATACAAAAATATTTGTATTCATTTGACATTAAAAAGAAAAAAAACAATAAAAATCAAGAAAAATCCCAAAATTATGTCTTTACATTTAATAATATAGAATATGCCTATTTTAATGAAAAATGATATAACTACGGTCAATATATCATTAGAAATGCATTTGATAAACTATCAAAGAGTGACATACTTTATTTGATATATGAGTAGACTCAGCTTGGAATTGAAGATATAAGCTTTTGTGAAAAACTAAAGATCCTCATTCCACTATAAAGCTATCACCTTAGGGTATGGGTAAACATTAACTCATCCAAATGGGTGCATGTAGTAACCTAAACATTGTAGGTAATGATACTTTATGAATCTCATTCACGCACACCAGTTTCTCCCAAAGAATCCCAAAAAGGATCAACTCCAAAATAGAGCATATATAAGGATCACATAAATCCTAAAAGGATGCCCCTAACCAACAATAACATAAGATTTCATAACTTAAATGACATGGTCATGTCATAGTATCTTGTAATTGTGCTTGATCAGAATCAAAATCTTAGACTTGATCATTTTCTTGTACGAGAATAGATTCACTATCAAATATTGTTTCTTGAATAGGAGTAGTAATATAAATGCTTGAAGGATTCTCTCTAGGTGAATTTGAAGTAGAAAATAAAGGGATAATATCATCTAACTTATGGACAATATCATCAAATCTTCATTTAGAGAGCAAGTACATACACCAACACAAACATAATGATTAAAAGTGCTAAACAGTGATTCATAGTCATACACCCATGAAGGAGTAGAAGTTGTATATGTTTAGTTAGATTTATTCCAATCAATATTAAATGACTAAATTATCTGCTTTGTTCTTTTGTTATAACCCCGATGCAACTTTGTTTGTTGAATTGCCTACAAAGTAACTTTCATCAGCCTTTTCATGAATTTTTAACATTGTTTCAGTTGTATGTAACAATATGGAACAACAACCATGGCTTTAAAATATTTGACCTTAGGTTTATATTTAAGAAAACTGCATAAGGAATCATTTGTAGTCGTTTATTGATTAATACACAACTCTAAACATAATAAGTAGTATTAACTACTTATGCCCTAAATAATAAAGGTAATTTGAAGACAAAAAGCATTGTTCTAGCATCTTCAATCAAAGTTTGATTGTGTCTTTCTACAACACCATTTTGTTGTAGAGTTCCAGCAGTACTATACTCTCTCTTGGAATCCCTTTTCAATCATAAAAATCATTCAAAACTTTGTTGCAAAATTCAGTTCCATTGTCACTTTGGATGCACTTTATCTTCAAATCAGTTTGATTCTCAATAAGAGTCATAATCTTGATTAGAAAGTGAAGAGATTTATCCTTTGTTGCTAAAAAAACCTAAGTGAATCCGAAAAGTCATCAGTAGCAACTAAATAATATGTCAGGTGACCAAAGCTTAACACATTTACAAGACCAAAAAAATCCATATGTAATGGTTATAGCACCGAGTCGATAGAGTTATGCGCAATGGGTTTGTGAGGAAGTTTATGTTTCTTACCCTTGAATCATGATAAAGAATGTTTAAAAATATGAAATTCTTTCTAAGGTAAGCCCACAATAAGATTCCCTATTACAAGTTTATTCATTGCTTTGAGGTTGACATGTCCTAAGAGACGATGCCATAAATTGGAATCACTCTCTGATGCATTGGATAACATACAAGATGATGTTATAAAATTGGATGAATTATTCATATTCAAAGATATGTGTAGTTATCACTTAGAGTCCTCAAAAATATTTCCTCATTGGGTATCATAAATCTTGGCTTAAGAATCAAACATTCCTTAGCTATAAAGTAAGTTGAGTAATTCTAGTCCTATTTATATAAGACACTAGGCAAGTTGTACTCTAACTCCTCTATATAACTAATATCCTCAAAGCTTAAAACTTCATTTGTTACCAATCCCTTTCTTGTAATCCTTCCACCTTTGTCACTAGCAAAAACTACATAACCACCATTATGTGATTAAACATTGTTCAATATTGATATGTTCCCTGTCATGTGCCTAGAATAACAAGTATCAACATGCCATAAGTTGTTGATGATCATCCTTGGCTGTCCCTACAGATATAAAGTCAATTAATTAGATTTGGGGACCTGATATAAAGTAGACTTGGGCTGGTTGTTCTCATCCATGTAAGTCCCAGTAGTCAAAATCGTATCTCTTTTGTCATCGAATACTGTTTCACCATTTTAAGAAGCACTGATGTTTGGAACTTTTATTTCCAAACATTCTAAGGGTTAGAGAATCGTTTACTTCCTCTTTTACATTTTTAGTATTGATCTTTTTCTGGTTATTTTTAAAATCTTTAGTTTTCTCAACTTGTCAACAACTTTAGGTTTAACTTTGTGCTTATGTCTCATATTTTGTTTATTTTCCTCAACTTGTCAACAACTTTAGGTTTAAAACCTTTTCATCTGTTTTAAATTTTATGTTAATCTGATGAAGTTTCACAAATTCTAATAATAATATGACATCCATCACCAAAATAGATGTGTTAACCTTGACTTTGACTTTCGACTTTGATTTTGTTAGAGTTGGGCTCGGTCTTAATTGATTTTTTATTTCGATGTTGATCTAAATTTTAGTTTAATGGGCCTATGTTATAGTATTGGGCTTTGGATTATTACCAATAAGATGACCATTGGGCTTGCCATCGTACAATATCATGTGCATTGAGCCTAATCAAGGATTTTTCAAAAGGTGAAATGCTAAAATTTACGTTAAAACCCAACTAACCAGACATTCATGGACTTTGCCTAAAGTCTATTAAATAAACTTAACTTTGCCTAAAGTCCAATTTCTAGGGCATATAATAGTTCTTTGGAATCGTTTTAGCGCGTAGAATTTAAAAAAGTAAAAATTGGTCAACACGCGATTCGAGACGAGACGGATTGTACAAGATGGGCCAAGGGCCCGAAAGCCCTTTCCCCTCCACTTGTTGTGGCCGAATCCAAGAAAAAGGGAATTCTCTCTTGTTTTCTCACTTTTGCAAACTTCCTCTCCAAGATACTCTCTAGTTGTAAACCCTAGCCACCACAACTCAATTCCTTCTTGTTCTTCATCATATTCATTGAAAATCAGCAACATCATATCATTCCATTGATTTTTGAAACAAGACGTTCAAGATTGGATTTTAAGCAAGCCTTCTTCATCTTCTAAACTTTCGGTAAGAAAAATCATTGCTTGATGATTTTATTCGTTGTTCTACCTTGTTATGGATGATATTCATCATTTAAACACAAACTCGTCATCTAATATTTTTGTAGTCACTGGTTTGGACGTCGGATCGTGAAGATCTAGGTGTTTTGAGTGTTGGACACGCTAACCGGTAAAACCCTAATCCTTGATCCTTGTATATATTCTTTGAATCTATCAAAATTGGGTTGTAATCCTGGATGACCTATTCATAATCGACATCTTGGACTTATAAATCATTTTTTGAAATCATTAATCTTATTTCTTGAATGGATAGACGCATTAGACAATCAAAACTATGTACCAATTAACTACTAATGTGAACTGGAAAGTTAAAATCTAAACTAACTGTTTTGGGACTGAAAATTTGTGATAATGTAAGTGTTTAATTCAAGGTTTTGTCAATTAGTTCATGGAATAAATTTTCTTCAAGGTCTCGGTTCAATAATGGTCAAATATTGAGCTTTGGGATGCAAAGGGACAAGATTAAAAAACTAGACAGCTTGCTGTAAGAAAAATGAGATGTTTTGTACAGGTCATAACTCGATCATATAATCGAATTTTTTATCTAAAAACAATTTCAATGAGTGCTCTAACTAACCCAAGTGTTCTTGTGTCGTTTCAACATCGTTTGGTCCTCCAAACATGGCAAACAAAACTGAAGGTCAAAACCAACGAATCTGGGCAGTAGGTTGGTTTGTGTTCATCGAGTCATATCTTTCTTATATTTTATCCAATGGAGATGATTCTTTTTCTGGAGTTTAATTTAAAGTCTTATATTTCAATCTATATCTATTACGCAACGTTTAGTTACCGTTTCAATCTCCAAACAGTTTACGCAAAACTGGTGTGCAATCAACTCTACATCCTGAAATATTTTGATAAGCTTAAAATTAAGGATTTGAAATTAAATAACCAAATAAAGACAAGATTTGTATTTAAAAGTGATTAAATAACTTTTATTAAAAAAATAAGTTAATAATGTCTATAATTCATTGAATATGGACTAATAGATGTTCATTGAAGGACGTTACTAAATTAATATAAAGTGACAATAAAACCCTAAGTACGACGAGTTTTAATGTTTAAATATGATATTGGACTTGTTCTATTAGTAAATCACGTTTTCATAAAATAAAAAAACTTGATTGGCATTAAGGACTGAGCTACAAGGATTACACCCATATTGGTCATTTTGTTATTTAGTAATCCTTTTGGGATTTCTACTTTTAGTGTTTGCTTTGCATATTGTGGGATTTGGACGGTGCTATTTCGAGGTGAGATTCATGGCCCCTTTTAATATGTTTTACCTGGGAAAAAAGCATGCTCATGGTTTTGGACTATGTAAGGCCCCGATCCGAAGACCTCACAGTTGGACAATCACAGCATTTTTCATATAAAATAGATACATTTCTTAAAAACATCGCAGCGGATTAATTTATCAAAAACCATTCATGCATTAATATTTGATGTTGCTAAATAATACATCATTGTAGTTTTAAAAGTTACAAAAAGAATCATTCAGTTGTATTACAAAACAACAATATCATTACGCACGAATGAATGCCAGTCTTTGCCCGCCAAGTAGCCTCACCCGCGTGCTATCCCCAGCAACAAGTCACCAGCCAGCTGAAAATGCATAAAAATCAGCGTTGCTGAGTGAGTTCTAGTTTTATAAATAAAATACTTTACTTTACCGAAAAACACATTCTTTACTTTCGTACGTGATCACATATCATACATACAACAAGATAATATCATTATTATCTTTCATTATCATTCATTTTCACACTTTCTTTCATCATTATCTTTCATTTTATCTAGACCTATCATATGCTATGCCCCATCATTGTGCATGAAGCAACTACCTCTTGGGGTCAAGCGACAAGGATCCTATTTTTGTACATCTCGATCAGTCACAAAGACTGACCCTCCTGTCTGTGAACCCTCATGGGTTGGCCAAAACGCACATTATATAACACACAGTTGAGCTAACAACTCTCAATGAGTTGTGAACCTCCTTAAACATTTTGCTTGCAAGACTTTCATTCATTTCTTTCGGTTCGTTTATGACAATACTTTACGCATACGAGCATAAACACACCACGTAAAGTCACGTAATAATACGTAATATGGAACATAACAGCAAGCCCCAAACATACATAATACCAACAAACATAACCATCAAAACATCCCAGAGCTTAATCATAAATTTCCATTTTTCCCAAGATTTCAAAAAATTTTCTAAGGCATTTAGGCGCATGAGCACTATGCAGGCGCACGAACACTATGCAGCCGCATGAGCCTTACTTAAGCGCATGAACACTTGGGCGCATGAGTACTATACAGGCGCATGAGCCTTACTTAGTTGCATGAACACTTTTCTGGGAGCATGGACTAACACTTAGGTGCATAATCAATTTTCTGGGCGCATGAGTACTATTGGGGCGCATGGGCTGTTACTTAGACTTTTTGGCAAAAATTCTCAGGCGCCTGAGCCCTATTTGGGCGCATGAGAAGGGACTTAGGCGTCCGAGCAAAATTTCAAGCGCATGAGCTGTAGTTATATTAAAATCTATAAATTTCAGTCCCAAACATCATTCTAACATGTCCATAACTTAAATCTAACATACTAAGCACCTAAAACAAGCATAAAACCATAGAACACAACCAACCATACACAAACATACATACGGTTACAAAATATAAGCTGTAAAACACTTTTTATATGCATTTTTAGCCCCAAAAATATGGTTGAAACAAGAAAACCGGGGATCTAGAACTCACCAATACAGTCTTCAAGCAAAACTCCACCGAACATGAGGGCACAAAGAATTCAAACAACCTAAACACACCAAAACACAAAACCAAGCCCAAAGAACACATAAGAATCGGTTCACAAGCTGAAAATTCAACTGAAACCAAACCAATTACACAAGAAAATACTCACCCAAGCAAAATCACAGCTTCTTCAAGAAACCGATGAAACTTCAGCTCTTCTTCTTATTTCTTCTTTTCCAGCCGAAAGCAGTGTGTAGAAAAGTGTTTATGGGAGGCCATACCCTTTTAAATAATAGAATAATAAAGTTTTATACTTTGCACACTTAGCCCCCTCCACTAGGGTCCATTTACTTTTCTTTCTAGATACTTTTCTTTCCTTTATTTTAAACAAATTTTCGGGTGTTACAAGTCCACCCCCTTATAGAGGTTTCATCCTCGAAACCTGTCATTCATCAAACAGTTGTGGGTAATGTTGTCTCATCTCTTCCTCAGTCTCCCACGTAGACTCAGATCCCTTCCTGTGCCTCCGCTGCACTCGCACCAGTGGAACCACTTTATTTCTTAATCTTCTCCTTTCGGTCAATGATTGCCACTGGTTGCTCTACATAGTTGAGTCGTTCATCTACTTCAATGTCTTCTAGTGGTACAATCATGTCTTCATCAGCTAGGCATTTTCTCAAATGAGATACATGGAATGTTGGATGAATTCCACTTAACTCATTGGGTAGCTCCAACCTATAGGCCACCTCTCCTACTTGAGCAATGATTCGGAAAGGTCCTATGTACCTCGGGCTGAGCTTACCCCGCCTTCTAAACCGGATGATTCCTTTGCAAGGCGAGACCTTCAACATGACTCTATCACCCACATTGAATTCAATCGGTCTACGTCTCTTGTCGGCATACGACTTTTATCTATCTTTTGCCGCCTTCATGAAGGCCTTGATTTTCTCCAATTTCTCATTCGTAACCTCAATCACTTCGACACTCCCCAACTCCTTCAGTTCGATATCACCCCAACATACGAGCGTTCTACACTTCCTACCGTATAGCATCTCATATGGTGGCATACCAATGCTGGCATGATAATTATTGTTGTATGAGAATTCAGCTAATGGTAAATGTTCGTCCCAACTTCCTCCAAAATCAATGACATATGCCCGAAGCATATCCTTGAGTGTCTGAATCGTCCTCTCAGACTGACCATCTATCTGAGGATGGTAGGCCGTACTGATATGCATCCTCGTACCCATTGCATCATGGAATCTCTTTTAAAACTTAGATGTAAACCGAGTGTCACGGTCAGACACGATAGACACCGGTACACCATGACGCGTCACAATCTCCTTGATGAACAAATCCGCCAACCTCTCAGTGAATATGTCTCGCGGATTGGTAGAAAGTGAGCACTCTTCGTTAAGCGATCAACTATCACCAAATAGTATCGTACCCCCTTTCCATACGTGGTAACTTCGTAATGAAGTCCAGGGTGATGTGCTCCCATTTCCACTCGGGTATATCCAAAGGTTGGATCTTCTTATATGGCTTATGATGCTCTGCCTTCACTTGCAAGCAAGTAAAGCACTTACTCACATACTCCGCCACATCACGCTTCATACCCGGCCACCAGTAATCTTTCTTCACGTCATGATACATCTTGGTAGCACCAGGATGAATGGAGTACCGAGTCTTATGAGCTTCATCTATGATTTTCCCCCGTAGGTCTCCATAACGAGGGATCCACATCCGCCCAAAGCGAGTTCTAACTCCGAGAGTATTTTCACCCAACTCAGTGACTAGACCTCTCATCCTTTCAGAGTTAAGGCGATCTTCTTTCAATGCCTCATCTTGGAACCCCTTGACCTGTGTCATCACATCGAAGGTCATAATCAACTAGTAAGCTTTCACCCGGATTGGCTCGGGTCTATGTTTTTGGCTAAACGCATTTGCCACTACGTTGGCCTTGCCCGGATGATAGTGGATCTCACAATCATAATCCTTGATCAGTTCTAGCCACCTCTTCTGCCTCATATTGAGGTCCTTCTGCTCAAAGAAGTATTTCAATCTCTTATGATCCGTGAAGATAGTGCACTTCATCCCGTACAAGTAGTGCCTCCAAATCTTCAATACAAAGACCACAGCCGCTAGCTCCAAGTCATGAGTAGAGTAATTAGCCTCGTGAATTTTCAACTGTCGGGATGCATAGGCTATTACACTTCCCCTTTGCATTAGCAGGCAACCCAATCTCGAATAAGAAGCATCCGAATAGACCACTAAGTCTTCGCTCCCTTCGGGCAACGTCAAGACAGGAGCTTGAGTCAATCTTATCTTTAACTCCTCAAAAGCATACTCCTATTCCAGACCCCATACAAACTTCACATCCTTACGGGTCAACTTGGTCAATGGTGAGGCTATCTTGGAAAAGTCTTGGATGAACCTCCTGTAGGAGCCCGCCAAACCCAAGAAACTGCGGATCTCGGATGGCATCTTTGGAGACATCCATTGCATCAACGCCTTAACCTTTGCCGGGTCTACCATGATACCTTCGAAATTTACCACGTGACCCAAAACTGAACTTCACGCAACCAGAAGGCACACTTGGAGAACTTAGCGTACAGCTTCTCTCTTTTGAGTGTCTCCAATACTTCACGAATGTGACCGGCATGTTCTTCTTCACTCTTCGCATAAATCAGAATATCATCAATAAACACAATCCCTGATTTATCAAACATCGACCGACCACCCGATTCATCAAGTCCATGAAAGTAGCTGGCAAGTTAGTTAGACCAAAGGACATAACAAGAAACTCGTAGTGTTCATAACGCGTGTGAAAAGCTGTTTTGGGGATATCCTGCTCCTTCACCTTCAATTGATGGTAGCCAGATCAGAGATCTATTCTCAAGAACCAACTGGCACCTTGGAGCTGATCAAACAAGTTATCTATTATTGGTAGTGGATATCGGTTCTTCACCGTCAACTTGTTCAACTCACGGTAGTCAATGCACATTCTCATACTACCGTCCTTCTTTTTAACAAACAAGACCAGAGCACCCTAGGGAGAGATACTCGGTCAGATGAAACCATTGTCCATCAACTCTTGTAACTGAACCATCAGTTCCTTCATCTCAGACGGAGCCAAATGGTATGGTGCTTTGGCAACGGGTTGAGCACCAGGTATCAAATCAATCTGAAACTCGATCTCGTGGTCCGGTGGCACACCTGGTAAATCTTCTGGGAATACGTTTGGAAAGTCACACACAACTGGTACGTCGGGCAATTATGGTACTGACACATCCACATCCTTCACGTAAGCCAGGTAGGCACTGCATCCACGTTTCATGCTCTTCTCTGCCACCACCATTGAAATAACCTTTAGAACTGTAGTAACTCGATCACCATAGATAGTTACCGAACTCCTATCAGGTGCTGTCAATCAGATCATCTTCTTGTGACACACAATATTCACCTCATAAGCTTCTAATCAATCCATCCCTAGAACTACTTCAAATCTGCCTAGGGGCATCACAAATAGTTTAGCAGAGAACCTATGGCCTTCCGGTTCTATGTCGCATTCCTCTATCAAGTCGAAAATCCTGGTAGACTTACCAATGGCAGATTCTACATCGAAGGGCTCATCAATGCTTCTACTACTAATGGGCAACTTATCATAGAAAGTAGCAGAAATAAAACTCCTACTAGCACCAGAATCAAATAACACAGAGGCACAAGTTTGGTTTACAAGAAATGTACCTGACACGACATCGAGATCCACCCTGGCCTCTTCCCTGGTCATCGTAAATGCTCTGGCTCTTTCCCTCTGCCCTTCATTCTCGGTCCCCTTCTTCACCCCAGAACTTTCAGCCCTCAACTTCTTGCAATCCCTGCTCATATGGCCTTCTGCACCGCAGTTGTAGCACCTCATCACCCCACAATCTTTTGCCATATGGCCGGGCCTCCCACACTTGAAGCAGATATTCGACCCCCACTTACACTCCCCCACATGGTCTCTCCCACACTTACCACATTTCTTTGCCCCAGTACTTACTGACACTACCCGCCGGTCATCCATCCTTGCCTTTTTGTTATTTGGAGTGAAACCACCAAGACCAAATCGTTTCCCGTTCCAGTTCCTGTTGCCACCATCCTTCTTACTCACCTCAACCACAGCCACCTCTCTATAATCATACAATCTCCCAGCCAAATCCACCACCAACCTAAAGGTACTCGGTCGGGCGGCGATCATGTGCCTTTGGATATCCGCCGGCAAACCCTGTATGTATCTCTTAATCTTTCTCGACACCGGCATCACCTGATCCGGCACCAGCCTCGCTATCAAATTAAACTTAGTCGTGTATTGCTGGTGTGTCATAGTTCCCGCTTCTAACTGTAAGAACTCCCTCTCTATCTTGTCAAGTTCTCAATGAGGACAAAACTCCTTGATCACCATTTTGTTCAGTTCATCCCACTTCATCTTCCCAATAGCCCTGCTTCCCTTGGCCTGGACAATATTGTCCCACCAGTATAAAGCCGAGTCCACGAATGAGTGAGTGGCAAACTTCACCTTTTGGTCCTCTCTACATTCACTGATCTCTAACACAGCCTCCATCTCTCTCACCCAATGGTTAGCAGCAATAATGTTACCATTTCCATCAAAAGTTGGGGGCTTGCATCTCTGGAAATCCCCGTAACTACACCCCAAGGCGGTCTCCTGCACCGCTTCCTCCTTATCACTGGAGACAACCATCTCAGTGTCTAATCGTTCCCCTTCATCATGACCCCTATCATCCCTCCTTCTCCCAGCAGTGTTCTTTCTCTCCTCCTCCTTCTCTTTCTTCTCATCCTCCCTCACAGTACGAATAACCTCGGTCACCACAGACGGTAAGATTGTCTGCATGACCTTATGCACTTCCTCCACAACTGGCTCCTTTACTGAGGCTCTCAAGTTGGCACTCTCATCATCACCTCCTGGTGATTAATCTCGGGCTCAACAGGAGCTGTCTCAGTAGTCTTAGTCTTGTTCCTCATGACACGTGGTCTAGCACCATGGCCACCTCGTACTCCTCCTCGAGAAGCTTTCGACGATCTACCTCCAGCCATCTTCAAAACACTATAAGATTCAAACACCAACATGGTCATTCAAGGTAATAGCTCAGTTGATGTCAAGTATAGTAAGTCCCTAATTACAGTGGCCAGTTGTGATTAGCCACTTACTTTACTCTTCATCTCCCATGTACTTCCTATCCTGACTACATTAGTATCCAAGTCTACTAAGAGCACATAAATCAGATAGCACATGCACATAATACCGGTTAACATTTAAGAAAACGAATTACCTGATGGCACGTAGCTACTTGGGCTGGCATCCCTCCATTAGGTCCCATTCTCAGTTTAAGTTTAGGTTCTTTTAAAATACTTTACCCATTTCTCTTAAACTTTGGCTCTGATACCAACTTGTAAGGCCTCGATCTGGAGACCTCACAGTTGGACAATCACAACATTTTTCATATAAAATAGATACATTTCATAAAAACATCGCAGCGGACTAATTTATCAAAAACCATTCATGCATTAATATTTGATGTTGCTAAATAATACATCATTGTAGTTTTAAAAGTTACAAAAAAAATCATTCAGTTGTATTACAAAACAATAATATCATTATGCACGAATAGATGCCGGTCTTTGCCCACCAAGTAGCCTCACCCGCGTGCTATCCCCATCAACAAGTCACCTGCCAACTGAAAATGCATAAAAGTTAGCGTTGCTGAGTGAGTTCTAGTTTTATAAATAAAATACTTTACTTTACCGAAAAACACTTTCTTTACTTTAGTACGTGATCACACATTATACATACAACAAGATAATATTCATTATTATCTCTCATTATCGTTCGTTTTCGCACTTTCTTTCATCATTATCTTTCACTTTATCTGGACCTGTCATATGCTATGCCCATCATTGTGCACGAAGCAACTACCTCTTGGGGTCAAACGACAAGGATCTCATTTTCACACGTCTCGATCAGTCATAAAGACTGACCCTCCTGTGTGTGAACCCTCATGGGTTGGCCAAAACGCACGTTATATAACCCACAGTTGAGCTAACAACTCGTAATGAGTTGTGAACCTCCTTAAACATTTTGCTTGCAGGACTTTCATTCATTCCTTATGTTCCACTTCTTATTATCATTAATCTTTCGCTTCGTTTATGATAATACTTTATGTATACGAGCATAAACACACCACGTAAAGTCACGTAATAATACGTAATATGGAACATAACAGCAGGCCCCAAACATACATAATACCAACAAACATAACCATCAAAACATCCCAGAGCTTAATCATAAATTTCCATTTTTCCCAAGATTTCAGAAAATTTACTAAGGCATTTAGGCGCATGAGCACTATACAGGCGCACGAACACTATGCAGGCGCATGAGCCTTACTTAAGCGCATGAGGAAATCTAAGAGCATGAGTACTATACAGGCGCATGAGCCTTACTTAGGTGCTTGAACACTTTTCTAGGCGCATGGACTAACACTTAGGCGCATAAGCAATTTTCTGGGCGCATGAGTACTATTGGGGCGCATGGGCTGGAACTTAGGCTTTTTGGCAAAAATTCTCAGGTGCATGAGCCCTATTTGGGCGCATGAGAAGGGACTTAGGCGTCCGAGCAAAATTTCAGGCGCATGAGCAGTAGTTATATTAAAACCTATAAATTCCAGTCCCAAACATCATTCTAACATGTCCATAACTTAAATCTAACATACTAAGCACCTAAAACAAGCATAAAACCATAGAACACAACCAACCATACACAAACATACATACGGTTACAAAATATAAGCTGTAAAACATTTTTATATGCATTTTTAGCCCCAAAAATATGGTTGAAACAAGAAAACCGGGGATCTAGAACTCACCAATGCAGCCTTCAAGCAAAACTCCACCGAACTTGAGGGCACAAAGAATTCAAACAACCTAAACACACCAAAACACAAAACCAAGCACAAAGAACACATAAGAATCGGTTCACAAGCTGAAATTTCAGCTGAAACCAAACCAATTACACAAGAAAATACTCACCTAAGCAACATCACAGCTTCTTCTTCAAGAAACCGATGAAACTTCAGCTCTTCTTCTTCTTTCTTCTTTTCCAGTCGAAAGCAGTGTGTAGTAAAGTGTTTATGGGCGGCCATACCCTTTTAAATAATAGAATAATAAAGTTTTGTACTTTTCACACTTAGCCCCTTCCACTAGAGTCCATTTACTTTTCTTTCTAGATACTTTTCTTTTCCTTTATTTTAAACAAATTTTCGGGTGTTACAGACTATGCGGTGTCTTACAGATTATTTTGAAACATTGTATGTGGTTTACGTCATGGGTTGAGTCTGGATGTTCATTCATGAATGTGTACATATGCATGTGCTTGTTCTTGTGCTTGACTGTCATGGAGAGGTATTGTTGGTACTAACGGGTTGACACCCCCACCCCCTGTCATCGGTATGCTAGTTGAGACTGACTCGGCCTGTGCGTGCCCTTGGGTGAATATAATCCGGTTCATTGGGCTTGGACTGATCATAAACTTGTGTTGATATCTATGACTGCCATGTACTCTTACTCACTTACAACCTTATGTACATGTTTTACATGGCAAATTGTTTGTACTTTTAAACCTATGAACTCACCAACGTATGTTGACTTTTTATAGCATATCTTTTTAGGTAACGATGCTTAGGTACTTGGACAATGGACTTTAGATGAGACCACTCCTTCAAGAGCATTAGACATTGGAACCTTACTTTTGGACTGTATGTTACTATTGTTGGACTTGTAAATGCTTTGGGTTGTTTTTGTACTAGTTGTTCTAGTTTTGAACTTCTAGATTATATGTGCATTTATGGAATAACGTTATGGTATTGATTGTTCTTGATACTTGTTCTTTTGTGTTGGGAGACGTCATGATCCATTGATGGAGAATTCCTTTAGAGATTCTCTTAGACCCCCAATGTGTTATGACGATCCCGTCCATCGCATCCTCGTGTTTCCGCTACTAGCGGGGGTGTGAAAAATAAAGTTTCAATACGAGCTCAATACCATTGAACTTTATCAACACAATCTAATGAACAAAGACTATTCAGGCATGTCTTTAATAACATCCACCATGAATGCATTGGGTACTTTCTTTTCTGTAACCTTTATTATATCAAAATTTGCTTGAGCAGGTTCAACAGCATCTTAACTCTTTGTAGCATTAACTAGAGCATCTTTGGAAACTTTAGTAACTTCAACCTTCTCACTAAACGCACCATCAATTATAACTTCTTCATATTTAGGAACTTTAGAAACTCCATTAGTTTGAACACTCTCATTGATTTTAACAACTTCTCAATATATTCATCTGAACCTTCAACTGAGTCTTCACTAGCTTGATTATTCTTACTTTCTTCAACAATCAGAGTCAATGCTTCCCCAAAATCAATGACATAAACATCTTGATTAGGTTCATATTGTCATTTCATAATATCACCAGTCATAAACTCATCAAAGAAATTTTCCATTTCACCATCTTTACCAACCATTTCTTTCTGAATTTCAGCAATCAAATTTGTACTGACTTTCATTTTTAGCAACTCTATCTTATCAGACATATAATCAACAGTAGTCTGAGACACCAAACCATTTTTTTTTTAGATAAACATTGTTTTTCAGTAGATTTTTCAACTATAACTGGCACCATCTTCTCGTTCCCTTCAAAACGGTTAACTTTTGGTTCTTTACCTTCCTGAGCATAGTATCCTAGTTTATCATATTTATAACAGCAAAGTGAAGATTTATCAAACACGATCTTGCTGTTATTAGTTATCCCAAAGGTTTTCCTTTTAGTGCATCTAACAAAGTTCTTAGCTCGATAGCAACCATACCAATCTGGTATATTATTTTATTTTCCCCACATCATCTAGCTAAACTTGTTGAAGATCATCAAGAATGATATTTGGAGCTAAAATTCTTCCAGCCATGTATGCTTCATAGCTTGACAGAAATATTGTGAATAAAACTAGGTGTTCTTGAATAATCTACACAGTCTACATTGGTAAAGATCACTGTTGCTTACTTATATAGGCTTGATTCGCACGTGAACTCTTCTACGAATGAGCTTGAGAAAACTAGGCTTAAACATAGGACAGTATGTACTAAATAAGATGTTCTTGAATCTCTTGTACAGTTAGAACATTTGGCTGCTGCTTTTGACATATTTCAGTATAACTCAAATAGTATTTCGGGTTCCATGCCATGTTAGCATAAAGAGTCATTGCTTCTGGACCCATGGAACTTACGTGATTAGCAGCTCTTTGCTTATCATCAATATCATATGATTTGATTATAGAAAACAAATTAGTTAGAGAAAGAGTAAACAGATCTGTAACTCTCTTTATAGATATGCAATTGTTATTCTAACTATATGATAAAAAATTCAGTAATTTGTTGTTTTACAAAAAAAAAATTTCTAGTTGAATACTGGCACTCTTCATCTTTGTGATCAGTTTCACAAACCTACCGATTTGTGCTTCAAGAGTTTCACCCATAATATGATTGAACATATTAGATTCATGATTCAACATATCCTTTTTGTTTTCTCTCATATCTTTATTTTCAAACAATTGGCTTTTAATACGTCCTGTAAACTTTTGCACCTCTGAAACTACAAACGCTATGAGAAATTTCTATTGAGAGAGACATGGTGATTGAAGCATAATCTTTATCATCCAGCCTCATCATATTATAAATTGTCTTTTTTCTTCATCATTTCTCCTTTATCATTCTTATACATTGGAACATAAGACCAAACTTAACCGATCTTCACATTCGAGGTTCCATATAGATGACATTAAAGTGATATGCCGAGTCGACGTAGTCATCTTCATTTATAAATTTGGGAGGTTTGGCACTTGTTTTGATCTCGATATCTAGATTCAATGATGCATGCATATTCTTTATTTTCAAATTGGTAATCATCTTTGGAAATTGGTAACTTTTCACTTTTCTCAAAATCTTCAAAGTTTTCACAGACCTAAATGTTTTCGCACAAGATGAAATTTTTTGTGTTTTAATACGTGTTTTCTAGAGAATATTTACAGACCTGAATATTCTTCAGAGAAATTTTTTGTAGGACCTATTTTTTGGTATATCAATCTATAACACATGTTTTCTATTAAATCCAAATTGTTGGTTTACATTTTGAGTCTTAAATCTCTTTATTATATGTGCTTAGATCATTATTTAACATATATGACTCTTCACTCTCTATAATCATTTAGTTTTTTGCGTGAACAAGTGTGTATTATTTAATGATCAATCATATGCAATATTGAAATATATTTGTTGTTCTTACTATTCTCCTATTCTTATTATTTTTAATATGTTCATACAACCAAAAGAATAGTTAGATTAATTATATTACCTATTGATTATAATAATGATAGATCAATAAGCTGCCAAAGATGATGCAAGAAAATTGTACTCCATGGAAGATCGGTGTGACAACCACCACCTTAAGTCTGAATCTAAAGCTATGTATTATAACTGAGGAAACATATTATAAAATTTTAGAAACCCTATTTATGATACTCATGTGATGACTAGCATCATAGTGTAGGCAATAAATAAAGTCTAATCAAACCCGCTACATATCAGTAAGTGAAACCAGAAACTTAGACTACAAGTATTGACATGAACAATTAAGTGGGTGACACATGCATGAAAACTACATACAATACTATGTTTTGTGTAATTACATGAATAAATTGCATATATATAAACTCATTAGACAACCCAAAGTAGGTGTGCTCAAAGATGTTACATGAATATGTACATGATAATATGTGTATTAGACTTGCCTAAGATGAAATATGATGCATAAGAGCATTCATTGTAGGTTCCTTATATTTTACTAGATTTAGTAAACCCGTGTATTATACGGGTTGAATAAATAAAATAATAATATAATAAAAATTAATAATTATAAAATATTTTAAGATATGATATGACTGAAATTACATATAAGAAATGACTATAAATAATAAAATAGTGATATCAACTTTTTAAAATTTTGTTTTTAAATTTTTTCCAAAAAAATAAACATTTTGTTATAAAACAAACCGTATAAAAATGTCATTTTTAAAAATTTTCTTATTATAACTCCCAAATTTGATTATTTTTGGTTTTTAAATAATTGACCTTTTAAAAAAACCAATTTTAAATATTTTTTATTTTTAAAAAAGTTTTATGCTTTAGAAAATTTTATTATTCTCTAAAAAAATTATTTATTTAGAAACAAAATTAATGAATAGATTTCTTTCTTAATTTATTAAATCTAAAAAAGTATTAAATAATATTATTAATAATTAAAGTAATTATTTAATACGAGAGAGAGGCGGGAAAATTTTGGTGAGGATGATTGTGATGCTGCCACGTGTCATCTCAAGTTACTCTTATATTAGAGTATGAAGATGAAGATTACTTTAATTATTAATAATAATATTTTATACTTTTTTAGATTTAATAAATTAAAAAAGAAATCTATTCATTAATATTGTTTCTAAATAAATAATTTTATATAAAATAATAAATTTTTATAAAGCATAAAACTTTTTTAAAAATAAGAAATATTTTTGTAAGGCCCCGTTTCCGAAAACTCCACAGTTGGTCAATCATTGCATAAAAACATTTAAAAGATACATCATTATCATAGCGGAATATAAAATTTTCTCATTTATAAGTTAAAACATATCATTTTATTACATCATTCATGTAAATTTCAAAGTACAACATCATATCAAAATATGAATACCAGCCTCAAAACGCTCCCAGTAGCTTATGCATCCATGCCTGCACCTCCTTAGCATCAACAAAATACCTGCCAACTATTATGCATACAAAAAGTCAGCGACGCTGAGTGAGTTCTAGTTTTATAAATAAAATACTTTACTTTCATTAAAACATAACATTTACATTCGTTCATGACCAAAGATCATACGTACACATTGATAACAATTATTATTATCTTCATCATCGTTCATATTATTATTATTCATTACCTCTTTTACCATCATCCAGATCCTATCTTATGCAATACCCCCGACTCGTGCTCGAAAGCTGATACTGTAGGTTTCTTATATTTTACTAGATTTAGTAAACTCGTGTATTACACGAGTTGAATAAATAAAATAATAATATAATAAAAATTAATAATTATAAAAAGATATTCTAAGATATGATATGACTGAAATTACATATGAGAAATAATTATAAATAATAAAACAGTGATATCAACTTTTTAAATTTTTGTGTTTAAATTTTTTCCAAAAATAAACATTTTATTCTAAAACAAACCGTATAAAAATGTCATTTTTAAAAATTTTCTTATTATAACTCCCAAATTTGATTATTTTTTTTAAAAATTGACTTTTTAAAAATACCAATTTTAAAATTGTAACACCCGGAAATTTATTAAAAAGAAAAAAAAAAGTATAAAGAAAGAAAGGATAAATAACCCAAGCTGAGGGACTAAAGTTGTGCAAGATGCAAACTTTAGTATTATTGTGTTTAAAAAGGGGGGCATGACCGCCCATGCCCCCACTTACTACCTGTTCTCGGTGTTGAAGAAGAAGAGAAGAAAACTTCACCAGTTTTAGAGAAAGAAGAAGAAAAAGCTGCGAAAGGTGAGTTTTCTTCAATATATGTTCGGTTTCAACTGAATTTTCGGGTTCTAGACCGAGATTTTGGGTGTTTAGTGCTTGTTTTCGTGGGTTTTAGGAGCTGAATTTGCAGGTGGGTCTCGGGTTTAAAGTGTGCTACTCGAAGACTATTCAAGGTGAGTTTCTAGATCTCCTCTTTTTACTGGTTTTCAAAGTGTTTGGGACTATTATGCATACTGAGCAAAAGATTTTTGAAGTAACCGTGAGTTTCAGCATGTTGTTCGACTGTGCCCAGTTGATGTTTGTGTTTAGAGGTTGTTAATGTGTTAGGTTTGATGTTTAGCATGTTTTAGTGTTTGTAGCATGGTAGATTTATCTTAAGATGTGCTAGATCGATGTTTGGGGGTTGTTTGTAGAATTTGTTATATTTTAGATTGTTGGTCATGCGCCCAGATTGTTTCCATGCGCCTAAGTGTTGGCCATGCGCCCCAGCAGTGCCCATACGCCCAGAGAGCCCATGTGCCTAAGTGTTGGCCATGCGCCCCAGCAGCACCCTTGCACCCAGAGTTGCCCATACGCCTAAGTGTTCATGCGCCCAAGCAGTATTCATGTGCCTGCATAGTGATCAAGCGCCCGCATAGTGCTCATGCGCCTAGACTGTTCATCCGCATTTGGTGCTCATGCGCCTAGACTGTTCATCCGCATTTGGTGCTCATGCGCACAGACTGTTCATCCGCATTTGGTGCTCATGCGCCTAGACTGTTTGTCCACATTTGGTGCTCATGCGCCTAGGCTATTCTTCCGCATTTTGATGCTCTTACGCCTAAGATGATTATCCGCATTTCTTGGTAGACTTAGGAATTTCTGGGTTTTTTGAGGTAGATGGTTGTGCTAAGTTCTGATGTGATGTGACGGTTATGCCTGATGTGTTTTGTATGTTTTGTGTGTTGCTGATGATGTTTATGATATGTATAATGTGACTTTACCTATTATGCATGAGTACATACGTAAAGTATTATGTAACGAAAGTGGAAGATAATGAATGATGAGAATGGAAGTAATGGACGATGAGATCCTTGTCGCGTAACCCGGTACTGTGTCAGCCTTCGGGCACGAGTCGGGGGTTTGTTTACAGGCCCCGGCACAGTATCAGCTTTCAAGCACGAGTCGGGGGTATTGCATGAGACAGGATGGCATGTGAAAGAGATGAGACCTTGTTGCTTGCCCAGGTACTGTGTCAGCTTTCGAGCACGAGTCAGGGGTTTGTTTACAGGCCCCGGCACAGTATCAGCTTTCGAGCACGAGTCGGGGGTGTTACATACAAGATGAGATCCTTGTCGCGTACCCCGGTACTGTGTCAGCCTTCGGGCACGAGTCGGGGGTTTGTTTACAGGCCCCGGCACAGTATCAGCTTTCGAGCACGAGTCGGGGGTATTGCATGAGATAGGATCTGGATGATGGTAAAAGAGGTAATGAATAATAATAATGATGAACGATGATGAAGATAATAATAATTATTATCAATGTGTACGTATGATATTTGGTCATGAACGAATGTAAATGTTATGTTTAACGAAAGTAAAGTATTTTATTTATAAAACTAGAACTCACTCAGCGTCCTGACTTTTTGTATGCATAATAGTTGGCAGGTATTTTGTTGATGCTGAGGAGGTGCATGCATGGATGCATAAGCTACTAGGAGCGTTTTGAGGCTGGTATTCATATTTTGATATGATGTTGTACTTTGAAATTTACATGAATGATGTAATAAAATGATATGTTTTAACTTATAAATGAGAAATTTTTAAATTCCGCTGCGATAATGATGTATCTTTTATATGTTTTTATGCAATGATTGACCAACTGTGGAGTTTCCGGAAACGGGGCCTTACAAAAATATTTCTTATTTTTAAAAAAGTTTTATGCTTTAGAAAAATTTATTATTTTATATAAAATTATTATTTAGAAACAACATTAATGAATAGATTTCTTTTTTAATTTATTAAATCTAAAAAAGTATTAAATAATATTATTAATAACTAAAGTAATTATTTAATATGAGAGAGAGACGGAAAAATTTTGGTGAGGATGATTGTTGTGCTGCACGTGTCATCTCAATTACTTTATATTATATGAAGATGTTTTTTAAATATTTTTTAAAATTGGTTGTAAATGAATGAGAAAGAAAATGTAATGATAAAGGTATAAAAAAATATTATTTAATAGAAAAGAAGATATATAGTTGTAATTTTTAGTTTAATTATAAGAATAGAGACAATATGATGTGAATGCTCTAAGACACCCAAATAAATTGCCACGAACTTAAACAATACAAATCGATTCAAAGCTATGTAAAAAACAAATTATAAGAAATTAACCGAACACAAGATACCAAGTGGACCTGAATTATCAATTACAAGGCCAAAACAAGAACAAAGGGGTATCCTACCCCATAAATCTACATTCCACTCAAAAACCCACCAATTTTAGAAAAAACTTAATAGAAACACAAACTATAACAATACAACAAATAAAATAAATCAAATTTGAATAGAATGGGTGCAAGACCCCAATATTTAATCTCTCTCTCACTTTCACCTCCCTTGAGTTATCCCCCTTCCCCTGCTTCTCTATTTTTCTTACAAGCTATACCCACAATCCACCCTCTTTCATCTCATTTCAAATCTACCTTTCCTCTAAAGAATTCTATGAACTTTTCAACTCAAAATCCATCCCTAAGACACCACCTTTGAATCTCTCTTGAAGACTTGAAGCTAAAACACTTGAGCACCCATCGACCTACTAGTATGTACAAAGTAAAATTCAAAAGCAAGCTTGGTATACATCCACAACTACCAAAACTAGGCCTTTCATGCTAGTTTGCACTTCTTTTCACATATTGTTGTAAAGACACATTATTGAAAACCTAAGAACTTATTTTTCTAGTATGTTACATCTAAATAAGCGCTATTACAAACTATATGCAAAATGGTCAAGAGTCTTGGTCAAAACAAGTATAAAGGGCCAAAACGAATAATTTAGGTGTCTTTTATGCATTTGTATGGATGATATTTGAACTAATATTGGTTTGGGTATAATACGGTAATATGGTATTATTACAAAAGTGATGCATTTTGGGTATGGGGTTAAAATGGACATAAAATGATTAAACGGATAAACTTCGATTGAATAAACGTTAAAAAAGACAAATTGGTCAAGAACACGGACAAATTGGTTAAGAAAGACGGGTTATGTTATGTGTTAGATGGTTACAAAGATACTTCGGTGATTTTTGGAGTTAGTATGTATTAAATATGAATTTATTTGTGTTTTATGCTTTTTAAATACACTTTTAATTCAAAGAATTCTTACAAATATATTTATCAACCTAAATATAAAGATAATAAAATTACTACAGTAGAATATGACATTTAAAATTTATTTTGAAATAAAAATTGAAAAATCATATGTTAGCTCAAGTGGTCATAAAAATCGAGGGTTTAACGATTTTACACGAAATTAAATGTTTAAGACTTTCACACCACAAACTATTTTTTAAAGAAATAATATCATATATAAAATATATTAAGGATAGTTGGGATAAAAATGGCCTTTTATGGATTTAATATGAATCTAGTGCTTAACTAGTCCGTCTTATGTAACCGGCAACCAATAACCTGTTTTTACCAAAATAAAACACAATGAACCTATTAAAAATATTTTAATTAACGATCATATTAAGTATTTTAATTTATTATAAGGTCAATAAAAAATATTTAGGATTAAATATCACAAAACTAGAAACATTGGGGTTTAAAGTGTAACTTTTCAAACTTGAGAGACAAAGAATGGCAAAATTAATACTTACTATGTTGGAGCTCAATGTGGGGTAACAAACTGATACACAGCTAAGAATAATATGAGGAAGATTATACGAACTAAGAACCACAAACTAGAATTAAAAAATGGTGTGAACTTTGTATATAACACGTGTGTAACAAATTGATACATGGCTAGATTACAACATTAACACCTAATAGTAACTTAGTAGACTACTTATAGGCATACATAAACACTTTACACATAAGAAAATCACCATAAATTAATAAAATAGCTATACTTGTGGGGTAAAGTGATACAAGAACCATAAACTTTCTAAATAAGAAAACTTTATACATTATACATTACTAAACAATAATTACATACGACTTCAAATGACCCAAAAAATTAGAAGCATGTGGTACTTATGATCTTAATAAGATACATTGCTAGATCATAATACAAGTTTGTGTAACTTAGAACTCAGAGCCGAGTAGATCCCCATTTACTAGCTCAATTCACTTACCTCATCTGATCTAAGGTGAGGTTCATAAGATCCATTTTTAATAGTGTTATGGGGTTGAGAGCATATTGTTTAAATATTTTTGTTGAACATACTTTACTTATGAGGTTTGTTCTACAATCATCTAGATATGTTTATGCTTGTTTATTTATCATAATCATTAATTCATAAATGTTTGAACCTGTTGTTTATATAAGTATTACTACTTTGGTATTCTCCAACACAAAGTGGCTCCCTTGCAACCTAAGGTGATATCTTATAAGGGAGCGCACTGCACTGAGGTCTATGGGTCGTTATATCATGTAACTTGTTATCTAAAACTATTAAACCCTACTTTAGCAGAGTAAGGGTTCTGGAAAAAGCTTTACTTATAAGGCTTGGTTCACTGCTGCACATATGTTTAGAAGAGGCTTAAGTTGGACCATGTGTAGGGTTGATTGTAAGCATCACGATACCAATTTATTTTTGGAAACTAACTGATACTAATTTATAAAGAAATATATTTTTATAAATAAGACTACTTCCTTTTTACAACTTAAAACTAATGAGCTAAGCAACTTAATAGTTAACTCATTTTCTTTGAGTATATTTTCAGGTAAAAAGCAAGAGTAGATACATCTAAGCATTCATGGAAGGATTTCATGAAGCCCTAGTGGATCATCCTATTTAATTGATTTCCCATAGTTTTGTTTAATGGAAATTAAACAATTATGTTGTTTTGATTTTGTTAAGTACTTTAAGAAAAAAAATTCAGCATTATGTAGACAATCATATTCAGATAACTAACGTATGTATTATATTTTTAATCACCTTATTGGCTCAATGTTGTTGCATGATTCCACTACATCATGTTTATCGGTCGTCACGCCCCACCCCTTGGCTATAGGCCGTTACAATTGGAATTAAACAATCTACAACAAAATAAAGCTACCGCGAAGACTTAAAAAAATAGCATTAGGTCTAAAAAGATCGAATTAGCCTAAAGCAATATTTTTACCAAAAGCTACATTAGATAAATTAGATCTAAAGCAACTTTTTTATTAGATAATACAATATTTTTATTAACATATATAATATTTTAAAAAATTATATTTGGGTTATGTTTCTGGTAACTCTCTGTGATAATGGTTTATAGAGATCTATCAAGTATAGGCTAGAGTGATGGAGTATTATTAAAGGTTCATAATACATATGTCCTTGTAAAATAGTTAAGAATATTATATATATATATATATATATATATATATATATATATATATATATATATATATATATTTGTATGTATATATATATATATATATATATATATATATATATTTGTATGTATATATATATATATATATATATATATTCAATTTAACATATTTCTTAAAATATAATTCATAGCATGATATTTTACCCTTAAATGTTTTAAACTTTAAACTTTCATTTTTACATGTATTCTAACTCAAATTTTAATTTTTATTTTTCAATTATTACGATGCTTATTCTGGATGCTTTTACAATTATAAAAAACAATAATTAATCATATATATTAAAGACACTATCACAGAATAATAGAATAATGCAAATTCAAATCAGTTGAATTATTCTCTTCATTATTTCCTCCATAGCGCATGCTTGTATATGTGGTATAATGTATAATGTATTTGTTGTAGGTGTAGGTTATGGTCAAGTCAATCCCTATGATTGCTCTTTTTTTTATTTGCAGTGTCTGGTACATGTATGTTTGTAATCCTCTGTTAATATCAAGAAACAAATTCATATAATTACATAATTTGTAATGGTATCAAAGCCTTGTTAACTTCTTCCCTTATTTCACAAACATATCTTTTATCTTCTTCATTCCACCTTCACAAACAAAGCTTCATCTTCTCATCAATGGAAGACACCATCAATATTCCGCACACCGTAACCGATAAAATAAATTACCTCACCATCGTAGCCTTCCCCGCCTCTCACAAACTAACCTCCACCAATTATCTTGGTTGGAAGACCCAAAACAAAGCCCTCCTTCATAGACTTGACCTCTATAAATACATAGACGTAAAGGTGGCAAAGTGGGCAGGTTGGATTGGGTTGGTTGTCGGGTCAAGATGGGTTTGGGTCAGGATAGGTTTGGGTCATGAAGGGTTGATTAAAAAATAGGTCAGAATGGGTACGGGTCAAGATGGGTTTAGGTTAGGATGGGTTCGGATCTGGATGGATCAAAATCATTAAAAAGAAAAACATTGTTTTTCTCTTCGACTACATTACATGTAAATATCTAATTAAACAATAATGTCAAGACGAGATAATGCAACAATAGAACTCCATTATTTTCCATTGATGGAGCATGTATCGGTGCCAACAACGATATAGTCCATTGAATATCGAACGACATCGACTGAGCACCGGCTCTAATATGCCTGGTTTGTTCGACGATCAAGACGGGGCCGGGGGGATGCTTCTATCAACGCTTATGCTGAAGGAGAGAGACGGTGAAAGAGAGATTGATGATGACTGATCTTGATTCCAGTATATCAAACCGCTGCCGTCCAACTAGTGCTGGTTCAACCCATGCCAAGTTGCCAACTAAACCAGTTAGGGTCCCATTCCTATTCCTAGTTCTAGTCCGACATGCTACTGTGGCTAGATCCTAACAACATTGTATATTAATGATGTTGATTGGTGAACAACACGTATACTTGACAAAATGGGCGGGTTCTATCGGGTAGGGTACGGGTCAAAATAGGCCAGTTCTAATAGGTCAATCTGGGTCGGGTTATGTCGGGCAATCGTTTTAAAAATAATAATTTAAGTTATAGAGACGTAGATGTGACTGAATTAAAATAAAATTAATTTAATAGTATACAAATAATAAATAAAATTGCAAGGGAGAGGCATAAATAGAAAAACGTAGATTTACAAACTAAGAAAAACCTTCATAAGGAAGTAACAGTCAAACACACATTTTGATAATTTACAATTTCAAAAGAAAGCATCAGGAAGCAACAAAAATAGTTTCTTTTAAGAAGAAAATAAAACCCAAAAGGAGTAGAAGTTGTAGCCTCAAGTCCTCAACCAACTCAACCATTGTTCCGTAAAGCCCATTCTTGTTTATTCTCAATTTCAAGTGTTACCCATCCTGACTCATTTTTAATTTCATGTATTATCTATCCT
Organism: Flaveria sonorensis; assembly: GCA_025506505.1. Taxonomy (NCBI): domain Eukaryota; kingdom Viridiplantae; phylum Streptophyta; class Magnoliopsida; order Asterales; family Asteraceae; genus Flaveria; species Flaveria sonorensis. Next base: position 22,475,813 of record CM046431.1, on the reverse strand, counting down.
GACCCATTTTCAATTTTTATTTATTTTAAATCAACCCAAGACAACCTGATAAAAGTTTTACCCATGTCCACAATAACTTAGTAGGTCATTGTTAAGACCCATAAAGACCCAACATCACTTGTTTGGATTCAATTTGCCGGGCCTACATAGACGGTTTGTTCCCATCCCATACCCTAACCACTGTCGCAAATGGCTTGGTCACCCCACACAAGGACTACCCCAACTGGTTCTGGTAATATCGCTTGCTATTTGGTGCTCTTGTCGGAAGCCTATCCCCACAAATCATACCGATTATCATGAACACCAAGTCGTCATTTAAAGCCTGGAACATCTTAAAGACCACCTACGCGTCACCTTCGAAAGGCCATATCAAGCAACTCCAACACCGCGTGAAACAATACACCAAGGCACCAACTCAGTCCATAACCGATTTTCTACAAACCGTTAAAACCATTGTGGATGAAGTATCCATATTCGAGAAAGACGAATGAAGAAGACATCACCAACATAATACTTAACGGGTTAGATCAAGAAAAATACAAACCTACAATTGATGCCATCCATGCTTGAGACACTCCTATCACCTTTAATGAGATTCATGAGAAATTCATAAACTAGGAACTTGCTCTAGCTCAAACCGCCTCCAACAAACCAAAAGGGCATCAACTGTAACTATTTTTGTTGCTCACAACAACCCACATACCAAATCTAGCACTGCTGGCCGACAACGCCCAAATCCTCCTTTACTACCAACTCCCATAACATCAAACATTCCTAGCAATTTTATTGGTGGGAATCGACCCTTCCTTGGGCATTGTCAATGGTGCCACAACAAAGTGCACACTACTGCAAATTATAACATTCTTAAAAAATCATATCCAATGGGTATTATTCCACCATTTAATCATAACATACAAGGAAAAAGTAGTGCACAAGTCAACATTTATTCGTTTAATGGATAAAAATATTATATTATATTTGTAGACAATTTTACTAAATACACATAGATATATCCACTTAAAAAAAATCCAACTCTCTAACCACATTTATTCGTTTTCAAGATTTGGTTGAAAATTATTTCCAAACCACCATTAAACAACTCTTTTTAGATAATGACGGAGAATATATAAAACCTTCCTCCCATGTAAAATCACAATGTATCTCGTCTCACCTCACCACCTTACACTCTTGAACATAACGGTTATGCCGAATGTAGACATAGACATATCGTTGGAACGGACTCTCCCTTCATACACATGCCAACACATTATTGGTTCATTTCCTTCACAACCTCTACTTATCTCATAAATTGCTTACCTACACCAACTCTCCAAAACACTTCTCCACACCATCACATATTCAACAAACAGCAGAACTACAACAAACTACAAAGCTTCGGGTGCCTTTGTTATCATTGGCTTCGTTCGTACACTTCGCATAAACTTCACCACAAATCTAAGTCATACATTTTTGTAGGATACTCATTTTTCAAAAGTACTTACTATGCACTTGATCCTACCATCAACAAAATCTACACCTCACGACATGTCACTTTTATGGAAAATGAATCTCTTTCTATAAGTCTCACAAACCAAACTCCTCCCCCATACATCTCACCATATAGCTACCCTATGCCCATAACCCTTTTAACACACAGACACCAAACTCTAATACCTCAACTTCATCATCTAACCCATCACAAAACCCTTACCCATCGCCAACTCCAGCCCCACTAACACACCCAACCCACCACTTAAATCAACCCACCAATCAACATAACAACCTCTCCTCATCCTCTCAATATCAACATCCAACTGACCAATCTCTCCACCGTCATCCAACGTGAACTTGCAAACTCAATCCCAAGTATCCCAACCCTAACTTCCAACTATATACCACTATTGAAAAAACCATTCTAGAGCCATCTACAATCACCCAAGCCCTTAAATACCCTTCTTTACGCCAAGCTATAACTCAAGAGTTTGATGCTCTAAAAAATAATCAATTTTGCTCTCTAGTTCCCTCTAACTTTGCATTAACCATTTTTGGATGTAAGTGGGTACATCGCACAAAATACAAACCTGACTAGTCAATCAATCACCTCTAAGAGAGACTAGTCGCAAAAGCTTTCCATCAACAACTAGGAATTTAGTTTGGCGATACATTCAATTCTGTCATGAAACCCAACACCTTAAGTCTTTTCATATCAGTTTCCTTGTCTCATGTAACACCCGAAATTTCCAAAAGAGAAAAAGAAAAAGGAGTAAATGGGATGAAATATTTAAGTGGAAGTGGTAAAAGTGTGCAAAGGCAAAACCTGCCCATAAGTGGGTATAAAAGAGGGATGGTCACCCATCCTCACTCCGATGCACTTCAGATCATCCAGTTTTAAAGAGAGAAAGAGCTCCCACCGATTCTAGATAGAGAATGTGGAAGATTTATTCAAAAGGTATGATTTTTATAGTGTTTCCTCTTAGATCTAAGTTGGGTTTAAGCTTCTAGGCAAACGTCTATGTGTTTCTATGTGTTAAGTTTGAATCTTTGCATCTGAATTGGTGTATAATCTTGGTCTGCTCTCGGGTTATAGAGTGTTTTTCAAAAGCTGGTTAAGGAGAGTTCTAGAACCGCTCTTTTACTCTTTTTCTACTTTTTGAGGTTGATATGTATAGTAAAAATATGTTTCTTTGCCAACAGTATGTTTTTCCATGATAAAGTACAACATTTTCATGAAAAATATGTGTTTGAATGATTTCTATGAAGTTACTTGATGTATTGTATGTTCTAAATGTGAATCTGATGGATTATGCTAAGTATACGTCTAAGAGTATATTTTTATAGAATCATAAGTTGAATAAAGATAACCCTAAGTCTTGGTGGTCGTCCGCTGTGGACATTGTTTGTCCGCCGTGGACACTTGGGTTTTAAAAGTTGTTCGCTGTAGACATTGGTTTTCCGCTACGGCACAAAGGTTTAGTGTTGTCCGCTATGGACATTGACTATCCGCTGTGGGCACTTAGGCTTTAACGGATATCCGCTATGGACTATGGTCGTACGCTGTGGACCCTTATATTTTAAAAGTTGTCCATTGTGACCTTGGTCGTCCGCTGTGGATATTAGTCGTCCGCTGTGGACTTTGGTCCCGTTGTGGATTATTATATATCCGCTGTACACTTTTATGTCCGCTATAAACTTTGTTCATGCGCTGTTAACACTTGTGTTAATTATTTTATCCTCAATCTTTATAAATGATGTATAATTGGTAATTAATGTTGTACTTGAATAGTATTTAAGTTTAAATGATAGTATGCGGTTGTTTAAATTTTTTAATGTTGTAATCCTTATATGGGGATAGCGCTTGAGTAAAGTGTATGCTCTATGATATGTGATGTAATAATGAAGGATACCCTATAAGTATTATCTATAATGAAAGTGGAACATAATGAAAGAAAGAATGATAGTGGAACCTAATGAAAGTTACCCTTGGGCCCTTATGATGATGAAAAGTATTGCAAGCAAAATGATTAGAGTAACATGACTATGTTGTTATCTTAACTGGTGTGCGGCTGATTTCAGTATGAAGGATGCACATCAGGGGTCATATACTTGAGATTGACCATGAACAATAAAGGATCCTTTCTGCTTTACCCCTAGTAAGACGGGATGTCAGCCCAAGTAGCTACGTACCATCAGGTTAAGGTTTTTATATAAACCGGTGTTATATGCATGTCCTGCCTGAATTTATGTGCTTAGTAGATTTGAATACTAATATATTTTAGGATGGTGAGTGTTTAAGACATGGGGGTAAGGTAAGTAGCTAATAACACTTGGCCACTGTAATTAAGGACTTATCATGCTTATCATGATCTGAACAAATATGTTGAATGGATGGTAGATAATCTAGAAAGGCAGCCTGAGGAGGTACTCGTGACGGGCATACTACTAAGCCACGTGTCACCCGGAGCAAGGCTAAGGCTCCCGAGACTGTTCATGAGGAGTCAAATCTCCATAGTCACCCAAAGGGAGAGGGATCAGCTACCCTAAAATCCACTGTGAAGGAGGTCATCGCTGATGAGGTCTACAATGTTATGCAAAATGTCTTACCTTCGGTGATGACTTAGGTTATTAAAGCCATTAAGGATGGGGAGATATCTTAGGAAAAGGGGAAGAAAGATAAGGAGAAGTCAAGAAAGTCTACTTAGAGGACTGAGGAATCCGAGGAGAAACCATCTAATAGTAAAGTGGTAGTTCCAAATGATGATGAGGAGGATGAATCAGATAAGGAGACTGCTAAGGGGTGCAACTATGGGGCATTTTATAGGTGCAAGCCCCCGACCTTTGACAGTAATGGCAATGCTACTACCGCTCACCATTGGATTCGAGAGATGGAAGCAGTCCTCGATATCAATGAGTGTTGGGAAGATCAGAAAGTGTAGTTTGCCTCCCATTCTTTCCTTGACTTGGCACTATACTGGTGGGACAAAATTTTCCAAGGCGAGGGAAGATGATTCATAGTAAATGAGGTGGTCTGAGTTGAAGGATCTGGATCTAGAGGAGTATTGTCCACATAGGGAGTTGTACAAGATTGAAAAGTATTTATTGTATTTAGAGGTCGGGAACATGGCTCATCAAGAGTATACCTCCAAGTTCAACAAGCTTGCAGGACTTGTGCCAGACATGGTGACACCTGCATTTAATAAGATCAAGAGATACATGCAAGGTTTGCCCGCTAATGTTAGAAGGACCATGATTGCTGCTAGATCCAATAGGTTTAGGTCAGTGGTGGATTTGACGGGAAGGTTATATGATGAGAGAGAACCAATGCCAGTTCAGAAATAGACTGAGAAGTGGAACTGGAACAAGAATGGGAATGGAAAGAGGTTTAGGAATGACAACTACAGGATTAGGGAAAAGAGAGTGAAGGTGGATGATCGTCGAATGGATCAAGGGAGATTGATGGAAACGTGTGTAGAAAGTGTGGCAAGGGTCATCAAGGACAATGTAGGTTGGGAACTACAGCGTGCTTCAAATATGGCAGGGAAGGTCATCGTGCCAAGGACTGCCCTATATTTAGATGCAATCAATATGGTGCATTGGGCCATTCAGGCATAGAATGTAAGAGAGGAAGGGTTGAGAGCTCCGGGGTTAAGCAAAATTGTGAGAAAGGGAAGGATGAAGGCACTAAGGTGAAGGCAAGGGCATTTAATATGACCAAAGAGGAAGCGAGAATGGATCCTAAAGTAGTTTCATATGTGTTCTTGGTTAATTGTTTGCATGCTTCCATGCTCTTTGATTCTGGTGCTAGCAAGAGCTTTGTATCTGCTTGTTTTTGTTATTTCATGCACGGTAAGAGTAGGAAGATAGATGTGCCCTTCTACGTTAAGACTCTGATAGGTAAATCTACCAAAGTGATTGATATGATTAATGATTGCTTTATAGAGTTGGAGGGTCATAGATTTCCTACTAAGTTGTATGTTATGGCCCTAGGAGGTTTGATGTGGTGTTAGGAATGGATTGGTTAGCGACCTGCGAAGCAAATATCATGTGTCGAAAAAAGGTGATTCATCTGATTGCGCTTGATGGTAATACGTTTACGATTTATTGAGACAAGGAGAACATCATCCCACGAGTGATATCTATGATGAGGCAGAAAAGTTTACGAGGTGACGGTGCGGTGCTTACCTGGCGTATGTTGAGGATGTTGATACGAAGATGCTTCAACCGGCGGATGTACCCATAGTATGTGACTTTCCTGATGTGTTCCCAGAGGATCTTTCGGGAGTCCCACCTGATAAAGAAATCGAGTTTCAGATTGACTTGATACCAGGAGCAAAACCTGTCACCAAGGCACCATATCGATTGGCTCCATTCGAGCTAAAAGAACTGATGTCCAAACTGCAAGATCTTTTAGATAAAGGTTTTATTCGACCAAGCATCTCTCGATGGGGTGCTCCAGTGTTATTTGTCAAGAAGAAAGGTAGTGGTGGTAGTATGAGGATGTGCATCGATTATTGCAAGCTCAATAAGTTAATAGTGAAGAACCAGTACCATTTCCCCGAATTGATGAACTGTTTGATCAACTTCAAATTGCGATTTGGTTTTCCAGGATAGATCTCAGATTAGGCTACCATCAGTTGAAGGTAAAGGAACAAGATATTCCAAAGATGGCGTTCCACACATGTTACGAGCATTACGAGTTTCTTGTGATGTCGTTCGGGTTGACTAACGCCCCGGCACCATTCAAGGATTTGATGAACTGCGTATGCTGACCTATGCTAGACAAGTTGGTGAATATGTGTTTATTGATGATATTCTGATCTACTCAAGGAATGAAGAGGATCATGCCAATCATATTAAAAATGTGTTAGAGACTTTACAAAATGAGAAGTTGTATGCAAAGTTTTTGAAATGTGTCTTTTAGTTATGTGAAGTGCAATTTATAGGCCATGTTATCAATCCGGAAGGAATCATGGTGGACCCAGCTAAGGTTAAGGCGGTAATGAACTGGGATTCTCCAAAGTTGCCATCCGATATCTGTAGTTTCTTGGATTTGGTTGGTTAATATCAAAGATTTATTCAAGATTTTGCTAAGATAGCTTCTTCGTTGACTAAGCAGACTAGAAAGGAAGAGAAGTTTGAGTGGTGTGGACCAAGAGAACGCGTTTCAAAACCTAAAGACGAGGTTGAATCAATCTCCTACCTAGACATTCCCCGAAGGAAACGATGATTTAGTCTTATATTCGGATGCCTCGTACTCTAGTTTAGGTTGTGTCTTGATGCAAAGAGGAAAGGTTATAGCCTACGCCTATAGACAATAGAAAGTTCATGAAGTCAACTACCCTACTCATGATTTAGAGTTGGCCGTTATGGTTTTTGCCCTAAAGATATGGAGGCTTACTTGTACGGGACTAAGTGGACAATATTCACTGATCATAAAAGCCTTAAGTACTTCTTCGAGCAGAAGGATCTTAATATGAGACAACGAAGATAGTTGGAGTTAATTAACGACTATGACTGTGAGATTCACTATCATCCCCAGAAAGAGAATGTAGTCATTGATGCCCTAAGTTGTAAAGCTAGACCAAAGCCTATTCGAGTGAAGGCTTGTCAGCTGATTGTGACGCTAGATGTTATGCATCAGATCAAAAGTTTCCGGGAGGAAGCTTTGTAAAAGGACCAAATCAACTTAGAAGGGATTAAAGTGCGGGTTTTAGAGTTTGGGGAGAACACACTTGGTGTTTAGACCCGATTTGGACAAATGTGGATTTCCGTTATGAGGAATTAAGAGGAAAGTTTTTACTTGAGGCACATAAGATGCGGTATTCTATTCATCCAGGTGCCAACAAGATGTATCACGACCTATGTGAGTAAGTGCTTGACTTGCTTACTAGAGAAGGCCGAACATAAGAAGCCATACGGGAAAATCCAACCGCTGGATATTACTGAATGGAAGAGGGAGCACATTACGATGGATTTCATCACAAAGTTGTCTTGTACGGCTAGAGGATTCGATGCCATATGGGTCCTTGTGGATCGACTAACGAAGAGTACTCACTTCTTACCTATTTGGGAGACATTTTCATCAGAAAGGTTTGCAGAATTTGGCAGAAGTATTTATCAAAGAGATTATCACACGACATGGTGTGTCAATGTTTATTTTTTTCCGATAGAGACTCCCATTTTACATCCAATTTTTGGTCAAGATTTGCAGGACCCTTAAAGGGTACTTAATCTTGCACTTAGTTAACACACATAAGAGGATCTTAAGATCACTTAACAATTCAAATAGGGAACTGTGAACCTTTACTGAAGATACAAGATAAACACAAGTAAAACAAGAACAAGAGCACAATATAAAGTTTTCAAGGAAGTTGTATATTGCTTCTCTAGTTCTATTACAAGTATTATACAAGTATATTTTAAATACAAGAACCGGATACTACTTATACTACATCCTGCAACCATCAATATGCAAAAAGACAGTTGGAAGTGACTAATCTAGACAACAAGATCAGCCTAAAGTCAAAAGGCAGATTACCTTTTGACTAGTGACTATGACAAGCCATAGCTCACTGACTTTCCTATTACAAAAAGCCAAGAAGGAACAAAATCAGAAACTTGCAGGCGAAGACCTTATCTACTTTATCATAAAGTATGAAAGTTTCACCAACTAGTGATAGCAGGTGAACTACCAGAGCATGCAGCGGAGAGTAGGTTACTTTATGATAAAGTTGATGGAAAAGGTATCTTTTCTCTCTCTTCAGAGGAAAATCAGTCTTGTCTTTAAACAGCTTTGGAAGACTTTGTCTTGAGAGCTTTGGAAGACTTTGTCTTGAGAGCTTCAGAAGAGTTGAGTCTTTGGCTTCGGAAGACTTTACACTTAAAATATTTTCCAAGTTCAGTGTAAAGCTTCCGCAACAGTTTCTTCTGAACTTTGGCTTCGGAAGATTTTACACTTAGCATTTTTCTTGAGTGTGTAAAACTTCCAAAGCTAGTTGACCTTTGTTTCAAAGTGCATGTTGGAAGACTTGGTTATTTTGGTATCTTTTGGTTGCATCAGCCTCTTAACTTCAGGGGTTCCTACAAACTCCCCCTAGGCTGATGCTACCAAAACAGAGAGGTTCTTCAGACTGGGATAGTCCATATGAGGATCTTCAAAATACCTTTCTTCATCAGTAGATCTGGATTCTTCAGACTCATGAAGTACCTTCTCATGTCATAGAGATCATGCAGAGGGAGTTCAAGCATGTCAATTGTGAAGTAGACATGTTGTTCTCCCTGATCTCTATTGACATACCATCTGTCTGGATCTTCAGCAAAAGTCCAAGACAGAATTTGTCTTCCAACAAAGGGGGGCTCTACTATGATAGGAGTTGGTTGAGAGTCCTTTTCATGCACTTCCTCAGGATGTTCTGACTCATCCTGAGGTTGGAAGGAGGATGCCTTTCTTCTTTTCTTCTTTGAAGATGATCTTCTTTTGGCCACCCTCTTTTTCCTCCCTGATGATTTTAACTGAAAGGGTTGGTCTTCAGTACCAGGTTCTTCAGTGGATTCCCTTTCAGTTGGGATCTCCTCTCTCCCAGTTTCAGAAGGAGAGGGAGGAGAACCCTGTTGTGGGTTAGAAGATGAAGTTGGCTGTTGTGCAGCTTCAGGTGCAGGTGGTGTTGTCTCTATAGGTTCCACCTTTACTTTAACTTCAGGTTGAGCTTGACTTGATGATGAATGAAGGTCCACAAGCTCTCCCCTTTTTATCTTCTGCCTGATCACCCGTATGTGCTCATCCATTGTGGATAGAGACATGGGACCAAGCCTCCTTCCAGAGAACCCATACAGCTTCAAGAAGCTCGTCATCCTCTGCCTATCTGCAGACTTTTTCTGACTTTTCTGGATGATGGCTCTTGATTTTGCGGCTTCTTCCCTTTGCCTCTTTTTTGCAGCTTGTCTTTCTTTCTTGGCTTGCTCTTCCAGCTGCTTATTGTATTCAAATAATATATAATCATAAGGCAAGGGAAGGAGTGTAGGTGCCTGATAGAGACCTGTGGCACTCAGGTAGTTGATCATTTTTAATCTTTCTTTTTCAGCAATTACCCGAGGTTGTTCAGCAGCCACAGTCTCTGACTCATGAGTTTCTTGAACTGGGGAGAGGACAGGAATGTTCTTGTAAAGCCTTTTTCTCCTCATTTTTTCCTTATGTTTGAGGGTCAAGGCTGCATCCTCTGCTTCCTTCCTCTCCTTTGACAATTCAATGTCAGCCAGTTCATTTAACTCCTCTAAGGGGAGAGAGATGAGTTCATCTATGTTGTAGTTCCTAGTCCCCAGATAGCTGAGCCTGGCTGCCCTTAATTCATCTTCTTGAGTGTTTGGTACAGGGGCAGCCAGAATTGCAGCTTGCATGAATCCCAGGGAACCACTTGAACTCTCTCTCCTCAGCTTCCTCTTCCTCTTTCTCTTTTCTTCTTCAATCTCTTCAGGAGTCATCTTCTTTTTGCCTTTGTCAATTACAGATCTTGATGACTTAGTCTGAGGAGAGCTTTGGCCTTCATTGGTTGATTCAGCAGTCAAGCTCTGGCCAGAGAGAGGTTGTGAAGCACCATCACCAGCTGGTGCCTCATTGAGGGTATGGGGTGCTGGAGGAGATCTTGTCTCAAGGTTCACAGTCTCAGCCTCTGGGCCTTCAGTCAAGTCTTTCCCTTCGAAGCTAATCTTGGGGTCTACCTTGACATCCAGTTGACCAAAGGCTTCAACTACGAGCCTCTGTCTATATAATGCAGTTCTCCTTTTGAATTCTGCCAACACCCAGTCTTGAATTTGATTGGCTAATCTGACAGCTTGTCTGTTATTGCTTGGGTTGACAAGTGCCAGATCTACCAAGTTTATACTTTTATAGAAACTCAGGGTGGAGATGTTGAGAATTTCTTGTTGACCCTGAGCTCTAGAGATCATAAGAGCTTTCCTATCATTGTCATACTCCCAACCCCAGATTGGGTTCTCAAATGGGGCAGACATTGCTCTTGGTACTCCCTCCTCAAACAGTTGTTGAATGAGCAGTTCCAGATCACTGTCTAGAGGAGGTTGCTGAGCATGGACAACTGCAAGATAGGATGGTGAGTCCTGCATGTCCATACTTGAGGAAGAACTCCCAAAATCTGTGGCTGTCAAAACTTCCTCCCCCTTTTTGGTAGCATCACTCTCATGCATAGGTGAGCTGGGGAAGTGATCCATAACATCCACAGATTCTTATGGACCTGGATGAGTTTGTCCTGTTGGTCTCTTAGCTAACTGGCCCTTGAGATCGGTGATCTCAAGTTGCTGGTCATGGACCCTCTTTTTCAAGATAGTCACCTGTGATTCAAGGTGAGCTATCTGTGAAACCAATTGGGTGCAAATGTCTTTGAGTTGGTGCACCTGAGTTTTAGACTCCCCTCATCTTTAGTTGAAGAATCATTGGGGGATGAAGGAGGTGAACCGAGGTCTGCTCCTTCACCACCAGCATAGGGTTCTTGGCTGCTAGATTTCCCCTGCCCAATGATAGTGTTAAGAGGCTGGGTTGCCATGGTTGAGGTCTTAAGGATGTAATCACTGGCAACAGTGAGAGCCTCTTTCACATGGATCTCCTAGATAATCATAGGAAGATCCACCTCAGTTTGGGGTGTCTGATATGGGCTAGACATGGGTGAAGCAGGAGTACTCATCTCCCCTTGAGTATGGGTAGAGAGGGGAGAGTCATGATACTCACTGAAAACCCAAATCTTCATCAGAATAGAAGTCAATGATGGGAATGGGTTGGTTAAGATCAAGAGGCTGGGGATGGTAGCTTTCCCTTGAAGGTTGATCACTAGAGTGTTGAGACTCAGAGTGATGGCTTAAGGCTGTTTGTGGAGTGGTGAGCTCATCAGGCTGAGCATGTGGAACCTCGACACTGATTGTTTGAAAAATAGGAGTGGTTTGCTCCTCAGTGGAAGTGGGAGCTCGAGTGTCCACTTCCTCCTTTGTGGGTTGTGATATGGGGGCCTGCACATGCTCAATAGCAAGTGCAGGGGTTCGTTTGGATTTTCTAGTGTAGGTGAGGGTAATTGTTGGCCTTGATGGTGGTTTAGAAGTAGAGGGTGTTGGTTCATCACTAGATGGTGCAGCTAGGATGTCATCCTGAGAAATGAGCTCAAACATTTTTGGGACAAGGGCTGTTTCTACCCTGGAGAACCCAACAGTTGGCTTTTTCAATATCTTGAAAATGCCGGGTCTCATTTGTGCAAGTTTAAGAACATTACCTGTTCCCCTCAACGTGGTCCCAATTCACAGTTGAGAATGTGTTGAACATACCGGGGGAACATGTAATATTCTAAGGAATCCAAATACGCTAGTAAATTTGTAAATACAAACTGAGAGTACGTGAATTTGACCCCTTGAACCATCCCATGGACAATGAAGGAGAGGTCTTCTAGAATCTGGTCTCATCCTCCATGTTTGTTGGATAAGCTGTGAATGACGACATGAAGGAGGTATTTCCATTGGAATGAGACCTTCCCTTTCCAGAAGGTCTTGATTGAGAAGTCACCTTCATAGCCCATCTGCGCAAAGGATTGGTTGACAGCAGTTTTTGGGAAAGACAGTTCACCTGCTTCATCATCCAGCTGAAGATGGGTGTTGATAATGGCTGGAGTGTTGAAAAACGTCCTCCCCTGCACTGTGGCAGATAGCGCCTTCTTCCCGTCCATGGTGACCTCTTGACAGGTCCGCCAGAACTCAAGCAACTGATCCTCATAGAGAGGAGGATCGATTGTAAAGGAGGTGAAGTAGTGAGACAAAGAAAGATACCTACACACGTCTGAGGAGCTTGGATCCTTCTCAGAGTTTAACAGAGCAACTTGATTGTGTTGCCTGTGTAGGTGCATGGTGAAATCAGGATTGTTACTACGATCAAGATTGGCCATTTGAAGAAGCTTGGTAGTGAAAGAAAGAAGAAGAAGATGAAATTTAGGGGTAATTTTAGGTTAAGGAACAATAAGAGAAGTGAGATGAAATAGAACCATTTGGAAAGATATACTCTGGATTTTAGACAAAGTTATGACAAAAAGATAAACTTTGAAATCCGCAAGTGGGTCCTACTTCTGAAAAAGTCGCCCAAAAAGTTAGTTTTTTTGGAAATAGAAAAAGCTTCCGAAGGCAATTTTGGTTTCGGAAGCAGTGCAATCAAAGCTTCCGAAAGCAATTTTGCTTCGGAAGATATTTCAAAGAGTTTTGAAAAATATGGCTTCGGAAGAAATAAATGAGTCTTCCGAGACTAAATTGCTTTCGGAAGAAATTTGTTCCTAAAAAGCATTCCAGTACTTATACCAAAATTTAAGCTTCGGAAGATACTTCAAGAATTTCTTCCGAAGGTAAATCTCAGATAAGCTGTTTAAGCGATTTAGACATAAATTTCTTCCGAGGGAAACTTTTGCTTCTTCCGAAGGTAAATTTTCATCATTCTAAGAGATATCATTCTAAAAGTTCATTTTTCTTCCAAAGAGAACGGGGCTTATGAAGTGATCTAATAGACAACCTAGGACACACAGTTTTAAGAAATAATATTGATTAAGTTATTAAGAAAAATCTACTCAAAGTTAATCATCCTAATAGCTAATACAAGATATTTAAATCTCTGTTCATCAAAAGCTTTTGTGAACAGATCGGCATATTGTTCATTTGTGTTAACTTTGACTAGTTTTATCAATCCCTTTTCAAAATTATCCCTAATCAGATGATACCTGATGTTGATGTGTTTGGTCCTTGAATGCTACATAGGATTCTCTGTAATAGAGATGGCACTGTTGTTGTCTATGTGGATGGGAGTCTCTTTGAAATTGAACCCATAGTCTAGCATCTGATTTTGAATCCAAAGCACTTGAGCACAGCAGCTGGCAGCAGCAGTATTCAGCTTCAGCAGTTGATGCAACACACAGGATTGCTTCTTGCATTGCCAAGAGAATATCCTTCCACCCAGGAACTGACACCCTCTAGATGTGGACTTTGCAGTCATGTTGCAGCCACCATAATCACTATCTGTATAGGTATACAGATTGAAGTCTGAATTCTTTGGATACCAAAGGCCTAGATTTGGAGCACCTTTGAGATATCTAAGGATCCTTTTGACAGTGATTAGGTGTGACATGTTGGGGTTGGCTTGATATCTTGCACATATGCATGTGGCAAACATGATATCAGGCCTGCTAGCAGTAAGATACATAAGTGCCCAATCATAGCCCTGTAGAGATGTTCATCAACACACTCCCCCTCAAGATCAGGACCAAGGGAGTGGTTTCTGGCTATGGGTGTCTTTGCAACCTTACATTCAGTCATCTTGAATCTTGTAAGTATGTCCTGTACATACTTTGACTGACTAATGAAGATGCCATCTTCAACTTGCTTCACTTGAATTCCAAGAAAGAAATTAAGTTCCCCCATGGCACTCATTTCAAATCTATTCTTCATTAGCATCTCAAAGTCTTTGGAGAGCTTTGGATTAGTTGATCCAAAGATGATGTCATCCATATATATCTGAACTAGCAATGTGTCATTTCCTGTTTCTTTGATAAAGAGAGTCCCATCAATAGTACCTCTTTTGTATCCATGTTGACAGAGGTATGTTGATAGTGTCTCATACCACTTTCTTGGAGCTTGATGCAGTCCATAAAGGGCTTTATCAAGCTTGTAGACATAATCAGGATGATCTGGGTCTGCAAAGCCAGGTGGTTGTTTAATATAAACTTCTTCATCAATCACCCCATAGAGAAAAGCACACTTCACATCAAGCTGGTAGACCTTGAAATCCTTGGATGCAGCATAAGCTAGAAATATTCTTACAGCTTCAAGTCTTGCAACTGGAGCAAAGACATCAGTGTAATCAATTCCTTCTTCTTGAGTGTATCCTTGGACAACCAGTCTAGCCTTGTTCTTGATGATGATCCCTCTATCATCTTTCTTGTTCCTGAATACCCATTTGGTTCCTATGACACTCTTCCCTTGAGGAAGAGGACATAAGTTCCAAACCTTCTGTCTTCTGATTTGAAGCAGCTCATCTTGCATAGCTTCAATCCAGCTTTCATCCTTCAAAGCCTCATCAACCTTCTTCGGCTCTATCTGGGATAAGAAACAAGAATGTAGACAAACATGGCTGTCATGAGCTTGTCCTCTTGTTCTTACCCCTGAGTCAACATTTCCAACGATGTTTGTGGTGGGATGTGACTTGTGGATCCAAAGTTGAGGGATCACAGCAAGTTGGCTAGACAGATCTAAATTTGAGAAATTCTGATCTGGCAATGAGGTGTCTCCCACCACATCAGCACACTTATCAAGAGAGACTTGAATCAATGAGTGTGTAACATCATTCATGTTGTCTTCAATGGAGTGGCTTTTAGCATCAAGAAATTCTTGATCACTGTCACCACCTCCAGTTCCTCCTCCTACATTTGAAGTTCCTTCTCCTGAATTCTGAGCCTCTGAGCTGGAATTTGAAGGAAATTCATTTGAATCAGCAGTATTTGTCATGCTAGTGCTGATGGGAGCTTCAGTTGCAGGGTTAGTCACCATAGGAGCTGAAGTAGTCTTCTTGTTTGGTCTTCTCAGCTCAAATCTTGAATCAGGATCTTCTGTTGACCTGTTATCTATAGATCCTGAAACATTCTCACAAGATTTGTTAAAACAGTTGGTAACTAAGTCAAGATCAAACAGCCAATCCAGACCAAAACCTTTTACACAGGGTGTGTGTTCATTGAAAGTCACATTGGCTGACTCCTCAATGATCCTAGTTCTGAGATTGTATACTCTATAAGCCTTAGCTTGAGAAGAGTACCCAAAAAAGTGTCCATCATCTGATTTCTTAGCAAACTTGGTTATTTGATCTTTGGTATTCAAGATGGTGCAAGGACATCCAAATGTTCTGAGAAAACCAATGAATGGTCACCTTTTGTGCCACAGTTCATTAGGAGTCTTACCATGTGTCTTAACTACCAAAACTCTGTTTTGCACATAGCAGGCTGTGTTGACAGCCTCTGCCCAAAAGGTGATGGGCAGCTCAGAGTCAGACAACATGGTTCTTGCAGCTTCAATAAGTGTCCTGTTTCTCCTATCAGCAACACCATTTTGCTGAGGAGTCCTGGGAGCACTGTATTGTCTTGAAATACCCTTTTCATCACAAAATGTATCAAGGATTTGGTTTTTGAATTCGGTTCTTTGATCACATCTTATGATTTTGACCTTGTGATCAGATTGATTCTCAATTTTTAGAATGAAATTCTTTAAGATTTCAGGAGTTTCATCCTTAGTTCTAAGGAAAAACACCCAAGTAAATCTTGTGAAGTCATCTGTGATCACCAAACAGTATGAGGTCCTTCCTAAACTCATTACATGGGGCCAAACAATCCATATGTAACAAGTGTAGGGAAGTAGTGATAGAGTTCATTTTCTTTGGCTTGTGAGACACTTTGTGTTGCTTCCCCTTCAGGCATGCAACACAGTGGTCATCACTTGTAAACTCTTTCTTTGGCATTCCAATTACCCAATCATTCTTAATCAGTTTATTCATGTTCTTAAAGTTTACACGGCACATTCTTTTATGCCAAAGGAAAGACTCATTACTATTTGCTTTAGATAGAAAGCAAGAAATCTCTCCAGAGGGAGATGTTTCCTGCAAGTCCATCTTATACATGTTCCCTTTCCTGGGGGCTCTGAGCAAAATATGCTCTTGAGGAATGTTGACCCCGAGCTTGAGAACAATGCACTCATGATCAATAAATAGCATGTGATGTTTTTGGTCACAAAATTAGGACACACTCAAAAGATTGTATCCAAGCTCCTTGACAAAGTTTACCTTCTTAATGCTGAGCTTACCATTTGAGACCATGCCCCTACCGTAATGTAACCATCTGCATCTCCTCCAAAAGCAACTGGTCCTCCATCAATCCTTTCAAAGTTTTGAAGTAGAGACTCATTGCCTGTCATGTGCCTGGAGCAGCCACTATCAATGATCCACACATTTCTATTTGCCTTTGGCTGTCCCTGCACAAAAGAGATGATTTAGTTACATTTGGAAACCCAAGCCTCATTGGTCTTGGGCTTATAAAGTTTAGATGAAGGCAATGAAACAGTAAGTGATCCTATGTTCAGGCTTTGAGGATCATTTGCTGTTGCTGAAGAGGAGCTTTCAGTCTCAAGGTCTTCCTTCATCTTCCACACCACCTTTGGAAGATTGGGCTTGACCTTCACTACTTCGGAAGCTTTTGTAGCTTCGGAAGCTTTGGAGACGGATCCTTTGGAAGCTCTTGCTTTCACTGCAGCAAGCTTCAGTGCTTCGGAAGCATTCCTTTCTTTCGAGACCAACTTTTCTTCCGAAGGCAATTTCCTACTTGCCTTCTTCTTCATTTTGGAGCTTCCGAAGGAAACAGATTTTCCTTCCGAAGCTGTTTGTTTCTTCTTCTTCTCAAAAGTTTTCTTCTTGATTATATGGACAGTACTCTTGGGATTGTATTGACAATCCTTAGCCAGATGTGAAGTACTACCACACATAACACAATCTAATTCTTTCCTTCTAAGAGTCTTCTTTCCCAAAGAAGACTAAGCTTGAACACTTTCCTCTTCTTTCTCCACCTTTTTAGAAGATGCAGTAGGCTTCTTAGGGTGAAGCTTGCTCTTTGAAATGGATGGTTCAGGCTGTGTAGCAGTGACACATAGCTGATCAGTCTTCTTGTTGTTGCTGGAGTGAGTTGAAGCTGAAGTAGAACTTTTGGTACTAGAATTCTTGACAGGATCTTCAGCTTTCATCACCTTGAACCCTGCAGAGATAAATACTTGTTTCTGTTTGGGATCAAAGGTGGTCTTGATCTCTTGAGCTTTTCTGGATCTTCTCTTTGCTCTTCTGATCAAGTTCTTTCTCTTGGTTTTGCTCAAACCAGCTTTTTTTCCTCCTTAGGAGCAAGTGACCCTTTTTGGATTGACTCTCTTCACTCATCTTAGAGTCATCCCTCACCTTCTCCTCTTCATCCTCTTCATCACTGGGGTCTATGGATGGCAGCTCATCTTGACCAGTTCCACACCTAGGAGATCTGACCGATAGTAGAGTGTGTGGAGGAGCTATCTCACTAGATCTCAGTCCCTACTTATTCTGATAACACACTTTTGCATGCAAAGATGAGGATATCATGTTCTTGAAGGTCTCTTCTTCAAGAACACATTTTTCTGTCATGGCTTTGCTGATCACAAGCTCAGCCTGGCATTCAGTCAACTTGGTAATGAGATCCTTAATTTGAGTTCTGTAGTTTGTTTGCTCATGTTTAAGAGTTGAAACTGTTTTCTCTAGATCTTCTATCTTAGTTTATAGTCATTTTCAGCTCTTTTAAAATCAGCTTTCAATTATTAAAGACTCAATATCAGATCTCATTTCCAAGGTGTAGGGACCTTGTATTATTACTTTAGCAATACATCAGGAGAGCAAGATGTTCAAGTACCTTGCTTCATCATGATCAGCCCAGTCAAAGCCTCAAAGCCTTTCTTCAACAGCCACTGCAGCTTGCTGTCTTGGCTTCTCATTCTGGTTCCCTCCTTCAGTGTAGTTTGGCCTGGATGAAGCTTGGCCACCATTTGACTTAGGTGCCTTGCATTCTCTAGCAAAGTGTCCCATCTGGTTATAGTTGTAACACTTGACTTTGCTCTTGTCCAGCCCAAACTTGCCACTGGCAGCATTGCTAGGAAACCTTCTTCCAGTCCTCTTGTAGAACTTCTGGGCTCTGTGAGTGAGAAGAGCCATTTGCTGGACTATCTCCATGTACTCCAGATCATCTGGATGGATACAGTCCAGGTCTTCAAGAGTGAAAAGAAAGTTTCCTGTACTTTCATCAGTTGAGACAAAAGCTTGAGAAGAACTTGTCTCTTGGAAGGGACTTCCTTGGATGTAGCTCTCTCTGGGTGTCTCTGGGGAGATGATGAAAGGACCCTTTTGTGAGTTTTCAGGGTAGCAGATGAGATGATGTTGTGGTTCTTTGCTATCCCTTTCAACCACATGAAGGGCTGAACTCTGGTGAGTGTTAGAGTTACCAGATGAATTTTGCATGTTCATCTCCATCTGGTATCCACTGAGTATCCCATACAACTCAGTGAGAGTAAGGGTCTTGAGGTTTTCAGTCCTCTTAATGACCACATAGTAGTGTGTCCATTGTCTGGGTAAGAGAGGACATGAACTTCCTTACAATATCCCTGTTCTCAATAGTTACCCCAACATCAGCCAGAGTATCCACAATCTCAACATACCTGAAGTATTGTTGAGTCATGGTTTCACCTGTCTTGAAGGTGAAATTTTCAAACTGCTGCTTCAGGAGATCCTTCTTGTTCTCCTTGGCTTCATTTGAACCCTCATACATCAGTTTCAGTGCATCCCATAGCTGTTTAGCGGTCTTGCACTTCTTGAAACCTCTGTAGATGGAGTTTGGAAGAGCAGTTTGGAGAGCTGTCATGGCTTTTGATCAACATCAATTCTTTTCCAGTCTTCATCAAAAAGTCAGCCCTCTCCTTTGGTATCATGCCACCACCAGCAGCAGCTGAAGAGGTGCATGGTACATGAGGTCCATTGACAACAGACTCCCACATCCTGGAATCTTAGACTTGATAAGCCTTCCATTCTTTGACACCAAGTGTCAAAATCCTCAGGAGTGATCAGTGGGGACTTTGTCATGGTTCCAGTTTCCATATCAGCTTTGGAGATAGCTGCCATTTGAAGAGTTAAGTGATGTGTGTAACTAAGAGGATTTGAAGATGGTGAGATCTTACAATCAAGAGCCTGGAATGCTCTGATACCAATGCAGGACCGTTAAAGGGTACTTAAGCTTGCACTTAGTTAACACACTTAGGAGGATCTTAAGATCACTTAACAATTCAAATAGGGAACTGTGAACCTTTACTGAAGATACAAGATAAACACAAGTAAAACAAGAACAAGAGCACAAGATAAAGTTTTCAAGGAAGTTGTATATTGCTTCTCTAGTTCTATTACAAGTGTTGTACAAGTATATTTTAAATACAAGAACCGGAGACTACTTATACTACATCCTACAACCGTCAATATGCAAAAAGACAGTTGGAAGTGACTAATCTAGACAACAAGATCAGCCTAAAGTCAAAAGGCAGATTTCCTTTTGACTAGTGACTATGACAAGCCATAGCTCACTGACTTTCCTATTACAAAAAGCCAAGAAGGAACAAAAACAAAAACTTGCAGCGAAGACCTTATCTACTTTATCATAAAGTATGGAAGTTTCACCAACTAGTGATAGCAGGTGAACTACCAGAGCATGCAGCGGAGTAGGTTACTTTATGATAAAGTTGATGGAAAGGTATCTTTTCTCTCTCTTCAGAGGAAAATCAGTCTTGTCTTTAAACAGCTTCGGAAGACTTTGTCTTGAGAGCTTCGGAAGACTTCATCTTTTACCTTCGGAAGAGTTGAGTCTTTGGCTTCGGAAGACTTTTACTTAGAATATTTTACAAGTTCAGTGTAAAGCTTCCGTAGCAGTTTCTTCTGAACTTTGGCTTCAGAAATTTTACACTTAGCATTTTTCTTGAGTGTGTAAAACTTCCGAAGCTAGTTCACCTTTGTTCCAAAGTGCGTGTTGGAAGACTTGGTTGTTTTGGTATCTTTTGGTTGCATCAGCCTCTTAACTTCAGGGGTTCCTACAAGATTCCATGAAGCTATGGCAACAAGACTACATATTAGCACAGCTTACCAACCTCCGACGGACGGTCAATTAGAAAAATCCATTTAGATGTTAGAAGACATGCTCAGGGCATGCATTACAGATTTCAGTGGAAGTTGGGATGAGCACCTACCGTTAGCAGAGTTCTCTTACAACAATAGCTACCATTTAGCATTGGCATGCTGCCATTCGAAATGTTATATGGTAGATGGTGTACAACCCCGGTGTGTTGGGGTGAAATCAAGCAGAAAGAGTTGGGAAGTATCGAAATCATTGAGGCCATGTTAGAGAAGTTGGAAAATATTAGAGCTTTTATGAAGGCAGCTAAGGACAGACAAAAGACTTATGTTGAAAAAGAGAAGGCCGATAGAATTTGAGGTTGGTGATAAGGTGATGTTGAAGGTGTCTCCATGGAAAGGGATCATCCATTTTCCAAAAAGGGAGAAACTGAGCCCAAGGTACACCGGGTCATTCAAAATCATTATCAGAGTTACTGAGGTGGCTTATATGTGGACCTTCCTGATAAGCTGCGTGGTATTCAACCTATGTTCCATGTATCTTATTTACGGGAGTGCTTGGCAGAAGGTAATGTTGTTATCCCTCTTACCGACATTGAGGTTGATGAAAGGTTGAATTATGTGAAGCAATGGGTAGCTATTTTGGATCGGAAGGATAAACAGTTAACGAATAAATTGATTAGTCAAGTAAAAGTGCAGTTGAAGCATCGTAAGGGATTAGAAGCCACTTGGAAATCGGAGGAAGAAATGAGACGGCACTATCTAGATCTCTTTAAGGAGTAACAGGTTTTGAGGATGAAACCTATATAACGGGGTGGACTTGTAACACTTGAAAATTTCAAAAAGAGAAAAAGAAAAAGGAGTAAATTGGATGAATTATTTAAGTGGAAAGGGTACAAGTGTGCAAAGGCCAAACCAGCCCATTAGTGGGTATAAAAAGGGATGGTCGCACATTCTCACTCCCATGCACTTCAAATCATCCAGTTTTAGAGAGAGAAAGAGCTCTCTCTAGTTCAAGAGAGAGAAAGTGGAAGATTTATTCAAAAGGTATGATTTTTATAGTCACAAGCCAATCACGGGGCCATGCCACATCAAGCACGCCCCCGAGCCTCTGACAATAATTTTCCATGATCTCTGCTGACGACTCTAGAACGTTGCAGGTCAAATTTCAGATGAAATCTGACAAACACGGGGCCGTGCCTAGCCAAGCACGCTCCCATGATCAACTTTCCTGACCTGTGTATAAATACCACACTAATTCTAGGCTTTCATCACACCAATTCCTGCTTAAAAACGTTAATAAATGAAAGATTCAAGTCACGAAAGTTCAAGGTGGATCCCTGCGAAGAAACCACTTTCTGAAATGCGAGAGCCGACAATGCTAGAATATTTCTTTAAGTTACCGAGCTAATCAAGTAATTGACTAAAATAAACCTAGTAGCATCCCAATGCCTAGCTAAACTCATCCAAAAAGTTTAAAAGATGGGCGAAGAACTCGTTTCCGTCAACCGTTAGCTTGCGGAATTAAGCTGTAAGGTCTATACTTAAAGGCTGATGCAACCAAAGCAACCAAAGAGCTCTCAGCATGCATGCATGAAGTATAGAGTGAAGTTACTTTGGAATTTTTACACAACTCAAAGGAAAAAAGCCAAGTGTAAAATCTTCCAAAGCCAAATGACCGAAATCTTCTGAAGCCAAAGATGAAGTCTTCCTAAGCTTTAGAGACAAAGTCTTTCGAAGCCAAAGACTGATTTCTTTCAAAGACAGAGAAGACATGCTTTCTCTTATCACCTTTTGACTAAAGCTGAACAACTTTCCGCTGCCACTCTAAAGACTCACCAACTTATATGAGTTGGTGAAAAGGTCCATGCTTTTGTCAACTATAGATTATGTTCATTGGTATGTAACTTTCTACCTTTGTACCTTTATCTTTTTTATAATACATTAGGATGTGAGCTATGGCATGTCATAGTCACTAGCCAAAAGGTAATCTACCTTTTGACTTTACATTGATCTTGTTGTCTAGATTAGTGTTTCTAGCTGGCGTTCAAAGTATGGCCGGCTGTAGGATGTAGTATAAAGTGTCTCAAGTACTTGTATCTTTAAGTATGCTTTGTAATACTTGTAAAAGAACTTGAGTGCAATATACATCATTTTTGAAAACCAATATCATCTTGTTATTACTCTTGTTCGGTCTCATATTTACTTGTGTTCTTAGTATCATCTATACAAACCCGGTTCGCTATTTGATCTGTTAAGTGTTCTAACACTCTGTGAAACTATTGCATTGACCCCCTTCAACGGTCCTACATAAGCAACCGCACTTCACACTGATTTCTAGACTCGATTAACATGATGTGGTGATTTATTATGTGTTAGATGGATTACATAAACATGTTGGGAACTTGTAAACACGTTATCGATGCTTAATTGTTGGAAATCAAACCATGAGTTCATACATTGCTATTAGTGGAAACTTTATGCAACTTGTGAAATTAAGATTGAATTCTAGACTTGTATTGCATGATATAGTGATCTAGTATGCATTAGTATGATTATATAAACTTGTTTGAATCATGTAAACACATTATAGATGATCAATTATTGGAAATCAAACCATGTATTCTTACATTACTATTAATAGTAAATTTGTTGATTTAAATGCCTTGAATGATCATAACTTGCCATGTTAGGAAGGTTATGAGTTACATATGTGTTATGATACATGATTTTCTTGTGTAATATGCGAACATTAATAGTTAACACGCTTAACGAGTCACCAACGGGTCATCAAGTCAAACTTAGTCAAACTCGTTAATCTTCTCAAACGTTTAAACAATTGAACATTGTTTGGATGCTATGGGTTACACGAACACGAACTTATAAACCTATATGTAATAAGTGATACCTACACGAACACGAACTTATAAACCTATATGTAGTGACTCTCGGCTTTAGGAAATGTAATTATCATTTGGCTTTTTTTAATAAATTCTAGGACTATTTTCATACCTTTTATAGTGATGTTTAGCATATCCCATCCTGAACCTTCCACACGAAATGTGTGGAGGCTTCTTCTCGAAGCATTTCGTGATTTGTTATGTGCGCTTGCGCGCGTTAAAGAGTCTAATTTTGCAGTGACTCTCGGCTTTAATGTATCGTGTAACCGTAGGACCTTAGGAAATGTAATTGTCATTTGGCTTTTTTTAATAAATTCTAGGACTATTTTCGTACCTTTCATAGTGATTTTGAAGTGATAAAACTTATCCGTGAAAATAACGTAGCGCGCAACACAGAAAAACGAAACAACAAAAACTGAAACCCGATAGCACGAGGCACGCCCTCGTGACTAAGGAGGCACGCCCCCGTGACCGACACACCATGATACGTTCTGACTTATTTCAGGAATTTGTCTTGTTCCCTATCAATTCTTCCATTTCCTTTCAAGTTTGATTATCCAAGAGGTTAGTATTGTTAATTCCATGATGTAATGATGGTTATTTACATTAAGTTAGGTGATTAGATCTCTAAATAACCGAAATCTTAGCCATTATATGTGAAACCTTGTAATCAATATTATATGGAATGATGAAACTATAAGCCTTCTTGTTCATGTTTATATTAGTTTCTAATTAGTATGTTAATAATTATGTTTAGTTAGTTTATTTTTGTTTATGCTTTTCCTTAGGTTGTTAACATGAGTATCTTCATAAATTGTGGTTGAATCATTGTTAAGTACATTAAAGTTACAAGGATTTAATTTGTAAAATAAATGGTGTTAACACTTTATATTTTGAGTAACATGAATTATTAACAAGTGATTAAAATGATACATGTGTAACCTTGATTTTTCAAGTAAGAAAACGTTAAACCCATGGTTAATCAAAGGTTTACAAACAAAACCATGTGTGCTTGAGTCAAAATTTCACACTCAAAATGTTGACCGCACCCCCATGTTTCACAAGGCACACCCCCATGTTTAACAGTTTTTTATGAATATCAAAATTTTAACTATTCTAAACATAAATCCAACAAATGTGGTGTAATATCTCATCAAACTCATGCATGATTACTAACATAATTAAACTATTCAAAAATTCATTTAGTATAGTTTAACTTAATTGTTTAAAATTTCAGAAATATGAATCATCCTTATTTACAATTTGATTGAAGCTGTGAAAGATGGTGTCGTGACAGGTTATAAAGACGGTTACAGAGAGCCAAAAAATCACATCTGCAAGCCAATGAAGACACCTTGGTGGCTATTGGACAACTAGAAAGATACAATAATTTATTAAGTGTTTAGTGGAAACGTCTGTTTTCATAAAATAAACCTTCTATTTATGAACTAACTCTTGAATTTTTGGCATCTTTTAGATTCAGCTGAAAGACTCTGACCCGTGGGATCATTAAGTAGTTTCATTTAGACTTGGTGGGCTTTGGCAAAAAAATCCATCGCTCTGTTTGTTGTCTATCAAGGTATCTATGCGGAACAAAAAATGGAGGAGGAAGCAATATCAGGAATGCCAGCATACCACACCTTTTCGAACGAGAAAAATAAAGACGCGGAGAGTGGTGCCATGCGAAAGGAATTTTGGGAGAGGATTGGAACGGGGGTGTTCAACTCAAGCAAAATCAAAAGGCAGTTAGATACGGGACCCGCCGCAACGTTACATACACCATCTGCTTAGCCATTCGATAACGGCTCGTGGTCAAAGAGATGGAGTTGTTAGTTTGGGAGACTTATTCATTTAATATTGTATGGTAAATCATCTACCATGCAATGTTGGGTATTTTTTTGCAATTTGTTTGCCAAGAATGCAACTGTATGTGCTCTGACACCTATGTTTGGAGGAAGCTGGATTCTGAACTTGTACGAGAGTTACAGGTGTAACATGGAGGGAACCGAAGGAGTAATGCCAGAATTATTGAACTTGAGCATTTACATGATCACGTACATGATCACAAACCTACTAAATGGACAGTCGAGGTTTATGGACAAAAGGGGACAAATCTTGGATCCGGCAGATCCTAAAGAAATCATCATGGACCTCGATATGTCGACATAGCATGAAGAAGCCGGGGGTTCCAGCTCACACACTAGTGAATTCCCGAGTATGTTAGACCTTTATGAGGCGATCCAAATCACCAGTAACCATGAAAGATGGTCATTTGAATACGCACAACGAGCATTCAACCGAGTCAAAAATCTGCATTCCCGAGTCTATGACCTGAGCAATGATGTCACGTATATCAGGAGACGTATGTATCACGAGTGGGGGGATATCCTACCACAAAGCCCTTGAAAACCGTATCACTTTTGGGGGCTGGGGCATAGCTGCGTCATGCCAATCTATCTTTTAATTTATGTTATTTTATTTTATTTTGTGTGCTTAGGATTTTAATGTTTTCAATAAATTGATGATATTTCAGATGATCCCGAGAATTCTCACAATCAAAGGCGGCTATGGGTACCGAACACAAGTGTCTAATTCATCATTTTAAGGGGAGTTATTTCGTTACCATTACCTGCTTTAAATTATTAATCACATTGAGAATAATGTGAATTTTAAGTGTGGGGATGGGGTAGTTTACACATTTGTCACTTTGCTAAAAATGGTCCATATTGAAAATTTTATAAAAATCACTTAACCATTAATTTTTGTGACAAAACACCAAAAATTTAAACAATTTTTGATAAAACAAGTTATAAATATATGTTTTCTAGAAATAAATAAGTAAATAAATGAAATTCAAATAAACTTGGAAAATACTTTTTGTGATATCTTTAAAAGCAATGATTTAGTAAAAATATTTAAACATATAAAATAAAACACTTTTACCCAATTTCATCCGTATGACAGTTTATTTTTGAGCCGTAAACTGCTTTTGCATTTATGCAATTATACTTTCATTCTGGATTTAATTGAGGGTGTCTTATGATACGTATAATTAAAATTTGCTTTGAGTATACATTTTAAGACCTTATTAGTATTTATTGCATAAAACTAATTTAGGCATTAGGAAACCTTAACGATTCAAGCCCCAACTATTTTTCTTGTAATTTTCCTTACCCTAACGTTAACCCTAGTTAGCCACATTGAGCTTAAATGTTTTTATTTCTCGATCACCCGAACCACTAAGTCACTTAACCAAAAAGCTTTCAACAAAACCTGTTTTTCGTTAAATACACGTTTTTGGCTTATTAGTAAAAAAAAGAAGAAAAAAAAATTTGTTGTTTTACCGGTAGACCTAAAAGAACTAGAATGCATTCCTTTGATTTTAATTTGTTTTGTTGCCTTCACCACGCAAAATCGGGACTTCCCCCGGAAATCCACGAACAAATTTTCAACCTCACGTTCGATGCAAGAAAGAAATGGCGGAAAAATGAACAAGTTTTGCCATTTTGTGGAATTTCAAAAAGCGCTATAAAGAAGCGGGATAAAAGATACGAAATATGCCCGAACTATGGGAACTGGTCCCACGATGGAAAATGCAAAAAGAACCAAACCAAGTCCCAATACGAGTATACGAAACTGATCCCATTGGGTGCTGTTAGACTTCAAGCCGAACGATCCTTACAAAAGGAGAGTTTTGTGTATCTTCAGGTGAAAGACGAAATAAGATTTTTGAAAGCAAAGTACGGTCTTGACAATCTGACCTTAAACGAGTCCTCAAGCTAGCATATCCCTTCTAGCTTGAAGTATTATATAGGGAACCTTTTATTGCTTTCCTTGTAGTTTATGTTAGAAAAATAAGCCAAGACCGTCGTCTTTAGCATTTAGCCACTTTTTCCAAATAATCCACACCCGAGTTCCGAGCCAAGTTACAACCCATCAAAGACCTAATGATTTATGCAAGTAAATATCTAAGTAGGTGGATATTTGATCCCTTAACAAGCATATGATTTCACACGTATGTATACTAGGCAATTGAGCGTATTAGTCATACTTAACCTTGATTATGACTCCATATATTTAGCCGAGTGTGAGTGCACCTTGTGAGAAGTGTGGATTTTTACATGTTAATAATCTCTACCAACTAATCTATTGTTTGCTAGGATATCATTCTACATATGCTTAAAATGTTTATATTTGGGTAAAATAAGTTTAATGGTGTATTTCCCAAAAGACATATTTATCATTTGATTTATTTGGTTTTTGGTGGAATTGTCATTCTAGGTGATTTTGCTTGAGGATAAGCAAAGTTTAAGTGTGGGATGTTTGATGTGCTCTAAATTATACATAAAAATCGTATTAAAAGCACATCAATTATTCCTTAATATCATTTTTAAAATGATGAACATGTACTTAAAAATGATAAATTGTGTTTTTAGGAATTCCAAAAGGTCAAGATGGACAACAGAAGCATATTTAACAAAAATTTGATAAAAAACCGAGCTTTGAAGTCCAAGCATGGGGTCGTGCCTCATTAAGCACGCCCCCATGACTTGCCTGAAACACACCCCCGTGCTTAAATTGGCACACCCCCCCATGTTTGGACATCTGATAGGACAAAAAGTATTGTTTCCCAAAAGTAATCATGGGGACGTGCCTCACCTCAAACACGGGTTCATGCCCCAATTAACATGGGGTCGTGCCTGACACCTCCTACACCTATGAACCGACCAACTTTCGTAAGCATTGTACTAGCACGGGGTCGTGCTTAAACACACCAGAAAGCCTATAAATAGAGGCCTAATTCCATCATTTGGGCATGCTTTTAGTGGGAGAGTTACTCTGCTAAATTCTCTCGGGAATGAAGTCTTGAAGACCATTTGGAGGCTCAGGAGGTGCATACAACACTTGGAAGAAACTTATCTATCTTCTATGTTACTTGTTGTTATGTTCAAGCTCATTATGAGTTAAACTCTTATTATCATCCTAATTGGATGAAACTTATGTAATTTGTGATAAACTAGTGGTGTGATTTAGGTTATGTTAATGTTATGGTAACCTTGGGTAAGCTTTTGATAGGTAGCATCTACATTTGAGCGGGAAGTTATGAACTTATGGTTTGTAATTGAGAATGTCATACAAGGTTAAAAAATGTATGAACTAGCTTTTATTCACGAAACTGGTCTTCATAACAAATATATGGCTAATGAACTAGAAATGGTTATTAGAAATCATATAACTTTAGCTTTCTAATCATTTGTGGGTTCTCTTTTATTAGTCTGAGAAATCTACAACAATTCTTATGGTTTTCTAAAATTAATGGTATGTTAAAAAGGAACATGATCAACTCTCTTTCTAACATTAAGTTATGGTTTCAGAAATTTTATGTTAAATGATTACACTAGATTTACCTACATTACTAGTGGCTTTGATTTATCAGTACTGTAAGTTACTCATGCTAGTGTCCTTGTCACTATGAAGCTGGCAGACGAGAAATCCACGTTGGCTCACGTTTATAAACATTAACATAACTACTTAAACTTATATCTTTACTCACATCATGATATTCATCACAGTTACATAAGTGTAATCTTATTAGGATGATAGCCTTAATTTCCTGTATTTTAAAACCTAAAAGTTTCAATCTTACTTTTACTTTCATTTTAGTTATTGTCTTTAAACTCTAACAAAATTTTGCTTACATCAATGCAACTTATCTTTTTCCCAAAACAGAATCAAATATTGTTGTTAATCATAAAGGTTGTTGAGTAGGCTCGGTGTGTTCACAGATTGATACTCAGTTCTTACCATTACTATATTACCACACGACAGGTACACTTACCTTTTGTGTGTGTAGTTAGTATTAGTAATAACCAACTAAAACTGAATCAATGCAAAAATTATTATCAAAAATATATATACCTTTCACAGGTATCAGAACCCTAACCGAAGATGTATACATAGCACAACCGACTGGCTTTATTAACCTATTGTTTCCTTCTAATGGTTGCAAACTTAATAAAGACATCTACGGTCTTCGTCAAGCTTCTTATGCATGGTATGAAGATCTTAAAAACTATATTCATTCTACAAACTTCAAACCCAGCATCTTTGATTCTTCTCTCTTTGTTCATTCATCCGATTAATGTCCCATCTACATTCTCGTCGATGTTGATGACATTTTTGTCATCGGTCCATCCCCTAACATTATTGATGATTTCATCCCATCTCTTGCCACTAACTTCTCTTTTAAAGATCTTAGCACCTTATCATACTTCCTTTGTGTAGAGGTCCTTCCTCACCCTCATGGCATTTTATTTTCTCAAGCCAAATACATAAATGATCTTCTTTATCTTACCAGAATGAATGATAGCAAACCGACATCCACACTAATTACTTGTTCCAAACCTCTAACCATGCATGCAGATACCCCTCTTTCTTCACTCATAGATTATAGAGCTATTGTTGGAGGACTATACTATTTGTCTCTTACACCTGACAAGACATGATGTGGCTTTCACGATAAACAAACTGTCTCATTTCATGCATGCTCCAACATCTACACATTGGAGTGCTCTAAAAAGGCTTCTCAAATATTTACATGGCTCCATTCACACTAGTCTATTGTTACGTCGTGCATCCCCTCTACATCTTCATGCCTTCACTGACGCCAACTAGGCCAGAGATAAAGATAATTATACCAAAACACTACTGGTTACATTGTCTACCTTGGTTCCAATCCTATTGCATGGAGTAAAAAATGCCAAAGCACTCTAGCACGTTCCTCAACCGAAGCCGAGTTTCGGGCTATCATATCTACTACCACCAAAGTTTTATGGCTTAAATCTTTACTATAGGAACTTGTACAACACCAACCATATTTTGTGCTAACTTGAATGCCACTCAATATGACGCCAATCCCATCTTCCATCCCTTTATGAAACATCTAGCACTTGACTTCCACTTTGTTCGTGTAAAAGTCAACAACCGATCCATCCGAGTAACATAAGTTTCCGGGGATGACCAACTTGCTGATGCTCTCACCAAACCGTTTCTACGACCAAGATTCCAACAGTTAATATCCGAAATTGGACTTGTCTTACGACCGTCCATTTTTTAGGGATCCTATTAAAGACACTATAACAAAGTAATAGAGCAATTTAAATTCAAATCACTTGAATTATTCTCTCCATTATTTCTTTTATA
Organism: Flaveria sonorensis; assembly: GCA_025506505.1. Taxonomy (NCBI): domain Eukaryota; kingdom Viridiplantae; phylum Streptophyta; class Magnoliopsida; order Asterales; family Asteraceae; genus Flaveria; species Flaveria sonorensis. The sequence goes on along the minus strand of CM046431.1, from coordinate 22,445,480 downwards.
ATGCATGCTTGTATATTTGGTATATTGTATTTATTGTAGGTGTAGGTTGTGGTCAAGTCAACCCCTATGATTGCTCTCTTTTGATTGGTAGTGTCTTGTATATATATGTTTGTAATCCTCCATGAATCTCAAGAAACAAGTTCATATCATTACATAATTTGTAGAGATAATGGATATTCACATAATGAATCAAAAAGTATGAAGCTTCAATAATAAAGAAGCAAGTAATACTATCTTTTGTTGGGTAGTTCAAGTAGAAAATAAAGACGTCAACTTCGTTTGCAAGGAATTATTGCAATTTATATTGATACTGAATTCATGAAGTGACCATTTTTAGTAATAACGGAACATAGGAACATAAGAAATAAAACTTGAGTACAAGCACATTGGAAAACTGTTTACATATTTTTGAGTAACCATCAACTAAAAATTACTTCTACAACCGCAAATCAAATTGTGAGAATTTAAACAAAGTGTTAATCGATAATTGTAAAAGAAAAAATAGTTTGATAACTTAATTGTTTAGGAATCGGTTTTATGCAATACAAGGGGGCTAGAGAACCAAAGCTTTTAAAGCGAAACAATCGAAGGAGCAACAACAATCCGGGAGATTGGAGATTATAAAAGCACCGAATGAAAATCTTTAATGAGCACAATCCCATTTGTTTTTTAGTGAATTATTGAAGGTGGGTTATCATATACCTAATAAATATTTAAAAAAAAAGTGTATTTATAGAGGGTTAATTGACATTTAATGAAATATTAGTAAGTAATGATATATGTGAAATCTAAATTTAATTTAGATATATATGATATTATATAGGTTTTATAAGGATATATATGAAATTATTTTTAAATGTTATATTTAAACAATCTACGTTTACATATTAGATCACTCATTTTGGAGTTTTTATAATCCTTTCCATCTTTAAAATATAAGGGAAAAAAAAGCTCCCTCCATTTTATTTTTTATAATTTTCTTATCTTTATAAGAATTATATATAGGGAAGTGTTCAAATAAAAAGACATCTAAAATTAAAAAGTGTAATAAGGAATCTCAACCATCAATTTATTTAATTAATGGTTGAGATCAAATAGTAGGAAAAAAAAAGTTTGTTAGAGAGGTATAACCGCTTTTGTTGAATTTTTTCAAATTCTACTATTTTTATTTTTTTTTATTTTTAAAACGAGTATTATATTGTTATTTAAAAAGATAATATTTTTTTTTTATGTTTTTAAGCTCGTATCTTGTCATTGTGTCTTTATTGCAGTTTATTGTTTATTTTTGTTAGATATTGTGTTTTTCTAAATACTATTTTGTTTTTCTAAAATGATAAATTTTAAAAAAATAATTGTGAAATAACATTATTGTGTATCTTTAATATGTAAAACATAATAATAAATTAATAACTATTTAATCTAATACATTAAAAACAATGACAAAATAACACAATGTCTCATTGTGTATTTTGATCGTTATTGTATTATCTTGAACATTATGAGTTTTGAAAAATACAAATAAATTAATGAAATAACATTATTATATACTTTAAATTGTAAAACAAAATAATAAACAACAATAAATTTATATAATTTATAAAAAAAATAACAAAAATAACATGTTATCTTCAACACTAAGTTTTAAAAAATATATTGGTGAAAATTATATTGTATATTATTGTGTACTTCTAATTATAAAAAAATGATATATAATAATTTTATATAATCTACAGAAACAATAACAAAAATAACTCAAAATAATCTAAAACGTAAAAAACAATTATAAATACGTATAACAAATAATATAAAATATATAGCAAAATAAACTAATATTTGACACAATAAACATATAATAAACAATAAGCTGATGTATTTAATACGATTAATAAAATACCGTTCTCGTGTTTAGATAAGATACCCATCTTATTATAACTTTATTCTTTTAATTAAACCAAAATAATAAAGATAATAACCCTACCAATTCTCTTATGTATTTATTCACCGTGTTTTTTTGTTAATTTTGGAACATCTCATCTCAAGTATTATATGTTTTAGAAAAGAATTCTCTTGATTTGTTTTAGCAGGCCATGAGCACACGGTCAATTTACCATAAATCATATTGTTTATTTTCTTTTGAAATATTGCCACTGCCCTTTCTCGGCTTTTGATGCCGTCCCTCCCAAAATAAAACAAAACAAAAGCAAAAGTCGTTCAACCACACACACAATTACACACTCCTCTTCTGGTCCTCACAACTTTACTCATATTACCAAATCCACCTTCTAAACATAAGATTTCACCACAATGGCCCCTCCAATATAGATCAATTGTCAATTTGCCACTATGGTTTGCTTTCACTCAATAACAAACAAACACCCTGTACACCTTTGGTTATTCCCAAACACCACTTCCCTATACCCTTTAATCTCTTCACATATTCCTTGCTACCCACAAAAATGTTCAAGGAAAAACACATAATAAGCCAATGCTCCCTCCCCCAAAATGTACACAAACTCCCAGCCCGCCTGACCCCTCTCGAGCCTGCTGATCTTGCAAAACTCAGCATCAACCAATGCCCTCGATTCAAAGAGTGTGATTGAATTTGAATCATAAGCAATTGGTCATCTGTCTTCTACAAAGATTCTGCCTATGAAATCACGAAACCGTTTGGAATAAAGCTTTGGATCCACAGCCGAGATAGATGTTGGGTCCACTTGTAATGATTTGTATGCATGTTCAAGCTTCTTGCTGATATCATAATCTTGTAAAATGTCAATGATTCCAAAGTAGAGAACGACCTCGTATGTTTCACCTCTTCTTGAAGGTGTCAAACTGTCGAATCCGCCAGGTGTATATTGGTCAAAATCACTTCGCCTGCCCATCCTCTCGGCTCTTGCAGGCATGTTCGCTCCCAGCCTGATCAACGGTTTCCTAATAAAATAAAGTCAACCATTACCAACACGCCACTTGGAAGCATTTACAGGAATATTTTTTGGAATTTTGAGAAAAGGTCGATGTCAAAGCCAATACATGAACAAATGTCAAGAAATGCAATTAGCAGGCAATAATAATACATAAAGGTCCCACTAACAAATCTTGTCTAATGGAACAACATCAAATAGCCAGCCAAGCACCAATTCAAATTAATTATCTCCAACCACCATGACCCAAACACCATTCAAAGAAATTGGTTGTCAACTTAAAGACCATTAAAATTTATCAACCACCATGACAGTATCATAGTTAAACCAATGAAAAACCCATAATTTACAAATTCACATTCTTTAATTTACACACAAAGAATTGAGGAAGCAACATACCGGCCAGCTAGAATGTGATCCATGTTTTGTAACTCAGCTTCGAGAAACCGACACCCACGCATGAACTTTTCAGTTTGGTATGAATCACTCTTTCCTGAAACAGTGTTTGAGGTTACAAATGTACTTAAATTGAAGTTATGAGCACTAAGAAATATATTATGTTGAAAAAAGAAGACAGAATATTACCATTCCGCAACACAAACGGAGATAATCCCATCTTGTCACCAGTATTATCATCACGAAAGTGCATGCCAACTAGAAGACTATAATCCATTATTCTCACGGCTTCAAGAAACTCGCAATCTCTGTTGATTTGCCTGAAAGTTCACACAATCAACTATATGTATAAGCAAAGTGATAAAGGATAGAAGTTAGTACAGCCCTAAATGATGAAAATTTACTAACTTGATTAGTTCATTGAACCAGTTTTCTTGAAGGCGAAACACGTAGTTGAGGTCAAGATCTTTAAGCGTGGTGGTTTCATCAATTTCTTCCTCAGGTTTATCAGTCATGCGCCCATGTGATGATCCTTTAAGATCAAATCTTCTATGGATCCGATACTCGGAGCAAAATAGGTTGCCCATCACAATAAACCGAGTCTTGACATGGAAACAAATACACATTATTAGGCACTGTTGCATATGTAGGCAACTGGACCCACGTTTGGATATGCAAAGTAATGTCGTTATTTGAAATCAGATACAATGTAACAGGCTTGTAAAAAGTGGTGGTTAAGTGTTGTTTTGATGTTGTAATAATCGTTATAAATCACCAAACATCAAAAGTAGATAATCAGTTACAAAATGCACATCCAAACACCCCAGAAATCATTCAAACAAGAAAATACAATACCTTTACGCCGCCAATGGGTTTGACACAATGGACACCAAAAAACTTTGTGACGAGAGAATTCTCGTAACTACAAACATGCTTGTAATAACTTGGCAGCATTTTGATTAGGATCTGAAAGCATGCTGCCAAACTTTAGTTTCAAATGACAATATATCAACTGTTTCATTAAGAAAAACAATCAATCAAGGTGATCTTTCTACCTTAACTTCTGACTTCTTCACAGTTTTGATCATAAAACGATCATCTTGCGTCAAGTAAAAGAAGCTCCCACTTTTCCCAGGTGAAGAAAGCTCCCGAAGAGCATCGTTCCCACAAATTGCTAACATATAATCTGCAGGATCCACCTGGAACAGCTCCCTCAAATGTCTGAAATCATAATTAACAATCTCTCAACAATATAGAAATTTTGAAGTTAAATTCAGGATTCTATCAATCAAACTTAAAACAATACCTAAACACAATTGGGCAATAATCTTTCCACCGAAACTCCCCAGATTGATGCGGTGGCGTGACCTTTGATCCTTCTGGAGGAAATCGAGTCCAGAACTTCTCTTTTGGATCGAAATCAGTAGTCTTTAGGTCCCTTATAATGGAAGCATGTTTCCCAACTGAATACCTAAACAAAAACCCTTTTGATTATGTATTAACAACACTAACCAAACACACAAATTCAATTCAAACTGAAACCAATTCAAAACTATTCAACAGATCAAAGCTTTTACCTAATACCCAATTGAAGATTAAGCATCAAATCATAATGCTTATGCCCTTTCGATATCATCTGCCCAGGCTTCTTCACCTCTCCACCATTAAAACAAAACGGATTCCGCCTGAACTTCCTAACATCATTCCGACCAGCATCCCTATACAACATCGAAGCTTCAGCATTATCAATTATATCACAAGTAATATCACCAGCTTCACCATCCGATTCCCAAATACAAATCCGCGGGAAAGTCCTTTCTGCTGCACTCCCTCGCGATCCAACCGATGATCGCTTCTTAGAGGTTGCAACTATAAAATCATCCTCCAAAAACGGTGCAGAAAGCTTATGAGAAAGCCCCAATTTGGGTTCCTTTGGGCTAACGTTGTTACCTGGGTAAAATGTCCCGTTTAGAATCTGTTGAGGTTGAAACGGGTTCTTGAAGTTAAAGGTGTGTTCTTTACTCCAACAGCCGATGTAACACCCACCATCGGGCCAAGTGAAGATCCCATGACCTTTGGGAACACCATTTTCCCAATTACCATCGTACCGATTCTTATTGGCCCAAATCAAAACCCCTCTACCGTTAATAACGCCGTTTCTCCACTCTCCAACATACTCGTTGCCGTTGCTCCAGACGTAACGCCCGTGACCCTCTTGCAAATTCCGACGCCATGAGCCTTCGTAATAGTCGCCGTTGCTGTAACGCTTGCAGCCGTAGCCATGTTTCCGATCGGAGGACCATGACCCACGATACGACACCCCATCGGACCCCGTGAACGAGCCCGAACCCTCCATTCTGCCGGACCTAAACTCACCCTCGTAGGTCGCACCAGAGGGCCACGAGAACTTTCCTTTGCCAGATGCTTTGCCCCTTTTCCAATCCCCTTCGTACACACACCCATCGGACCATACGTACTTCCCCGATCCGTGAGGCACGTTGCCGGAGAAGCTTCCGACGTACAGATCCCCATTCTGCAGGCGTTTCGTAGACACCGTAGCTACGGTTTCAGGGGCTGTTGCCGGAGCAACACGACGTGTGGTGGCCTGAGATCTGCTCCGGCCGACGGAGACTAACGGTTTGGACTCTGTTTCTTCTTGGGGTTTCTTCTTCTTGTCGGTGAAAGTGTTATCGGTGTCTTGAATCGATCCCGGCATGGTGGGTGTCTGTGAATTGGGTTGAGATTGTGAGAAATTTCAAGAAATTGGTGTTGGTAGCAGCATTTTGGGGTGAATCTTTGAATCAATGGGGAGTAATTGAGAAGAAGAAGAGTGATGAAAATGTGGGACTGAAAAGTAAAGATTATAGGGTGGGTTCGAGAGAGAGAGAGCAGAGGGAATAGTGTAGTGGTGATGTGGTGTTGTCGCATATTAAGTTTTGCTTGCATTGGAAAACGTTTAAGGTTGTGCGTTGCCTCGTGGTTAATACATTACCTCCGTGTATTTTAGGTAGCGGATCACCCAAACGCCCGTATAATATTACAAACATCTTATGTGGTTGAGTAGATAGCTTCGAACTTTTAAGTCTGGTTTTTTAATATTAGTGTTATGTTATTGTGATGATTTGACAAATTGGATACTAAGAGATTTGATATGTTGATTTGTTATTTAGATAAACTATATACATACAACAAACTAAAAATATTATCCGATTATAAAAGAAAAGGCTCAAAACAAATTATTAAACTAGGGCAGGGTATTGGTTCGGTAAATCCCATGTGATCAGATTGATGGCCATTCCGGGAATGGTTATGAATGTCAGAAATAATATTGTTGTTGCATTCGTAGCATGTTACGATTGAGAATCACATAAATAATTGAGGTACAAACTCTGGTCAATACTGACGTGACAAAGGAAGGATCACATGGCACGTGGTTCAATGACAACATTTTCTCAAGGGTATGTATTAATAAAAGATGTTTCCTTTATTTTTCAAGGTAATATTCATTTCATATTCTTTTCTTTCATATATTTCATAAAATCCACAAACAAATAATTACTCTCAAACCAAAGACAGAAGACAGAGATAATTCTTAGATCCATCCTCTGTGAGGCTAACAATTAACTTTGTGCTCAGGTTATTTATCGTTAGATAACTACCATTCATACCTAGAAGCTTGGGAGATCACTCATTTCCAAAGAGGTACAGCTTTACTCACTCATTTGATTTGTATTTTGTATCGTAGCATTATGTTTAAGACTCAATGAATGTTCATTTTGTTGTCAATGAAAGCTTCTATCAGGGCTGTCCCCAGGCCAAATAATCAGGATGATGAGTTGAGGGCAGCCAGATTAAACTATCTGGGGACCAGAAACTACAACATAGATGAACTCATCTCTCTTCCCTTAGAGAAACTCAATGAACTGGCAGACGCAGAGCTGTTAAAAGAGAGGAAGGAGGCAGATGATGCAGAATTGCTCCTAAAAATCAAGGAAGAAAGGAGACAGAAAAGGCTCTACAAGCATGCTCCTATCCTCTCCCCAGTTCAGGAAAGTCCTGAGAAAGAGGCTGTGATAACTGAACAACCTCAGGTAGACAAGGAAGCTGATAGACAAAACATGATTAGCTACCTAAGTGCCACAGGTCTTTATCAGGCATCTCACTTCTTCTCTTATCATATGAATATGTTGAATTCGAGTATCTTAAGCAGCTGGAGCAACAAGTTATCAAAGAACGAAAGGTTGCTAAGAGAAAAATAAGGGAAGAAGCTGCAAAGTCAAGAGCCATCATCCAAAAGAGTCAAAAGAAGTCTGCTGATAGGCAGAGGATGATGAGTTTCTTGAAGCTGTACGGATTCTCCGGAAGGAGGCTTGGTGCAATGTCTCTATCCACTATGGATGAGCACATTAGAGTGATCAAGCAGAAGATTAAAAAGGGAGAGCTTGTTGACATGCATTCTCCACCAAGTCAAGCTTAACCGGAAGTTGAGGTAAAGGTTGAACCCATTGTGACAACACAACCTGAACCTAGAGCTGCATCTTAACCAACTTCATCTTCTAATCACAGCAGGGTCCAAATCCCTCTCCTTCTGAACTTGTGAGGGAAGAGGACCCAACTGAGAAAGACACAACAAGTCAACCTGGTGCTGAAGGCTAGTCTTCTCAGTTAAAGACTTCAAAGAGGAGGAAAAGGATGGCCAGGAAGAGTGGTTCTAAGAACAAGTTCAAGGCATCCACCTCTACACCTTAGGATGAGTCAGAGCATGCTGAGGTAGTGCAAAAAGAGGCTACTCAACCAACTCCAACTCTAGTAGAGCCTCTTGCAACTGGAAGACCCATCCTGTCCTGGACTTTTGCTACTAATCCAGACAGGTGGTATGTCATCAAAGATCAAGGAGGTCAAGATGTTTATTTCTGGTAAGACATGCTTGATCTTCCTCTACATGATCTCCATAACATGAGAAGTTATTATAAAAGTTTGAGGGATCCTGATAAGTTGATGAAGAAAGGAATGATCTTGATCTTGATAAGGACTGTCAATATCTAAGTATACTTCTCTGTTTTGATAGCATCAGCCTAGGGGGAGTTTGTAAGGTTATACTTGAAAGGTTGATACAACCAAAGAAACCAAAGCAACCAAGGAGTTTCCAGCTTGCATGCACATTGTGCAGAGTAGAAGTTACTTCGGAAGTTTTACACTTCTCACCGCAAATTATTCTAAGTGTAAAATCTTCCAAAGCCAAAGACCAAATCTTCCGAGCCAAAGATGAAGTCTTCCGAAGCTTCAACGACAAAGTCTTCCAAAGCCAATGAAGTGAAGACTGATTTCTTTCGCAGATAGAGAGGACATGCTTCTAATCTACTTTTTCATAAAGCTGACCAACTTTTCGCTGCAACTCTGAAGACTCACCAACTTGCATGAGTTGGTGAAAAGGTCCATGCTTTTGTAACTGTAGATTATGGTTTAGAGTCTGTAACTTTCTACTTTATACCTTTTATCCTTTCTGTAATATATTAGGATGTGAGCTATGGCATGTCATAGTCACTAGTCAAAAGGCAATCTGCCTTTTGACTTTACATTGATCTTGTTGTCTAGATTAGTGTTTCCAGCTGGCTTTTAAAGTATGGTCGGCTGTAGGATGTAGTATAAAGTATCTCAGGTTCTTGTATTTCTTTTCATGCTTTGTAACACTTGTAAAAGAACTTGAGAGCAATATACAGCATTCTTGAAAACCATACCCATCTTGTTCTTGTTCTTAGTTCTGTTTTATTGTTTACTTGTGTTCTTAGTATCATTTATATAAACCCGGTTCCCTATTTGATCTGTTAAGTGTTCTAACTCTCTCCTCATTGTGAGACTGATTGTATTGACCATCCCTTAACTTGTCCTGCAGTAATCATCATCAAACCTTCTCCTACCACCACCAGACCTGAAAATGCATCAGAAACACTATCACTACCGCCATTAATTTGATTCTTCAAATTATTGTTTTGTCATTTACCATAAGCGTATTCAGTGAATGTAAACCCTTAGAAACTAAATACTCAGTTGCTAATTTCCCAGCATCCATAAATATAATGATCTTGCAAGGTAGAGGGAGCTAACCCCTATAGAAACCACAGTGATTGTAGCTTGGCAACAAGGACCACCATCAATTATACCAACACCACCACCTCCACCACTTCCAATTCTGAGTGGATTACACCTATATCCACCCACGGGATTATGATGCCTTTGCATAACTATCTAATTAAGTTACCTTAAAAATCAAAGAAGACGAAGACTATGCTTTGCAATTCGTAGTTAATAGAGTCCTTTGAAATCAATGAGTGATAAATTGGAGGATTTAAAGTTGACTTCAGTGGACACAAACTACTATGAGAAAAGTGGTCAACGTACGGTGCTGGTTTAAGGAAAATTAGAGGAAATTGTTTGTAGCATCAGCTCTGGTGGAGGTTTGGCGGTACGTTGCGACAGAATTAGCGATTGTTGGCGGTGAGGAGTTAATTAGACGGTCTTTGTTAGGGTTCTAGAAAGGATAGGTAGGAAAGGCCAAAAATACCCCTGCAATAAAGAAAAACTGAGACAGGCTTAAGTGAGTCATGTAACGGCTTTAGCCAAAAGGATACAAATGAAGAAGAAATTAAAAGATTAAGGGGTGAATCAAGGTTTTGAAACTATAGGGATGCACACAATGAAAATAAATAAACATCAGGGATGCAAATGATAATTTACTCTATTATTTATTTAACTAACAGTTTATTATGTATATCTCATATATATTGTTGGACCTTGAAAGGATTATGCATATCAATTCAAGTGGTTGTTGGTCAGTTGTTCTGTTAAGAAATTTTTGCCATGTGTTGATGCAATGAGGATCAAATGATGCGGTTGAAGAAATAGCATAAGTATCAACTCAATGCAGATGAGGTATACTTGATGAGGTAAAGATATATTCTAAGTATGATGATGCGAATGATGAGTCAATACAGGAAACTCACTAATACGGAAGAAGAAAAAGAGATTGCGGCTAAGGCATTGTTCATCCGCATCGAATCAATGCAGATGAACAAATCCCAATGCGGCTGAACTAAGTCAACCAATACGGATAACACTTTTGCAGATCTGCATCAATCAATGTGGATGCACTACCGACAATGCTAATGAACAATATCAATGTGAAGACAGTTCTTTTTGTACTTCTTGACTTGTAATTTTCTAATGTAATCATGTATGTCAAGGTAGTTTAGTCAATAGTACAGACCATATATCTGGCCTATAAATAGAAAGTTAGAATTCAGATGATGTAACCCTAGAAACCTTACTTTCATATGTTGTACATTTTGGGAACATTTTAATATATACAAAAAGAATTTTATAAGTATTTCAATTGTTCTTGTGAATATTGATCATCATGATCCCGCCACTATGTTTTAATAGAAAATTTAGTATATTTGATTATATTAAAATCCACCCAAAAAATTTGATTTGAATATCAATTAATATACTGATTTCGTTACAAATCTAAGCTGTTCTTAGCTTTAATTTGTAATCAATCATAATCAAAACTAAGTAAAACAAGTGTTTGATCATTTTTTATCATGATTTGAAGAAAACACTAATGATTGAGATTTCAGTTATGTTTTTTCACATGAACCGCAAATCACAGAGTGAAAGTAAGAATTATGGCCTTGACCGGCAAGGGGATTCTAATCAAATTGTACTATATGAAATTTAAGTGAACTTGATAGAGATTTGACGAGAAACTTAAAAACAGTTGACAAACGCTTTTCATCGCATCTATTATTGTTCATCGCATTCAATCATTATTCATCACATGAGTGTTGAATCATTATTCAATGCATCAGTGGAGGGTATAGTTCATCGCATTAAACTTGCAAACTGTGTATATTGTTCACCGCTTCACTATTCAAAGTACTGCTGCTCAGAGTGTACTGTTCATCGTATCAGTTTGAAAATCTTGTTGATTTTGACTACTTTATTAACAATTGGGACTGATTTTGGACTGTTGGACTTAAAATCAACCTAAAATCAACATCACTTAAGTTTAAAATCAATTAAAGATCGTCAAAACAAAGTAAAATCAAGAAATCAGAAAATGGATTCACTAAGCTCATTTGAAATTTAGCATAGTCCAAAACAATCTATGTTGAAAAAAAAGGTAGAATTCAAACAATGGAAAATTAAATTTATGAATTGTATCACTTATGTTGGTCCTATTTATTGGATCTCCACAAGTAAGGGTCCTTACATTCCCACTGCACTTAATGTTGATCAGTACAAGAATATAAGGATTCCTATTAAAGACATGTAATTAGAAGCATAAGATCTCAAAAAGATCAAAATTGATATGAAGGCATGCTTTTCTATCACCATGGTACTAAAGCTGGATGTGCTTAAGGGACTGGAAAAATATAGCAACACAAAAGGTGTTTGTGATGCATTACATATCATGTGTGAAGGCAGTGAAGAAGTCATAAAATCAATAAAGACAAGTTAGTTACTCAACATGAGAGCTTTCACTATGTCAAAGGGGAGTCCATTATTAAACAACTTCACAAATTTGTCCAACTAATCAATGACTTTGAGATCATGGGAGTAACTTATAAGGTGAAAGAAACCAACAAGAAACTATTATATTCTTTGCCTAAATCATGGAAACATAGTCAACACTGATTGATAATACACTTGATCTTGATAGTACCAGTCTAAACACTATGGTTGTAGAGATTGAACCTATGGGGTTAAATGAGAAGTCCAGAAACCTAAGTGGACCTCAAGTTATTTAAGCTTATAAGTTTTCATCTGAAACTCATTCTGTTAAAAATACTTTCATTAATAAAGACAAGATGATGATTTCATGTCTCCTTCGTAAACTCCACAAGCATCAGCATTGTTTCTACCCCTTAAAACAAGAACTCCAAAGCATCCTCTTCAAGTCAAGCTAATACTCAGCATGATTATGTGAATGAAGAACAAAAGGCAACTTATAATGCCATTATGTCAAGCTTTGAAGCCTATCTAGGTGGAAGACTGACTTCTGCTCACTTGATACAAGAAGCCTTGGAAGAAGTGAATCTAGATGATGTAAAAAAATAGATCTACAATGATAGATGATTATGATTGCTATGAGAGCCAAGAAATTCTTCTGAAAGGGAAAGAAGTTGACATTGAATGAAAACTCCAAGGTTGTCTATGAAAAGACCAAAGTCAAGTATTACAACTTTGTGTTGATAGTCATTACTTCAAAAAATGTAATGCTCCCAAAAACAACAACAACAAATTTTCTAGAAGCACTTATGGTCACTAGTCAGGTTAAGAAAATCATTAGCAATATCAGCCTAGTCGATATCGAAGTTATAATCAACCACAACTCATTCATCAAGCTCAAGAAACTCCTCACACAAGCTCAAGTGATCAAGATAAGTTACTAAAATCATGCTTTGATAGCTCATATCAATAGCATGTCTACACCAATGCCATCTGAGGCAAAACAAAATCTCTATAGCCAAAAATGCATTGATGAAATGCAAGGTTACATAGAGCATAATCATAAACTAGTAATGATGGTAAAAGAAGAGTTAGTTAAAACTGAAATGGTAAATCATGAATTAAGGGGTTATGAGGGGAAAATTAAATCATAAATTCTTGCTATTGAAATACTGCATATGAGAAGTATACGCTTGAAGCTCATATTGAGACTTTGTCTGCTTTCTTAACCAAATTTAAAGCTAACTACTCAACTACTAAAGTGAAACTTGAAAAGTTTCAATTCTTATCTGTTAAGCTTTAAGAGATGCTAGATACATATAGGGAACCAAAAGACATGCCTGAATCAATAACTAAATTAGTTCTTGAAGAGATTAAAATTTTTTACACCCAATCAAAAGTCTCTCAAACGACAACACCTAAAATAAATCCATCTTTTTATGATTTTATTAAAACAAATACTGAAAAGATTAAGAATGGTCATCCCACTAAAATCAAAGAGCATTTAAATGAACCTATGTACAAGCCAAAACCAAAAAATCAGTCAAAGCCATTATTCCTTATGTGAAATTTAAAGCATCATATTTTCTTCAAGATGAAGCTCTTAAGTATGAAAATGACACTTAAGGATTTGTTAACCTTAAATTTGTGTCATATATGAAGAAGAAAGAGGAAATGAAACAACCAATTGCTGAAAGCAAATCTAAAACTGAGGTTAAATATCCTAAGACGACCAAAACATCAAATGTTGTTTCATCAAAATCTAAAGACAAAGCCTCTTTTGCTTCATCTCCCAAAGCTAAATCAAAAGTTGATTCTGATATTTGTCCTAAACAAGATGTTGAAAAATTTAATAAAGAGCTTCAAAAAATTAAAGCAGCCAATGAAAGCTAACCTACAAAGGGTTGAAATACAGTCAAATAGGGTTAAAATGTTGATTCTGCATCAACATCTAAGACTAAAGAAGTTCTAAAACACAAGGTCTTTTAATCAACCAAAACCCTAACATCCATAGAAAAGCAACAAACAATTTATTATGAATTATGTGACATGTACAATCACAACACAGTTGACTACTACTTTAACAATATTATTCAATTTAGACATTCATAATAATTTTACAGTAGACTGCTATTTCAACAAACACTATGCAATATGTGAAATGATAAATCATAATACCATGGATTGTTATTTTAATAAAAAAGGTGTGAGGGTTCCATAACAAAAACCAACTATAAGGAATACACTTAGAGGTTGATGCAACCAAAGAACAGCTAAAGAGCTCTCAGCATGCACATGTGAAGTACAAGAAAGTTACTTCGAAAGATTTGATATAACTCAAAGAATTATGCTTAGTATCAAATCTTCCGAAGCCAAAGGACCATATCTTTCGAAGCCAAAGATGAAGTCTTCCGAAGCCAAAGACTGATTTCTTCTGAAGACAGAGAAGACATGCTTTCTTTGAATCATCTTTTGACAAAAGCTAAATCACTTTCCGCTACCACTTATGATGACTCACCAACTAACATGGTTTGGTGAAAAGTCCATGCTTTTGTCAACTGTGGTTTTAGGTTGTTTGTCTGTAACTTTCCAACTATGTACTTTTTATCATTTTTGTAATATATTAGGATGTGAGCTATGGCATGTCATAGTCACTAGTCAAAAGGCAATTTGCCTTTTCACTCTAGATTGATCTTGTTGTCTAGATTAGTGTTTTCAGCTGGCCTTCAAAGTATGGCCAGCTATAGTATAAAGTATCTCAAGTACTTGTATCTTTAGATTAAGCCTTGTAACACTTGTAAAAACTTGAGAGAAATATACATCATTCTTGAAAACCATATTTGATTATTCTTTTCATTGTTCTTTTACTTGTGTTCATTTGTTTCATCCTAACCGGTTCCCTATTTGATCTGCTAATTGTTTTAAATCTCTCTACCCTGTGAAACTATTGCATTGACCACTCTTCAACAGTCCTACAATTGGTATCAAAGCATCTCAGGCTCTTGATTGGAAGATCTCACCATCTTAGATCACTTCTGTAAGGCCCCATTCCCGGGACGCTTACAGCTGGACCGTCATCGCATAAAATATTTAAATATATTACTTTTGCAGTGGAATTTAAAACCTTCATTAGTAATTTAAAACATATCATTACGTTACATCATTCGTATGAATTTCAAAATACAGCATCATATCAAAAATGTGGATGCCAGCCTCAAAACGATCCCAGTAGCTTATGCATCCATGCCTGCAACTCCTCCACATCAACAAAATACCTGCCAACTATTATGCATACAAAAGTCAGTGACGCTGAGTGAGTTCTAGTTTTATAAATAAAATACTTTACTTTCGTTAAAACAACCTTTTACTTTCGATCGTGATCACAAATCATACGTACACATTGATTATAATTAATTATCTTCGTCATCTTTTATCATCAAACAATACATACTTACTATCATCCGAATCCTGCCTCATGCAATACCCCCGACTTATGTCCGAAGACTGATACTCTGTCGGGGCCTATAAACAAACCCCCGACTCATGTCCGAAGACTGACACATTACCGAGGTACGCGACAAGGATCCCATCTCGTATGCAACACCTCCGACTCATGTCCGAAGACTGATATTGTGTCGGGGCCTGTAAACAAACCTTCGACTCATGTCCAAAGACTGACACTGTATCGGGGCGAGCAACAAGACCTCATCTCTTTTGCATGCCATCCTGTCTCATGCAATACCCCCGACTCATGTCCGAAGTCTGATACTGTGTCGGGGCCTGTAAACAAACCCCTGACTCATGTCCGAAGACTGACACATTACCGGGGTACGTGACAAGGATCTCATCTCCTTCACATGCCATCCTGTCTCATGCAATACCCCCGACTCATGTCCGAAGACTGATACTATGCCGGGGCCTGTAAACAATCCCCCGACTCATGTCCGAAGACTGACACAGTACCGGGGTACGCAACAAGGATCTCATCATCTGTTACTTTCAATCTCATCATTCGTTATCTTTCACTTTTGTTACATAATACTTTACGTACATTCATACATCATACCACGTAAAGTCATAACATCATACATAACGTATTACATACCATAATACATACATTTTTAAAACCGTTAAACATGGAAAGATAACCCATCACACACCACATAATCAACACATCATCATGCATAGCACATCAAGCACAAGCCATCACATCACAACAGAACCTATCTCAACCAACTACCTTATAAAATCCTCAGAAATCACTAGGTCGACTACTGATCTAAACGTACCTGGTCGGGCAGCGATCTTCGGATATCTGCCGGCAGACCTTGAATGTACCTCTTGATCTTTCGTGACACGGGCGTCACCTGATCTGGCACCAGCCTTGCCATCTCGTTGAACTTCGTTGTATACTGTTGGTACGTCATCATTCCCGCCTTTAACTGCAGGAACTCTCTCTCAACTTTGTCAAGCTCTCTATGAGGGCAAAACTCCTCAATTACCAACCTCTTCAGTTCATTCCATCTCATCCTCCTGATTGCCCTGGTACCCTCAGCTTGAACAATGTTGTCCCACCAGTACAAGGCTGAATCCACAAATGAGTGGGTAGCGAACTTCACCTTCTGATCCTCGCGGCACTAGCTAATGTCCAGTACCGCCTCCATCTCCCTCACCCAACGATAAGCAGCAGTAGCACTCCCATTCCCATCAAACGTAGGGGGCTTGCATCTCTGGAATGCCCCATAGTTGCATCCCTTCATAGTTTCCTGCACAGCTTCCTCCTCCTCCTCATCATCACTGGAGACAACCATATCAGTCTCTGGTTGCTCCCTTCCCCTTAAACCTCCTTCCTTGCCTCCTTGTCTAGCGGTCTTCCTCTTCTCAGCCTCCTTCCTCTCATCCTCCTTCACACCTCTAATAACCTTAGTCACTACAGTTGGCAGAACCGTCTGCATGACCTGATAAACCTCCCCAACCATCGCCTCCTTCATTAAGGCTCTCAGATTAGCACTCTCGTCCTCACCGTCCTGGTGAAGAAGTTCTGGCCCTTCAGGAGCCGTCTCAGTAGTCTTAGCTCTGCTCCTCGTGACATGCGGTCTAACACCACGTCCACCCCGACCTCCACCTCACGAAGCCTCAGAAGACCTACCGCCAACCATCTAAACACTACAAGATTCAAACACCAACACGGTCATTCAAGGTAATAGCTCAGTTGATGTCAAGTATAGTAAGTCCCTAATTACGGTGGCCAGTTGTAATTAGCCACTTACTTTACTCTTCATCCCCCAAGCATTGCCTATCCTGACTACATCAGTATCTAAATCTACACAAAAGCACATAAACCACATAACACACGCACATAATTCCCCTTTTATTAACTTATATAAAACGTTTAAGTAAAACCTTTACCTGCAGGCACGTAGCTACTAGGACTGACATCCCTTTCCTATCGTCCCATTCTTAGTTTAAGTTTTAGGTTTTGAAAATATTTACCCAATTCTCTTAAACTTTGACTCTGATACCAACTTGTAAGGCCCCGTTCCCGGGACGCTTATAACTGGACCGTCATCGCATAAAATATTTAAAACATACATTACTTTTGAAGCGGAATTTAAAACTTTCATTAATAATTTAAAACATATCATTACGTTACATCATTCGTATGAATTTCAAAATACAGCATCATATAAAAAAATGTGGATGACAGCCTCAAAACGTCCCCAGTAGCTTATGCATCCATGCTTGCAACTCCTCAGTATCAACAAAATACCTGCCAACTATTATGCATACAAAAGTCAGCGATGTTGAGTGAGTTCTAGTTTTATAAATAAAATACTTTACTTTCATTAAAACAACCTTTTACTTTCGATCGTGATCACACATCATACGTACACATTGATTATAATTAATTATCTTCATCATAGTTTATCATCAAACAATACATACTTACTATCATCCGAATCCTGCCTCATGCAATACCCCCGACTCATGTCCGAAGACTGATACTGTGTCGGGGCCTGTAAACAAACCCCCGACTCATGTCCGAAGACTGACACAGTACCGGGGTACGCGAAAAGGATCCCATCTCGTATGCAACACCCCCGACTCATGTCCGAAGACTGATACTGTGCCGGGGCCTGTAAACAAACCCCCAACTCATGTCCGAAGACTGACACAGTACCGGGGTACGCGATAAGGATCTCATCATCCGTTAGTTCCAATCTCACCATTCGTTATCTTTTACTTTCATTACATAATACTTTACATACATTCATACATCATACCACGTAGTCATAACATCATACATAATGTATTACATACCATAATACATACATTTTTAAAACCGTTAAACATGGAAAGATAACCCATCAACATCATCATGCATTGCACATCAAGCACAAGCCATCACATCACAACAGAACCTATCTCAACCAACTACCTCATAAAATCATCAAAAATACCTAAGTCCAAAATGAAGAACAGTTGGACATCTCAGGCGCATGAGCAGAAAAATTCTAAGGAAAACAGCCTAGGCGCATTACCACTATACAGGCGCATGGGCCCTGCTTAGGCGCATGGGCACTACTAGGGCGCATGAACACTTAGGCGCATGAGCAACTCTGGGGGCATGGGAACTGCTGGGGCGCATGGCCAATACTTAGGCGCATGAGCAACTCTGGGCGCATGGGTACTGCTGGGGCGCATGGCCAACACTTAGGAGCATGAGCAACTCTGGGTGCATGGGCACTGCTGGGGTGCATGGCCAACACTTAGGCGCATGACCAACTCTGGGCGCATGGGCACTGCTGGGGCGCATGGCCAACACTTAGGCGCATGGGCAACTCTGGGCGCATGGGCCACTGTTTGAGCGTATGATCTTGGGCGCATGAGGTCACTTGGGCGCATGACAACAAATTCAGGTGTATGGGAACATTCTTGACGCATGACCAACAATCTGAAAGTATAACCGATGCTACAAACAACACCCAAACATCGACCTAGCACATCTTAACATAAATCTACCATGCTACAAACACTAAACCATTTTAAACATCAAACATAACCTCAAAATAGCCTTAAAAACATACAACAACAGAGCACCATCGAACAACATGCTGAAAAACTCATGGTTACTAAAAAAATCTATTGCTCGGTATGCATAATATCCCCCAAGCACTTCGAAAATCAGTAAAAGGAGGGGTTTAAGAACTCACCTGAAGCAAACTTCAAGCAACACACCTCCACCTGCAAATTCAGCTCCTAAAACCCACGAAAACAGGAACTTAGCACCATAAATCTCGACCTAAAAGCTGAAAATTCGGTTGAAACCAAACATTAACCCAAGAAAACTCACCTTCAAGAAGTTTTCAGCTTCTTCTCTCTCTAAAATCATGAACTTTTCTTCCCTTCCTTTTTCAGCCGAGAACACATGTGGGTAGTGGGGGCACGGGCGGCCATGCCCTTCTTTTTGAACATAATAATATTAAAGTTTGCATCTTGCACAACTTCCTTCAACTTGGGTTATTTATCCTTTCTTTCTTTGCACTTTTATTTTCTCTTCTTTTTAATAATATTCGGGGTGTTACAACTTCTGTTTCACAAAACACTTATCAACTCAAATGCCAGCTCTTTTTAAGGCTGATATGTAAACTGATACTATGACAAAGTCTCCACTGATCCCTCCTCATGACTTTGATACTTGGTGCCAATGTATGGGAGGGTTCATCAAGTCTCAAGACAGCAGGATGTGGAGATCTGTTGTCAAAGGACCTTACATCCAAGCACCTCTTCA
The DNA here is from genome assembly GCA_025506505.1 of Flaveria sonorensis. Lineage (NCBI taxonomy): Eukaryota > Viridiplantae > Streptophyta > Magnoliopsida > Asterales > Asteraceae > Flaveria > Flaveria sonorensis. The sequence continues at coordinate 22,425,860 of CM046431.1, read as the reverse complement.
GTCACTGTTGGAGGTGGGATGATACTAAAGGAAATGGCTGACTACTCTGAAGAAGACCGAAAGAATTTAGATGTAGATCAGAAAGCCATGACTGCTCTTCCTAACTCCATATATAGAGGCTTCAAGAAGTGCAAAACTGCTAAGCAGCTCTAGGATGCACTGAAGCTCATGTATGAGGGGTCTGAGAAAGCCAAGGAGAATATGAAAGACATAATGAAGCTACAGTTTGAAAACTTCACTTATAGGATAGATGAAATCATGACTCAACAATACTTTAGGTATGTTGAGATTGTGGATACTCTAATGGATCTTGGAGTAAAACTTGAGAATAGAGACATAGTGAGGAATTTCATGTTCTCTCTTCCCAGATAATGGACTCACTGCTGTGTGGCCATCAAGTGAACTGATAATCTCTCTACTCTAACTCTCACAGAGCTGTATGGTACCCTTAGTGGTTACCAGATGGAGATAAACTTGAAAAATCCATCAAGCAGCTCATCCAACAATCAATAGAGTTTAGCCCTACATGTGGTTGAAAGGGATAGCATAGAACCACAACATCATCTCATATGCTTCCCTGAAAACTCATAAAAGGGTCCTTTCATCACCTTCCCTGAGACACCAAGGGAGAGCTATATCCAAAGAAGCCCATTCCAAGAGACAAGCTCTGCACAAGCTTTTGTGTCTACTGATGAAAGTTGTGGCAACTTTCTCTTCACTCTTGAATACTTGGACTACATCCATCCAGATGATCTGGAGTACATGGAGATAGTCCAACAGATGGTTCTTTTCATTCACAAGGCCAAGAAGTTCTACAAGAGGATAGGAATAAAATTTCCCAGCAACGTGGCTAGTGGAAAGTCTGGACTAGACAAAAGCAAAGTGAAGTGTTACAACTATAACCAAATGGGACACTTTGCTAGAGAGTGCAAGGCACCAAGGACAAATGGTGGCCAAGCACAATCCAGACCAAACTACACTGATGTAGCTCCAAGAACTGAAAAGCCAAGCCAAGCCAAACAACATGCTGTTGTTGCTATTGAAGAAGGACGTTTTAACTAGAGCTTTCAGGTAGAAGATGCATCTTCAAACCAAGCATTGATGGCTGATCATGAAGAAGCTAAGGTATTAGAACATCTTTATACTCCTGAATGCATTGTTAAAGTTAACATGTATAGGTCCTATAACTTGGAAGTAAGATCTAACCTTGAGTCCTTAAATACTTTAAAAGCTTATAAACTTAAAATAGAAGATTTAGAGAAAACTATTTTAACTCTTAAGTATGAGAACATAAATTACAGGACTCAAATAAAGGATCTTATTACCAAGTTAACTGAATGCCAAGCTGAGCTTGTGATCAGCAAAGCTAAAGTACAAAAATATGTTCTTGAAGAGGAAACTTTTAAGAACATAATATCTTTATACATGCATGCATAGATTTTTTATCAGAACAAGAAAGGATTGGGTTCAAGTGAGATAGCACCTCCACACACATTGTTATCTATAAGACCTCCAAGGTGTGAAACTTGTCAAGATGAGCTGCCCCCCATAGATCCTATTCAAGAAGTGGATGAAGATGAAGAGAAGATAGTGAAGGATGAACCTAAGGTGAGTGACAAGGGTTATCCTAAGAAGGGACACTACTCTCCTGGAGAGAAGAAAGAATCAAGGATAACCAAGTCTACAAGAAAGAACTTGATCAGGGTAGCCAAAAGAAAGTCCAAGAAAGCCTAAGAGATCAAGGCCACTTTCAACTCCAAGCAAAAGCAGGTCTTCATTTCAGCTAGAATTGAAGTGGTAAAGACTGAAGACTCAACTATGGACTCTAGTACCAGGAGTCCTAGTTCATGTCCAAATCATCCTGATCTAGAGAAGAAGGCTGATAAAATATGCACCACCACTTCATAGCTTGAACCATCCAGTTCCAAGAGCAAGCCTCATCCCAAGATGCCTACTGCATCATCTGAGAAGGCCAAGTCTAGTCTTCCAAAGATGGTATGAAAGATGAAGGAAGGTCATGTGGCTGAAAGTTCTTCATCAACAACAACAAATGATCATCATAACTTGCACATAGGATCCATTACTGTTGCATTATCTTTTGTTCACTTTGACAAGCCCAAGACCAATGAGGCATGGGTTTTAAAATATAACTAACCATCTCTTTCTGTGCAGGAACAACTAAAGACTAAAGGAAATGTATGGATCATTGATAGTGGCTGTTCCAGGCACATGACAAACAATGGCTCTATGCTTCAAAACTTTGAGAAAATTGAGGGAGGGCCAGTTGCTTTCGGAGGAGAATCTGGTGGTTATATTACTAGAAGGGGCAGGGTCACAAATGGTACGCTCAATATTGAAAAGGTAAACTTTGTCAAGGAGCTTAGGTAAAATCTTCTGAGTGTATCTCAATTTTGTGATCAGAGACACAACATGCTCTTTACTGAGCATGAGTGCATTGTTCTCAAGCCTAGGGTGGTCATTTCTCAAGAGCATATCATACTCAGAGCCCCCAGGAAAGGGAACATGTACAAGATGTATCTGCAGGAAACATTCCCTTTAGGAGAAGTTTCTTGCTTTCTATCTAAAGCCAATAGTGATGTGTCTTTCCTCAGGCATAAAAGAATTTGCCATGTAAACTTTAAGAACATGAATAAATTCATTAAGAATGATTTGGTAACTTGAATGCCAAAGAAAGAGTTTACAAGTGATGATCATTGTGTTGCATGTTTGAAAAGGAAACAAATGTATCTCACAAGCCAAAGGAAATGAACTCCATCATTATACCCCTACACTTATTACATATGCATCTCTTTGGCCCCACTAGTGTAATGAGTCTAGGAAGGACCTCCTATTGCTTTATGATCACAGATGACTTCACAAGATATACTTGGGTCTTCTTTCTTAGAACTAAGGATGAGACCCCTGAGATCTTAAAGAGCTTCATTCTAAAAATTAAGAATCAATATGATCACATGGTCAAGATCATAAGATATGATCAAGGAACCGAATTCAAAAACCAAATCCTTGATGTATTTTGTGATGAAAAGGGTATTTCAAGACAATATAGTGCTCCTAATACTCCTCAGCAAAACGGTGTTGCTAAGAGGAGAAACATGACACTTATTGAAGCTGCAAGAACCATATTGTCTGACTCTAAACTGCCCATCACCTTCTGGGCAGAGGCAGTCAACACTGCTTGCTATGTGCAGAACAGAGTTTTAGTGGTAAAGACTCATGGTAAGATTCCTTATGAACTATGGCATAAAAGGAGACCTTTTATTGGTTTCCTTAGATCATTTGGATGTCCTTGCACCATCTTGAATACCAAAGATCAAATAGCCAAGTTTGCTGAGAAATCAGATGATGAACATTTCATTGGATATTCTTCCCAAACTAAGGCTTATAGAGTATATAATCTTAGAGCCAGAGTAGTTGAGGAGTTAGGCAATGTGACCTTCAATGAGCACACACCCAGTGTGAAAGGTTCTGGTCCTGATTGGCTATTTGATCTTGATTTAGTTACCAACTGTTTTAACAAATCTTATGAAGATGTTTCAGGATCTACAGGTACCTTACGAACAGGAGATTTTGATCCAAGATCTAAGCTGAGAAGACTAAGTGTTAAACTACTTCAGCTCCAGTGGTAACTAGTCCTGTAGTTGGAAATCCTGTTAGCATAACCATGATAAATTCTTCATTTGATACATCTGAAGTGCCTATAAATTCTAGCACAAAGGCATAAAACTCAAATGAAGGAATTTCAAATGTAGGAGGAGATGGAGGTGGTGATAGTGATCAAGAATTTCTTGATGCTGATAACCACTCCATAGAAGACAACATCGATGATGTAACACACTCATTAGATCAAGTTACTCTTGATATGTATGTTGATGTGGTGAATGATTCTCAAGCACCAGATCTGAATTTCACAAATTTAGATCTGTCCAACAAACTTGTTATGACTCCTTAACTGAGAATCCACAAGTCACATCCCACTACAAACATCATTGGAGATATTGAAACTAGGGTGAGAATAAGAGGACAAACCCATGACAAAAATGTTTGTCTGCACTCTTGTTTCTTGTCTCAGATAGAGCCTAAGAAGATTGATGAAGCTTTGAAGGATGGAAGTTGGATTGAAGCAATACAGGAGGAGCTGCTTTAATTCAAGAGACAGAAGGTTTAGAATCTATGTCCTTTTCCTCAAGGGAAGACTACTATAGGTACCAAGTGGGTATTTAGAAACAAGAAAGATGATAGAGGACTTGTCATCAAGAACAAGGCAAGACTAGTTGTTCAAGGGTACACACAAGAAGAAGGGATTGACTACACATATGTCTTTGCTCCTGTAGCAAGACTTGAAGCTGTTAGGATATTCCTGGCTTTTGTTGCATCCAAGGATTTCAAGGTCTACCAACTTCATGTCAAGTGTGCCTTCTTATATGGGGTGATTAATGAGGAGGTGTATACCACCTGGCTTTGCAAACCTGGATCATCTTTATTATGTCTGCAAGCTTGACAAAGCTCTTTATGGGCTGCATCAGGCTCTAAGGAAGTGGTATGAGACACTATCACAGTATCTGTGTCAGCATGGATACAAGAGAGGTACTATTGATGGAACACTCTTCATTAAAGGAACAAGAAATGACTTGATGCTGGTTCAAGTTTATTTAGATGACATTATCCTTGGGTCAACTAATCCGAAGCTCTGCAAAGACTTTAAGAAGCTGATGAAGAATAGATTTGAAATAAGTGTGATGCTACCAAAAAGGGGAAGAAAGTCTTACTTACAATAACAAAACCTGGGAGTTCCTCTCAGAGTATGGACATGGAGGACTCACCACCCTCACTTGCAGTTGTCCACACTTAACAACCTCCTCAAGTGCATATTAATGTGGAATCACTCATTCAAAGCTTGTTTGAGGAGGGTATACCAAGGGCTATGCGTACTCCATCTCACCCTGCTGAAAATCCAATAGTGCGATGGAGGTATGATAAAGAAAGGTGAGCCCTGGTAATCTCTAGGTCTCAGGGTCAACAAGAGATCTTTAACTTCTTTCACCTGAGATACAATAAGATTGACCTCCCACTTGCCAACCTAAGTAAAAACAGCAAGCAGCAAGGTTAGCTGATAGGATTCAACAAAGGGTGCTTGAAGAATTCAAGTTGAGAACCAGACTATATAGACAGTGGCTAGCAGGCAAAACTGTTGATCAACTGGATGCTGAGGTGGACCCTAAGATTAGCTTCGAAGGGGAAACCTTGGCTGAAGACCCAGCAGTTGAGCATGTGAACCTTGAGATAGGAGCTGCTTCAGCACCCTCAGCAACCACTACCCTCATTAAGGCATCAGCTAGTGAAGGTGTCTGACAGCCTCTCTCTAGCTAGAGCTTAAGTGCAGTACCAAGCAATGAAGGCCAAAGCTCTCTTCACCTTGAGTCACACAGGTCTGTGAGTGACAAAGGGAAAAGGAAGATGACTCCTGAGGAGATTAAGGAGGAGAAGAGAGAGAGGAAGAGGAAGGCAAGGGGAGAGCATTCAAGTAGGACCCCTGGCTTCATAAAAGCTACAATCAGGGCTGCCCTAGGCTAAATACTCAAGATGATGAGTTAATGGCAGCCAGATTGAATTATTTAGGGTCTAGAAACTACAACATTAATGAACTCATCTCTCTCCCCTTGGAGGAATTAAATGAACTGGCAGACATGGAAGTGACTAAGGAGAGGAAGGAGGCTGAGACAGCAGAATTGCTTCTTAAGATCAAAGAATAAAGAAGGAGAAAAAGAATTTACAAAGCTCCTACCCTCTCCCCAGTTCAGGAAAGTCCTGAGACAGAGACTGTGGCTAGTAAGCAATAAACTCAGGTAGGTAGGAAACAAGATAGGCAAAACATGATCACCTACCTTAGTGCCATAGGTCTCAATCAGGCAGCAGACCTTCTTCCCTTGCCATATGACTACATTGAGTTAGAATACCTCAAGCAGCTTGAGCAACAAGTTTAAAAAGAGCAAAAAGCTGCAAAGAGGAAGATGAAGGAAGAGGCTGCAAGGTCAAGAGCCACCATCAAAGCAAACTTGAAGAAATCTACTGATAGACAGAAGATGGTAAGCTTCTTGAAGCTGTATGGATTCTCCAAAAGGAGACTTGGTCTGATGTCTCTATCCACCATGGATGAGCATATTAGAGTGATCAAGAAGAAGATCAAAAGGGGTGAGCTGGTTGGCTTGCACCAAGTCAGGCTGCTCCTGAAGCTGAGGTCAAGGTTGAACCCCATGAGACAAAACAACCTAGACCTAGTGCTGCATTACAGACAGCTTCATCTTCTGATCCACAAAAGGGTCCTGATCCTTCTCCTTCTGAACCTGTGAAGGATAAGGACCCAACTAAGGAAGACAAACAAGAACAACCTGGTACTGCCGGTCAGTCTCCTCAGTTAAAGTTCAAAAAAAGGAAAAGGATGGCCATAAGAAGGGACAAGAAAAAGAAGAAGAAGTCCAACGCATCCATCTCTGCACCTCAGGATAGGTTAGAACATCCTCAGGGTGCTCATGAAGAGGCTGCTCGTCCAACTCCCATTCAAGTAGAACATCTTGCTGCTGAGAGACCCATCGTGTCTTTGATATTTTCCATCAATCTAGATAGATGGTATGTCATTAGAAATCAAGGGGGTCAAGATATGTATTTTTGGCAAAACATACTTTACCTCTCTCTACATGATCTCTATGACATGAGGAGATACTTTGAGAGTCTGAGGAATCCTGACCAACTGATGATAAAAGGAATGATCTTGATTCTGATGAGGACTGTCAACAGATGTAGATCAAGAATCAAAGGTCTCTTTAGTTTTGGTTGCATTAGCCTAGGGGGAGTTTGTAAGGAAAACACTTAGAGGCTGATGCAACCAAAGAACAACCAAAGAGCTCTTAGCATGCATATGTGAAGTACAAGGAAGTTGCTTTAAAAGATTTGATATAACTCAGAGAATTATGCTAAGTATCAAATCTTCTGAAGCCTAATGATCATATCTTTCAAAGCCAAAGATGAAGTCTTTCGAAGCTTCAAAGACAAAGTCTTCCGAAGCCAAAGACTGATTTCTTCCGAAGACAGAGAAGACATGCTTTCTCTAAATCAAATTTGGACAAAAGCTAAATCACTTTCCTCTATTACTTCTGATGACTCACCGACTAGCATGGTTAGGTGAAAATTCCATGCTTTTGTCAACTGTAGTTTAAGGTCGTTTATCTGTAACTTTCCAACTATGTACTTTTTATCCTTTTTGTAACATATTTGGATGTGAACTATGACATGTTATATTCACTAGTCAAAAGGCAATTTGCCTTTTGACTCTACATTGATCTTGTTGTCTAGATTAGTATTTCCAGCTAGCCTTCAAAGTATGGCCGGCCGTAGGATGTAGTATAAAGTATCTCAAGTACTTGTATCTTTATATTAAGCCTTGTAACACTTGTAAGAACTTGAGAGCAATATACATCATTCTTAAAAACCATATTTGATTGTTCTTGTTATTGTTCTTTTACTTGTGCTTATTTGTTTCATCCTAACCGGTTCCTTTTTTGATCTGCTAAGTATTCTAAATCTCTCTATCATGTGAAACAGTTGCATTGACCACCCTTAAGCAGTCTTGCACCAACATCACCAATTTCATCTAAGTGTGAAAATCATAATAGTTCATCATTCAAAAATCATGTTAATTTTTCTCAATATGATCATGACTTTTATGATTCATGACATTCAAGATCTATAAGAGTTAATCATTAAAAAAATAAAAATTTTAAAATAGGTATGAATCCTAATCTTAGGAGTCAAACCAAAATCAATATTGCTAATTAAAAAAACATTCATAATTTCCTAATATGCATAGAGATCAACACTTTGATTATAATTCTAACAAATCTGATGAAGTTGAGAATGTGAAGCAAAATTAGTCTTCATCAAGATTCATTAAGTCTAAAGTTAGAAAGGGTAAATCATTTGTCTCAAAAACTAATTCTATGGTTTCCAAACTATAGTTTAATAAGAAAGATGAATATGATGAATCAATTTTGAAAGCAAATTTCAAGAAAGTCTATCAAAAAGTTATGGTTGTTAATAGAAGGGCAAAACCCAAGACTATCATGGCTTAGGTTCCACATTCTAAATGATTTGTTTGTGCTTGCAAGGGGTATCCGAGAAGGTCTGATAATCTTTGGTATGTAGAGAGCAGGTGTTCCAGGCACATGACAGAGGATAGTTCTATTTTGCTTCTCTTAAAATGGTTTAGAGAAAGAAGTTCAAATAGAGAGAGAAAGTTCAAAAAAAACACAAAAAGATATGGATTTCCACTCATTCATGATTATATCTATGCAACATGATGTTATTTGGGTATTTTAACCAATATATGATGATAAATTTATATTTTTACATATGCATGCATAGATATCGACTAGAAAAAGCTTGTTTATAGGCTCTTCTTGCATTCTTTACAATTGAGCTCTAGATCTCCATAGTTTAATCTTTTTGGATGTTTTTGGGGTTGATATGCATATGATTGAAATGTTTTCCTCTAGATTTCCATTTCTATATGTAAAGCTAATATTTTAATGATGAAAATATTATTTATGGGGTTTAAATAATAAAATTATGATTTGAGAATAATAGTGGAGCTTGAAAAGTTATATAGGGGGGCCAAAAGTCTTGAGACTCAAAATAAAGGGGCTTGACTCAATACGTATAAATTTTTCGAACCGAATACACATAAATTTCCACTTCTAAGTGAAAAAACAAGGGGGACCCCCTTGAGCCCCAAGTAAACTTCACCCCTGTTAGAGAATATGATTCCTAAAATAGTGTGTTTTGACCTGATTAAGTTAATAAAGAATAGTAATGTATTTGTATTAATAAAATAGCAAGGTTTCCACACTCGAATGCGATTGGAGTTAGGACTCAACTTACAGTACTTGGTAATTATAGTACTCAGCCCTTGAGTATTCAGTGAAGTTATGGTTCTAAGCTATTAGTAATTGGTAAAGTTATAGTACTCGGCCCCTTAGTATTCAATGAAGTTATGGTACTAAGTTTGTAAGGGTATTTAGTTTCATTAAGTTTCTTGTATGTTCATAGTATTTAGTGTGTCTAAGGTTCTTGGCATATTGACTAGAAGGACGATTTTTGATCTAGTGTTAAGTTCAACTATGATACGATTTCCTACATGCCTTTCTAGTATAATAGTTCATATTCAATACGTGCATTATATGGCATGAAATGCCTGATGAAATAAAGGAAATAATAAAAAGTTTTATGCATAATGAAGTGGAACATTAAGAGATAACTAATAATAGTAAAACCTAATAAAAAGTAATGTGGGGCTGATCTTAAAATTTTGCGAGCAATGACTGGAATGACCATACAAAAGTGTTGGTTAACTGGAATGGGACATTATGCATCATGGGTCAAATAGAATGGAATGGACCCTTAAAAAAATGCCAATGAACTAAAATGGGCCATGCATTATCAGTCCATTGTTAGGGGACTTAGCTAACCATAACGATTCGCTAACAAGGGTCAAGCATTCATTATCAGCCAAATGTCTGAGCTATTGCTTTGTACAAACCAATTGTTATGACAAGTAGAAAGATAATAGAAAAAGATAATAAACATAATAATGAATGATATAAAGCCAAGTGGATTTGTATATACTATTCATGTGTGTTCATTATTGAAAGTAAAAGCCTAAAAATCTTTGGTATATAACTAGAACTCAATTAGTAACATTGACTTTTGTATGCGTATTAGTTGGCAGGTAAATTACTAAGATCACGAGGATAGCATGGGTTGCAGCTATTTAACATACGAAAACATGCTCTTGTCATAAATTATAAATGTTTATTTTGAATAAAAAAATTTATATACATTGTTTAAGATAATCATTTGTTTACAAAAAAGTTATGTTATAAAATAAACTAGTGGTATCCATCACACGCATTGCGCGTGTTATAGACTAGGCTCAGAAAAGGCTCTTAATTACGGCTACTAACCGTAAATGGCTGTCATCATAAAGCAACCGATGCCATTGTTATTTATCATCACAGCCCGATATTATACTATACGGTAACAGAGCAACGAAAGAAACACGGGTTCATGTCTTAGATGAACAAAACATCATCATCAACGACCTGAAATAGATTGGGTGACACTATAGCTATGTTTCATAACCATAATCAATAGGCAGCTCAACTTAAGCATTATCAGCACAATGACATAGCCAACAGAAGCATCAAGTCATATGAGCTCTGACTCAGTCTCAAATGAGTTTGGGTCACTAATCAAAGAAAAACCCCAAAATATCCACCCAACAAATAAATCCTCAGATAGTGTCAATCCTGGCGGAAGCGTAATGCTTGGGTGTGACTTTTGCCTCACAACACATTGATTACAAAACATATATTCACAACCAATAACTAATGATAACTTTCATTAGATAATTTTATATATATATATATATATATATATATATATATATATATATATATATATATATATATATAGGTTACATATTCAACTTCATACAAAACTTGTCACTATTGGACTTTTGCATATGAACTTGTAACCCTACTTCAAAAGATTTCTCTTAACCACTTCTTATAATCTCTCAGCTAGTAATGGACGTGAACGTCCATGAAAATGCTGAGGTCCATCAAGTCCATGGTTATCCATACACATAGCCTCCCTACATACTCATACCATCCATTGTACAGGGTGAAAGTATACATGAGATTATAAAACATTCATAACATACACTAATATGGATTAAATTTCTTTTTCAAGATTGTAGATAAAGAGAAACTTTTGCTAAGTGTCTGCAGCGGATGAAGACTTTCCACAGCGGATGAACAAGAGTCTGCAGCGGATGAACAAGAGTCTGCAGCAGATGAAGACTTTCCACAGCGGATGAACAAGAGTCTGCAGTGGATGAAGAAAAGCTTCCAAGTGTCTACAGTAGATGAACAAGCATCCATAGCGGATGACTAGTCGACAGCTGATGAACTGTCCACAACAGATGTTCACCCACAGCGGACAACTTATAGACTTAGGATTATTTGGTTAAAATTAGTTTAAGTTTTGATCTTGTTTCATTACTTAATAGTAATATGTTTGTGTATCAAATATCCTATGATGCTCTTACCTGATTTGGTAACTTGCATGCATATCCTTAATAACTTATAAAGTTCATATTCTCAAATATTTACATACATACTCACGTAAATAATTATGCATGTATGCACGTTTAAGAAACATATACACATACTTACATATGCTAAAACATATATATAAAACTCTTATAACTATAATCAAATAAAGTCATCTAAGCAATCCTCAATTTAATATGTATATATATATATATATTACTAACTTATAAAAGTTCCTAGAATGTTAATTTGCCTAATCTTAGTTTTAGGGTCGTCACATTCCCTCCCTGTAAAAAGAATTTCATCCCGAAATTCATCTTTTGTTACTATCTGGTGATGTGGAGAGTTTGTCATTATAATTGTCCTTTTCACTCAATTTAACCTCAAATAAATGTGGATATTTCCTTTTGGTTTCATCTTCCTGTTCCCATGTAAATTCAGGTCCTTGTTTTGAATTTCATTTGACCTTTACTATTGGGATCTTACTCCTTTTTAAACTTTTTACTTCTCTATCTGTAAATGCTACTGGTTCTTCCATAAAATGAAGTTTCTCATTTATTTTGACTTCCTTAACTGGCATCTTTAATGTCTCATCAATCAGACATTTCTTCAAGTTGGATATATGGAAGGTGTTATGTACTACACCTAACTCCCGAGGTAGGTCTAACTTGTATGCTACAGAGCCAATTCTATCTATTATTTCGAAAGGACCAACATACCTAGGGTTTAACTTATTCCTTTTTCCGAATCGGATAATTACTTTTGATGGTGATACTTTTAGGTATACTTTGTCCCTGATTTGAAATTCTAAAGGCTTTCTTCTTCTATCAGCATAACTCTTCTCGCTATCATGTGCTGCTTTTAATCTGTCTTTAATTTCAAAGATTTTATCAGATGTTTCCTGTATGAGTTCTGGTACTGTAAGTTGTCTATCCCCTACTTCATTCCAACATAGAGGAGATCTACACTTTCTTCCATATAAAGCTTCAAATGGAGCTGCCTTTATACTGGCATGGTAACTATTGTTATATGAAAATTCTATCAATGGTAAGTGTACATCCTAATTACCACTAAAATATAACGCACAGGCTCGCAACATATCTTCTAATGTCTGGATTGTTTTCTCACTCTGTCCATCTGTTTGTGGATGATATGCCGAGCTCATATTTATTCGAGTTCCTAAAGCTTTTTGTAAAGTATGTCAAAATCTTGAAGTAAATCTACCATCTCTGTCAGATATTATTGAAATTGGTATTCCATGTCTAGACGCAATTTCTTTCATATAGATCCTAGCTAATTTTTCCATTTTATATTCTTCATTGATTGGCAAGAAGTGAGCTGACTTAGTCAATCTGTCAACTATAACCCATATCATGTCATAACCACTTGGAGTTCTAGGTAAGTTGGTTATAAAATCCATTATAATCTGGTCCCACTTCCACTCAGGAATATCTGGTTACTGCAAACATCCTGAGGGTTTTTGATATTCAACTTTTACTCTTGAACAGGTATTATATTTTCCTACAAATTCTGCAATGGATTTCTTCATACTTGGCCACCAGTACTGATTTTTCAAATCTTTGTACATTTTATTGCTTCCTGAATGTACTAAATATCTCGATTTGTGTGCTTCTTTTAGAATAGTTTCTCTAAGCATGTCATTATCAGGAATCCAAATTCTTCCTCTAAATCTTAGGATTCCATCTGACATAGCTTATAGTTGTTCGTTCTACCCCATCACACTTCTCAATTCATCTTTTTGTTGTGCTTTTCGAATTGGACTTATTAAATCCGAGTGTAATTCCATTCTCATAGCATAGACTCGTAATGGGTTAATTCTTTCCTTCCAACTTAAAGCATCTGTCACTACATTTGCCTTTCCTGAGTGATACTTTATCTTGCAACCATAATCACTCAGTAATTCAACCCATCTTCTCTGCCTCATATTTAACATGTTAGAGCTCTTAAAAGATTAACATTTTGTCTATTGTGTTTTGTCATAGTATAGGGACTTATTTTGTAAATATATGTTCCTTGTTTTTCTTTGATAGTATAAATAGAATATTTTATGTATTGTGTAGGGTAGACCTAGAGAGAACGAAACAGTTGGAGATTGAACAACTGTAACTCACTCTTACACTTTGTATCCTAAGCATTTGCTATCAATGAAATCTATGAATTTTTGAAGTAATTGCTTGTGTTTGTTTACTTGTGTTTGAATTGATCATTGCATTACGATATCATCACAGATCAATCCATTTTGAACCTATCAAATGGTATCAGAGCTTTCAGTTTGGTGATAAGAGCTTATCGGTATTTTTGAGCGCTTTGAATCACTTGAAATCTGTGTTGATTGCAATTTGATCGATTAATTGTTGATTTCAGTTGTCTTTCATCCATAGAAACATGATTTGAATCACAATTTGGTGTTTAATTCGTTCAGATCTGAGTATTGATTAGATTTGTGTTCGAACGGTGTTCTTTATTTTCGGACTTCAATTCAATCAGAAAACAGATTTGTTGTTGTTGTTTGATCAAAATATTAATTGAAGATTATTAATCGATCTATTTACTACCTAATTGGAAGTTTTTACATCAATTGAACAAGTTTTGAAGAATTTCATAAGATCTGATTCTGTTGAAGACGATGACTTAGGAGCTTGAGTTGTGAAAAACTGTTGAAATTGGCTAAGTGATCAGACGCTTTGCAACTATTTAGGCGTTTCATCACTATTAAGGCGTTTTCAGTATAGGCGTTTCTCAACTATTGGGACGCATTGAGACTGTTTGGTCGCATTGAGACTTTGTTGAAACTTAGCAATTCTGGGCGTTTGAGAACTGTTTGGGTATTTTTACCTCAGGCGTTTCTACACTGTCTGGGCATTTTAGAACTGTTCAAACGTTTCATCAGTTTGGCGCTTCAGAATTCATCTAAGGCATTCCCTTTACGTTTCTTGTTCAAAGTCAGGCGTTTCAGAAGTTTCAAGCGCATCAGAATTCAGACTTATCAGTAAACACTTAGAAATTTTTCAAAAACTAAAATCCAAAAAATATTTTCTTTTCTTTTCATAGTTTCTTTTAAATTTTAAAAAAACAACAAAAACAAGTCATTTTCATTAATTCAAAAATACAAAATGGTTAAGTCTGAAGATTCTGAGAACAGGGTTCCCAAGCTCAAAAACAGAGCTGATTTCAAAATTTGGTCTCTTAGATTGAAGCATCATCTAAACTCCATTGACACCGACTTGTGGAATTCAAGTCAATAGAGAAAGGACCACGTATCCCAATTTCATTTGATGGTCCTGACAGAGGATTTGTTTATACAAAAGACTCTCTAGAACTTTATCCTGAGGATGGTCTACAAGGTGATGACTTAAGGAAGGTTAAGAATGACATCAAAGCTTATTCATTGATGTGCAAGAGGTTACCTTTGGAAGTCTTGACTAGACTTGAAGGTTATCAAACTGGTTACACCATGTACAGAGCTTTGAAGATTATTTGTGAAGGTTGTAAAGAGATACAAGATCTCAAAAAGCAGAAACTCAAGAGGCAATTAGAGTTATTTAAGCATCTTTCTGGTGAAATAATCAATCAAATGATGAACAGATTCGTGCAATTAACTACTAAAATGTCAACTGCTGATATCTAAAATGATCTAAAAGATCTAAATTAAAGACTTCTAAATGCTCTTCCATCTTCATGGAAACAGACAGTCACTCTGTTGAAGCATACTAAAAAGTTTCCAATGGATCTGGATCTTTTGATTACCAAAATTGAATCAGTTGAAATTGATGAGAGCTCCAGAAACAATGATAGAGCTGCATCAGTGTCTCAGTATAAGTACATTGCTTCTCCAGCTAACACAATGGAGAATGCTTTGCTGGCAAAAGATGATAATTCTCCAAAAGATGAGGGTGTTTGTTCGTTGGAGCTAGTTTCTTTACAGATTCTTCTTACAAGTGCTCCTGTTTATACAACTCAACCTCAGTCTCCTCCTAACACTCAAACTCCTAAACCATAAACTGAGACTTCATCTTCTAACTCTGTTAAAACTAGCAAAGTGAAAGATGTTATTAATATCCTGTTATAGGATGATGAGTCAAAATCTACTTTTACTGCTTTCATTGCAAGTTTTCATGCTTATCAAGGTAGTCATCTAACCTAGTTAGATCTTGTTTTACAGGATTTGTTTGAGATGGATCCTGATGATGTGGAAGAGATGGACTTGAATTGGCAGATGATAATGATTGCTTACAGAACACAGAAACACTCATATGTTAACAGGAATTACAAGCCCGGTGCAAACAAATCTGTTGGCTTTGATAAATCAAAGTCAAGGTGTTTCAACTACAACAGTTATGGTCATTTCTCAAGGGAATGTAAAGCTCCTAGAAATCAAGGTTGAAATGGTCAAGCAGGTTCTAGCAGTCAAAGATACCAATAGCAGTTTCAGAAGACTTTTCAAAAGCCTTATCAAAGTCTTCCCATGCCAGAACTTAAAGATGAATCAAAATCATCTGAAGAGCGAAAGAAAGCTCGTGTTGTTAGCATCAAAGATTGGCTATGACTAGAGTGCTTATGCTAAACAATTCACAGCTGATCTAACATATAGTTTAGCTCTTGTTGCTGAAGTTCAAAATAAAGACTGATCTGAAGAAAATGATCCTAAGGTAGATGTTGATTCTGAAAATGATGATGAAGATTATGATTGGAGTGACAAATCTAACCCAAAAGAGGATTCAGAAGAAATTGCACTCATGGCTTAGTCTGAACAACTAAAGGTTGAGCATCCATCATCTGACTCTGAGACTTCTCCTTCAAGTTATCCTGAAATTCCAGTTGAAGTAAGAGAGAAAATGTGTACAAAAACATGTTTTGATCAAGTTGAGCATTACAGAACATATTCATTTAAAATATGTGACAAACTTAAACAAGAAGATGTAATGCACAACAAACTAAAAAATGATCATAAAGTCTCTGATGAAAAGATCTTATCTCTACAAACCTCATGGAATAAAACTCTACAAGAACTTGAACTTGTTAAAAAACAACTTGAGGAGATGACTAAAAATTTAAAAGAAGAAAAAATAGCTCATGCTGCAACACAGGTGGATCTAGCTAAGTTAAAAATTCTAAAACAATTGTAGAACAGTTGGTAAGTGAGAGGAAAGATAAAAACAAAATAGGTCTAGGTTTTACACATAAGCCTATGCCTGAATCTATCACAAACACTTTACTAGGAAACTTTAACACACATGATCACTCACCTGAAACCAAAGCTAAGCAAAAAGCCTTTCAAAATAAGAAAAAGAATTTTGAAAGTGATAAAGAGAAAACTAATGTTGAGATATTTGAGGAACAAGATTCTGAAAAGATTTAAAACGGTTATCCAGTGAAAGTTAAATCTTATGAACCACGACCAAAGAATAAGAAAATGTTTGTTCCCAAAGAGTATGTTGTTGAAGAAGTCATTGTAAAGAATGACAAACAAAACACAAAGAATAAAGAGAAAGTAAAACAAGACGAAGTAACATCTGAAGATTTGTTTTCTTATGGATTAAACCATCCAGACTTCATCAAATGGTAGAAAGAACAAAAAGATAAAGAAAATGCAAAAGTGTCTTCTACTGAAGATGGTTAATCACAAAGCAAGCAGAGTTCATCAAGATCAAGAAACCAGAGAGGGAGAAGGAAAAATACTAAAGCTAAATCCTCTCAGAATAAAAATCAAAACAATCAAAATCAAAGAACAAATCAATCTAATAAGTTTAAACCAGTGAAGTTTATGTCTGCGGGTACTTTTGATATAAACACAATTCTAGAAATCAAATCAAATTTAAAGAACAAATCTAACTCTGATCTGAAAACAGATTCAGTTCCAAAGTCTTCCGCTGTCAACAAAAGATTTGTATCTAAGGTATCTAGGAATGGTGTTAATGAACAAAAGTCTAAACCCAAATTTGAAAAGAACAAACTCTCAAATTAAAAACAACAGATTAACTTTACTACTCCTAAACCAAAACAAGGATCAAATGTGGCTTCCACATCTAAGGTTAATCAACAGTTGTTTAAATTTCAACAAAGGTACTGTGATATATGTGATATGTACAATCATAAGACTGATGAATGTTTCTTTAAAAGGTACTGCCATATTTGTGATATGAAAAACCATTCAACAGCTGATTGTTATTTCAACAAGTATTGTACCATTTATGATGAAAGAAATCACAAAACTGAGAATTGCTACTTTCGAAGGAACTCGCCAAGGAATGGATATGTCAATCCACAATTTCAAAGAAATCAAAGTGTTGGTTTTCAAATATTTACAAAACAACCTTCCTTAGGCTTGAGATCTTTTCAATAGATTGATTCTGATTGTGATGATTCTTATGCTGTGAAAACAAAAAATTATAATCAAAGAAAATTCATTCCACGATCTGTGAGAATGAATAATGCAAAACTTGGTAATCAAAATTTTTCTAAAAATGTTTCTTCTAATGGTTTTAATTACCTTGATGATGATCTTGAAAAATGTTACCATGCTTTACGGACTATGCAAATTAAAGATAATAAAAAATTTGTCAGAAACGGAATTGGTAAATTTAAACAGCAAAAGAAGCCTGATTTGAATAAGCTTCATTTTAAACAGTTTACTATTGTTGATAAATTTGGCAAGCCCAAGACCATATCGGCTTGGATTGATAACTCAACTTAAATCTCTTTGAAATACAGGTACGCCCAAGAATTCCTATTAACACATGGTATGATGATAGTGGGTGTAGCTGGCATATGACAGACAACCATGCCTTGCTTCAAGATTTTAAGTTAAAAGATGGTACTCATGTTGCATTCGGAGGTGATGCAGGTGGTAAAATAACAGGTGAAGGAACAATGTCCAATGGGATTTTTAGCTTTGATAAAGTCAACTATTATTCACAGTTGAACTTTAATCTTTTAAGTGTTTCTCAAATTTATGACAAATCTTGCTCTATTCTATTTGATGATTCTTTTTTTGAAACCATGTTTTCAGATAAGCAAAGAATGGGTAGTTGTTAAAGTTTTATGAGATAGAGATGTATACAAGTAAGATATGTCTCAAGTAGATCCATCTCCAGAAACAACATGCCTAATTGCTCAAGCATCAAATGTCGAAAGCCAGTTATGGCATAGACGTCTCGGTCATTCCAATTTCAATAACATGAACAAGCTTGTAGCAGGAAATCATGTAGTAGGTCTTCTAACAAAGAAGTTTGCTACAACAGATCATTACTCAGCATGTTTAAAAGGAAAGCAACACAGAGCGTCTTATAAGCCCAAGCTGATAAACTCAAATTCCAAGCCTCTTCAGATGTTGCACATGGACCTATTTGGACCAACAAATATGCAGAGTATTGGAAAGAAATATTATTGTTTAGTTATCATTAATGACTTTACAAGATTTTCATGGGTTTTCTTTTTGCATGCTAAATCTGAAACTACTGAATTGTTAAAAGAATTCATCATTAAAGTAGAAAATCAATTAGAACAAAAGGTGAAAATTATCAAAAGTGATAATGGAACTGAATTTAAAAATTCTAATATTGACATGTTTTATGCAGAAAAAGGAATTGCTCATCAGTTCAGTGCTCCTAGAACTCCACAACAAAATGGAGTTGCTGAAAGGAAAAACAAAACTTTGATTGAGGCTGCACGTTCCATGTTAGCAGATGCTAAGATTCCAATTACTTTCTGGGAAGAAGCCATATCCACTGCATGCTTTGTAAAGAATCGTACATTGTTTGTGAAAGATAAATAGAAAACTCCTTATGAGTTGATGTTTGGCAGAAAACCTAATAAAGATATTCTTAAATCTTTTGGTTGTCCAGTTTTGATTTTAAATTCAAGTGACCAGCTAGAAAAATTTGATGCAAAATCTGATGATGGATTTTTTTGTTGGATATTCGTTGGTTTTAAAAGACTTTAGAGTTTATAACTCTAGATTCTATGTTAAACTCTTTTAATTCTAACTTGTTTGACTCTCCAGGTGAGAAAAAGAAACAAGGAGGAGATCTCGGATCTTTTAGTGATGATTTTGATTCTGATGATATGGATGATTCTAGCCCAGATTACCCATTCTTCTTATTTGTTAAAGATCCTGTATTTTGTTCTGAATCTCATGATCAATCTCACTCTCAACAAGCACAAGAACATCCCGTTTCTGAAAATTCGAATGTTTCATAACTTATTCCTAATGATGGTCCTGAAATTATACAACTTGAGTCCGGAACTTCATTGGTTTTTGATAATATAGTTGTTACCGATAATCTTGATTACTTTATCAACTCACCGACTCAAGTTCCTAATTTCAATCCACATACTTCGAACTTATTGCATCAGCTTTTCGACTTGAACCAATCTAATCTGGATGTTAATGTTCAAGAAAATAAGATTACTACATTTCGTATTCACAAGAACCATCCTACGTCTCAGATTATCGGTCCATTGAATGAGAGAATAGCGAGAAGTCATTTAGAACAAGAACACCTCTGCTTATACTCATGTTTTCTATCTTAAATTGTACAGTGTTAAAGGAAAATAGTTGGATTGAGGAAATGCAAGAAGAGTTATTGCAATTCCGTAAATAGGTGGTGTGGAAGCTTGTGGATTTACCTGAAGGAGAAAATGCCATAAGCACAAAATGGTTGTTTAGAAACAAGTCAGACGATCAGGGAATTATTGTTCGCAAAAAAGCGTGACTCATTGCACAAGGTTACACCTAAGAAGAAGGAATAGATTATGATGAAGTATTTGCTCCAGTTGCAAGACTTGAATCAATTCGTGTCTTCCTGGCTTATGCATCATACATGAAATTCAAGGTGTATCAGATGGACGTTAAAGGTACTTTCTTGTGTGGACCAATCACAGATGATGTGTATGTCAAGCAACCTTTAGGTTTCAAAGATTCAGAATATCCTCATCGTGTGTACAAGCTTAGTAAAGCATTGTATGATCTCCATCAAGCTCCTAGAATTTGGTATGAAACGTTATCATAACACTTGATCCAGCATGGATACAAGCAAGGGAAAATTGATCCTACTTTGTTTATAAAGAAGGATGCTGATGATCTCTTATGTGTTCAAGTGTATGTTGATGATATCATATTCGGTTCTACAAGTCCAAAATTGTGTAATGAATTTGAAGAAATCATGAAGTCTTGTTTCCAAATGAGTTCTATGGGAGAAATTAACTTTTTCCTTGGTCTTCAAGTGAAGCAGTCTGCAGATGGAATTTTTATTAATCAGGAGAAATTTGTTGAAAAACTCTTGAAGAAATTTAAACTGCAAGATTGCCAATCCATCAGAACTCTAGCTGATGTAAATACCAAGATTGAACCTAATCTGAAAGGAAAATCAATTGACCAAACTCTATACAGATCTATGATTGGATCTTTGATGTATCTTACTACATCTAGACCTGATATAATGTATGCTTTTTGTGTCTGTGCCTGGTACCAATCTGACCCGAAGGAATCTCACCTAATTGCTGTTAAACGAATATTCAAGTATCTCAAAGGAAAACCGGCTTTAGGGTTGTGGTATCCTTATGTAGGAAACTTCGAGTTACATGGACATACAGATAGTAATTATGGAGGATGTTGCCAAGATCGTAAATCTACAACGGGTGGTTGGCAGTTTTTAGGTCCCAGATTAGTCTCGTGGCTATGTAAGAAACAAACAAATGTCTCCGTTTCAACCGCAGAAGCTGAGTACATAGCTGCTTCAGCAGGATTTTCTCAAATCCTTTGGTTACAAAACCAACTGCTATATTACGGGTTCAATTTTCTTAAAACTCCTATTTACATTGATAACACTGCTGCTATGTTTATTATAGCTAACCTGTTCAGCACTCAAAAACAAAGCATATCAAAATTCGATATTAGTTTCTTAGAGATAAATCTGAAAAAGGTTTAATCATTTTGATTCAAATTACAACTGAAAAATAGTTGGCTGACCTATTTACAAAAGCCTTTTTTACCAGGCCGTTTTGAGTATTTGGTTGAGTCAATTGGACTTATTAACTATGTTTAAAACTGGTTTTGAGTAATTGAGTTGTTTTGAACATAAAAATGAAAAGAACCCTCCCTTAGCTTAATAAGAAGATTTATAGAGAAAACTGTCAAAGTTAACTGCCTGATTGTATATATTGTGTGTGCATGCTGAATAGAAAAAGAAAAAGCAAATACAAAAAAATAGAAAATTACAAAATCAAAAAAGAAAAGTATAAAACAAAAACCTACAAAAATAGAGTTTTTTTGTTAGTTAATTATTTAGGACTGAATCTATCTTTGCAATTTGTGAGAAATGATAGATACATTAGTTCTGATCAGTTGCATACTTCGCTCGCTACTAAAGTCTGACGTAATCAGATATGATGTGCAAGTAAGCTCATGCAATTATACTAAAAAGGTAAATTCTTGTGATTAAACTAAATCAATCATGCATTCATGTTTTTCCATTTTAATACCAATGGGTAGTGTTGACTTCTCAAATTGATTGCTTGTAAAGTCACAAACTCACACCTGGTGGCGATATGAATAACTATGAGCTCTAGTTATTTAAAGAATCTATTCATTTCTCTGTTATGAGGCATCATAGACCTAAAGTGATGAGATATCCTTTGTTGTAAGTCATGACAGACCTGGATATTCTCACTTGATGCAAAAGATGCCAATACGCACAACCTAAACATGAGATCTGGTTATAAGCATGTGTCAGGTTAATAAGTTGAGAAAAGTGCTTTCTTGCATATCTTGACGAGAGTTTAGCTCTCTAAGTCTAAGTGTGACTTACATAATGTCATATCTAATTGTACCTTAATAAATCCAAGAATTAAAAAAGTAAGTGTGCTGAGTATCTTGCCAGATGCACTTATTTTCTGTCCTTAGATCTCGTGTCTCCTCTACTGTGAGAACGCTGACCTAGAACACACTTGTTCAGGATTTAATCACTGTATATGACTATTCATCAATTTTATTTTATTTTAATGTGCTGATCTTAACTGATCTGATCTCACTGCAAGCATTTGATTCAATTGTGTATAGTAGATTTTTCTTCTACTTTAATTTTGATTTTTGCATGATTTTCTATGTGCAGGCATATTGATAATAATTAGTTTGCTCTATTTTTAAAATAAAAGAAACTTCTAAGTTTGTGAACTTAAAAGTTTAGGGGGAGTAAAAATGTAAAAGAGAAAATAAATGAAAAGTGTCAAAATGTGAAAAAGATATAAAAAAGTTAAGTGCTTTGGATGGAAAGGATGAAGCTGAAATTCAAGCATGTGTGTGTTTGATATGATGTAAAAATGAACCTGAAAAGAATTCAAAATAAGTGGAAAAACTTCTTGCAAACAAAACAAGACTATTTGTGTTGTAAAAGTTTTAAAATAGAGACTAAAATGACTGGAAAGTGTTTGAAAAATTAAAACATTGATTCAAAGTGTTTTTCAAAATGTGCTTGGTGGTGATTTTAAACAAAAACAATTTGATTGTTAAATTTGAGGGTAATTAATGTAAAGTTTGGGTGATAGTCAAAAAATTTGACTAAGTGTTGAGACAATGTGCATGAACAGTGCTAATATGCATGAACAGTGCTAATGTGCATGGACAGTGTTCAGATGGATGTTGTGAAAATTTCAAAGTGTCAGACTCATGGAAAGTTTCTCATGAACCTGAATAGTGCTCAAAAGTCTAAATCAGGAGTATGATGAATTTCAGAAATTTGTACAAGTGTTAAGCGTTTTGTTCAAATACATGCGCCTAAACAGTTGTTACGTTTCTGAAAATGGTTAAGTGTTAGGCGTATCAACTTATGCTCACGCGCCTGAACAGTGTCAGACTTTCTAAGTGGTCAGAAGTTTGAAGGTGATGTTTACTCTAAGTGTTAGGCATTTCATCAAGTCTCTTGCGCCTGAACAGTGCCCAAGCACTTGAACAGTGTCCAAGCTTTTGAACAGTGCTCATACGTCTGAAGATTTAGTGTGAAACTTAGCCTCATGTGCTAAGAATTTTTACACTTATATATATTCAACACTTGTAGTTCTCATTCATTCATTCACAAACTCAAACACTCTGATTCACACATTCTTACACCCGATACATTCATTCACTCAACATTCGATTGTTACCAGTTAATCTTTGTGATATATAGGTATATTCAATGAATCTAAACATCATGTTAATCTTAAAACATCTGATTTCATTACCTATTTCACACTTTGATTGGGTGTTTGAACTCTACTGAGGTGTTAGAACCCTAGTTATTCAGAAATTTGAAATATTGAGATTTAAATGTGTAATGATAACTGAAATTGAACATCAAATGATTGTTATAACATGTTTTCAAATAGATTGTGAGAATCAAATCTCAATTTCTTCAAAATGTGTTCTTGATGATTCATTGTTCATTAGTCGATGTTTAAGAACAAGAAATGAACAGTCAGTTCATAATTTTTCATCAAAATTGTTGTGTTAATCATCAAAATTTATCTGTTCAATTGACATTGAGAAGATTTTAATTGGTTTAGTGTACTTTAAATCATTTGAACTAAAACTTGAATGTGCTCTGCTCCTCATAGAGTGTGTTCAACACTTAGAAAATTTAAGTGTAAAATGTTAGGTTTAAAATTTAAAATATGCTAACTCAACTGAAATTCAATCAATTTTCATGTTTCATGGTTCATTAATTGATTTGATCATAAATTGTGTTGCATCAAAATTGTAACCAGTACATACTCTGTTCATGTAATGGATTGTACAAAACACTTAGAAATTTTTTAAGTGTTATTGGTTCAAAATTGATAACACACAATATGATTGAAATCTTTGTTATTCAAATGTGATTAATATTTTGTTCTATGTATACAAATGGCAGATCTTAAATTTGAACCAAAGCATTACGTAGCAGCCTTTCTTAATGAGGATGTTCGTGAAGCTGTTGGTTATGAAGAAATGATAAGATTTCTATTAAGAACAAAGTATGTGTATGCCATGTGTGTTCAACCAGTTATATATGCTTGTCTCATCAAAAGATTTTGGAGTATTGCTAAAATTGCAAGAGATGATGAAGGAAGGAAAGTAGTAAGAGGTTTTATCACAACTATCGTATGATTGAAGTCTCTGAGCAGTCAATTAGAGAAGCTCTAAGACTTGGTGATAATGATCCTGAAGATTTGGCTGAACTCTCTTTTAATGAGTGTAGAGACACATTTTTAGCAATGGGACATCGAGATCACTTTCCTAAGAAATAGTTTTTCAGAGCAAGAGTATATAACCACTGGAAACTCCTATGTTATATCTTTTAACATGGAATGTCCAAGAGGAGTGCAGGATGAAATTAATTCCTTATAGACATTGCTTCTCCTATTGTAGCTATTGCCACAAACAGAAAGTTTAATATGGCAAAATGGATCATGATTCCTTTATTTTTAATTTGGAAAAAGGAATCAGGAACAAATACTTGATGTATTCCTGATTTCTTTAGATGATTATTAATGAAGAATATCCTGATTTTCATGCTTATGGAGTAAGTGGAGAAAGATTAATTTTGGAGCACATGATTGAAACCGTATACAAAAGACTTGCTATCGTGACTGGTGCTCAAAATATTCAAATGTTTGATTACATGAGAGAAGTAGCAAGAGATGATATGAACATAGATGAAAATCATTTTCATTTGATTGATGGTGAACCTATTGATCCAAATGATTTGATTGAAGAAGTTCCTCAAGGACTTTTTGAATCTGAAGCTGAGGATGATGATGAAGATAATGAAGATGATGATGAATCTGAGGATGAAGGAAGTTCGTCTTCAAGTGATGATAGTGATGATGATGTAGGAGGTAATGAAGTTAAAGAAGTTAATGAAGATGTAGTTGTTACAGAAGTTGAAGATGTTGATAATCTGAATGAAGATGTTCATAATGTTGATGATTCAATAGATGTGAATGAAGAAAATTATGAAGTCAATGTACAACAACAAATGGAGTGTGATCTTCAAAATGTTGATACATTTGAGCCTGTAGTACTAGATGAAGGTGAAAGATCAAGTCAATATGATACAGTCCTCACCGATGAATTAAACACTGAGCAGATAATAGAAGCTTTGAAAGAAGAGAACATCAATCAGCTTAAGATGATTGAAAAGCTGAAAGATGAAAATAATCAATTAAAAGCAGAATCTTTAAAGAAAGACTTGAAAATTGCTGAGCTTGAAGAAGTTCAAGAGATAAATGTAAAGAACTTTGATGTTTTACTCAGAGATTATGATTTGACAGAAGAAAAATACAAGAAGTTGAAAGAAGATTATGATAAATTGAAAGAAGAGCTTAAAATTATGAAAGATAGTTTAAAATCTCAATCTTCTCAACCTCAAGAAAATGACCTTTTAACTTCAGAGATAGAGGTTATTCTTGAAGTTCAACCTACTGAAGTTGAAAGATTATCTGAGACTGTGAAAGGAAAAAGAAGATAGATGAATTTGATATTCAAGTATTGGCTGAATCATCATCAAACCCTTCTTCAAAGATGCTGAAAATTGTTATTGAAACTCGTAAACAGTTTAAAAGACATTTTTTATTATAGGTGTTGTTTTATTTTTATATGCTTGAATCTAATATGTTTTTCTTATGCAGTGAATGTAGGTCATCCTTCTTTACAGGAAATTGTAGAAGCAGACATATAAGAGCAAATCGGAGCACTGGATGACTTAGATCCAGAGTTTTTAGATGCTTGGTATGATGAAGTATTAGAGGAAGAAGATGTTGCTGAAGCTGTATATTCACCGATTGAAGTTGTTACTAAAGAAATCCTGTTAGACATTGATGACAGATATAATTATCTGGTCAAGAAGAAATACAATCGTGTATTTTTGGATGGTCTAACAGTTTCACAAATTAATGATGAGTATGAGAAATGCATTGTAAGACCCTGAAAGGATCATACTTGCCAACTCAAGAAGTGGTTGGAGGTTGTTCTGGTTGGAAAACATTTGTTACAGAAAACAACAGAAGACAACAGAAGACAAGAAAAGACAAGTATAAAGCACCCGCATTTGTTAATGTGGATGACTAGTGAACAAATGCGGACAAGTGTTTGTTCACCCACATTTACAAATGCAGATCAAGACAACTAATGCTGAACAGAAGTGTTCATCCGCATTTGTCCATGCGGATGAACTGAAGAAATGCTAACAAAGATTGTTCACCCGCATTAGTCCATGAGGATGAACAACAGTAAATGCTGACAAAGATTGTTCAGCCGCATTAGTCCATGCGGATGAACAACAGTAAATGCTGACAAGACTTATTAATCCGCATGAACTAATGCGGGTGAGCAAACACAAATGCTGACTACAAACAACAAATGCTGATGAAGACTTGTTCATCCGCATGAACTAATGCGGATAAACAACTTACACTGTTTTATATTTATTTTGTACATAGACTAGATTCACTTGTATAGATCAGGGTTAGTTTAGTCTTTTGTATAGGCAATTTATACACCTATAAATAGGGTCACATACCCTAACTTTGTAGGTTGTTGACTTTAGCAGTAATATCCATAATATTTTATAACATTTACTACTGTTCTTTATTCTCTTACATTCAAGCGTTTACTATAGCAATTAATGTTCTTTAATATAGTAATTCCGCTACTATATTATTGACTCAGTCCACATATTCGATCCTAGGTTGAGTCACATCAACCGAGAATATCATTCTCAAACCCAGTCAATTGGTATCAGAGCCTTGGCTCTTGAATTTATCATTGAACTGTAGACTGAGTTGTTCATCAGCAAGATCTACTCTTCTGATAAACAAACATACTGTAATCGAACACCACAAAGTACAAAATCTTCAGATCTGCCGCTGTCGAACCCAACAACACAAAATCAAGAACTTAAAACTCCTTCAAATCGACAGATCTAAACTTAACAGACCTGTTCTTGACCGAAAACAAAATATTTGAAGAAAAACACACTGTTCGAACTTAAAATCAACTTAAAATAGTATTCAACAAGTTAAAATCAGTTTAACTAACATGGATTCCTATAATCATTCTGAAATTGGTCATGCATCTAACCTCCTATGCTTAAACACAATGCTTAAACACAAATCTGAGTTTAAGCAGTGGAAAATTTGTTTTAGAAACTACATTACGGGTGTAGATCCTAACTACTAGATATCTATTTGCAAAGGTCCCTACATTCCACTGTCTCTAAATATTGATCAAGCTGCTCAATACAAAACTACAAGAATTCCCATTGAGGATCCCAATTTAACTCTTGATGATGAAGAATATAAGAAAATCAAGATTCATCTTAGAACTTATTCCATCCTTACACAAGCACTGAAAATGGATGTTCTGAAAAGATTAGAAAAATATGGAACAACTAAGGGTGTCTGGGATGCTCTATAGATTATATGTGAGGGAAGCAGTGATGTTACAGAAATTAACAAAGACAAGTTGATAAATCAGTATGAGATATTTCATCATACCAAAGGAGAGTCTATCTCTAGACAGCTTCAAAGATTTGTGCAACTTGTAAATGACCTTGAAATTATGGGGGTCACTTACAAGGAGAAGGAATTAAACAAGAAAATGCTGCACAGCTTGCCTGAAAGCTGGAAACAGAATGTTACAATGTTAAAGAATACTATTGATTTGGAGAGTACTAGCATGGATATCATGATTGCAAAAATTGAGGCTCTTGAACTTGATGAAAGGAGCAGAAATCTGAGTGGACCTCAAGTTATTGAGGCTTACAAGTTTCCATCTGAAACTCATTCTGTTGAAAATGCCTTTGTTACTAAAGAAGACTTTCTGTCATCAAGAGATCAAACAAGAACAACAGGATTTTGTGCTGCTCCACAACCTCAAAAACAACCATCTTCTGCCCAACCCACTGTATCTCCTAACAACATGCATGATGAGCAAAGATCTAAAGAACAAAAGGCAACTTACCATGCCTTTGTTGCTAGCTTTGAAGCCTACCTTGGAGGGAGACTCACATCAGCTCATCTGATTCAAGAAGATCTAGAAGAAATGGATCCTGATGATGTTGAAGAAATGGATTTGCAATGGCAGATGGCCATGATTGCTATGAGAGCAAAGAAATTCTTTTGAAAAGGGAAGAAACTGAGTCTCAATGAGAATACAAAGCTGGGATATGACAAATCCAAAGTTAAGTGTTTTAACTGTGGAATGAGTGGTCATTTCTCTCGGGAATGTAACTCTCCCAAGAGAAGCAACAACAATTTTCAAAGACCCTCACATGGCCAGCATGCTTCTCAACACAACACCAACTTTCAGCCAAGCAACTCTTATCCACACCAACAACAAAATCAGCAATAGCCAATTCAACAAAGACAACCTCTGCTCACTCATCAATCTCAAGGAAGTAATCAACAAATTTCAAATGCACTTGTCATCAGACAAGATGGAGTTTGTGATTGGAGCGTGTATGCTGAGGAAGTTCAACCACAGTTTCAAAATCATGCACTTATGGCACATATCAATAATGGACCAACTCCAATGCCATCTGAGGTAAAATCCAATCTATGTTCTGAAAAATGTGTTCTAGAAGTACAGGGGTATAGGGAACACAATCACAAATTGGCTAATAAAATAAGAGAAGAAAAGGTGAAATCAGAGATGTTAAAACAAGAAATGAGAATTTATGAAGTTAAAATCAAATCTCTGCTGTCTGACATGGAAACACTCCATGGTGAAAAGTACACTCTTGTGGCTGAAAATGAGAGGTTAACAGAATTGTTGACCAAATCAAAAGCTGAGCAATCAGCTACTGAAATGAAACTTGAAAAGTTTCAGCTCTCATCTGTCAAGCTGCAAGAGTTACTTGTGTCTCAAAAGGGGGCTAAAGATATGACTGGGATAGGCTACAAAACTTATCCTCCTCCATATAATGATAACTACAATGTTATGCCTGAGTCACTTACTCAATCAGATACAAAAGAATCTAAAATTATTGAAACCAAATCAATGATTTCTCAAACAACAAATCCTCAAAACAAACCAGGTGTTTACATTGAAACTGATGAGGATAAAATCAGATTGGGTCATCCTATGAAAATCAAAGAGTGCTCAGACAAACCTGTGGTTATAAAGAAACCAAAGAGCCCAGTCAAATCAATTGTGCCTTTTGTAAAATTTGTTCCTCAAAATCTTAAAGTGAATCACACTGCTGAATGCTCAGTGAAACCATCTACTGAAAGCAGATCTGATTATGAGATCATATCTCCTAAAAATTCAAGCAAATCAGACAGGGTTTCATTGAACTTCAAGGATAAAACCAAAGTTCCCGTTGTTACCAAAGGAAAAACCACTTTTCTTCAAAAATCTAAAGTGAAATCTGATTCACCATCTTTATCAAATATCAAACAAGGATGTGAGTTTGATATCTTCAACAAAGAATAGGTAGAACAATTCGATAGGGAAATAAGGGAAAAAACAAAGCAAGTCAGAATTGTGAAACAATCTATTGGCACTCTAAAGACTGATATCTGTTTCAAAATTAAAGGACAATCAAATGTATTTTGAATTCTGTGATATGACCAATCATAAAACAGATGAGTGCTACTTCACTGAGTACTGCTCTATCTGTGACATGAACAATCACTCAACAAAAAACTATCATTTTAACAAATATTGTTCATTGTGTGATATGACCAATCACAATACAATTGATTGTTACTTTAATCAAAAAGGATTGAAAAGTTAACAAAACAAGCCCATTTCATTAGTTCCAACTGACAAGGTCAGACACAAAAGTCCAACAAACCTGAACAAATCACTGAAGTCTCATCAAAAATATAAAATTAAAGTGATTTTGACAAGCAAAAATCTGTTCAACCTTTACACAAAAATCACAAGGAAAGATGTGAATACTCTTCTGACACTTCAGATGAAATTAATGAAATCAAACTTCAAAGAAGTAATAGAAAAGGGCTGAAATCATCCTCCTCTAAAACACACACAAGAGGAAAGTATCAAGAAGTAACAGTGATCGATGCCAAAGGACAACCCAAGACCATTATGGCTTGGGTTCCTCATTCTAACTAGTTCTTTTTGTGCTTGTAGGGTCATTCATACAGGTCCAATAGCTTATGGTACGTGAACAGTGGATGCTCCAGACACATGATAGGAGATAGTTCCCTCCTTCATGACTTCAAGCACATTCAAGGAACTACTGTGGCATTTGGCGGAGATTCACAGGGCGGTAGAATTACTGGAGAAGGTTCCGTGACGAATGGGATTCTGAGCTTTGACAAAGTCAATTACTGTGAGCAGCTGAACTTTAATCTACTCAGTGTATCCCACATTTGTGACAAGAAATATTCTACTCATTTCACTGACACTCATTGCTACATCTTGAAACCAGGATTTCATAGTCCTGAAGAATAGGTTATCTTGAAGACACCAAGGAAGAATAATACATATGTCTTGAATCTTAATTCTGCTCGTCCATCAGAAAAGACATGTCTATTATCTAAAGCATCATTTGATGAATCGCAACTTTGGCATAGATGCTTAGGACACACGAATTTTAAAAATATGAATAGATTGGTCAAAGGGAACCATGTAATTGGTCTTCCTCAAAAGGAATTTCATTTTGTTGACCACTGTACCGCATGTCTCAAAACAACATAAATCATCTCATAAGCCAAAACTTGTGAACACAAACAAGTGTCCATTGAAGTTACTTCATATGGATCTCTTCAGGCCGACTCACGTCATGAGTATTGGCAAGAAGCATTACGGTTTAGTGATCATTGATGACTTTACTCGATTCACATGGGTCTTCTTCCTACTTCATAAGAATGAGGCGCCCCAAATCATAATAGATTTTATAACCAAAATTGAAAATCAACTTGATTTAAAAGTAAAATCTATTAGAAGTGACAATGGGATGGAATTTAAAAATGAAAGCATGAGTTCATTATGCACCACAAAAGGCATTGTTCATCAGTTCAGTGGAGCCCGTACTCCACAACAAAATGGAGTTGCTGAAAGAAGGAATAGATTACTGATTGAAACAGCAAGAATAATGTTAGCTGAAGCAAAACTGCCAATTACATTTTGGGCAGAAGCTGTTAACACTTCATGTTTTGTGCAAAATCGAACTTTGATAATCAAAGAACACAATAAAACTCCTTATGAACTTCTTTTTCACAGAAAACCATTCATTGGATTTTTGAAGTCATTTGGTTGTCTTGTCTCAATATTGAACACCAGATACCATTTAGGAAAGTTTGCTCCTAAGTCTGATGAGGGATTCTTCATGGGATATTCCTCAGTGTCTAAGGCTTTTAGGGTGTTTAATCCTAGATTAAACATCATTGATGAATCAACAAATATTCAATTCAATGAGCATCCGTTTCCCAAATCATCAAATGGTCCTGACTGGTTGTTTGATATTGATTCATTTACAAGATCTTTTGATCAGTTCAATTTGTCAAATGCAGGAACATCAGGGTCAGTTGAAAGATGAACAGACTTCCCAATGATTCCTCCTTCTACTGATCAAGACAATGAACAAGTACCATTACAAGCTGATCCTATCCGGCAAATTACATAAAATGAAAGTATCTCAATAGATGCTGGTCGTAGTTCAATGCCATCTCCTTCAGCTGATCCTTCAACTGAAGTAAGACATTCAAAACCAACTCATGCACCAGCTGATACTAACAGAGATGGAAATGATGAGAGTATTCAGAGTGCTGCTAAAGCTGAAGATGCTGTACCCTCTGATTCTGGTCATCACTCTCCCACACTACAACAACAAGATGCCTCTCACCAAGATGATCTAAATGTCTCCAATCTTGATGTGTCCATTGCTGGTGACTTGATTCCAATTACCAGGACACACAAGAATCATCTAGTGTCCAACATTATTGGTGATTTAGACAAGCGGGTGACACAAAGCAAGTCAAGTATTGCAAACATCTGTTTGTTTTCTTGTTTTCTGTGTCAAACTGTACCCAAAAACATTAAAGAGGCTCTTCAAGAAAATAGCTGGATTGAGGCAATGCAGGAAGAATTATTACAATTCAAGAAACAAGAAGTATGGCAACTGGTGGATCTTCTCGAAGGTCAATACCCTATCGGAACCAGATGGCTATACAGAAACAAGACTGATGACAGAGGGATTGTCATCAGAAACAAAGCAAGGTTGGTAGCGCAGGGCTATACATAAGAAGAAGGAATACATTATGACGAGGTGTTTGCTCCTGTTGCCAGATTAGAAGCCATACAACTCTTTCTTGCGTACTCCGCATCCATGAAATTCACAGTTTATCAAATGGATGTAAAGTGTGCATTTTTGTATGGAAAGATCTCTGAAGAAGTGTACATGAGTCAACCACTAGGCTTTGAGGATCTTGATTTCCCTCACAGGGTATACAAGCTTGACAAAGCTTTGTATGGCTTACATCAAGCCCCTCGAAAATGGTATAAGACTCTGTCATCCTTTCTTCTTGACCATGGTTATGAAAGAGGGAAGATTGACCAGACTTTATTCAGAAAGAGAAAAGGGAATGAGATACTGCTTGTCCAGATTTATGTGGATGATATCATATTTAGCTCCACCAACAAACAACTCTGCAAAGACTTTGAAGATCTTATGCATTCAAAATTTCAGATGAGTTCTATGGGAGAACTCACATTCTTCCTAGGTCTTCAAGTACAACAAACATCCAGTGGAATCTTCATCAACCAGTCAAAATATATGGAATCCGTGTTGAAGAAGTTTCACTTTGCAGACTGTCAGTCCATCAGAACTCCTGTTGATACAAAAGTGAAGATTGGCCCAGACACAGATGGGACATCTATGGATCAGACTCTTTATCGATCCATGATTGGTTCACTTATGTATTTAACAACCAGTAGACCTGATGTTATGTTTGGTGTTTGTGTATGTGCCAGGTATCAAGCAGATCCCAAGGAATCTCACGTGAATGCAGTCAAGAGGATATTCAGATATCTTAAGGGCAAACCTGCTCTTGGACTATGGTATCCAAAGGATGGAGACTTCAATCTCTATGCATACACCGACAGTGACTACAGGGGATGAAATTTCAACAGAAAATCCATATCTGGCGGTTGTCAATTTCTTGGTCCCAGACTGGTGTCATGGCAGTGCAAGAAACAGACCAATGTTTCTGTATCAACAACTGAAGCTAAATATATTGCAGCACCAGCTTGCTGTTCTCAAGTTCTCTGGATTCAAAACCAGATGCTAGATTATGGTTATAATTTCTTGCAAACACCAATCCATATTGACAACACTGCTGCAGTCTTCATAACAAACAATCCTGTTCAGCACTCAAAAACAAAACATATTGAAATTAGATATCACTTTTTGAAAGACTGTGCTGAAAAGGGTTTAATCAAGCTGATTCAGGTTAACACAGACAATCAGCTAGCTGATTTGTTTACTAAGGCATTTGACCCAAGTCGGTTTGAATTCTTAGTCCAATCAATCGGCATGATTAACCCTGAGTAAAAAAATCAAAAATTTACAAAAACATCAAAAAAATTCACAAAATTACAAAAAGAAATCAATTTTTGTTGAAGTCCTTGTTTTGTACTTCTTTATGGAAATGATATAATTACAGTCGTTATATCATTGACTGTGCTTAATTCAATATCTTGAAAGACTGGCATGACTTACCTGATATGTGGGTAGGCTCAACTTGGAACAGAAGATAAATGCTGTGATAAACTAAAGATCACATTCAAATATGAATGCATCATCTCAAGAGCATGTAAGTTTTTGACCTATCCAAGTGTATGTGTGTGTAGTAACCTAAACACACCAGGTCATGATACCTTATGAATCTCATTCACATCAGTTTCTCCTTTGTTTTTCTGAGCAAAGACCTGGGGAAACAAGCACATAGTGCTGATGTCTAGATCCAAAAAGATTCCCAATGTGGAACACATCCAATAAGGGTGACAAATAAAACAGAATATAACAAAAAGAATCCCAAAGTGGATCACCTTCCAAAGTGATGAGCAAAAAGAATCCCAATGAGGATCAAACAAAATAAGGATCAGGTAAAAGAATCCCAAAGTGGATCCCCATTAGTTTCATAACTTAAATGACCAGGTATTAAAAGTTGTGAAAAAGTTCTACCATACAGTACATGAGGATAGTTGATCTTGCTATGCTTATGAGTGTGAGGTTCATGTTGAATGTTTTATTAAATCAAAACATGATAAAAATCACATGCATTACAATATTGACCAAGCATGAGTTTAAGAGAACAAACATACCTTCAATCAATAAGTTCATGACAACTTGCACTTATGAAAGATAAGATTGTTATGATCCCAAAATTTCAAACAAAAGTGCAAAACAATTAAACAATTCAGAAATATTGTCCTAAAATTTTATAAATTTTATTTAAAGTTTTTATCCGGTATGGAAATAAACTTTAGGGGGAGTAATAAAATTTTAAAAGGAAATATTTACAAAAACATGAAATTTGCAAACATTAAATTGACAACTTTGTCAAATTGATTGTGTCTGTATGAAAATTACTTCATAATTAGCTTCAGAAGATGCATATGCTCCAAAATCAGTCAAGTTGGGAATCTGTGTCACATCAAAGATACATGACAATCCAAGCAAGAATTGACAATCTCTGAATCTGCAAAATCTTCGTAAAACAACAAAAATGCAGACTCATCTTCATAAAATCAGAAGCAGCTGTACAAACCAATCAGATTCAGCCACTGCAAAAAAACATTAATTTTTGACAAGTACAAAATTTAATGCGGGTAAGTGAATTGGTTAATGCGGGTGAAGGTAACCCTATCATTTAACCAATGCGGGTAACTTTTTTTTGTACAAGTAAACTAATGCGGACTAAAAATTGTTCATCCGCATTAGCTACAGTAAATACGGACAAGTCTTTTGTTCACCCGCATTTGCTACATGAAATGCTGATGTTAACTTTGGTCACCCGCATTTGTCTTAGTAAATACGGACAAGTCATTTGTTCACCCGCATTTGCTACAATGAATGTTGATTGCTTTGTTCACCCGCATTTGTCAAAGTATATGCGGACAAGTAATCTGTTCTCTCGCATTCGCTACAGTGGATGCTGATGGGTAAAATTAGTTCTTCCGCATTCGTTAACAGTAAATGCTGACACTTAGTTTGTTCATCAGCATTTGCTACAGTGAATGTGACCATTGAAATTCTTATTACCGCATTTGCTATAGTAAAATTTTCTGCACTTGTAATGTTTTGTGAAAATTATGAAATGTATTATAAATACTCATTTAATGTGAGTCATTTATTACTTTTCAAATTTTTGAGTGAACTTTTATAGTGCGACGAGTTCCAGAAAATATTCTTCTTCAAACGTTCAAATCTTCTCTAATCAAGCATCATTGTGTTCGAATCTAACATCAAAACAGCCAAATTTTCAGTTAAATCGAAGTATTGTCAAGCCAAGGTGATTATCAGATTCTGAAAACTTCGACTGTCGAACCAAATGCATTGAAATGGAACCCTAATTTTGAGAAATTGTTAAAATGCACTCAAGAGCAATGGATTTACATGAATGATAGAGTTCATTAAAACCAATGATCATTGTAAACAACAAAGATTTCCTGTGTTTCTAAGAACACCTCAAACATCGATGAACGGGGGATACTGTCCCATAACAATGTTGAAATCAAAAACAACAGTTTAAGATGTAAACTTGTTAAGACACATTCATCATCACTATAACTCAACAGAAAGAAACCAAAACTTTTGAACTGGTCCTCATTCAAAATCAAAATTAGGTCAAACATGTAACAGTAACAAGCATAATCAATATTTTGATCTAAAAAGTCAAAATTGAACAAATCAAACTCAATTCATATCTATATGAGATATATTGTCCATAATTCTCACTAATTCATTTATATTGTGTGCAGATTACATATGACAAACCTGACTTGGAGTAAGCTCCACAATGTCAGTGGCTTTCTTGACCCTGATGTCTCAGAAGCAGAAGGACTCAGAGACATGATAAGATTCATAACCACTACAAGAGTGGCACATGCCATAACTGTCAGACCTGTAATCTATGAGAATTACATCAGAACATTCTCGGGAAATGCAGAAGTTTTGGAAGATGATAGAGAAAAAGTCATCTCTGGAAGAATAACAGATGATCATACTTTGATAATCTCTGAGCAAACTATAAGACAATGTTTGCAGTTTGAAGATGATCCTAATTCCCCAACAGAATTTGATGAGGATGATATCATGTCCTTTTTTGCAAACATTGGATATGAAGGTGGTTTTGAGGATAAACAGATAGTCAAAGGGTTGGTTGATTTGCAATCGAGATTCCTCATTCATTATGTGCAACACTGCTTATCCAAAAGGAAGACTAGATGGAATGATATACCCTTGACTACATCATCACTTGTTTGTGCTCTCTGCTCAAACAAACCATACAACTACTCAGCATATGTATTTAATGGTATGGTTGCTAATGTTCAAGAAGGAAGAAGAAACATGTTCCTCATGTACCCAAGATTTATTCAGTGCTTAATAAATGAAGCATTTCCTGATTTGGCCTTAGAAGGTCCTGTCCTTGATGTTCCTCATTACAATGCAAGGTCTTACAAGTACATTAAAAAAAGGGATCCAAGAATTTTTTACAGTGGTACTTTCTTTCCACTTTTGCCTTGGATGCAACAACAAATTAATCCACAAGATGATGTTCCAGTGGATGAGGAACCAAAACAAGAAGAAGAACATGTTATACAAGAACAACTACAAGATGATGTTCCTACTGAGGAACCTGTTCATGAAGAGGATGTTGCTCATGATGATGTTGCTGATGTTGCTCAAAAAGAGATGATCAAACAATTAAGGAACAGCCCACTGTTGATGAGCATGCAGAATTAAATGAAGAAGCATTGAGGCCAATGTCTCCACATGTTGATGTAGGTGGTGATCTTCACATTGGGCCTTCAACTCATGATGCTGAGATTCATTCCCTTTTTGGGGTTGATCCCATTATATTCTCTCCATCTTCTCACATGCACACTCATGAAGAACCCTCCAATAGCCCCTCACATGAAGCTGCTGATGCTTCTGATGGATCTGGTGAATCTACCAGTTCATCATCTGAATCATCTAGTGATGAGGAGGATAATCAATAATTTGCACCACTACCGGAGAGACAAATGATCTCAGAGGAGGGTCCCTCAGAAAGTTTTGCTGAATCTGAGATAAACAGACCAGATGAGAAAGACAAGATGATATCTGATCTGATGCACAAAGTTGCTAAAATGGAAAAGACTCTGGATAGAAGGGCATGATTCATAAATGACAGAATTCAGGAACTTAATGAAAAGGAAAAAGAATTAAATGAATTAAAAGCCAAGTATGAATCTGATATGAAAGAAAAGGATGATGAGATCAAAAAACTCAAAGCTTCTTTAAAGATGTCAAGAAAAGAAATTAGTGGTCATGTGGACACTGTGGCTATCCAAACTGTGGCTTTGGAAGATCAAGAACATATGTTGGAGATGCAAACAGAAATTATTGCTGATCTGAACAAACAAAATAAGGCTTTGAAGAAAAGAATTGATGAATTGGAACTGATTGCTCAATTAAAGACTGAATTTGAAAGAGAAGCAACAGAACATGAAGTTGAAGAAACAGATAAGGAAGTTCATTCACAACAGCAAGAAACCAGTGGTGTTAGGGATGATGATAGCTGGGAGATGGTAGTACATTCTGATCCATCTGCTGAAAAAGGGGCCATGATGAAAGAACTAATAGATGACATGGACAGATTCTCTTCAAGTGAATTCATTATAGATGAGGAATTCTGGGATTACATCAAAAACACCAAATCCCCTTCTGAGTCTATAGTTGTAATTCCATCACAACCTGTGTTAATAGAAGAAGAACTGAGAATGCAGTTTGTTCCTGCTGTTGTATTGACTGATGAACAACAAAGTTTAATCAATAGACTATGTGATGAATTCAAAGAAAAGGAAACAGTTGAATTGAATAGATAAGAAGCTGAACAACAAAGAATCACTGCTGAGCTTAAGGCTGTTGAAGAAAAACAACAGGCCAAAACTGATGTAGCTTCAACATCAGGACCAAGAGTGATCACATACACAAGAAAAAGGAAATACTTGATTGAAAAAGCAAAAGGAAAACTTTCTATGGTTGAGTAAGAACAACCTAAAAAGAAAACTAAAGATGATCCTAGGAGTTTGGCAGCAATTGCTGAATTTTTAGATGAACATGAACAAGCTGAGAAGGAGTTACAGCATACTTTGGAAGTGATTTTGTTGGAAGAAGGAGAAACTGAAGATGAACAAACAAAGACACATGATGACATGAGGAGTCCATCAATTATTGAGCCATCTGTTGAAAGTATGATAGAGAAGGCTAAGACTAATGATCTTATGATTTATGCCATGTTCCTGATCAACCATGGATATGATGCTGATATTGACTTTAGCATGACTTATGAAGGTATGGTAGAAGAATTGAGAAAGATGGAGAAGCTTCTTGATCCAACATTTGTGACTGAATATGAAAAAGAAAAGGAAACTACTAAATCAGTCACAAGTATCTCTAAGACAGCAAAGAAGTATGATACTCAAACTGCATACCCTGATCCTTATAGTATGACAGATAAGGAAATAAAGGATTATCTGTCTCAACAAGGATTTACAAAAAGAAAGCTGGGGAACATGAAGACTAATTCTCTTAGGGCTGCTATGTTAAAGATGATCAATGACAGGAAAGAAAGACTAAAAGCAATTGAAGAAGAAGTGATCGCCCAGAATCCCAGAACAAGAAAATCAGCACAAGATGTGCAGTTGACAGTTAAAGATCAAGATGTTCTGGCCCCTATACTTCACAAGAATCCAGAGTGGTTTATTGAGCCTTCTCAACTTAAACTTTAAGAGGGGCTGACTACTGCTGAAATGATAAGAGGGGTATCTACTCCTAGTGGCAAGACAGACAAAAATTATTGCCTGGAAGTATGATAGTAACTGGAATATGTTCATGGTGAAGAGGATATCAGGATTAGTTCAATTTTTCACAGAGTACACAGCCTTAGTCAATGCCTTGAAAGTTTATGATTTAAAAGAGTTGGATGAGCTAGACTTTATTAATCCTGATGGAATGTATAGAGGATATGAATTTGAAGATATTCTAAAGATGTTTAAAAGAACAAAGAACTTCAAATCACTGAAAGCTATCTGCACCAGAAAAGACAAAACATTCAAGAATCCATTTGATCAAAGAAAGAAAAGAGAAGCTGGAGAGATTGTATTTCCTGAACTACATGTTAAGCCAACAGAAAGTTTGAAGAGGAAAATGATTGCTGGTACTCATAAAACAAAGCCTATTTCAAATGTGTATTATGATGAAGACAACTTTGAGCTAGTAATTGAAAGAAAATAGGAAGGAAAGGAAGCCCCTAAAATAAGAATCTTCAGTGGGTATGAGGTTAGATTGCTAGATGAGTCTTACATTCATTACATCTTTACTAGACTCTTCAGAGCTCTCAAAAACAAGGCTGCAGAAGATGATTTAGAGTTTATTTTGAAGTGTGTGAAGATATTGAAGCTGGCTTTTGATAGAATTAACAACAAGAGAGAACAAAGGAAGAAGAAAAGGCTACCTATGCAGATGGGCAACATAGTCAAGTTGGAAGTTGATGCTAATGGTTCACTGGTGATTCATAGAGATGGGTTATCTTCTATTTCAGTTTGGGAACCCATTTCTTAGAAACAAATGCCCATTGCTGCTATTCATACAATGAGTGAGATGAAGATTCATGTGCTCAGTAGAGAAAAAATGAAGGAAGCTAGGGATTTTTCTAACATGATAAAGGCTATTCTTAATCCATCAATAGCACAACCAGAAATATTAGAAGAAGCTACTGAAACTCTCCTCCTAACATCAGTCCAAAAGAAGACTACACAAGAAGACCGACCAGAATCTTCACAACCACCACCACCATCACACTCTTGAGGAACCTAGGCAGTATAATCCTTAGGGGGAGTATTGTTAGAACCTGAAAGGATCATACTTGCCAACTCAAGAAGTGGTTGGAGGTTGTTCTGGTTGGAAAACATTAGTTACATAAAAAAACAAAAGACAACAGAAGACAAGAAAAGACAAGTATAAAGCACCCCGCATTTGTTAATGCGAATGACTAGTGAACAAATATGGACAAGTGTTTGTTCACCCGCATTAACAAATGCGGATCAAGACAACTAATGCTGAACAGAAGTGTTCATCCGCATTTGTCCATGCAGATGAACTGAAGAAATGCTGACAAAGATTGTTCACCCGCATTAGTCCATGCGGATGAACAACAGTAAATGCTGACAAAGATTGTTCACCCTCATTAGTCCATGCAGATGAACAACAGTAAATGCTTAAAAGACTTATTCATCCGCATGAACTAATGTGGGTGAGCAAACACAAATGCTGACTACAAACAACAAATGCTGATGAAGACTTGTTCATCCGCATGAACTAATGCGGATGAACAACTTACACTGTTTTATATTTATTTTGTACTTAGACTAGATTCACTTGTATAGATCAGGGTTAGTTTAGTCTTTTGTATAGGCAATGTATATGCCTATAAATAGGGTCACATACCCTAACTTTGTAGGTGGTTGACTTCAGCAGTAATATCCATAATATTTTACAACATTTACTACTGTTCTTGATTCTCTTACATTCAAGCGTTTACTACAGCAATTAATGTTCTTTAATATAGTAATTCCGCTGCTATATTATTGACTCAGTCCACATATTCGATCCTAGGTTGAGTCACATCAACCGAGAATATCATTCTCAAACCCAGTCAATTGAGCAGAGTCAACAGCTCTGGTTGATCCAGATGAAATAGTTATGGAACATGGAGAGTGGAATCCGATGCAAGAAAATATTAACATTAAAGAACTTCTAGCATCTGAATTGCATCATCCTGATCCTGAAAACATGACAACTGTTGAGCTTAGGCTGTGGCTACAATCAAGGAAATATCCAAGAATGAGATTAAACAAATTGCAAACTGAGTCTTTAAGAAATTTGGTAAAAAGTTTTCAAGAGACAGAAAAGCAAAACAAGAAA
Source organism: Flaveria sonorensis (assembly GCA_025506505.1). Taxonomy (NCBI): domain Eukaryota; kingdom Viridiplantae; phylum Streptophyta; class Magnoliopsida; order Asterales; family Asteraceae; genus Flaveria; species Flaveria sonorensis. Next base: position 22,384,474 of record CM046431.1, on the reverse strand, counting down.
ATGATTGTGCTTGACATGGATAATCCTCAGTATTTGGAGATTACAAAGAGAACTAAAATCTTAAAGCCTTTAGAAATAAAAGAAATGGAGTTAGTGAAAAGCAGTCATGAAAAGAGAAAAGAATTGATTGAGATGTTCCTAGAGACTGAGAAACAAGCATACAAAGTCTCAGTTGAATAGAAACAACTATGGAACAAAGCTAGAACTGTAGGAGATTTAGTCAGAAATGTACTGCAAAAAGGCCAATCCATTTTTAAATTTCTCAATGCAATGATTGTGCCGGATAACACGAAGAATGTTAAGATAGTTGCCTGGAAGTATGCTGAGATTTTTGATGCATTTCTAATCAAACGTGTAAATGCTATTTGTGACATTTATCATTTTTACACAAGCATCATAGCTTTGCCGGTGCAAGATCTCAAGGAGTTAAATAATTTGCCTCTGATCAATCCTACCAAATTAGTTCGAGGTGAAAATTTTGTTAAACTTCTGAATCGAGGCATTACCAGAATGGACACTTATCTCAAAACCAAATGTGATCAAGAAGATAAAGAGTATTTTAAGTCCTTAAAAAGTAAAAGAAAAGTAGCTGCTCATCTAGAAGAAGAAGAACATTTTTGGATGTTTACACTGATCAGTACTTTGAAAAGGTCACTATCCCAGGCTTGAAGGTGATAGATGGTACTCAAACCTCTAAACCAAGTTTGAGATGGTTCTATCATGCTGACTCATTCCAGTTGAAGCTAGTTCGAAACTTGGAAGATTGGGATCAAGATATGATTTCATTATTTGGAGTTTTTGAGCTTAAACTTCTATATCCAAGTTATATCTTTTTTTGTCTATCCAGAAGTTTGATCGTGTTACGTCAAAAGTTGCAGAAAATGATAGAAAATATTTTATGACAATTATTAAGGTAATGGAGCTGCGATGGAGCGAATTTCATTATGAAAAGCTCTAGCATTCACTAACATCATGAAGAAGGATATAAAGTCTATTGATTTTATGAGAATTTCAAGCAAAAGCGTGTTGGAAATTCATTCTCACGATCATCCTAAACCTTATGAGTTCTATGCCAACATAGATATTGCAGGTCTGACAAAAGAAACTTTGGATGTAATGGACAAGATGGAGATTAAAACCAACGAGTCAAAGCCTAAGCAAGCCATACTTGTGAAGAAGTTCAAGTCAGCTATCAAAAAAGCATTGCGTGAATTGGAGCTTTACAAAGAAAAGCTGGTGTTCAATATTAAAGAAGAACCAGGAGAGTTTAATGAAGACTGAAGACAATGTAAATCTTAGGGGGAGTATTGTTAGAGCTTTTAAAAGATTAACATTTTGTCTTTTGTGTTTTGCCATAGTATAGGGACGTATTCTGTAAATATATGTTCCTTGTTTTTCTTTGATAGTATAAATAGGATTTTCTATGTATTGTGTAGGGTAGACCTAGAGAGAATGAAACAGTTAGAGATTGAACAACTGTAACTCACTCTTACACTTTGTATCCTAAGCATTTGCTATCAATGAAATCTATGAATTTTTGAAGTAATTGCTTGTGTTTGTTTACTTGTGTTTGAATTGATCATTGCATTAGAATATCATCACATATCGATCCATTTTGAACCTATCATAACATCTTTTGATCGAATATATGTTGCAAACTTTTTATGGTCTGTATAAATTATACACTTGGTTCCATATAGATAATGTCTCCAAATCTTAAGTGCAAATACTACTGCTCCTAATTCCAAGTCATGAGTAGTATAATTCCTTTCACTTCCTCTGAGTTGTCTAGACGCATATGCAATTACTTTATCTCGTTGCATTAGAACACATCCGTAACCTTGATGTGATGCGTCACAATATACTACAAATCATCAGTACCATCTGAAAGGACTAAAATAGGAGCAATACATAATTTGTGTTTCAGGGTTTCAAATGCAGTATTTTATTTTTCTTCCCAAACATATGGCTTATCTTTCTGAGTTAATTCTATTAAAGGTTGAGCTATTCATGAGAAATTTTCTATAAACCTTCTATAATAACCAGCCAAACCTAATAATTGACGTACTTCAATTGGTGTTTTTGGAGCTTCCCACTTCTTAATTGATTTAATCTTTACTGGGTTGACCTGAATTCCTTCTTGGTTAACCACATGTCCTAAGAATTGTACTTCTCTTTTCTAGAATTCACACTTTGAGAATTTGGCGTACAGTTCTTATTTTCGAAGTAACTCCAAAGTTAGCCTTAGGTGCTTCTCATGTTCTTTCTTACTTTTAGAACAGATTAAAATGTCATCTATAAAGACTATGACAAATTTATCCAAGTAAGTTTTGCACACCCTGTTCATTTGATCCATAAATACTGCTAGAGCATTAGTTTACCCAAATGGCATTACAAGGAACTCATAATGACCATATCGAGTTCTAAATGTAGTTTTAGGTATATCCTCATCTTGCACTCTTAACTGATGATATCCAGACCTTAAGTCAATTTTTGAAAAATAACTCAATCCTTGTAATTGATCAAATAGATCATCTATTTTAGGAAGCGGATATCTATTCTTGATGGTTACTTTATTGAGTTCTCTATAATCAATGCACATTCTAAAGGTTCCATCTTTCTTCTTCATGAATAAAACTAGAGCTCCCCATGGTGAAACGATAGGACGTATGAATCCTTTATCCGACAGCTCCTGTAATTGATTCATCAATTCCTTCAATTATGTGGGCTCCAAATGATACGAAGATTTAGCAATAGGTGCAGTCCCTGGTACTAATTCAATTTTGAATTCTACTTGAGTAGAGGACGGTAATCCTGGTAATTCGTTAGGAAATACTTCTGGATATTCTCTAACAATAGGAACATCTTCCAAGTTCCTCTTAACTGGTTTCGTATCAACTATGTGGGCTAAAAATGCTAAATATTTCTTTTTCAAATATTTATAAGCCTTCATACAAGAGACTATTTTCATAGCACTTCTAGGTTTCTCACCATATATGAAAAGAATTCTATTATCTTTAATCAAAGGAATTTTAATCATTTTCTTTCCACAAATAGTTTCTGCCTGATTCTTACTTAACCAATCCATACCCACAACAATGTCAAAACCTCCTAATTCAATAGGGATCAAATCTATGTCAAAGAAATGATCATCTAAATTTAAGGCACAGTTAGGAATAACTTCACTGGCCTCTAGTATTTTTCCATCAGCTAGTTCTATCATATATTTATTTTTCAGTTTTTCTGATGCTAGTTTGAGTAAGGGTTTGAATGTATTTGAAACAAAACTTCAGGTTGCTCCCGTATCAAATAACATAGTTGCATACTGATCATTAATAAGGAATGTACCCATCACAACTTCTGGTTCCTGCCGTGCTTCTTCAGCTTGAAGTACAAATGCTTGACCATGCGCATTGTTTGGATTCCTTAGAGTTTTCCCTTTCAGTTCCGGACATTCATTGCGAAGGTGATTCTCTTTTCCACACTGGTAACACACTATCTTAGGATTTGTGGGTCCTTTATATTCTCTTGATGTATGCCCCTTCTTCTTGCAATTATAACAGATTACCAGCATACATTTCCCATCATGGTACCTTTTGCAGGCATTCACCATGGTTGACCTTCTGTCTGTGGTCTTCTTTTCTACGCAATTCCTATAAAGTTCCTTTCTGGATTTTTGTTTATCTTCTTATTCCGGTTTCCTCCAAGTTTCCTTCCTAAGTTGTTGTTGTTCCATTTCCTTTCTCTCCTACCTCTGGATCAATTAGTGATCCGTTCCTTATCATCTCATCAGTCAAACTTCCCGCTAAAGCCACTGCATCATGAAATGTCTTGGGCATTGCGGACTTAACCAATCCTTTTATCTGTGGTACTAAATCCCAGATATATCTTCCTATCCTTTTTGTTTCTGGCATCACCTGATGTGGCACCAATCTAGATAGCTCATTGTATCTATCTGTATACTCCTGATATGCAGCACCCTTCATTTCTAGTGCCAAAAATTCTGCTTCTATCTTTTCTATTTTATTATAGGGACAATATTTCTTTATCACTAGGTTCCTAAATTCTTCCCAGCTTAATCCATTCATAGCATTTCTTCCTTTGGTTTGGACTTCCATCTTCCACTAAGATTGTGCTTCTCCTTTAAGAGAATATGAAGCGAACCTAGTCTTACAATTATCGGCGCAATCACTGATATGTAACACTGACTCCATTTCCTCTAACCAACGTAATGCTTGCACTGCTCCACCTTTTCCATCGAAGTCTCGGAGTTTACAAGACATAAAAGTCTTATAAGAACACCCTTTTCTAATTCCGTCTATAACTTCTTCATTGTGGTTTTCTAATCCGTTGGCATTTCCTGGTTCATCGTTCCCAGGTGGTACACTTCTGAAGTTAAGGTTCTGTTGGAGTTGAGTTACTAATATAGGTATTGCAGCTTCCAATTGTTGGGTCACTATTTGAGAAATCCTCTTATTCTCATTTGCAGCGATATTCACTGGCGGAGTTTCTTCTCCCAACCTAGTTCTTGGTCGTCCAACACGTGTAGTTCTTAGTACAGGTTGAGTATTTCTCCTTGGTGGCATATTTCACTACATACCAATTATACTAATATCACAAGATTTTACTCAAACTATATCATAATATTTAATAGTCATAAACAAAATATTTCATTATATTCTAATTCTACATATTTAAAGTAGTCACATAATAGATAAGGTTTCCTATTTTTCTAATTTTTCCCAAACCCGGTTCCATATTTTAGTGAAGATACTTTTGCTTCCTTACTTCATTTCTTTGACATCTGCTTTAATCATCCGAATTTCTCATTGTATCTTCTTAACTTTCTTATGAATCTGGTTGGTAGTTTTCATCTGACATTCTTCTAACCCTTGCCTCTTAATTCATCTTTCTTTAGTTTTAGAATTATCAGGTTAAATGGTGGGTGTTATATCAAATGTCAAGGGAAATGTTTCTGGGTTTTTGTTTTCTGGATCTTTAACCTTCTTAGTTGAAAATTTCTTACCCCGTCGTACACTCTTTCTTGGGGTCTTAATTGTATAACCTCCCATTGTTACTAGTGCACGTCGAATGAAAAACTTCCGCTTTATATTGGTCTTAGTCTCGGGTTGGGGTATTTCTATGTTGTCCTGAGGCTCTATTTCTGGTGTTGTTTCTTTATGGTTGCTAGGGTCCGAATGTTCAGAAGAATCAGTTTCAATATGGTAGCTATTAGAATTATAAGTATTCATAGCAGCAAAAATTCTTACAAAATTTAATTTATACTATTACTAATCAAAACAATTAATCAACTAAGCACAAAATTTCATATATTAATCACGTATAGCTCACATATTTGCTCATAAAACAATACATTATTGTCTAAACCAAGATATGTTCACATAAAATTTATCAGTAATTTTTAATTATTTAGTCATACTAAAAGTTGTTATCACATAAGCTTATGATTATAGTCTAGGCATTTACTAATAATACCTAATTCTCTATAACCAATGGCTCTGATACCAAACTGTCACATCCTGACGGAAGCGTCTTGTGTGTGACTTTTGGCTCACAACACATTGATTACAAAAACATACATTCACAACCGATAACTAATGATAACTTTCATTAGATAATTATATATATATTGGGTTACATATTCAATTTCATACAAAACTTGTCACTATAGGACTTTTACATTACTTCAAAATATTTGTCTTAACAACTTATAATCTCCCAGCTAGTAATGGACGTGAACGTCCACGTAAATTCTGAGATCCATCAAGTCCACGGTTATCCATACACATAGCCTCCCTACATACTCATACCATCCATTGTACAGGGTGAAAGTATACATGAGATTATAAAACATTCGTAACATACACTAACGTGGCTTAAATTTCTTTTTCAAGATTGTAGATAAAGAGAAATTTTTGCTAAGTGTCTGCAGCGGATGAAGACTTTCCACAGATGATGAACAAGAGTCTGCAGCGGATGAACAAGAGTCTGCAGCGGATGAACTTGCAGCGGAGGAACAAGATCTGCAATGGATGAAGAAAAGCTTCCAAGTGTCTACAGCGGATGAACAAGCATCCACAGTGGATGACTAGTCCACAGCTGATGAACTGTCCACAACAGATGTTCACCCACAACGGACAACTTATAGACTTAGGACTATTTGGTTAAAATTAGTTTAAGTTTTGATATTGTTTCATTACTTAATAGTAGTATGTTTGTGTATCAAATATCATATGATGCACTTACCTGATTTAATAACTTACATGCATATCCTTAATAACTTATAAAGTTCATATTCTCAAATATTTACATACATACTCACGTAGATAATTATGCATGCATGCACGTTTAGAAACATATACACATACTTACACATGCTAAAACATATATATAAAACTCTTATAACTATAATCAAATAAAGTCATCTTAGCAATCCTCAATTTAATATGTATATATATAATACTAACTTATAATAGTTCCTAGAATTTTAATTTGCCTAACCTTAGTTTTAGGGTCGTCACAGATAGAACCAGGAATGACACCAAGCCAACATTCTCAGATGAAGAAATCCCCATCATCATCGACGTTACGAATTACCAAACAAAAGAGTCTCAAGTAAGGTAATCCTCATCATCATCAAGATAACTAATCACCCAACCACAAAGTCTCAAATACATCACATAAGAACATCTATTCGGAAAAACCTAAAAGAGATCACCATTAGAATAAAGGCGGATCCGAAAACCCTAATACTTCAATCGGAAAAGAAAGAGCCAATCAGAGAGAAGCAGAGGAAGAGGGCTGACAATGATTGTCAAACGATCACCGTCAACACCCTGATTTGCAAGAAAACAACTGTCAGCTCTACCATCAGTCATCACAGCGACAGGAAATGGGGTGTGTAAGGGTGGTCAAAACCGAAGACCCAGCAAATAGGGCTTTGCTGGAGCATTATTGGAAAGGCGTGTAGGACATGCAACCGATGGCAGCCGCCAAGGGACAAGACCGACGACGATTTCCACCATTACCAACCGATTTCCACACTGAAGGCCACCGGCAGCCGCCAAGGGAGAGGACCGGCGTCGACTTCCACCATCACCAACCGATTTCGACCACCGAAGGCCACCGACAGCCGCCAAGGGACTAGACCGGCAGCGGCGTTTTCTCCCAGAACCACTGCAAAGCCACCATCACTGGCCGATTTCCACAACCGCCAACTGAGTTCCACCACAGCACAACCCCCACTCGTAAGGGAATTTATATAGAGGTGAAGGCAGGTGACTGCATTTGCTGGTTGTACCCTACGCTATTACTCTTTTCATCACTACACATGCTTGTACTTTATTGCAATACAAACCAATACCCTATGGTTCATTCAATTGGTTTTTAAATATATAGAAGAATGTTTAAGTTTTCTCGCTGCAAAGTTTTTTTAAAATCATGATGTGTAAAGTTTTATATTATGATTGACTAACTGCGAGAACTTTTGAGCTTAAGGCCTTACAATACTTTCTGATAAATACATAAAAATAACTTTTTACTAGCAACATATATCATTCAATTCATCCTCATACCGATGAAAACTCAAAAAAAAAAAAAAATCTTCTATGATCTAAAAGTTTTTATAACAATGTAATTTTATAACTCATGATTTTATGTTTTATAATTAGATATGAGATAGTACTATAAAAAGTATTTCCTTATTTAAACATACAAAAAAATCCACTTGTTATTTGTAAATTTGAAGTCATTGTTAGAAAACATAATGGGATTTTTAGTTCTTAACCAAACAGTTGTGCAGAGCTTCTATAATTTTACGACAGAGCTAATTGGTTCATCGTAGATCTACGCCTAATAAGCAATTTACATGCGTCACCCAAGTCACGTGGTGATATTAAATAAAACATAAGGAAAAAAATCATAATGTTTATAGTAATATTGCTTCTTCTCCACTTCTCGAATGTAACATACATGGAAAAGGAAAAAAAAAAATTATAATGAAACGAGCTTAAAAACATTGCAGGTTTAAATGTAATTTGATTAAGATCATGCAATTCAATAATTATCATTATAATACGACTACTATTACCAATATGTATACAAGATGGCCAGCCATAAGATAATTAGTAATTCGAATTCCACTCAAAATTAAATGTTCAAAATTTACCTTTTATATGAGTTTACCATTTGGAATATATCTTTCGTTGGATTTTGTACTAGTCATTCCATATGTTCTTCGTAAAAACATGTTAAAAATAATTAGTAATAAAAAAGAAGTTAGCGAGTTAGAAGCATTTCTTTCTTCAAATTGACTAATAAAAATGCTCAAAATAGTCAATGATGTCATAATATTTTATTATATATACAATGAACTACATATAATAAGATAATAGTTAAACAATATAGTAAGCAACAACGAGATTAACGATGCAAGTAGTCATCAGGCATTGAATAACGGTATTCTAATACGACAATAACATCGATTTCGTGACAACAATTTAATTAATATTATAGTAATTGGAACGATATTATAATATGGTGATTAATATTTAGATATGTTTATTAAAATCATACGACAATAACTTTATTAATACTCAGTTTTCATATTAAGATCAAATATTTATAGTCGTAATCAAATAAAAGTTTATTTATAAGTCTTAAACTATATGAACACATTTATTGAATCATTATTATCCACAGTGAGATGTTTATTTATAAGTCTTAAACGATTTGAAAAATATTTATGAAAATAGGTGTTTTTTTTATCTAATCTATTCTAATTCTTTTTTTTTATTTGTATTCAATCAACATATTATTTTTGTTTTTTCTCAATCAACTCATTATAATTCTTTTTACTTTTAAACCAACTTGTTATCATTCTTTTCTTTTTATTTTAATAATCAAACATGATAAATATAACTAAAAGAATCATCTAACTAAACAATATATATTAATGAAATATAGGCATACAAAATGCTAAACAAACATCAAACTTTACGATCTTAGTATCAAAGAGCAGCAAAACTAAAATTATAAAATAAAGTTGACGTTTTTTTTTTTTCTTGTATTTGATATCGAGATCATCAGGTCTTAAAGTTTGTTTAGTACTTTATGCTTCTTATATTATTTTTTAAGCTTTATTTTGATGATTCTTTTAATTGTTATCAACATGGTCCAATTAAAAATAACAAAGGAAAAAAATTATAATAAGTAAATAAAAAAAATAAATGAAATAATTGAGAAAACAAATAAAAAGTTGATTGTTGGTTGATTGAATAAAAAAAAAGAAAAGAATTATAATAGATTTGTTAAGAAAATAAAGGAAAAACCCATTTTGATAAATATTTTTTAAATAATCCATTTTGGTAAATATTTCTTCTATCATCACTCTTTTAGAAAAAAAACTCAATACATGTGTACTCCCTCAAACAAATTTTGTGAGTTTAAATTTTATAAAGTATAGATGTGTTCGATTATAAAAGTAGAGTAGATATCGAGTAAAAATGTGTGTTTGTTCATCAAAAAATGAATAAATAAATCATTATTATTAACCACTTGTAAAATTCGACGGTTCAACACATGATCCGACATATTTGACGTGAATGAATTGATAAATTCGATTTATATCTGGATGGCATTAGAGCTACCTGTTACAATCTTATTAAGATTAAGAATTTTATTTATAAACCTTACCCCATGATAACGTCCATGAGAAAACTATATAACTAAGTCCTGTTTTATCATTCGTATATATAAAATTTTCATATCTTATTCTTATTATTATTATTTTGAAAAATAGCATCAATAAATCACCAACTTTTATTTTTAATTAAATATAATATTGATATATAAACATTAAATTAATGCAATGTAAGTTTTTGTCAAGTAATATTATAATTCAACGTACATATAATATAATATACTATATATATATAGTATATCATGCTATATATATGTATATATATATATATATATATATATATATATATATATATATATAGTATAATATGGAAAATGAAAACCAAACTTGATGAAATCTTTTGAGGAAATGACTAAAGGTCTCCTGAAAAATACAATATATGCATATTAGCTTTTTGATGTTAAGAAAAATAGATCGGTTACAATGGACGAGTTGTATAAGGTTTTGGTTAGTTCGGGAGAATAGTACATCATCAGAGAGTACCTCAAGATGATCGCATGCGTCGATCAAGATGGGGACGGTTTGATCAGTTTTGATAAATTTAAGGTGATAATGATGAATGGATCATAATTCAATGGATTGTATTTATTTATTTTAACTTGATTTATGATTTACAAATAAATTTGCGTATATTTTATTACATATGATACTATAGTATGATTATACTATATGTATGTAGTATAATAAATTTGACACGTTAGACTTTTTGTTTAATGTCTGAATAATATATTTAAAATAAAGATAAAAAATTTCTGTTTATGATGATATATTAAAAAAAGTTGCACATGACAAAGTTATTAATGTTTAAGAGAGAAAAAGGCCGGAGCTTCTAGTTTTCTATCAAAAAAATGTTCTCTTGATCCTTCTTCTATATGTGTATATACATACACACACATACACATACATACATACAGATATACATACATACTTACACATATAAGAATAAAGAAAGTAAAAATATAAAAGAAATAAATAAAAACAAGGAGAAATGAAAAAAATACTTTAAAAAATGTCAACAAAATTAAAAGAAGAAGAAAACTTGGTAAACAAAGATACTCATGAGGTGTATTTAAAATTTCATCAAATATGCGGTGATGATGACTATTATACAAGTATGGAATTAGGTAATGTTTTACCAACCAATAATTTTTAACTCAAGTGGACGAGATAAGTTACTCTAATTTCTCATTAAAATAAAAGAAAGTTTTGGATTCAACCCTCACATGTGATAAAAAGGGAGTTTTCAGGTTGGGCCGGTGAGTTTTTTGTCACCTATGGTGAGTTTTCACTCGAGTGTGTGCTCGGGTTATGTACTTAAGTAATGAAGATGATTGGGTGGACCAGTAGCTCGTTAATGATTCAATTTGCTGTTAAAAATGTTATTATCAATAAGCTATGATGGATAAATAATTGAACCTTTATCTGCATCCAAATTTATCATGTTATACATAATATTATCAAGATAATACTTTAATAATAAATAAAGTATAATATAATGCACTAAAATGTTAAGCTAATTATAAAATAATGCGTTAAACTGTGAAGCTAAATAACTAGTATTACTCTGGGGAATCGTTTATGCTAAACTAGCTTTAGATACAATTGTAAAATGATATTATAAGATAAAATACAATTAAAATTACGTATGAGTACGGACTACAAGTAATAAACAATGATATCAACTTAACTTTTATTTTTAAACTTTTTATTGTTTTTTATTAAATAAATTAAGCATTTTGTTTGAATCAAACCATTTTTAAAAAATGTAATCTTTAAAGATTTTCTTACTATAACTCTTCATTTCTCTAAAAAAGTTAAATGTTTAAGAAAAATTCTTTTTATAAAAAATTATTTTTTTAGGATAACACTAATAAAAAGATGTCTTTCTTAATACATTAAAAATATGTTTAATCTAAAAATAATTAAATAAAATTATAGTGGTTAATGTTGTTATTTGATAGAAAAGAAAAGCAAGAAAATTTTGATAAGCAATAATATGATAGTCCAACGTGTTTCATTTAGTTATATTTTTATTAGATTAGAAGGATAATGCATTTTAATGTGTGTTACACATTAGATGATATAGAATGTTTGTAAGGCTCCGTTCCCGGAAATCTCACAGTTGGTTAACCACAGCATTATTTACATAAAATTACATACATTTAATTAAAACATCATAGCGGATTAGATTACCAAAAACCATTCATTGCATTAATATTTAATGTTGCCAAATAATACATCAATGTATAATAGGAGTTACAAAAGAAACGTTTAGTTGCATTACAAAACAACATAATTATCATCATGCGCAAATGGATGTCAGTCTTGCCCGCCAAGTAGCTTCACCCGCTTTCCATCCCCAGCAACAAGTTACCTGCCAACTGAAAATGCATAAAAGTCAGCGTCGCTAAGTGAGTTCTAGTTTTAAAATATTAAAATACCTTGTTTAGATATATAAAATATCTTTTTCTTAGAATACTTCCTTTTCATAAATCTGTTGCTTCCGTACGTGATCACACATCATACGTACAACAAGATAATATTCATTATTATCTTTCATCATTCTTCTCATTCATTTCGTGCTTTTATCATTATCTTTCACTTTCTACCGAACCAATGTGCAATACCCCGAACATTGTGCACGAAGTGGGTACTGGGCCGAAGTCTATAAATAGACCCCTAACATTGCGCATGAAGCCTGACCCAATACCTAGGGCAAGCAACAAGGGTCCCGTCAATCTCAAATATTGACCCTGCATGCATCCTCATGGGGTAGCTAACACGCACACAGTTGAGCTGACAACCCGTGGTTGTGAACCTCCTTTCATTTTGTTTGCAAGACTTTCATTCATTCGTTAAGTTCCACTTTTTATTATCATTAATCTTTCACTTCATTTATGGTAATACTTTATGTATACGAGCATAAACACACCACTTAAAGTCACGTAATAATACGTAATATGGAACATAAAAACAGGCCATAAACAAGCATAATACCAACAAACATAACCACCAAAACATCCAAGGGTTAAACCTTAAAATTTCTATTTTCCAAAATTTCAGAATTTTTTTCTAAGTCTTTTAGGCGCATGAGCACTATGCAGGAGCACCAACACTTAGGCGCATGAGAAAACTTAGGCGCATGAGCACTGCTTGGGCGCATGAGCACTTAGGCGCATGAGCAGTGGGCGCATGAGCTGGTAGTATTTGGGCGCATGAAGAACACTTAGACTACTGGGCAAAATTTCTAGGCGCATGAGGTACTATTTGGGCGCATAAGAAAGGACTTAAGGGTCTGAGCTAAATTTCAGGCGCATGAGCCCTATTTGGGCGCATGGGCAGCAGATATATGTGTTTTTAAATTATTTCCAGCCCCAAACATCATTCTAACATGCTCATAACTTAAATCTATCATTCTAAGCACCTAAAACAACCTTAAATCCAAGAAATACAACCAACCAAACTCAACATACATACGGTTATCATACATACAAGTTGTAAAACATTTTTACATGCATTTTCAGCCCCAAAGAAGTTTAAAAAACACAAAACCGGGGATCTAGAACTCACCAATTGCAGTCTTCAAGCAAAACTCCACCAAACTTGAGGGCACAAATAGTTCAAACAACCTAAACACACCAAAACACACAACCAAGCACACAGAACACATAAAAATCGATCCCCAAGCTGAAAACTCAGCTGAAAGCGAACCAAATTCACAATAAAATACTCACCTTAGCAAAAGCAGCTTCTTTCTCTCTCTAGAACCGAGAGAACTTCTATTCTTCTTCTTCTTCTTGTTTCTAGCCGAAAGTGGGTGTAGAAAAGCAGATGCATGGGCGACCATACCCTTTTAAACATAAAATAATAGTGTTTTGCTCCTTGTACACTTTACCCCCTCAACTTGTGTCCATTATCTTTTCTTTCAAGATACTTTTCTTTTCCTTTCTTTTTATTAAAATTTTCGGGTGTTACAAGTCCACCCCCCTTATAGAGGTTTCGTCCCCGAAACCTGTTATTCTTCGAACAGTTATGGGTAATGCTATCTCATCTCTTCCTCAGTCTCCCACGTAGACTCAGATCCCTTCCTGTGCTTCCACTACACTCGCACCAGTGGCACCCCTTTATTTCGTAACCTCTTCTATTTTCTGTCAATGATTGCCACTGGTTGCTCTACATAGTTGAGCCGTTCATCCACTTCAATGTCTTCCAGTGGTACAATCATGTCTTCATCAGCTAGGCATTTTCTCAGATGAGATACATGAAATGTTGGATGAATTCCACTTAACTCATCAGGTAGCTCCAATCGATAGGCCACCTCTCCTACTTGTGCAACAATTCGGAAAGGTCCTATGTACCTCGGACTGAGCTTACCCCGCCTTTTAAACTGGATGATTCCTTTCCTAGGCGAGACCTTCAATATGACCCTATTGCCCACATTGAATTCAATCGGTCTACGTCTCTTGTCGACATACGACTTTTGCCTATCTTTCGTCACCTTCATGAAGGCCTTGATCTTCTCTAATTTCTCAGTCGTAGCCTCAATCACTTTAATACTGCCCAGCTCTTTCTGCCTGATGTCTCCCCAACACACGGGGGCGTTCTACACCTTCTACCATATAGCATCTTATATGGTGGCATGCCAATGCTATCATGATAACTGTTGTTGTATGAGAATTCAACTAACGGCAAGTGTTCATCCCAACTTCCTCCAAAGTCGATCACGTATGCACGGAGCATATCCTCAAGTGTCTGGATCGTCCTCTCGGACTGACCATCTATCTGGGGATGGTAAGCTGTACTGATATGCAGCCTCGTGCCCATTGCATCATGAAACCTCTTCCAAAACTTGGATGTAAACCGAGTATCCCGGTCCGACATGATAGACACCGGTACACCATGACGAGCTACAATCTCTTTAATGAATATATCCGCCAACCTCTCAGATGAATACATCTCACGGAGTATTTTCACATCCGCCCGAAGCAGGTTCTAACTCCATGAGTATTTTCACCCAACTCCGTGACTAGACCTCTCATCCTTCCAGAGTTAAGGTGATTTTTTTTCAATGACTCATCATAGAACTATTTGACCTATGTCATCACATCGGGGGTCATAATCAACTGGTAAGCTTTCACCCGGATTGGCTCGGGTCTTTCTTTTCGGCTAAGGGCATCTGCCACTATGTTGGCCTTGCCCGGATGATTGTGGATTTCACAATCATAATCCTTGATCAATGCTAGCCACCTCCTTTGCCTTATATTGAGGTCCTTCTGCTCAAAGAAGTATTTCAAACTCTTATGGTCCGTGAAGATAGTGCACTTCGTCCCGTACAAATAGTGCCTCCAAATCTTCAACGCAAAGACCACAGCTGCTAGCTCCAAGTCATGAGTGGGGTAACTAGCCTGGTGGATTTTCAACTATCGGGACGTATAGGCTATTACTCTTCCTCATTGCATCAACACGCAACCCAACCCTAAATAAGAAGCATCCGAATAGACCACTAAGTCTTCGTTCCCTTCTGGCAATGTCAAGATAGGAGCTTGAGTCAATCTCATCTTTAACTCCTCAAAAGCATTCTCCTGTTCCAGACCCCATATAAACTTTACGTCCTTGCGGGTCAACTTGGTCAATGGTGAGGCTATCTTGGAAAAGTCTTGGATGAACCTCCTGTAGTAGCCCGCCAAACCCAAGAAACTACGAATCTCGGATGGCGTCTTTGGAGACTTCCATTGCCTCACCGTCTCAAGCTTTGCCGGGTCTACCATGATTCCTTCAAAAATTACCACATGGCCCAAAAATTGAACTTCGCGTAACCAGAAAGCGCACTTAGAGAATTTAGCATACAGCTTCTCTCTTCTAAGCGTCTCCAATACTTCGCGTATGTGGCCGGCATGTTCTTCTTCGCTCTTTGAATAAATCAGGATATCATCAATAAACACAATCACTGATTTATCCAACATTTGCCGACACACTCGGTTCATCAAATCTATAAAAGCAGCTGGCGCGTTAGTTAGACCAAAAGACATAACGAGAAACTCAAATTTTCCATAACGTGTGCGAAAAGCTATCTTAGGAATATCTTGCTCCTTCACCTTCAATTGATGGTAACCAGATCAGAGGTTTATTCTTGAGAACCAACTGGCACCTTGGAGCTGGTCAAACAAGTCATCAATTCTAGGTAGTGGATATTGGTTCTTCACCGTTAACTTGTTTAATTCACGTTAGTCAATGCACATCCTCATACTACCATCTTTCTTCTTTACAAACAAGACCGGAGCACCCCAGGAAGAGATGCTCGGTCGGATGAACCCTTGGTCCAACAACTCCTGTAGCTGCACCATCAGTTCCTTCATCTCGGATGGAGCCAATCGATATGGTGCTTTGGCAACGGGCTGAGCACCATGTATCAAATCGATTTGAAACTCGATTTCGCGGTCCGGTGACACACCTGGTAAATCTTCTGGAAACACGTCTGGAAAGTCACGCATAACTGGTACGTCGGACAATTAGGGTACTAAAGCATCCACGTCCTTCATGTAAGCCAGGTAGGCACTACATCCCCGTTTCATGCACTTTTCGACCACCACCATCGAAATCACCTTCGGGACCGTAGTAACTCGGTCACCATAGACCGTTACCGAACTTCCATCGGGCGCTGTCAGACGGATCATCTTCTTGCGACACACAATATTTGCCTCATAGGTTGCTAACCAATCCATCCCTAGAACTACATCAAATCCGCCTAGGGACATCACAAATAGTTTAGCAGAGAACCTATGGCCTTCTAGTTCTATGTCACAATCCTCTATCATTTCAGAAATTCTGGTAGACTTACCAATAGCAGTTTCTACATCGAAGGGTTCATCAATACTTCTACTACTAACAGGCAACTTAGCATAGAAAGTAGCATAAATGAAACTCCTACTAGCACCAGAATCAAATAATACAGAGGCATAAGTTTGGTTTACTAGAAACATACCTGACATGACATCAGGGTCCACCCTGGCCTCCTCCCGGGTCATCGTGTTTGCTCTAGCACTTGCCCTCTGTCCTTCATTCTCAGTCCTCTTCTTCGCCCCAGAAAACTCCGCCCTTGGCTTCTTGCAATCCCTACTCACATGACCTTTTTCACTACAGTTATAGCACCTCAACACCCTACAATCCCTTGCCATATGACCAGGCCTCCCATACTTGAAGCAGACATTCGATCCCTACTTACACTCTCCAGTATGCTCACTTCTATATTTGCCATACTTTTTCATCCCCGAGCTTGATGACACCACCCTTCGGTCATCCACCCTCGTCCTCTTATTGTTTAAAGTGAAACCACCACGTCCAAACCGCTTTCTCACCTCTACCATAGCCGTTTCCCTCATATCATAGAGTCTCCCTGCCAGATCCACTGCCGATCTAAAGGTACTCAGCCGGGTAACAATCAGGTGCCTACGGATATCCACTGGCAATCCTTGAATATACATCTTGATCTTTCTCGACACCGGCGTCACCTGATCCGTCACCAGCCTTGCCATCTCATTGAACTTGGTGGTGTATTGCTGATGGGTCATGGTCCCCGCCTCTAGCTGCAGGAACTCCCTCTCTATATTGTCGAGCTCTCAGTGAGGACAGAATTCCTCAATCACCATCTTCTTTAGTTCTTCCCACCTCTTCTTTCCAATGGCCATGCTGCCCTCGACTTGGACAATATTGTTCCACCAACATAAAGCCTAGTCTACAAACGAGTGAGTGGCGAACTTCACCTTTTGGTCCTTCCTACACTCACTAATCTCCAGCACCGCCTCCATTTCTCTCACCCAGCGGTGAGCAGCAACAGTATTACCATTTCCATCAAAAGTTGGGGGTTTGCATCGCTAGAATGCCCCGTAGCTGCACCCCTTCGCGGTCTCCCGCACTACCACCTCCTCCTCATCACTGGAGGCCGCCATCTCAGTGTTTAGTTGCTCCCTTTCACCATGATCTCTATCATCCCCTCTTCTGCCTGTAGTTTTCCTTCGCTCCTTCTCCCTCTCCTTCTTGTCATCCTCCCTCACCGTACGGATGACCTCAGTCACCACAAAAGGTAGGATCGTCTGCATGACCTGATGTACTTCCTCCACAACTGCCTCCTTTACTAAGGCTCTCAAGTTAGCACTCTTATCACCGCCCTCCTGGTGATGAAGCTCGGGCTCAGCAAGAGTCGTCTTAACAGTCTTCGTCTTGTTCCTCATGACACGTGGCCCAGCACCACGGCTACCCCTTGTTCCTCGTCGAAAGCTTTCGACGATCTACCACCAGCCATCCTCAAAACACTATAAGATTCAAACACTAACACGGTCATTCAAGGTAATAGCTCAGTTTATGTCAAGTATAGTAAGTCCCTAATTACAGTGGCCAGTTGTGTTTAGCCACTTACTTTACTCTTCATCCCCCAAGCATTTCCTATCCTGACTACATTAGCATCCAAATCTACTAAGAGCACATAAATCAGATAGGATGCGCATATAGTACTGGTTAATATTTACGAAAAGAAATACCTGATGGCATGTAGCTACTTGGGCTGGCATCCCTCCATTCAGTCCCATTCTAAGTTTAAGTTTAGGTTTTGAAAATATTTTACCCATTTCTCTTAAACTTTGGCTCTGATACCTACTTGTAAGGCCCAGTTCCCGGAAACCTCACAGTTGGTCAACCACAACATTATTTACATAAAATTACGTACATTTAATTAAAACATCGTAGCGGATTAGATTACCAAATACCATTCATTGCATTAATATTTAATGTTGTCACATAATACATCAATGTATAATAGGAGTTACAAAAGAAACGTTTAGTTGCATTACAAAACAACATAATTATCATCATGCAAAAATGGATGTCAGTCTTGCCCGCCAAGTAGCTTCACCCGCGTTCCATCCCCAGCAACAAGTTACCTGCCAACTGAAAATGCATAAAAGTCAGGGTTGCTGAGTGAATTCTAGCTTTAAAATATTAAAATACCTTGTTTAGATATAAAAAATATTTTTCTTAAAATACTTCCTTTTCATAAATCCGTTACTTTCGTACGTGATCACACATCATATGTACAACAAGATAATATTCATTATTATCTTTTATTATTCTTCTCATTCATTTCGTACTTTTATCATTATCTTTCACTTTCTACCGATCCAATGTGCAATACCCCTAACATTGTACACGAAGCGGGTACTGGGCCGAAGTCTATAAATAGACCCCTAACATTGCGCACGAAGCCTGACCCAGTACTTAGGGCAAGCAACAAGGATCCCGTCAATCTCAAAGATTGACCTTACATGCATCCTCATGGGGTAGCTAACCCGCACACAGTTGAGCTGACAACCCATGGCTGTGAACCTCCTTTCATTTTGCTTGCAAGACTTTCATTCATTCGTTAAGTTCCACTTTTCATTATCATTAATCTTTCACTTCATTTATGATAATACTTTACGTATACGAGCATAAACACACCATGTAAAGTCACGTAATAATACGTAATATGGAACATAAAAACAGGCCATAAACAAGCATAATACCAACAAACATAACCACCAAAACATCCCAGGGTTAAACCCTAAAATTTCTATTTCCCAAAATTTCAGAAATTTTTTCTAAGTCTTTTAGGCGCATGATCACTATGCAGGCGCACCAACACTTAGGCTCATGAGAAAACTTAGGTGTATGAGCACTGCTTGGGCGCATGAGCACTTAGGCGCATGAGCAGTGGGCATATGAGCTGGTACTATTTGGGTGCATGAACAACACTTAGACTATTGGGCAAAATTTCTAGGCCCATGAGGTACTATTTGGGCGCATAAGAAAGGACTTAAGCATCTGAGCTAAATTTCAGGCGCATGAGCCCTATTTGGGCGCATGGGCAGCAGACATATGTGTTTCTAAATTATTTCCAGTCCCAAACATCATTCTAACACGCACATAACTTAAATCTATCATTCTAAGCACCTAAAACAAGCATAAATCCAAGAAATACAACCAACCAAACACAACATACATACGGTTATCATACGTACAAGTTGTAAACATTTTTACATGCATTTTCATCCCCAAAAAAGTTTATAAAACACAAAACCGGGGATCTAGAACTCACCAATTGCAGCCTTTAAGCAAAACTCCACCAAACTTGAGGGCACAAAGAGTTCAAACAACCTAAACATACCAAAACACACAACCAAGCACAAAGAATACATAAAAATCAGTCCCCAAGCTGAAAACTCAGCTGAAACCGAACCAAATACGCAAGAAAATACTCACCTTAGCAAAATCAGCTTCTTTCTCTCTCTAGAACCGAGAGAACTTCTGTTCTTCTTCTTCTTCTTGTTTCCAGCCCAAAGTGGGTGTAGAAAAGCAGATGCATGGGCGACCATACCCGTTTAAACATAAAATAATTGTGTTTTGCACCTTGTACACTTTACCCCCTCCACTTGTGTCCATTATATTTTCTTTCAAGATACTTTTCTTTTCCTTTCTTTTTATTAAAATTTTTGGGTGTTACAATGTTAGATATTTTATCTATATTATTACTATATAAAGCATCTATTTGTCCTTAATTGTAATTTCACAAAAATTTTAGAAACCAAACATAAGTTTTAATGTGTATGAAAATGATATATGTTTGACTCAATAATTGCATTAAAGGATAATGAGTGCCATAATCAATCATAATATATGTTATAACATAAAAAAAACTTTACAAAACGCAAACAATATTAACATACATATCAAACACTAATTATTGTGTAAATTCTTTTTTAGGTTTTTGTAGATAAAAGAAATTTTTGTTAAGTGTTCACAGCGGATGAGTTGATGTCCACAGCGGATGAAGTTCAAGCCATAGAGGATGAAGAATAAGTCCAAGTACTGACAGCAAAAGAACAAAACATACAGCGGATGACCAAGTCGCACAGCTAATGAACAGTTTACAGTGGATGTTTATCCATAGCGAATGAACACTCCACAGCGGACAAAAACACAACAAGCACCAAAGGTTCACAGCGGATAAGTATTCAACATTCATAGCTGATGACTTAACATCCACAGCGGACAAGACATCATCCACATTGGACAGCTTATAGACTTAGGATTTTATATGTATTTGTTTTACATAAGGGTATTTTTGTAAATGTACATAGTATGTACATAGGTTCTAAATAGCCATATACCCTTATTCTTTGTAAGCTTTTGAACAATTATCAATCAAACAACCAGTTATCATTCATTGATCTTAGCATACAAACACTCATAATCATACACACACACATTGAGTTCATATCAATAATCATGGGTTTCCGCATTATGATTATTGAGTATCGATTCATAAC
The DNA here is from genome assembly GCA_025506505.1 of Flaveria sonorensis. Lineage (NCBI taxonomy): Eukaryota > Viridiplantae > Streptophyta > Magnoliopsida > Asterales > Asteraceae > Flaveria > Flaveria sonorensis. The sequence goes on along the minus strand of CM046431.1, from coordinate 22,363,396 downwards.
ATAACATTTTTGTTATTCTGAGAGATTGAAAAAGATCCTTGCGGGATTCATTATTTTGTTCTTTTAAAGTTCAAAACCCGAATCCATCTGGAGGTATCAGAGCCGTGGCTCAAACCATACAACTGATTTTTGATTCTCTCAATCAATACAATGATCTCCATGGTTCATTAGCTTCATATCATCCATTTAGAGCTTGAAATCAAAACAAAAGCCCTCTTCTACATCATACATTCATCAAATATGCAAAAAACATGATTTAATCATCTCTTTTAGTGCATTTTGAAGAAGATTTGTGTTTTTAGTTGTTGTTAAAGCTCTTAACATCATTTATACACAGTTTTCAAAAAAGAATCATCACAAAGCCTCTAAAAACCTCATTGGTTTCAAGGGTTTTTGAACAGCAACCGAGTATTGTACTATCAAATTTTCATCAAACACACACTAGTTTGGATACATTGAATCCATTTGTTATGTTCAAATCATCACATTCGAGTCTCTTCATACTCGAATCAGGTTATTAATTATCTTCAAACAACAAATCGATTGTTATTGTCTTTAAAGATTGTCATAACCATAATAGTGCTAGGATAAACCCTAGTTCATCATTCATACAAACCTTCAAAATTTACTGTAATTTTGTTGTTTTTCATCAAAAACAAAGGAAGAAACCAGTTCTTCTTTTTTATTTTTGAAAAGGTCACTTTTTGATCCAAAAAACTGTCTTTTTAAAACATATTAATTGTTTTTAGGGTTTTGACTTTGTTGACTGATTTCATTAAAGGGTTTTGAATGATAGACTCTTTATTGGACTGAATATTCCCTTAACATTTATTGGACCAATATTGACATCACCTTGGACTTAATTAATTAATTTCAAATTAATTGATTTCCTTTATTCGGTAAAATTAAAAGTGACAAACATATTAAACAAATCGTAGTGGCTTTAGGATAAATCAAAATTTAGCGCTAAGCTAAATAATCAAACAAATTTTACTTAAAATCGTTAAGTTCAAAAATTAACAATCATGTCAGATGAAATTTCAGGTTCCAACAGTGGTCTCAAACTACCCAGACTGAAGAACAAAGCTGACTTCAAATAATGGAAAATCTCTATCTCAAATGAAAGAGCTTGCTAGAGGCATCTATAAAACATATTGGCAAATGCATTAAAGCCTAAGATTGTGAGACCTTATCCAGCAGCATCTCTCTCTACTTACCATCAACCACCTCTAGAACTTCACCCTATTGAAGAACTTAGCCAGTTTATGCCACATAGGCTATGGCCTGAAGGGAATGAAGTTAGAGAGATAATAAATGAAAATACAAACTTTGTCAAGATGTATGATAGAATAACACTGACAGCTTTAACCAATAAGAGAAATTATGGCTTGAAAGTATGCTGAAGTCTAGGAGGCTATGCTAATAAAAAGAGCATCTGGTCTTGTACAGTACTTATCATACATATCCCAACTGGGATCATCAATATATGAAGACAAATTGGACATAATGCAATTGATGATGGTGAATCATACAAACAACCCAAGGGGTGCTAATTTCTTTCACATCCACCGATCATATATGAAAAAAATAGCATGCAGATATGAAAAGAAAAGCAGACAGAGAAGATAAGCTGCACTTTGAAAAGTTGAGAAGAGAACAAAAGTCGGCCGGTAAACAAATGGCACATGGTGAAAGAACAGAAGAACATCTTGATTCTAAGCTACTCAACAGAGGTAAATAGCCATATACCCTAATCCTTTGTAAGCTTTTAAACAATTATTAATCAAACAAACAGTTATCATTCATTGATCATAGCATACAAACACTCATAATCATACACACATGCATAGAGTTCATATAAATAATCATGGGTTTTCGCACTATGATTATTGAGTATTGATTCAGAACATAACATTGTTGTTATTCTGAGAGATTGAAAAAGATCCTTGGGGATTCATCATTTTGTTCTTTTAAAGTTCAAATCCTAAACACATCAATATATTTTCATTTAACTCTTATTAATAGCATGTAAATTGGATTAATTTTACTCATACAGGTAAACCTTTATTTTTAAGGGATTCTTACATATTTCTTCTTCTTAAGACAATAAATTACATATTTTCCCTTTCTAAAACATATATATTATATATTTAATCATTTCATTAAATTAATCTATTAAATGACTTACATAGTGATGTTTTGTTATTATAATTATTCAAAACTTTGACTATTATATTTTGTGTTTGGAGATATAATTTTGATTATCGGTTATTATTGTTTTGAAATTAAATTTTAAACGAGATATAATTTTGTTATTTCTATATATATATATTAAAGACTCGAACTTGAGGAAACATGTAATTAATAGTCTTAGAAAGTGAAACGTGTAAAAGTACTTTAGTAAAAATACTAGTAAAATAATCATTAATAATAATTTCAATACGATGTGTAAATATGTAATATATATGTTTTAGAAAGCGGAAATATGCAATTGATTTTTTAACATTGGTAAATATGTAATTTATGATTTTAGGAAGGGAAAATGTATAAATGCCCCTATTTCTAATAGATTTAAAATAAACCTTAAATAACATCAAATGATAAATAAATTAAGAGGTGAAATATGACATATTAAAATAAAAAATAAATCAATCAATGATAACATTTTTAAAAAAAATATATATGAATTAAGTTTAATTTAATAACTATAGGGTCATTTTTTTAAAACAAATGAGTGGGATTAATTTTTGTTTTTACTATTAAAGTAAAGGCTTAAGAGAAAAAAATTAAATTAAGAGAGTGTAATTTGTAATTTAACTATTAATATAATGGTACAAGTGAAAAAAAAATCCATCACAAAATCAAGGGTGGTATTCTAAATTTGACTTTAAAAAAATAAAAATCTATACAAAGTGTGTTTACTTGCTTTTCCGTTTTTCACAAAATAAAAACACTACGCAATGTGCATGGTTCGTTTCGTTAAGAAGTGTTTTTCGTATTTATATTTATATTTTAATTTTTTTGAAAATCGTTAAGTCCCTTATCACGAAACACGGATACTTTCACTAGTTAGAAGATAACAAGTACAACTTCAATGTAATATATTTATAACCGAGCCATTCCGCAAACATTAGCTCGGTGGAAAGGTAGATGGCATGACCACTATGTTAGAAATAACTGTTAGAGCCAACGCTAAGATTCGAGACATTATTTGTATACTAACATTAACCAAGAGAAATGTATCTTTATGTGTACTTGATACAACAGGTTGATGCACTGTGATTAATTGTAGCTAGCACCATGTATACCACACCTCTTCTTGATCTCTTGCATTACGCACACCACTCGTCTTCTTTATCGAGCTTCTCTCTCATCCATGGGCAATCCCACCCACCACTTTGTCGCTCTCATCTATTTGTATGTTCTCTCAAACAAAAATTCAAAGATTATTCTCTTCAGAAGTTTAATTAGCGTTGGCCAGAAGTGGTTGCGGGGGTGATGGATGGGAATTCGATTGAGATACCAAAGGACCTCCATTGTTGATCTCAATGTCATTCAAGAATCTCTTCCTTATCTATGTGTTCGCGTCTGCATTTTGTTTGGTCTCCTGTTTAAGTCTAATTCATATGTCTTCATTGTGATTCTACCACTGTCTTTATTTTCTTTCGTCCTTTGTTTTAGTCTAGTTTGTCTATTTGTTAATGATTACTCTTGCGGTATTGTTTTTCCCTAATCGATAAAGGTGTGGAAGAGGTGTGACGTAGTGGTTATCATCTCGTCGTCACCATTGTTTGCCCTCAATGGCCACTTGCCCATCATCACCATCACTAACCGTCGCTGCCAGGTTCACAATTAGGGGTATGCTTAGGGTATTTTCTAACTTATAATAAATTTTGCTTTTTAATCTTGCTGTAAAATCAGTAAGGTCATCCTGCTAGGGTAATGGTATTAAACATTTCACTTGCAAAAATTAAGTATTTCACTGTAGAGGAACCTGATTGTATGCTAGATACAGATTTGAGCCCCGAATAGATAGATCCATTGTATAAGAAAAATAATGCATTATTGACTTTTTCAAGGTAATCATGCAATTCCATAACCTCATGAAAATAGGCCACCTCAAACTATATAAGAGATTTAGATTTTAGCAGACCAGTAGTTGTGCTTATGTTATACGATGTGCTCCAAGATAAGAGATCAAACCACCGGTAAATCTTGTAAAATATGATTTACATATACACGTCAACAAATCAGATTTATAAACAAACAAAATACATATATAAAAAATTCATATTTGAGGAGAATACCCAATCCTAAAATATTTTTGAGTAATAAACTATAAAGTTAATCTATGAGAAGGAAGCTGAGGATCAGGATATAGTGATTACACAACCTAACTAAAGAACCGAAGAAAAGATAGTTACAACAAAGCTATGTAAAAGAAACAATCAGATACGTTTCGTATTTGTCTTTTATTCAATTGGATGTGTTTGTTATGTCAAGGACCACTATGGCCTTTATTTATTGTTTGGGGGTGTCTTTTATTTATGTCTTAGTAGGGGATTAATAATGTAATTGCATAACTATTTATTTGGAATGGATGAGCTGATCGTATCATCAGCATATTTGACAAAACTCTTCTCCTAATTGTTAGCTTCTTCTCCTCTACGTCTCTAACCCTAACAAGGGTATCAGAGCCGTTCCGATCTCCGGTCGGACGTACCATCGTTACCATGACGAACACTCGTAACCAAGATGTTGACAACACTCTCAAGAATCACGACAAGGCCATCACTGAGATTCAGGCTGCGCTATCCTCTCTAATGAAACAACAAGAATAGTCGGCCAAACAACAAGAAGAGATCCTGAAGGCGGTGCAGGATAAATCGGGTCATAACAGCAGCGGTGGGATTAGCGTGGGTTCATCCTTTGCGTTTGGCGATGCAGACTCGAGGGGTAACCGACCCATACGGATCGGAAAGATTGAATTTCCCAAGTTTTCGGGTGAAGACGTGGAGTCTTGGATTCATCGTTGCGAACACTTTTTCACTATTGATGAGACTCCCGATACACTGAAACTCCGACATGTCGTTATTCATCTAGAAGGGGATGCGATTCAATGGCACAGGGCTTTCATGCGCATACGCGGGGCTACCGTATCAGAGTTATCATGGGAAGAATATGTCCGGGCTATTTCAACCCGTTTCTCTAATGCTATGTTTGAAGACCCTTTGGAAGAAATAGCCTCACTCAATCAAACGGGTTCACTCCAAGAACTTAATACCGCCTTTGACTCATTATTGAATACGGTAACACTGAGCGAAACCCAAGCTATTAGCCTTTATCTTAAAGCCCTTAATCCGGACATTCGGGGTCCAGTTAAGATGTTTAAACCACGTACTTTACACAAAGCCTATGGGTTAGCAAGGCTTCAGTCCTTGAACAATGACAATTTAGATGGTAAACTAAAGATGGGAAAAGGAGATACACTAGTCTCAAGGGTCAATGCTAACTCAAGAATTACACCCCCCACTAATGCAACAAAATTACCACTCTTAACCACCCCCACCCGAACTACAACCACAACCACCAAGCCGTTGGGCGGCACCCGCCGTCTTACTAGTAAAGAGTTGGAACGAAAACGAGCCAAAGGTGAATGTTTTTGGTGCACAGAAAAGTTTGTCCCCGGCCATACATGTGCACGCCCACGCAAACAATTGTACATCATTAAAGCAGAGGATGATGATAGTGAGGGGACGAAGGAAACATTAACCGAGGAAGAGGAAGACCCCCAAATCTCAATTCATGCATTGACAGGTATTCCATCTTATTCAACTATGCGGGTACAAGGGTCCATGGCAATCGTCAACTACACATACTTATCGACTCCGGGTCAACCCACAATTTCCTTAACGATAAGTTAGTAAAGAAGTTGGAATGTGATGTTCGGGAAATTGCACCACTCAATGTGGGGGTAGCAGACGGTAAACGCCTCACGTGTACTCGGGTATGTCATGATTTCCAGTGGAATATGCAAGGAAATTGGTTCACAACCGAGGTTCTTTTATTGCAGCTTGAGACTTATGATATGATATTGGGGGTGTAATGGCTTTTACCCTTGAACGACATTCTGTGGAACTTCCAAAAAATGACTATGAGATTCAAAGTAGATGGCAAACAGTATGAACTAAAAGGGCTACAAAACAACTTATTTTCAGTATGTTCAATGGAGAAGATGGGAGAGTTGTTAAATAAACATTCCAAAGATGGGAACCTACAATTATACAGCTTGCAATAAACAAAGGGGGACTCTGAAAAGAATTATCAATCAAGGGTGGTCGATGTCTCGGATGAACTGCATGACTCCCTACCATGGAAGTCTTTAGTCATGAAATTTTCGAGGGTCTTCCAGGTGCCGACGGGCCTATCCCCGGCGAGGGTTTTCGATCATAAAATCGTATTGAAGGAGGGAACAAAACCTATTAGTCAACGACCCTATCGGTACCAGTCCGATCAAAAAGAAGTGATAGAAAAAACTACCAGAGAGTTGTTAGATTCGGGAGTCATCCAAAACACCCAAAGTTTGCAGCCCCGGTCGTGTTGGTAAAGAAAAAAGATGGGCAGTGGTGGATGTGTATGGACTATCGCCGACTTAATGAAGCAACAGTGAATGATAAGTTTCTGATTCCATTGATCGAAGAATTGTTGGATGAATTAGGCAGTGCATCTTTTTTCTCTAAGCTTGATTTAAGGTCCGGTTACCATCAGGTCCGAATGGCACCCGAAGATATTCATAAAACAGCCTTCCGAACCCATGAGGGTCACTACGAATTTTTGGTCATGCCGTTTGGACTCACTAACACGCCGGTAACATTTCAGGCTCTCATGAACCATATATTTAGACCTTTGCATAGGAAAGGGGTGTTGGTGTTTTTTGATGACATCCTCGTTTATAGCCAAACCCAGGAGGATCACGTTCGACACTTGGAATGAATTCTCTCCATAATGCAAGAAAACAAGTTATATGCTAAGGAGTCCAAGTGTGTGTTTGGGGGTCGAGCGGTGAAATATTTGGGACGTATCATATCAAAGGAAGGGATAAAGACGGACCCGAAAAAGATCGAAGCAGTGCAACAATGGCCGGTTCCAAAAACGGTTAAACAACTTCGGGGATTTTTGGGTTTAGCCGGATATTACCAGCGGTTTATTCGGTCCTTCGGAATGATTGCAAAACCACTCACGAATCTGTTGAAGAAACGCGCATTCAGGTGGGGCCCCGATGCCCAAGACGCGTTGGAACGACTCAAGGGGGAGCTCTCTTCTACCCCAGTTTTAGCACTACCAGACCCCACAAAACAGTTCATAATCGAAACAGATGCATCAGCAGGGGGAGTGGGGGTGGTTCTAATTCAAGATAGCCACCCGGTATCCTTCTTGAGCCGAGCTTTATCACCAAGACAAACTACTCTCTCGCTCTATGAAAAGGAATTATTGGCAACTATGATGGCGGTTAAGCAATGGCACTACTACCTCATTACGTGTCCCTTCGTTATTCGTACCGATCAGAGAAGCCTCAAGCATCTCCTAACTCAAAAAGTGACCACTCCTTTGCAACATAAGTGGCTCGCAAAACTGATGGGGTACGATTATTGTATTGAATACAAAAAGGAAAAGAGAACAGGGCAGCGGATGCATTATCTCGGGTACAAGGGGTGTCCTTGTTTGCAATGGCAGTGTCACAAATTGAACCTTTACTCTTACAAAAAATTACAGATAGTCAAAAGGTTGATCTCAATGTGCAACAAATTATAAGGAAAATTGTAACAGTAGGGGTTTTACCCAAGTTTACATGGAATGGAAAATGGTTGTCTAAAGGACATCGTATGGTTGTGGGCAACGACATGGCATTACGGGAAGAGATAGTGAAACTCTGTCATGAATTGCCTATTGGGGGGCATTCCGGGGTTCGAGATATGGTCCAACGGGTCAAAGGTTTATTTTTCTGGAAAGGAATTACAAAGGTGGTACGACGGGAGATAAGGGGTTGTGACATATGCATGCGAGCCAAACATGAGAATGTAGCTTTGCCAGGTCTACTACAACCGTTGCCAATTCCAGACATGATCATTACCGATATATCAATGTATTTTATTGGTGGGTTACCGAAGGTTAAAGGCAAGGACACCATCCTTGTGGTAGTTGATCAGCTCACGAAATATGGACATTTTATGACGTTGGGTCACCCGTTCTTGGCTAAAGACGTGGCTCAAGTTTTTTTAGATAATGTGTACAAGTTGCATGGGTGTCCTAGCTCTATCATCTCAGATCGAGACCTGGTATTTTTGAGCTCCTTTTGGACCGAATTCCTACACCTTCAAGGTGTGGAAGCTAAATTTTCAATGGCTTACCACCCTCAAACGAATGGCCAAACCTAGGTGGTGAACCGGTGTTTAGAAGGGTACTTGAGGTGTATGGTGATGAAAATGCCGCATACGTGGATCAAGTGGGTGGCACTAGCGGAGTGGTGGTATAACACCACGTTCCATTCATCTTTGGGTCGATCTCCATTTGAGGCTCTGTACGGGTACCGTCCTCCTTTACACATTCCATATATCCCTAGAGATGCGGTAGATAAAGAAGTGGACGAGATGATGCAAGATCGGGAGGCGGCATCAAGGGTGTTGAAGCAATCACTGTTAAAAGCTCAAACTCGTATGAAACAATAAGCGTGTGACACCCTACATAAATCCCACATCGGCCGTGGATAGGAGAGATTCTTGGTTCATAAGGAACGTCTGGTCTAATATCACCAACGCGTTTTGGGCGTATTGGTTGTGGATGAGAGGAGAACTCCACAGTTAAGCGTGCTTAGGTGGCAACAATCCAGGGATGGGTTACCTCACTGGGAAGTTTTCACCCGGGCAACCAAAAACAAATCCGTGAGCTCCTCATGGGCAAAGCGGACAATATTGGTGGTATGAAAGGCAGGGTGTTACAGAATGGTATCAGAGCCACTCCTATGCCGCTCGGGATGTGGGACATACCTCACCGAGGATGGTGACTTCTCAGGCTCATCGAGGATGATGAGTCCAAAGGGGGGGGGGTGATTGTGACACCCTACATAAATCCCATATCGGCCGTGGATAGGAGAGATTCTTGGTTCATAAGGAACGTCTGGTCTAATATCACCAACGCGTTTTGGGCGTATTGGCTGTGGATGAGAGGAGAACTCCACAGTTAAGCGTGCTCAGATGGCAGCATTCCAGGGATGGGTGACCTCACTGGGAAGTTTTCACCCGGGCAACCAAAAGCAAATCCGTGAGCTCCTCGTGGGCAAAGCGGACAATATTGGTGGTATGAAAGGCCGGGTGTTACAAAGCGGATAAGCACCGGTCGGAAAGGAGTTTTGAACCGGGTATGTGGGTTTACCTTAAACTTCAACTGTATATGCAAAATTCACTGCGGGTTCACAAACATTCGAAGCTCACTCCTAAATATTTCGGGCCATTTCTAATCGTGGGAAGGGTGGGGGCAGTTGCTTACAAGTTAGACTTACCTGAGGAAGCACACATACACCCGGTCTTTCACGTTTCATTGCTCAAAGAAGCGGTTGGGCCACCTACTAAGGTTATTCCTCTTCCGGTGGAAGCCCGTTTCACACTTCATCCACAAGCCATATTGGATCGTAAGTTGGTTAAGAGATGGAGTAGGGCAGCTATGAAGGTACTGATACATTAGAGGGGTCAGTCGACACAAGACGCCAAGTGGGAATTCTTAGACGACTTGAAGCTGCGTTTTTCGGATTTTTCCCAGCTCACTTCTTGAGGGCAAAAAGTGGGTTAAGAGGGGAGTATTGATACGTTTCGTATTTGTCTTTTATTCAATTGGATGTGTTTGTTATGTCAAGGACCACTATGGCCTTTATTTTTTGTTTAGGGGTGTCTTTTATTTATGTCTTAGTAGGGGATTAATAATGTAATTGCATAACTATTTATTTGGAATGGATTAGCTGATCGTATCATCAGCATATTTGACAAAACTCTTCTCCTAATTGTTAGCTTCTTCTCCTCTATGACTCTAACCCTAACACAATCCCAGAAGAGGATGAATGCCACGTCAGGAACAAAAAATAAACTTCCTTAACCCTAATCTAAGTAAAAGTATGTATAAATAATGCTCCATTGCTATCCGATTATCCAAAACATAAATGACCCATGCGTCCTTTAGAGAGGAAACAAGTTGTATGGAGTCTTGCTAGAAACAATGATTCTACAGCTCCAACCTCACTAACTGCTCCAAGCCCATGAACTATTCCAAGCCCACGAACTGTCGAACTGTTGTCTCCTCCTTTATGCGTAGTTACCTCAGATAACAAACACTAACAAATACATATTAATAACATTGGATTGATCATATAAGCATATATCTTCAACACAGTCCCTCAATTCAATTCCTGAAAACATTAAAAAAACATAACTTACCACACAAAATTTGGTGTCAAGTTACAATTAACCCTTTCGTAAAATCTACAAATTGCTCCTCTGAGTCAATTTTCTCTAAGTTTTGAAACCTAGCAACAACTCTCCCATGAAGGTGAAACATATCGAAGTCAAAATACTTTGTCATTTTGTGAAATAGAGGATTAACAGCAATTAAAATTGTAGCCTTACTATCATAAAACATTTTAATCAGTAAATTCTAACCACACTATAAGTCTTCCAAAACTTTAACAATCCAAACCAACTCGTACGCAAGTGACCACGTAACTTTAAGTTTAGCTTCATGCAAAGACCTTGAAACTATATTCTATTCGCTTACCTTTCCAAGAAATCATAGAATTTCCTAAAAAAATGCAAGAACCTGTCACACATCTTTTAGTGGCAAGACATATGCCTAGTATGAGTCAACATATCGTGTTAGTTTAAACACATCATATTTCTTAAAATTACTCATTTCCAATATGAAGACTTTGAATAGCTACGCAACCATATATCCACTTCAAAATGAGAGTTAAAAGGGCTTATGCATAAATAGACTCACAGAATGAACAACAAAGTAATGTCAGGTTTACTTATAGTTAAGTAGATTAGTTTTCCAACAAACTTATAATACTCTATAACATTTTAACTCAAAATCATTTTTAGTAGAATTTTTCAAATTTGATATAATAAAATTCTGCTCAATACAATTAGACACGGGTTTACAATTCAACTACTCAAACTGAGCAAGTAACTTTAAACAATACTTATGTTGTCACATACACACCATCTCTAACATCAACTACCTCAATACCAAAAAAATATTTTAATTCACCTAAATATTTTATTAAAAATCTAGACCTAAGAGATTCTGTAACTTTGGTAATCAGTAAATCACAGCTACAAGTGAGCATAATGTCATCAAAATAAATTAACAACAGAACATGTTTATCAACTCTATATATAACAAATAAGAAAAAAAATTCTGCATTGAACAAAGCCAATCCTTACCAAAACTAAACTTAACTTCTCGTTCTATTTTCTAGGCACCTATCTAAGACCATATAATGACTTTACAAGTTTACGTACCTTACCAATAATATTATCATAATAACCTTTAGGTATTGATGTAAACATCTTTTCCCAAGTCACCACTAAAAACACATCGATTACATCTAGCTGATATAAAGGCCGGTTATTTTGAACAATTACTTAACACATCATCATCAACTTTCCATAAATATTATGTATCTATGGTTCTATACAATATGTGTAATCAGTACTACATACTTTACATCAATTAACATCAATCATTACTTTACATCAATTAACATCAATCATCATTCTATACCAAGTATAGGTCAATAAATAAGCTATGTCCATATGAATGAAACAAGGCAAATGCGGATAACAAGGTGAATATGGATGACTTACTCAATGTGGGTGGCTAAGTCAATGTGGGTGGCTATGTCAATATGGGTGAACAAGTCAATTCGGACCATAGTAAATTCTTTGATCGATGTAGAAGAACTAACTCAATGCAGGAAACATTTAAGCCAAGTCACACTTAGTTAATCCTTAAGTGTAAATGCAGGCGGTTAACAGAGTAGGCCATTTCATAAGAACTATATGTTCATCTGCATTCGGTTACTTAGGCAAAGTTATGAGTCAACGCGGGACTATCTGCTACGTGGGTTGGAAGTCAATGCGGACCACTATACAATCTGTATTCAGTACACTTAATAAATCAAGTGTTAAGGTGGGTGATCATTCTGCTAATGGGAATGTTGATGTCGCTTGCATCAGCCTATACACTTCATCATTTTATCATTGTACATACCATCATATACCCTAATTAGGTTTCATGCAACATCATCATTCCTTATTTTAACTTCTTAAAAACATGTAAAAATATGACCTTCAACACTTTAAATCCTTTAAACTTACATAACTCATTCATGGCATGCTTACTAGGCCCAAAATACATTAAACAAGTAGAAGTGGGGATCTAGAACTCACATTTGTCAGTTAGAATTGATAAAACCCTAACCCAAGAAGGAACAATCAAGATCTACACATTTACACAGAAAGGTGTGAACTTTAGTTATTAAACTGATGTATAAACACCCAAATAACATAGATATAGCCTAGATCTGTCCTATTACATGTGAAAATTGGTACCTTTGCTTGAATCTTCGGCTTTCTCTCTAGAATGCAACTCTTTCGCTTTGTAGATCGTAAGTTTGCAAGAACTTGCATGGGGTGGCTACCCTTTTATTTATAGTAGGTTTTAGGGTGTCAAACTTTCCTTTTCCCACCTTTAGTCCCTACTCTTTTTTAAAATTTAAACCAACCTCCATCCATTATTATTTTCTGACTGAAGCTCAAATAATCAGGGTGCTATAAGTCTATTGCCCTTATTTTAGGTTTTGTCCTTGAAACTTGATATACGTCAAATAACTATGGATAATGTTGTCTCTTCTCTTCCTCGAACTCCCAAGTGGAGTTCGAACCCTTTCTATGCTTTACATTGTACTCGGACAAGTGGAATTACTTTATTCCTCAGTCATTTCTCCTTTCTGTTAGGAACTTACTCAGATGCGATACATGGAAGGTGTAGTGAATCCCACTTAACATATCTGGTAAATCTAATCTCACCAACCCCTTACATTGGTTATAACCCTTAGGAACCAATCTAGCTGTATAACACTCAATATCATAATTAGACCTACATTTTAGTTTATAAATTCATTTACAATTGATTAGTTTTATCATAGGGCAGATTAGTATTATGCACGTATTATTCCTATATATATCATCCATTATATCATTTACTGCTTGTACCAAATTTTTATTAGTACAAGAATCTTTATAAGAAGTAGGCTCATACCTTATTGAGACTAGACACAAAGCATAAACTTTTAGCATTTAAATTCGTATAATTAAATATTTTCTCAACATCATATATCATCTGACCTTTAACAACATAGTTAGAGAGCTTCACAAGTAACTTACTTATTCTACAAGAGCGTCGAATAATACATTAATCATTATTCCCCGCCCTAGACCAAGACGCTTAATCATCAGGAGTTGAACCGATAGTATTCTTGCTGTAACACCCTGAGATTTTTGTAAAATAATCATTAGAATTAATGGAAAGAAAGTTCTAGCAAAATTGAGAGTTTAAAGGCCAAAGTGAAAGATTTAAAACCGTAACTATATCTATAAAAGGAAAGAGCCACCCATGCCCCTTCGTTGCGCATAAAGTTTTCCTAAAGAGGAAAGTTAGGGAGAGAAAGCTGGATCTAGAGAGAGGAAGTTGAAAAGAAAAAAATTAAGGTGTGTAAGCTTGTATTTAGTATGATTTTGTGATGGATCAATACTATTTGAGATAGTAAAGTTCACATTGTTGTGTATGAACATGTAGATTTTGGGTGTTAAAACTCTCGGGTTATGTATTACACTAAGAATCTTCAAAAAGGTGAGTTTCTAATTCCTTTTTTACATATTTTTCATGATTTGGGGCTGTATGCATGCTATGATGTTTTATAGGGATTGAACCTAGAGGCTTGGGAAATCAAACGAAGATATTGAAGATCAACAAGTCGCGTGAGTACATTTTGATCCGCGCGAGAACTTACTTCTCGCGCGAGACCTTTTTGTGTTTAGTATTAATAGATTGGTTTTGATGTAATTAAGTATATTTGCCGATTTGTGTGAAATTTATGTACTTTGAATAAGAGAGCAATAGAAATAGAAGTTTATTTACATGTGTTGCTTGAATCTTCTTCGTATTGTTGTTTAATCATTCTAGTTACTATTCCTTGAGCGATTACATTCCGCTTTCTCCTTACGAGATTGATCTGTATTAAACTATGAAGGTCCTTACAATTGGTATTAGAGCCATGAGTGCTCTAGATCGATTGGATTAGAGATTGAAGAGTTTTGAAGTGTTTTTGAGCTACAAATTTGATTCGTTGTATTCATTTATGCCTTTGTGGTTAATTTGAAGGTGTTAAGATCTAAAACAAGCTCGTTTGACAAAGTGAAGTTGATTACATGGTTTTAATTGAATCAATTAGAGAAAATTAGGATCAAATTCAATCTTAAATCATTAATTTGAAGCTTAATCACTTAATTTCTATCAATGTGGTGATAAGATTGAGATTGGAAACTTCGATATGGAATTGAATTGATTGTGCGAAAAATCTGTATTCGCACATGAAAAGTTATTCTTTCGCGCGAGAAGTACAGACACTCGTAAAAGTTTGTTACAAAAGATTCTGTTCATGAGACAAGTCCAACTATTCGCAAAATTCAGTTACATAATCAGTTGCGCTAGAAGTTCAGGCGATAAGTTCACTTTCTGAGTCATTCATGAGAGAACTTTAATTTTCAAGAATTTCTGAAAAGTTTGATGAATGATTTCAACAATGCAAATTTGAAGAATATCACTGCTACGTTAAACCTTGATAATGAGATTAGTACAAGCACCAAACCTCCGAGACTTTTAAACGAAGATGATTATCTAGATTGGGTCTATCGGTTTAAGAACCATGCCATATACACCAAACAAAGGATGTTGCTTTCGATCAAATACGGGCCGTATATTCCTGTGTATACAAATGACAAAGGAGAGCTGGTTCCAAAACATGAACATCTATGGGATGAGGAAGACATGAAAAAGCTTGAACTCAATGATAAAGCTTATGCTGAGATAGCACATAAATTCAAAGATTTTCAGAGGAGCCAAAGTCTTATGGGATGCCATGGAGGAATAGATTATGGGGAATAAGGACATGAGAGAGAGTCAAAAAGATATGCCGAATCAAGAGTTCAACATTTTCAACCATGTGCTAGGTGAGACATTGGAAGCACAAATGTCAAGATTTGTAAAACTGATCACTAAGATGAAGAGTGCTAAAAATATCTTTGGAAAATATAGCTATTAACAAGAAGCTATTGAATTCATTACCATATAATTGGAACAACTACACTACAATCATAAGGACCAAAGATCTATTTACCTTGTCTCTCACTGATCTAATTTCTACAATCAAATCTTATGAAATGGATGACAAACAGAGAGCTACAAATCACTTAAACATAATGGGAGCTGAGGCAACTATGTTGTATGCTAAGATGGCAAGTAATCTAAATTACTATGTGAGCTATTCATAACTGTGTCAGCAACAACTGTCAGCAAACCCTGTAATTCCTACTATCAAAGAGACATATGTCCCTCATTACCAAGTCCCTAATCAAAATCAATTCTCTCCCATGATGTCTCAACCTATATTCTCTCAGCCACAAACTTACTCTTACCCATCCAGTCAACCCTCATATCACACTCAGCAAGTATTTATTGCCAACTCAAACCCATCCAAGCAAACAATTCATTTTGCTGAAGAACATCTTGTCTTATTTGCAACATTCATGTCTAGCTATGAAGCGTTCATGGCTGGAAGATTGAGTGCCCCAAACATTATGGTCGATGACTTGTAGCAAGTTAACCCAGACGATGTTGAAGAGAATGATAATAAATACCAAATGGGACTGGTGGTATATAGGGCTAAGAACTTTTCAAGGAGAACGGGTAGAAAAATGTTTGGGGTAAACAACTCTAGCAAGATCGGGTTTGATATGACGAATTTAAGGTGCTACAACTGTGAAAAACCTGGGCATTTTGTCGGGGAGTGCATAGAATCAAAGACAAATCAAAATGATATTGGCAAGAAAATGGTGACAGTCAAGGTTGAAGCGAAGAGTGATAAGGCCAGATCTTCAAACAACAAAGCTTTAGTATCTTAGATAAATAGAGAATATGATTGGTCAGATCAAATGGAGATACTGGATCTTAAACTTTCTATAGCTCTGTTGGCAGAAATTAAAGTTGTTAATGAAGAAGTGGAAGAAAATTTATTTGCTAAGTTCGTATCTAATGATTTACTTGAGGGAGTGTTTGCTGAAGAAGAGATGATCAAGGATGATGTAAATGTGATTATTGAATCTGCTGTTCTGACTACTCCAGCACAAGAGATGAAGACTGAAATCAGTGAGGATAAAATTGAAGAAAAATCTATTGAGAACACTCTGACTACTAATGAGAAGAAAGTCATTGCTATTGAGAAACCTCTAGCACCTGCTCATACTCAAGTTGTTAATATTGTCGAGCTCACTTCAGCAAATGTAGCAGGAAAGGAAAGTGGTGAGAAAAAGGAAGTGTTGAAGGCATTTATGGTAAAAGAAATGCCTGAAGGATCTATAACATCTGAAGTCACGAATGAGGTATATATTAATCTTTGTTCAAATTCTCATATGGAAAAGGTTCAAAGATATAGAGTTCACAATGAGCAATTGATTTTAGAAGTCGAAAAACTTCAACATAGAGCTTAAAAATATAAAATAGATGAAAAGATTTTTAAACAAATCAATATATCAATCAAAATTAAATCTTCATGATAAAGATTGTAAAATTAATTATTTGACTTCACGTAATAATGATCTAGCTTTAGAAGTAAACAAACTTAATAGTAAACTCTTATCTTCAAAACTCACGGTTGAGAAGTTTGAACTATTTTCAAACATGGTTGAGGGTATAATCAAATTACAAATGACCCAAAAGATTAATGGCGGTAAAAGCTGTATTGGATTTTCCAAAATTGCACCACCAATTAATCATGTTTATACATGTTACCTTCATCATTTACAACAATTGTTGAATAACTAAACTATTGTTTGGGATTTCAACCAACTTGTGACTTAAAACCTTTAGTCAACATTTCTTTGACTGTTGATCCAATCACAAAAACTGAAATTAAACTTAACGATGACAATTCTTTTGCAGAAAGTATAAAGATAGACGGTTTGGTTGAAGAGTTGGAAAGTGATGATGAAATATATTTTCTAGATAATGATAATAAAAATTATACTAAAAAATCATCTTTTAAATCATCATCAGTGATTATTGAAAAGTCTGATGTTTCTGTTTCTACAACTGCTTGTTTAAATGTGTCAAACAAATAACAAAAATTAAAAGCAAAAATCATTCATAAAAAAATGAAAGAAAATAAATTACAACATCTGCATCTGACTTGAAAATTGATTTCAAGAGCAAATTTGTATCAAAAGGCAATATAGATAAGGAAGATTATATTTTTAAAGAAACAAATGCCTGCTTCTTTAAAAATAAAATTCCTATTGATGCTAATCTTGTGAAACAAGATGTGTGTAGATCTAGTATCATGAAAACTGGTCCTATTCCAGTACCTATGACTCAAAAGGTTAAAGCTATTATGCATGACTCATCGGCTTCAGGAAAGAGTCAATTGATAAAGAAAATTACCTCAATTCTTTCGGATTCAGCTAGGAATGTTTTTTATGAAAGAAAAAGACAAGAGACTTTATAGAATCATAAGGCTAATGAAATAAAAAAGCCAATTTCTATGATAACTTTAGTGGTTATCATAAACATTTCGAGGGAAATACACGAGTGCAAAATGTGTATCATAAACCGTGTTGTTATGTCTGTGGAAAGCTAAATCATATGGCTCGATATTGTATTTATCAACATCAATCAACAAGCAAACAAAGATTTCATAATTCTATTTCACATAATAGAAAACAATTTTTTTTAAATGCAACGTTTAATAAGAATATAAATCATTCAAATACTTTTGTTGCTAAACAAAATGTTTAGATAAAATCTTATTTGAACAAAGGAAATTCAATTGGAAATTTCAAAATATTGATGAAAGCAATCTCAATCCTATACAAAATACATTAAAGAAAATTGTTACAACATTGATTAAACCAATTAAAAAATGTAAGGTCAAAGACAACACTTAGAACCTGAAATTGTTGAAGATTTTGTTTTCAACACACTTCACTGATAAAAAATATCTTATTTTAAAACCTAGTTTTATAATACTTGATGAGTGAATTTTATTGAGAACTACAAGATACAAAGATGCATACTTTTTAGATATGAATGGTTCACATTCATTTGTAACTGCATCTTGTTTGTTATCAAAAGCCTTAGAAAGTGATTCAATGTTATGGCATCATCGTCTTGGCCATGTTAACAAAAAGAATATGAACAAACTGGTTAGAGGAAATCATGTTGTAGGCTTACTATTGAAAGAATTTCTACTTATCAAACATTGTCTGTCATGTTCAAAAGGCAAACAACTTAAACTTCCTCATAAACCATTTGCTCATACCAAAATTGAATCAATCCTTTAATTATTACACATGGATTTGTTTGGTCCTGTGAGTGTTTTGAGTTTGGAACGTCGTACATATTGCTTGGTTATTACTGATGATTTTTCCAGATTAACTTGGGTTTTCTTTTTAGCAAAAAAGGACGAAACACCTTATTTGCTGATAATGTTCATGACTCTAGTGGAAAATCAGACTGATAAAACCATCAAGTGCATCAGAAGTAATAATGGAATAGGGTTTTGCAATAATATTTTGAATGAATTTGTGAATCAAAGGAGATAGTGAGACAATCTAGTTCTGCAGGAACTCCACAACAAAATGGAGTTCCTGATAGACGAAATAGAACGTTGATTGAAGTAGCTCGAACAATGTTATCAACAACCAAACTTTCTTCATTCATTTGGGCTGAAGCTATTAATACTACATGTTATGTTCAGAATCATGTTGTAATAAATAAACAACAAAACATGACTACTTATGAAATATATTTAAACATAAACCCAAAGTCAAATAATTTAAGACATTCGAATGCTGTTGTAGTTTGCTACACACATCTGATTCATAGTCAAAATTTGATGAAAAGGCAGATGACTGTTATTTTGTTGGATACTCAGCTAACAAAGCTGCATATAGGGTTTATAATAAAAAGACTAAACAAATTTTTGACTCATTTAATATAGATTGGCACAAATCTAATAAAATAGATGTAGGATCTTCTCCTTCTTGGGTATATGATTATGCCTCATTGTTTGAAACTTTTAATCAATCTTCTGTTGTGTCTGTAGCTACTCAACCTTTGAGATCATCTATTCAAAATGTATTATTTGATGATGTTAGAACTATTTCATCTTCAACAAAAGGAACATCTTTAGACATACCTTCTTCTTCCATAATATTAGCTGTTCAACCATCTGATTCTGACTTTGATAAAGTTTCTGAATCTGATTTGATTCCAGTTAATCCAGTTGTAGAAAAATCTCCACAGGAATCTAATCCAACTTCTTCTTTAACACAAGATGTTCCAATTGATACAATTCAAGTTTTGTTTGAAGATTTATATGCTGATAATGACATCATTCAAGAGGAACATATTGTCTATCAACCAGAAGGAGGAAAGGATGGTGAAGAACATGGGGGTTGGTCACATGTCTAATTTTGACAAATTTATTTCTAATGATCTTATTCCTCAGTTAAGAATACATAAGGATCATCCAACTAAAGCAATCATTGGTCCAATATCACAAGGCATTCACGCTTGAAGTCAATCAGAGGCAATCAATACATGCTTGTACACTTGCTTCATTTCTCAAATTATACCAAAGAATGTAGAAATGGCTTTGAAAGAGAATAGCTAGGTTGAGGCCATGCAAGATAAGCTGATGCAATTTAAGAAGTTAGATGTTTGGTAGTTATGTGAGCTTCCAAATGATATGTTGCCGATATAAACAAAATGTATATTTTGAAATAAGACGGATGAGAAAGGTGTTATTGTTTGCAACAAGGTTAGACTTGTTGTACAAGGGTTCTATCAAGTTGAAGGTCTTGATTAAGAAGAAGTTTATGCTCCAGTTGCTAGACTTGATACAATACATATATTTCTGGCTTATGCTTCATATATGAACTTTAAGGTTTATCAGATGAATGTAAAGACTGTATTTTTGTATGGCAAAATGAAAGAGGAGACCTATGCTTTTCAACCACCTGGTTTTGAGGATCCAGATCATCCCTGCAATATCTATAAGTTAGAAAAAGCATTCTATGGGCTACATTAACCACCTCGTGCTTAGTATGCTACACTCATTGAACATTCACTTGCAAATAGTTGTTTAAGGGGTGCTATTGAGCAAACTCTGTTTTTAAGGAAGACTGGTGACCTCATTCTTATCCAAATTTATGTTGATGACATCATTTTTGAATATACTAATAAATACTTGTGTAAGGAATTTTAAGGAGTGATGAAGAAGAAGTTTGAGATGAGCTCTCTTGGAGAAATTTTGTTTTTCTTGGGTATTCATAGTATTCTGGACAAATACAAATTTTAAGATTTCAGGATTGCACCAACTTTGATTTATTATCATCCAACTTTATCTCTTGATCTCACGGGTGAAGATGTTGATTAACATTTGTATCGATCAATGATTGGATCACTGATGTATCTTACTACAAACAGGCCATACACTATGTTTCTTATTTGTCAGTGTGCATGATATTAGAGTAATCAAAAGGAGTATCACATGAAAGCTGTTAAATGGATGTTCAAGTATCTCAATGTCCAACTAAAACTTGGACTTTGGTATCCTAGATATTTTGAATTTAACTTATATTCTTGTACTAACAGTGATTATGGTGGTTGTAATTTGGACAGTTAATCAACAACAGGTGGGTGTCAATTCCTTGGGAATAGGTTGATTTCATGGAAATGCAAAAAGCAGACCACTGTTTCCACATCAATTGCAGAAGCTGAATACATGGCTGCATCAAGCTGTTGTTCACAAATTGTTTGGATTCAACAACTTCTAGATTATGGTCTTAACATTTACAACACCAAAATTTGGTGTGATAATTCTGTAGTTCTAAACATTATGAAGAATACTATTCAACACTCGAAAACAAAACACATTGACATCCGAATGCATTTTATCCGTGATTGTTTTGATCGAAAGCTTATTTATCTTGAACAAGACAAATCAGATGAAAATATTGCTGATCTTTTTACCAAGGCGTTTCATCATTCCCGATTTGATTTTTATTGTTCAATCTCTGGGAATGATTAACTTTGGTTAGTTATTAGTAAACCCTCTATCATAAATATTTTTTTGTTATCTTTTTTCAAATTGTAATTTTCTAAGTAGATAATCACAATTTTAAGGGGAGAAACTGAAAATGTGTCGAAAACGATTTTGATTTTAGGAGGAGTGAAGTTTGAAAAAATATCCAAAAGATTTTATTCAAAAGTTTAAACAAATGATTTTTCAATGCTAAATAGGAAATGATAGTACATTTCTTGATTTTGATATATTACATATAAAAGCTTAAAAAGGAACTGACTTGGATTATGTTTGATATGTTGATAGGGTAGACTTTCAAGAATGAAAAGCACTATGCTTTGTGACGTAATGAGACTAAATTCTCTATGACTGAAGTGGGTTACACAAATACTAAAAGTAACTGGTTTGAGTATGACTAGACTATAACTCTCAGTCGATTTTAGCATGGAATTGGTGTTACCACAAAACCTTGATGCCTAACCCACTTAAGTCATAGAGAATTTAATTTCAGTGCATCACCAATCATAGTGTTTTTCATTCTTGTAAGTCTAGCCTATCAACGTATCAAACATAATCCAAGTCAGTTTCTTTTAAGCTTTAGTATGTAATATATCAAAATCAAAGAAATGTACTATCGTTTCCAATGTAGCATTGAAAATTTATTTTTGAACTTTGGAACAAAATCTTTTTGAATTTTTAAACTTTACTCCCCCTAAGACCAAAATCTTTTTCGATACACATTTTTATATTTCTCCCCCTAAAATTATGATTATCTATAAAGAAATAACAATTTTAACAAAAATGAATAACAAAATATTTTTAAGAGGGTGTAAGGATAATCATTAACCAAAGTAAATCATTCCCACAGATTGAACAAGAAAGTCGAATCAGGAGTGATCAAACACCTTAGCGAACAAATCAACAATGTTTTAATCTGATTTGACTTGTTCAAGATAAATAAGGTTTCAATCAAAATAATCACGGATAAAATGCATTCGGATGTCAATGTGTTTTGTTTTTGAGTGTTGAATAGGATTCCTCACAATATTCAACACTGCAGTCTTGTCATACTAGATCTTGGTTTTATAAATGTTGAGACCATAATCAAGAAGTTGTTCTTAAATCCAAATGATCTGGGAACAATAGCTTGACCCAACCACATATTCAGCTTCTATAGTGGATGTGGATATAGTTTGCTGCTTTTTGCATTGCCAAGAAATCAACCTATTTCCAAGAAATTGACATCCACCGATTGTTGATTTCCTGTTCAAATTACACCCTGCATAATTACTGTCAGTATAAGCATATAAATTGAAATCGGAATTCTTATGATACCAAAGACCTAGTTTTGGTTGACCCTTGAGATATTTGAAAATCAACTTGACAGCCTTCATGTGAGACTCTTTTGGATTACTTTAATATCATGTACACTGACATACAGGAAACATATTGTCTGGCCTGGTGGCAGTAAGATACATCAGGGATCCAATCATTGACCGACACAAATATTGATCAACATCTTCACCCATAAGATCAAGTTAAGGTAGGACGAGAAGACATCAGAGTTGGTACAATCTTGGATTCTTGAAATTTATATTTTTCTAGAATAATTTGAACCTACTTCTCTTGATGTATCAATATACCCTGGTCATCTTGTTTAACTTGGATACCCAAGATAAATGAAATTTCTCCAAGAGAGCTCATCTCAAATTTCTTATTCATCACAACTTAAAATTCTTTACATAATTCTTCGTTTTTAGATCCAAAGATAATGCCATTAACATATATTTGGACAAGAATTAAGTTAACACCAGTCTTCCTTAAAAACAAAGTTTGATCAATAGCACCCCGTGTATAACCATTTGCAAGCAAATGTTTAGTGAGTGTAGCATACCAAGCACGAGGTGCTTGATGTAAACCATAGAGTGCTTTGTCTAACTTATAAACATAGTCAGCATGGTCTGGATCTTCAAAACTAGGTGGTTGACAAACATAGTTTTCTTCTTTCATTTCATCATACAAAAATGTAGTTTTGTCATCCATCTGATAAACTTTGAAGTTCATGTATTAAGCATAAGCCAGAAAAATACGTATAGCTTCAAGTCTTGCAACTGGAGCTTATACTTCTTCATAGTCAAGACCCTTAACTTAGTAGAACCCTTGAACAACAAGTCTGGCCTTGTTGCGAACAATAACATCCTTCTCATCCGTTTTGTTTTTGAATATCCATTTAGTTCTGATTGGTAGCTTACCCTTTGGAAGTTCACACAAATGCCAAACATTTAACTTCTTAAAATGCATTAGCTCATCTTGCATGGCCTCAACCTAACTATTTTCTTTCAAAGCCATTTTAGTGTTCTTTGGCATAATTTGAGAAATAAAACATGTATACAAGTATGTATTTATTGCTTCGGACTGACTTCGAGTTTGAACACCTTGGGATAACGGACCAATGATTGCTTCAGTTGGATCATCTTTATGAATTCGCAACTAAGGAATGGATCTTCATAACTAACTTCGTCTAAATTATACATATGATGAACAGGTTCTTCAACAGTGGTTCCTCGTTCAGGTTGATACACAATATGTTCCTCTTGATTAATATCATTATCAACTGATAAATCTTCTAATGGAACTTGAATTGTATCAATTGGTATTTTGTGTATAAGATGAATGTGTATCAGAATTTTGTGTATCTTGGTCTATTTTTGAATAAACTGGAGTCAATTTAGGTTGAAAAGCTTGATTCTGATCAAAAACTGATTGTTGAACAACCGACCCATTAGATGAAGAAGGTATGTCTAAAAATCTTCTTGTAGTTGAGGATGAAATAGAACCAACATCATCAGATAAGACATCTTGAATGGATGATGGCAAAGGTTGATTAGCTATAGATACAACAGAAGATCGATTAAACGTTTGAAATAATGAAGCATAATCATATACCTATGAAGGAGCAGATCCTACATCTGTTTTGTTAGATTCATGCCAATCTATATCAAATGACTCAATTATTTGTTTTGATGTTTTTTATAAACCCTATATGCAACTTTGTTAGCTGAATATCTAACAAAGTAACACTTATCAACTTTTTCATCAAATTTTAATTTAGAATCAGAAGTGTGTAACAATGTACAACAACATTTGAATGTTTTAATATATTTGACTTTGGGTTTATGTTTGAAAAATATTTCATAAGGAGTCATGTTTTGTTGTTTATTGATTAAGACAAGATTCTGAACATCACATGTAGTGTTAACTGCTTCAGCCCAAAAGAAAGAAGGCAATTTGGCTGCTGATAACATTGTTCTAGCTGCTTCAATCAAAGTTCTGTTTCATCTTTCAACAACTCCATTTTTTATGGGGTTCCTGTAGAACTAATTGTCTAGCTATCTCCTTTGAGTCACAAAATTCATTCAGAATATGATTGCAAAACTCTGTTCCATTATCACTTTGAATGCTCTTGATGGTTTTGTCAATCTGATTCTACATTAGAGTCATGAACTTTATCAGCAAATGAGGCGTCTCATCCTTAGTTGCTAAAAAAACACCCAAGTAAATCTGGAAAAATTGTCAGTAATAACCAAACAATATGCACAACGTCCAAAACTCAAAACACTTACCGGACCAAATAAATCCATGTGTAACAATTGAAGAATTGATTTAATTTTAGTAGGAGCAACTGGTTTATGAGGAAGTTTATGTTTTTTACTTTTTAAACATGATAGATAATGTATGGTAAGTTGAATAACTTTTAATGGCAAGCCTACAACATGATTTCCTCTAACCAACTTATGCATATATTGATGTTTACATGGCCAAGACAATGATGCCATAGCATTGAATCACTTTCCGAGGCCTTTGATAATAAACAATACGCAGTTACAAATGAATGTGAACCATTCGTATCAAGTAAGTTTGTGTCTTTGTCTCTCTTTCTTAAAAGAATCCATTCATTAGGAATTACAACTCCAGGTTTTAATATAAGACATTCTTTATCAGGGAAATGTATTGAATACTTTTTATCATAAATTTGAGAGACACTTAGCAAATTATGTTTAAGTTCCTCAACAAAATTGACATCTTCAATCAAGTTGATCTAGAGCATACCAAGCTCCGATACCAGTTGTAAGGATCAATAATAACACATCAAATCGATCTCATGAGGAAAATGCGGAATATAATGTCACACCCTCAAAATCCACTCGCGGGGTTTTACCGCAAGGCATGTGACAAACCAGGATCTTAGACACAGTCATATCAAACGACAGTATATGTGATTTAAAATAATAATTTGACCTTATATAGTTATCAATGTAATCAGTGCGGAAGCGTAAATGTTTATAAAACCATGAATAATAAATGCGCGAAACAAGGTGCCCAATGAAAGTAGTAAATGTAAATGAACTTGTTTCCAAATAGTACAGATGATGCATGAACCTTAAATGTGCAACCCTAGTTTTAAATGTGCCTGCAATCTGTGAAGACATGCTAAAATGTGTCAACATAGGTTGGTGAGTTCACATATTTAAATAAGTAAATATGTTTAAATGTTTTCTTGGTATAAGTAAACAAAGTTATACCATAGGTAGCTAGCCTATATATCGAGTTACTTAGCGTTTCGAACTGAAGCTGACTGTTTATGAGTTGTTTTGCCTTCCGCCATGTCTTATCACAGAACAATGGCAAGAGTCTAGGTCTATTAAACACCCGTTAGACCTCCGATCGAGTTAGTGCGACTAATGCGGGTGGGGTTTGTCAAACCCAGTAGTACTACTCAAAATTACCTCGCTAGCTTGTTA
Source organism: Flaveria sonorensis (assembly GCA_025506505.1). Classification (NCBI taxonomy): domain Eukaryota; kingdom Viridiplantae; phylum Streptophyta; class Magnoliopsida; order Asterales; family Asteraceae; genus Flaveria; species Flaveria sonorensis. The sequence goes on along the minus strand of CM046431.1, from coordinate 22,337,125 downwards.
TTAATGGTTCGAGTGTGTAAGGACTTGGATGATAATGTTTGCACTATAGTAACAGGTGATATACCAATAATACCAAAACCAGATAAAAATAGTTTGCATGCTTCTCCCCCCAAAAGGAAAGTAAGTAAAAGTGGGGCCGTGAAGACTCACCTTATATGCGCATGAATACATGATATGAAAAAGCTGGAAGCTAATCATTACCTAACAAATGTAGGTCCATGAGTGTATGTACATAATGGTCAATATGAACCCTGTTGTATCCAGACAACGTAATTGTTAGCATGTTCAAGAAATGTTTGAAAAGTTTAACTTTTTGACAAAAGTTGACTTTTGTTTACCAAAGTTGACTGGACTGACCCGATGACCCGTTGGTGACTCAAATAACATGTTTACTCATGCCCAAATAGCTCAAATAATGATTCATATAAAGTTTCATGTTGGAAATATATTTTTGGAACGTTTCTATTTTTGAAAAGTATGACATCGTTACACATGTGCAACCCGTGTAAAGATTATGAATAATTCCACAACAACCATCTCAATTATACATGTAACACATCCAACAATCATCCATAACATGTTAACATAACCTAGATTCTTCATCATGCCCAAAGTTTCGTAATTTAAAACATAAGAACACAAGTTGCACAAATTTCATCCAAATCTCCTAACATGTTCCTATGATCATTTCAACATCAATCACATTACCATAACATGTTTTATATATATCATACTCATCATTCATCACATCAAGTTACAAAAGTTTCCATAAATAGGAAGCATGTTCATATGATGCGTTTTTCACCATTTGGATATTCCTAATCCTTTCTTATGCTCTAAACATCATATAACAATTATCACATCTCATCACACATGCATAAATCATCATCTATAAACTAACTTACCCAAAAATTTTCCTATAATGGAAAGTACTCAAAAACTAAGCCAAAATCAAAAGTTTGAAACATGAATTTTCATCCACTAGCATCAACTAACATCCTTGAACCATCAATTCAATCCAAATTTATCAAAATCATATGATTTCTATAAAAGCCCTACATTAAAGTTTCCTTAATAAGTAAGCCTTGGGTTTTGAACAAAACAACACAATTTCACAAAACCAATCCGTACAAACATCATTATATTGAATACTAACACATAATCCATCATCAATTTCAATCAATTTCAAGTTTTGACTTGTTTGGTTCATCTAGGGTTCATGTTCACCATGAAGATCAAAGAACATGAAATCAAACATAAAAACTTACTTCAAATGATTAGATGATGATCCCTAGTACGCGTTTGATGCAAGAAACGTTGTAAATCACCACCAATATGCAAGAACAAGATCAAAGAAGGTGTGCTTTGTGTGTGTGTGTGATTTGTTGTAAAAAATATTAAGGAAAAAGGGGAAGGGGATGGAAAAATTGTAATTAGGGTTGGGGGGTTGGGTTTTATACTTTTTTTTACAAGAAAGGTCGCCGTCTTTTATAAAAATCGTTTTAACGCTACGCAATTGAACCTTTTCTACACCGAAACCTCCAAATGCTTATATAATATTAAAAAAACATTAATAACATGAAATAATATTCATTTTTCTATTTCTAAGTCATATTTATAATTATTAGGCATTAAAAGCCGAAAATGTGCGAAACGCATAAATGCCAAAAAATTCTAAGTTTTCACAACCAAGCTACACATTTAATCACATAATCATATAAAACATAATTTCACACCAATTATGATTGTTTGAAAACTATTTTGACAAGTCACCAACATTCGGGGACTGACGCGCGTGAGATCCGACAATTCTCCGAATTACCGTTAAATGTAAGCTTCGTGAATGTTTGTGCAATGAATGACGCATTTAAGTAAACAATATTAAATGCGGAGTTATTTATGTAAATGGTCCCTGTGATTTATCTAAAATAACAAGTTTGGGTACTAAGCAAAAAAAGTAACTTGTTTGGGTACGCACTTTTAATTTTGTAACAAGTTTGAGTATTAACACTAACAGACGTTAGATGTCATGTTAAGTTTAACGGCATTTTAGTATTTTCATATCATATGACTACTTATGTAAACTAGATGGACAATTCATGTAATTTAGTTAAAGTAATATATTTATATACAGTTATACACATACCCACACATTGGTCATCACCGCCGACCATCACCAACGTCCATCATCGCTGTCCACCGCCGGCCACCAACGCAGTCACCACCGCATCACATCGTCTTCACTGTGATACCCTCACATCACCACCATCCATCTTTGATCCCCACCCCCAATCACTGCCACCTCATCCCCACCCCAAATCAAAGCTCCAAATGCTCTAAATCAAAGGTCTAACTTGATAAACCGCATCTGAGTTCACCCCCAACAATATTCACACACCGATTTTAGGTGGTTTCCGGTGACGATTTTAGGGTTTTTTATGTCTACCCCTTTGTATTTTTATGATTAACTTTGACTTGATGGTGGTGGTGGTGGTAGTGGTCTAAAATGGGAGCGGGTTAATTGGTGGTGGGCGACGGTGGTGGTGGATTCAATAGTGGTGGTGGTCTGAAATGGAGTCGGTTGAATGGTGGTGGGTAGTGGTGGTGGTGGTTGATTAATTTGGGGTATTGGTCTAATATCGCTGTTTAACCTTCCCCCCACCTTCACTATCCATTGAACCATCTCTACCCCTTCTTCCTGATGATGTTTAATCGTTAATGAAGATGAAGACGATATCACCCTAGCAATCAGAGATGGTGGTTAATATTTTCCCCTTTGATGATTTTAGGGTTTTCGGTGATGATTTTAGGGCGGTGGTGGTGGTTTGAATGGTGTTGGTGGCATGAAATGGGAATGGGCAGCGGTGGTGGTATGATGCGGTGGTGGATTGAATAATGGTGATGGGCTGTAGTGGTGGATTGAATGATGATGGTAAGCGGCAGTGGTGGATTGAATAGTCTTGGGCGTTGGCGGTGGTGGAAAGAAGGGCGTTGGTGGGCGGCAGTGGTGAATTGAATGGAGATGGGCAGCGACAGTGGTGGATGAATGGTGACCCTTGGTTGTTTTGGCTTCTTTGGTTGCATCAGCCTTATAATCTTCTGATATTACCTTACTAACTCCCCCTAGGCTGATGCTAAAAATAGAGAAGTTCTTCAGATGTTGACAGTCCTCATTAGGATCAAGACCAAGCCTCTCTTCATCATCTGGTCAGGATCCCTCAGACTCTCATAGTATCTTCTTATATCATAGAGATCATGTAGAGGAAGATCAAGCATGTCTTGCTAGAAGTAGACATCTTGACCTCCTTGATCTCTGATGACATACCATCTGTCCGGATTAGCAGCTAAAATCCAGGACAAGATGGGTCTTCCAATGGCAAGAGGCTCTACTTGAAAAGGAGTTGGTTGAGCAGCCTATTCATGCACTTCCTTAGGATGCTCTGACTCATCCTGAGGTGTGGAGGTGGATGCCTTGGTCTTCTTCTTTTTTGAAATACTTTTCCTGGCCATCCTTTTCCTCCTCTTTGAAGTTTTTAACTGAGAGGACTAGTCTTCAGCACCAGATTGTTCTGTTATGTCTCTCTCAGTTGGGATCTCTTCTCTTACAGGTTCAAAAGGAGAGAGAAGAGAACCTTACTGTGGATCAGAAGATGAAGTTGGCTGAGATGCAGCTCTATGTTCAGGTTGTGTTGTCTCATGGGGTTCAACCTTCACCTCAACTTTAGGTTGAGTTGGACTTGGTGGAGAATGCAAGTCTACAAGCTCTCCTTTTTTGATCTTCTGCTTGATCACTCTTATATGCTCATCCATAGTGGATAGAGACATAGGACCAAGCCTCATTCCGGAGAATCCATACAACTTCAAGAAGCTCATCATCCTTTGTTTGTCTTCGGACTTCTTTTGGCTTTTGTGGATGATGGCCCTTGACTTTGCAGCTTCTTCCCTTAACTTTCTCTTAGCAGCTTTTCTTTCTTTTGTAGCTTGTTCCTCTAGCTGCTTTAGATATTCAAATTAAATGTACTCAAAGGATAAGGGAAGAAGTGCAGCTGCCTGATAGAGTCCTGTGGCACTCAAGTAGTTGATCATATTCATTCTTTCAGCTTCCTTGTCTACCCGAGGTTGTGCAGCTACCACAGTCTCTGTCTCGGGACTTTCTTGAACTAGGGAGAGGACAAGAGCATGTTTGTAGAGCCTTTTCAGTCTCTTTTCTTCCTTGATCTTGAGGAGTAATGCTACATCCTCTGCCTCCTTCCTCTCATTTGACAACTCATTGTCAGCTAGCTCATTCAACTCTTCTAAGGGCAGAGATATGAGTTCATCAATGTTATAGATCCTTGTCCCCAGGTAGTTTAGCCTGGCTGCCCTCAACTCACCATCTTGAGTGTTTGGCCTGGGGACAGCCCGGATAGCAGCTTCCATGAAGCCTGAGGACCCTCCTGAACTCTCTCCCCTTAGCCTCCTCTACCTCTCTCTCTTCTCCTCCTCTAACTCCTCAGAGGTCATTTTCCTCTCCCCTTTGTCATGCACAGCCCTTGATAAGTCAGGGTGGAGAGAGCTTTGGCCTTCATTGCTTGGTTTAGCAGTCAAGCTCTAGCCAGAGAGAGGATGCAAAGCACCTTCATCAGTTGGTGCCTCACTGAGGGTACTGGGTGCTGAAGGAGATCATGTCTCAAGGTTCACATACTCAACTTCTGGGCCTTCAATCAAGGCTTTCCCTTCGAAGCTAATCTTAGGGTCCACCTCAATATCTAGTTGACCAAAAATCTCACCTGCTAGCCTCTGTCTATATAATTTTGATCTCATCTTGAACTCTTCTGGCACCCTTCCTTGAATCCAATCTGCTAATCTCTCAGCTTGTCTGTTTTGGCTTGGGTTGACAAGTGGAAGATCAACCAGATGGATGCACTCATAGAAACTCAGGTTTGTAAAATTAAAGATCTCTTGTTGACCATGAGCTCTAGAGATGACAAGAGCCCTTCTTTTTGTGTCATACCTCCATCCCAAGATTGGGTTCTCAGAGTGGAGAGATGGGGTACACATGGCTCTGGATATACCCTCCTTAATATATGAGTTAGTCCACATCAATATGAACTTGAGGAGGTTGCAAAGTATGGACTATTTCATGTGAGGGTGGTGAATCCTCTAAGTCCATACTATGAGAAGAATTCCTAGGTTCTGTGACTGTTATGACTTTCTCCCCCTTTTTGGTACAATCACTATCTTGCATAAGAGAGCTGGGGGTTGAGTCTATCACATTCATAGGTTCTTGTGGACCTGGTTGAGTTGTTCTTAGTGGTCTCTTCGCTAGCTTGCCCTTGAGATCGGTGATCTCAAGTTTCTGGTCATTGACCCTCTTTTGTAAGATAGTCACCTGAGATTCCAGGTGACTAATCTTAGAGAATAAATAGGTGCAAGTTTTAGTCAATATGTGCACCTTTAGTTTTAGACTCCCCTTATCTTCATCAGAAGAATCACAGGGGGATGAGGGTATGGGACTTGTCTTCTTCCTCATTACCAGCATAGTGTTCTTGGCGGCTGGATTTCCCCTACGTCATAACAACTTCTCTTATGTCATAACAACTTCAAGAGAAGTATCAAGAGGCTGGGTTGCCATGGTCAAGGTCTGAATGATGTAATCGCTTTCTAAAGTGAGAGCCTCTTTCATATGGATCTCCTAAACAGGTTCAGGAAGATCCACCTCAGTGGGGGGTGGATGATGTGGGCTAGACATGGGTGAGACAAGGGTACTCATCTCTCCTTGAGTAGGGGTGGAGAAAAGAGACTCATAGTACTCACTGAAGCCTATGTCTTCATCATCATAGAAATTAGGGCTGGGATTTGGTTGGTTTAGATCCAGCGGCTGGGGATGGTAACTTTCCTCGGAAGGTTGTTCACTAGAGTGTTGAGACTCTAAGTGACTGCTTAAGGCTGTTAGAGTTATGAGCTCATCAGGTTGAGCATAAGAAACCTCAGCACTGATCATTTAAGAGATGGGAGTGGTTTGCTCCTTAGGGGAAGTGGGAGCTCGAGTGTTCACTTCCTCTTGCATGGTTGGTGATATGGGGGCCTGCACAGGCTGAATAGCATGTGCAGGGGTTTGTTTGGTTTTTCTCTTGTAGGTGATGGTTATTGTAGGCTGTATTTGTAGTTGGGAGGTGGAAGGTATTGGTTCAACACTAGCTGGTGCTGCTAGGTTTCCACCTTGAACAATGAGCTCAAACATTTTTAGGACTAGGACTGTTTCTACCTCAGAGAAGCCAACAGTTGTCTTCCTCATAATTTTAAAGATGTCGAGCTTCATCTGTCCTAGTTTTAGAATATTACCTGTTCCCCTCAACTGTATGCCTAGTTCATAGTTGAGAATGTGCTGGACATATCTAGGGAACATGTAATACTCTAGTGAGTCTAAGTTAGCAAGTAAATTGGTATATACAAATTTTGAATACCTGAACTTGACCCCCTGAACCATCTTATGGACTATGAAGGAGAGGTCTTCTGGAATCTGGTCCCATCCTCCATGCTTATTAGATAAGCTGTGTATGACAACATGGAGGAGGTACTTCCATTGAGAGGAGACCTTCCCCTTCTTGAAGGTCTTGACTGAGAAGTCACCTTCATAGCCCATCTGCTTAAAGGAGTGGTTGACAGCAGCTTTGGGAAAGGACGAGTCACCTTCTACATCATCCAGCTAAAGATGTGTGTTTATAGTGGCCAGAGTGATAAAGATTGTCCTCCCCTGCACTGTGGCAGACAGTGCCTTCTCCCCGTCCATGGAAACCTCTTTGCAGGTCCGCTAGAACACCAATAAGTGATCCTCGTAGAGAGGAGGATCAATGGTGAGGGAGGTGAAGTAGTTGGACAAAGAAAGGTAACAACAAACCTCTGAGAAACCTGGATCTTTCTTAGAGTCTATCAGAGCAACTTGATTATGTTTCCTGTGAAGATACATGGAAAAATCGGGTTGGTTTCTGCGATTAAGGTTGACCATTTGAATTAGCTTTACGATGAAGGAAGTTAAGAACGAAGGCGATTTATGGGTGAAATTAGGTTAGAGAAATGCAGATGAAGAAGAAATTAAGAAGAGGGGGAACTATTGTTAGAATATATATGAAATGGATTTGAGACAAAGTTAAAACAAAAGGATAAACTTTGAAATCTGGATGTTGGTGCTACCTCTGAAAAAGTGCCCAAAAAGGTAGTTTTCTTGGAAGTTGAAAATCTTTCGAAGGTAATTTTGCTTCGGAAGTTTTAAGAAAAAGCTTCTGAAGCCAATTTGGCTTCGGAAGAAAAATACTTAGAGAATTTTTCTTCCAACACATATTTGGTTTCGGAAGATACTAAGACTTGGGGGTTTTATTCTAAAGAGAATAAATCTTTCTAGACTTAATTGCTTTCAGAAGATATTTGTCCTTCAAATACATACAAGTACTTAGAATCATATTTAAGCTTCGAAAGATATTCTCAGAATTTCTTTTGAAGGTAAATTTCATATAAGTAGTTATTTGATTTGAAGACATAAAGTTCTTCCTAAGGCAACTTGAAATCTTCCAAAAGGAAATATGTTTTGAAAAATTTTCAAAAATCTAAGGAATATCATTAAAAATTTTCTTCCAAAATAAACTGGGCTTATGAAGGTGATAAAATAGACAACATATGACACACAAATTTTAGAAATAAAGTTGATTTAAATTTTAAAAAAATCTACTCAAAGTTAATCATCCCAATAGCTGATACAAGATATTTGAATCTCTATTCATCAAAAGCTTTAGTGAACATATTAGCATATTGTTCATTTGTGTTAACTTTGACTAGTTTGATTAATCCCTTCTCAAAGTTATCTCTAATCAAATGGTATCTTATGTTGGTGTGTTTGGTCCTTGAGTGTTACACAGGATTCTCTGTAATAAAGATAACATTGTTGTTGTCTATATGGATGGGAGTCTCTTTGAAGTTGAATCCATAGTCCAACATTTGATTCCGAATCCAAAGCACTTGAGCAGAGTAGCTTGCAGCAGTAATGTATTCAGCTTCAGCAGTTGATATAGAGACACAGGATTGTTTCTTGCATTGCCATGAGACAATCCTTCCATTAAGGAATTGACATCCCCCTGATGTAGACTTTATAGTCATGTTGTAACCACCATAGTCACTATCTGTATAAGCATACAGATTAAAGTCAGAACTCTTTGGATACCAAAGGTAAAGCTTGGGAGCACCTTTGAAATATCTAAGATTTCTCTTGACAGTAACCAAGTGTGACATCTTGGGGTTGGCTTGATATCTTACACAGATGCATGTGGCAAACATGATATCAGGCCTACTGGCTGTGAGGTACATAAGAGACCCAATCATAGCCCTGTAAAGATGTTTATCCACACACTCCCCTCAAGATCAGGTCCAAGGGAGTGGTTTCTGGCTATGGGTGTCTTAGCAACCTTACAATCAGTCATGTTGAATCTTGTAAGTATGTCTTGTACATACTTTGACTGACTTATGAAGATACCATTGTCAACTTGCTTCACCTGAATTCCCAGAAAGAAATTGAGTTCCCCCATGGCACTCGTTTCAAATCTATTCTTCATCAGCCTCTCAAAGTCTTTACAGAGCTTTGGATTAGTTGACCCGAAGATAATGTCATCCACATATACTTGAACAAGTATTAAGTCATTCCCTGTTCCTTTGATGAAGAGAGTTCCATCTATAGTACCCCTTTTGTAACCATGTTGATAGAGATGTTAAGATAGTGTCTCATACCACTTTCTTGGAGCTTGGTGCAGCCCATAAAGAGCTTTATCAAGCTTGCAGACATAATTAGGATGATCTGGGTCTACAAAGCCAGGTGGTTGTTTGTCATACACCTCTTCATCAATCACCCCATACAGAAAAGCACACTTGACATCAAGTTGGTAGACCTTGAAATCCTTGGATGCAGCAAAAGCCAGGAATATTCTTACAGCTTCAAGTCTTGCCACAGGAGCAAAAACATCTGTGTAATAAATTCTCTCTTCTTATGTGTACCCTTGAACAACTAGTCTTGCCTTGTTCTTGATGAAAAGTCCTCTATGATCCTTCTTGTTCCTAAAAACCCACTTGGTTCCTATGGTAGTCTTCCTATAAGGAAGAGAACATAGATTCCAAACCTTCTGTCTTTTGAATTGAAGTAGTTCCTCTTGCATTGCTTCAACCCAGCTTCCATCTTTCAAAGCCTCATCAACTTTCTTTGGCTCTACTTGGGACAAGAAGCAAGAGTATAGACAAACATTTTTGTCATGGGTTTGTCCTTTTGTTCTCACCCCTCTATCAACATTTCTAATGATGTTTGTGGTAGGGTGTGACTTATGGATCTTGAGTTGAGGGATCACATCAAGTTGATTGGAAAGATCCAAATTTGAGAAATTTAGATCTGGTAATGGAGTATCACCCACCACATCAGCACATTTATCAAGTAAGACTTGATCTAATAAGTGTGTGACATAATTTATGTTGTCTTCTATGGAGTGGTTATCAGCATCAAGAAATTCTTGATCACTATCACCACCTCCATTTCTTACTACATTTGAAGCTCCTTCACCTGAGTTTTGAACCTCTGAGCTGGAATTTGAAGGCATCTCAGATGTATCAGCTGAATTTTTCATGTTTGTGCTGATAGGATCTTCATTTACAAGGTTAGTCACCACTAGAGCTGAAGTAGTATTCTTGCTTGGTCTTCTCAACTCAAATCTTGGGTTAGGATCTCCTGTTGATATGTTACCTGTAGATCCTAAAACATCCTCATAAGACTTGTTAAAATAGTTGGTAACTAAATCAAGATCAAATAGCCAATCCGGACTAGAACCTTTCACACTGGGAGTGTGCTTGATAATCTAGTATAAGTTGGACTTACTAGAGTTGATAGGTTAAATGTTATGTAATAGGATTAATGTTAGTTTATCTCTTGTAATTTGTATTTTGTTGACTTTTGTGTTCCAGCGAAACTACGAGCGAAACTATAGATTCGCCCGGAGTCAGCTGTGTCTATTCACCCGGCGAAACTGTAGTTCGCTACCGGGTGAAACTAGTTAATAGTCAGGCAGTTTCGCTAGTCAGCGAAACTGCCAGGGAAATTAGGTTTGCTTATATATTGTAATTTTTTTTATCTGTGTAAGGAACCGATTTGCAAAACCCTAATCTGAAATATCATTGTTGCAATTATGTGTGTGCGGCTAGAAGCTTATTATCATTATTATTGAGCCTTTTGTTAGATTGTCATTGTTTAGATTCTAAATTGTTTATTGTGTTATTGGGTATATTGTGTTAAATCAGTGGGAAATCATTGTTATACATCAAGTTCACTATTGAATCAATCATGAGGACCAACAGTGCTCATTGAAGGTCACATTGGTTGACTTCTTAACTACTCTAGTTCTTAGATTGTATACTCTATAAGCCTTAGCTTGAGAAGAGTATCTAATAAAATGTCCATCATCTGATTTCTCAGCAAACTTGGCTACTTGATCTTTGGTATTCAAGATGGTGCAGGGACATCCAAATGACCTGAGGAAAACAATGAATGGTCTCCTTTTGTGCCACAGCTCATAAGGAGTTTTACCATGAGTCTTAACTACTAAAACTCTATTCTGCACATAGCAGGCTGTGTTAACAGCCTCTGTCCAGAAGGTGATGGGCAGTTTAGAGTCAGACAGCATAGTTCTTGCAGCCTCAATAAGTGTCCTGTTTCTCCTCTCAGCAACACCGTTTTGCTGAGGAGTCCTGGGAGCACTATATTGTCTTGTAATACCCTTTTCATCACAAAATGTATCAAGGATTTGGTTCTTAAATTATGTTCCTTGATCATATCTTATGGTCTGACCTTGTTATCAGATTGATTCTCAATTTTTAGAAAGAAGTTCTTCAAGATCTTAGGAGTCTCATCCTTAGTTCTAAGGAAAAAGACCCAAGTGAATCTTGTGAAATCATCTGTGATCATTACATAATATGAGGTCCTTCCTAAACTCATTACACTGGTGGGGCCAAAGTGATCCATGTGTAATAAGTGTAGGGGAGTAGTGATAGAGTTCTTTTCCTTTGGCTTGTGAGACACTTTGTGTTGCTACCTTTTCTGGCATGCAACACAATGATCATCACTTGTAAACTCTTACTTTGGCATTCCAGTTATCAAATCATTCTTAATTAATTTATTCATGTTCTTAAAGTTTACATGGCACATTCTTTTATGCCAGAGGAAAGACTCATCACTATTTGCTTTAGATAGAAAGCAAGAAACCTCTCCGAGGGAGATGTTTCCTGCAAGTCCATCTTATACATGTTCCCTTTCCTGGTGGCTTTGAGCAAGATATGCTCTTGAGGAATGATCACCCCGGGCTTGAGAACAATGCACTCATGCTTAGTAAAGAGCATGTTGTGTCTCTAATCACAAAATTGAGATACACTCATAAGATTGTACCCAAGCTCCTTGATAAAGTTTATCTTTTTAATGCCGAGCTTACCATTTATGACATGTAACCACAAGCATCTCCTCTAAAAGCAACTGATCCTCTATCAATTTTCTCAAAATTGTGAAGCAAAGAACCATTGCCAGTCATGTGCCTGGAACAACCACTATCAATGATCCACACATTACTCTTGGTCTTTAGCTGTTCCTGCATAAAAAGAAGTGGTTAGTTACACTCGGAAACCCAAGCCTCATTGGTCTTGGGCTTTTAAAAGTGATCTGAAGACAATGTAATAGTAATTGATCTTATATTCAAGCTTTGAGGATCATTAGTTGCTATTGATGAAGAAATTTCAATCACCATGTCTTTCTTCATCTTCCACACCATCTTCGGAAGATTGGACTTGACCTTTAATACCTCGAAGGTTTCAACAACTTCTGAAGTTTTGGAGACTGGACCTTCAGAACATCTTGCTTTCACTGCAGCATACTTCAGTACTTTGGAAACATTCCTTTATTCCGAGACCAAAATTTCTTCCGAAGGCAAGTTTTCACTTGTCTTCTTCTTCACTTTGGAGCTTCCGAAGGAAAAAGATTTTCCTTCCGAAGCTAGCTTGTCCTTCCTCTTCTCAGAAGTTTTCTCTTTGATCATATGGATGGTACTTTTAGGATTGTAGATGCAATCCTTAGCCATATGAGAAGTACTACCACACATGATGCAGTCCATTTGCTTCCTTCTGAGAGTCTTCTTCTGAGAGGAAGACTGAACTTGATCAAATTCCTTCTCCATCTTCACCTTCACAGATGATGCAGCAAGCTTCTTAGGGAGAGGCTTGCTCTTAGAGCTGGATGGTTTAGGCTATGTAGCAGTGGTACACAGCTGATCAGTCTTTTTCTCCTTGCTTAGATGATTTGGACATGAACTAAAACTCCTGGTACTAGAATTTATGGTTAGGTCTTAAGCCTTCACCACTTCAAACCCTGTAGAGATAAACACTTGTTTCTACTTAGAGTTAAGAGTGGTCTTGATTTCTTGAGCCTTCTTTGCCTTTATCTTGGCTCTCCTGATCAAGTTCTTTCTTTGAGACTTGGTCATCCCAGCTTTTTCATCTCTTTCCTCGGGAGAATAGTGTCCCTTCTTAGAATGGTCCTCCTCACTCTTCTCAGACACATCCTTCACTATCTCCTTCATATCCTCTTTAGCAATAGGGTCTATGAGGGGAAGCTCATCTTCACAAGTTCCACACCTTGGAGATCTTACAGATAAGAGAGTGTGTGGAGGAGCTATCTCAGTAGATCCCAGTCCCTGCTTATTTTGATAAGAAACTTATGGATACAAGAGAGGAGGATATCATGTTCTTGAAGGTCTCATCTTCAAGAACAAGTTTTTCTACCCGGGCTTTGCTGATCACAAGCTCAGCCTGGCATTCAGTTAACTTAGTGATGTGATCTTTAATCTGAGTCTTGTAGTTGGTGTGTTCATGCTTTAGAGTTGAAATGGTTTTCTCTAGACCTTCTATTTTTAGTTTATAATCATTTTCAGCTCTATTAAAATTATCTGTTAAGATATTTAAGGACTCAAGATCTGATCTCATCTCTAAGTTATAGGACCTATATTTATTGACTTTAGATAAGATGGTGTTGTGGTTCTCTACAGTCCCTTTCAACCACATGAATGGCTGAACTCTGTTGGATGTTGGAGTTACCTGATGAATTTTGCATATTCATCTCCATCTGGTAGCCACTGAGTATGGCATACAACTTCGTGAGAATAAGGGTCTTGAGGATTTCAGTCCTCTTAATGACCACACAATAGTGTGTCCATTGTTTGGGAAGAGAGGACATGAACTTCCTTACAATATCCCTGTTCTCCAAAGATACTCCAATATCAACAAGAGTATCCACAATCTCAACATACCTGAAGTATTGTTGAGTCATGGTTTCACCTGCTTTGAAGGTGAAGTTCTCAAACTACTGCTGTTAGGACTAGATTCAATGTATAGGTTTAGCTAACTTAGTCAACTCTTGTAATAAATCATTATAAATCTCTTTTTTGATAATTTAATGCATGATTTATAAGTTAACCCAATGTAATTGCAGGAAAACATCATGCTTGGTCAATTTGGAAAATTGACCAAGTGCTGGAACTTCTGCGGATGAAAAATTTTGTTCTTCTGTAGATGTTCTGCGGAACACAAGAACCAAGTCAACATGCATCCGTAGATCTCCTGCGGAAGCACAACAACATCTGCTGAACAAGTCCAAAGATCAAGTGCTGCTGCTGAAGAAAAGGTTGCTCCTAAGGATGAAGTTCAAGATGATCAGAGATTCCTTCGGAAGAACAACTTTCTATGGAAGTCCAATTTCCTATGGAAGACCAACTTCCTACGGAAGAACAACTTCCTCCAGAAGAACAACTTGCATGAGCACTCATCAAGTACTTCACAAAGTCAACAAGTCAAGCTGACTGAAGTGATGTCATCAGTAAACATCTGCAGAAGACTGACTCTGTTTGAGACTTAGGATGTCACATCAGGAATGTTACAGCTGTAACTTTCTTACCACAATAAGGAAAGTTATAGTTTCCATTGTAAAAGGTGAATCCCTTTACCTATAAATATAAGGAATGGATGCACTCAATTAAGAAGGTGATTGAGTAGGCAATGCAGTGATATCGATACAAAAATAAAGTTTCTCATATTCATAGAAACAATATCAATCAATCAATCACTCAAAATAGCAAAACATAGCAAAACATCAAGAACACCAAGAACATCATTGGCGATCACCAGATCATCCAAGTATAAATAGTCATTGTAATCGATTTATTATCAATGAAAACAAATTTAAACAATCTTTCTGTTGCATTATATTATTCTATTTTCAATTTGCTTCATCTGTTCTTAGTCGATTTCAATTTCATAAACAATTAATTAGAAAAACAAATATTGATAATTCCGTGATCTTTATTTGCTAAATCAAACTAATAATTCCTGTTTCGATCCTTGGATTCAGAAGTGGTATAGTAGAGATGAGGATGATGAGCATGATGTTGTGAAAGATGGTGCTATAGAAGAGATGTGTCTAGAAGTTGAAGGGGAGCATGCTCAGGAAGTTGAACAACAACATGAAGTTTTTGTGATTAAGCAACAGGATGAAAGTCACTTTGTTGACATAGTTGCTTATGATGAAAATGATTTAAGAGATTAAGAGATAAATGTGAGCAAAAGTTTTCTTGTGGCAAAACACAACAATCTCATCATCAAGAGCAATAAAAAGTTGGAAAAATTGAGGAAATTAAAAGGAGAGATGATGGAGAAAGTTGAGACAGTCTCAAAACTAGAAGGGACAATCAAAAAGTTAAGAGAAAAGATTGAAACTAACAATGAAGTGATTGATGCTATGGATAAGCTTTTAACTGAGTCATGTGAATCTCTTGAGAAAGAAAAACAAGAGAAAGAAAAAGTCTTGACTGAGCACAACAATGCATTGAAAACCATTTCTGAACAATCAGTGCTATTGAAAGTTAAAGATGATGAGATAGAGAGACTAAAGAAGAAGGTGGCTAAACAAGAAGGAATTACTCGACAAGAGCCAATCAAAGAAGCTGCTATCTTTCCCATGATCAAACCAAAAGAACCAACAATCAAGTATCATAGGAAAAGAAAGTATTTGGGAAAAACCCAAGAAGATGTTATTGAAATTGGAGACACCCAAAAGAGAACAAAAACCATGTCTCCAGAACACACAGAAAAAGAAAGTGATGATGAATAAGAGAATTTAACAAAAGATGACAAAGAAGCAAGGGAAGGTGACCTGCTATCCACTGAAGATATCTTTGAAGTAAGAGCACAATCTTCCATGTTTATGGATTTGATAAACAATGGCTTTCCATATGACATGGTTGAGAAGATGAACATGGCTGAGATGATTCAAGTGCTGAAAGAATTTGATGCTGCAAGATTGATGCTTCCAATATGCAACTATGAAACCTTCTCAAAGTTCAAAGCATTTGTGAAGATCAAGAAAGGTTTGGGTCACTGTGACTCCAAGAAGCTCACAAAGTATAACATGACTTGTTGGTTGCAAAGTCATAACTATGGGCCTCATAAGCTTAAGGGAAGATCAATGGGAGAATTATGAGCCATGATGGATCATGTGATGCAGGTTGAGCTAGAAACTGGTGTAAGATTCAGAACTAGAGCTCCAAATCCTACTTACAAACAATAATCAAAATAATCTTCTGCGGAGCTAATAGTTGTAGAAAGCAAAGACATGCACAAGGGAAAAGAGAAACTGATCCGGGAGCCAATGGATGTAATCCCCAACAAAATTTGGCCTCTAGGAACTGCTGTGAGAGAAACAACAGAACAAAAATCTACTCTTATTCAACCGTTTGATCACATGACCACCCTAAAATCATCAGAAGACAACAAGATTATAACATGGAAGTTTGATTTAGAATGGGATTGTATTGTGACAAAGAGAGCATCTGGGATGGTGTAGTACTTTCATTGGATGGAGACAATCCTATCACTCCTAGATGCAGACCTGTATACTTTGCAAAACATCCCTATCACTAGCTACCCAGTCAGTCCAAGGGGAAGAGATTTTTCTAAACAGATTGCAAAACTCAAAAACAAGTTTAAAGGTGATGTATTGAAGGAAGCAAAGAGAGAGGATGCTGAACACAAACAAAGAACACAGAGGCAGAAAAGGTCTTATTCCAGTTATTCTCAAGCTGTTGATGATGAATTTGTAAGGAGAATTGGATATGAAGACATGGCTGAAGCATCAAATAAAACCAATCAAAGGAAATCAGTACTCACTCCTAATCATTGAATGGGGATATATTGAGAGAACAAAAGAGCTTGTGCTGCAAAGGAATGATCCTCACAAGAAAGCATCCTGCATAAGATTATTTGATCCAATGGAGATAAAGCTACTTCATCCAATCTACATATCCTATCTGCATGATAAATGCTTTCCAAAGATGAAGGATAAAGTAGATCAAGATGACTTATGCTTGTATGTGCACATCATTCAAGTAATAGACAAGCTGCATGCCAAAGCATACAAAAGAAGAAAATTTGAGGCTGGTCAGCTTATGACATCTGGAAGTGGTTTCTCACAACAGTGTACTGGCAACACTAACCACTAAAGAGGACATACTTGGTCTGAATTACAAAACATTGAAGAAAATGGGCAAAATGAAGATTAAGTATCCATATCAATATCAAAGGGAAGCTATTGGATACTTCAATACAAATATTTTGGCCTGAATTCAAGAACTGAGAGATCTAAACAGATAACTACAAGAGGCTAAACCTAAGGGGGAGTATTGTTAGGACTAGATTCAATGAAGGTTTAGCTGACTTAGTCAACTCTTGTAATAAATCATTGTAAATCTCTTTTTGATAATGTAATGCATGATTTATAAGTTAACCCAAATTATTATTTGTGTTGATTTCATGTAATTACAGGAAAACATCATGCTTGGTCAATTCGGAAAATTGACCAAGTGCTGGAACTTCTGCGGATGAACAATTTTATTCTTTCGTAGATGTTCTGCGGAACACAAGAACCAAGTCAACATGCATCCATAGATCTCCTGCGGAAGCACAACAACATCTGCTGACCAAGTCCAAAGATCAAGTGCTGCTGCTAAAGAAGAGCTTGCTCCTGAGGATGAAGTTCAAGATGATCAGAGATTCCTTCGAAAGAACAACTTTCTATGGAAAACCA
Source organism: Flaveria sonorensis (assembly GCA_025506505.1). Lineage (NCBI taxonomy): Eukaryota > Viridiplantae > Streptophyta > Magnoliopsida > Asterales > Asteraceae > Flaveria > Flaveria sonorensis. Next base: position 22,319,949 of record CM046431.1, on the reverse strand, counting down.
ACTTCCTACGGAAGACCAACTTCCTACGGAAGACCAACTTCCTACGGAAGACCAACTTCCTACGGAAGACCAACTTCCTACGGAAGACCAACTTCCTACGGAAGACCAACTTCCTACGGAAGACCAACTTCCTACGGAAGACCAACTTCCTACGGAAGAACAACTTCCTACGGAAGAACAACTTCCTACGGAAGAACAACTTGCAAGTGCACTCATCAAGTACTTCACAAAGTCAACAAGTCAAGCTGACTGAAGTGATGTCATCAGTTAACATCTATGAAATACTGACTCTGTCAGAGGACTTAGGATGTCATAACAGGAATGTTACAGCTGTAACTTTCTTACCACAATAAGGAAAGTTACAGTTTTAATTGTAAAAGGTGAATCCCTCTGCCTATAAATATAAGGCATGGATGCACTCAATTAAGGAGGTGATTGAGTAGGTGATTGAGCGATATCGATACAAAAATAAAGTTTCTCATATTCATAGAAACGATATCAATCAATCAATCACTCAAAATAGCAAAACATAGCAAAATATCAAGAACACCAATAACATCATTAGTGATTACCAGATCATCCAAGTATCAATAGTCATTGTAATTGATTTATTATCAATGAAAACAAATTGAAACAATCTTTCTGTTGCATTATATTATTCTGTTTTCAATTTGCTTCATCTGTTCTTAGTCGATTTCAATTTCATAAACAATTAATTAGAAAAACAAATATTGAAAATTCCGCGATCTTTATTTGCTAAATCAAACTGATAATTCTTGTTTTGATCCTTAAATTCACAACTGCTTCAAGAGGTCCTTCTTGTTCTCTTTAGCTTTATTGGACCCCTCATACATCAGTTTCAGTGCATCCCATAGTTGCTTTGCAGTCTTGCACTTCTTGAAGCCTCTGTAGATAGAGTTTGGAAGAGCAGTTTGGAGGGCAGTCATGGCCTTCTAATCAATATCAATCTTCTTCCAGTCTTCATTAGAATAATCAGCCACATCCTTAGGTATAATACCACCACCAGCAGCAGCTAAAGGGGTGGATGGTACATGAGGTCCAAAGACTACTGATCCCCACATTCTGGAGTCCTGGGACTTGATAAAGCCTTCCATTCTTTGACACCAAGTGTCAAAGTCTTTAAGAGTGACCAGTGGGGACTTAGTCATAGTACCAGTTTCTATGTCAGCCTTGGTGATAGCTGCCATTTGATATGTTAAGTATTTTGTTAGAGTGAAAGGATTAAAGGTAGTAAGATCTTACAATCAAGAGCCTAAAATGCTTTGATACCAACTGCAGAACCATGTGAAGGGTGGTCAATACAATCAGTCTCACAATGAGGAGAGATTTAGAACACTTAACAGTTCAAATAGGGAACTGTGTTTGAGTATGATGATACTAAGAACACAAGTAAGTATTGAGACAAAACTAAGAACAAGAACAAACAAGTATGGTTTTCAAGGATGTTTTATATTGCTCTCAAGTTCTATTACAAGTGTTACAAAGCATATTAGAATTACAAGGACCTGAGACACTTTATACTACATCCTACAACCATCAATACTTACAAAAGATAGTTGGAAACACTAATCTAGACAACAAGATCAATGTAGAGTCAAAAGGCATATTGCCTTTTGACTAGTGACTATGACATGCCATAGCTCACATCCTTTTCTAATATAAAAAGGTTTATAGGTACAAAAGTAGGAAGTTACAGACAAAGACCTTATTCTACTATTTACAAAAGCATGGACTTTTCACCAACTCATACAAGTTGGTGAGTCTTCAGAGTTGCAGCGGAAAGTGTGTCAGCTTTATGTAAAGTAGATTAGAGAAAGCATGTCTTCTTTGTCTTCGGAAGAAATCAGTCTTCACAGCAAAATGGCTTCGGAAGACTTTGTCTCTGAAGCTTCGAAAGACTTCATCTTTGGCTTCGGAAGATTTGGACTTTGGCTTTGTAAGATTTTACACTTAGAGTATTTTCTGATGTAGAGTGTGACACTTCCGAAGCACTTCTACCTTGTACGTCCAATGCATCCATGCAGGAAGACCCTTGGTTGTTTTGGCTTCTTTGGTTGCTTCAGCCTTATAATCTTCTGATGTTACCTTATAGTTAGTCTTAATACCTAATCTTGTTACAAAATTGAAAACATAATACCCCAACTTGTTACTTTTTTTGCTTAATACCCAAACCTGTTATTTTAAATAAACCACAGGGAACATTTATGTAATTAACTCATAAATGCATGAATATATGATTGGAAAATCATGATTGTGATGATCAGAAAATGACTTGAAAATGCTAGGTGTCACATCATCCCCTTGTTGAAAGAAATTTCGTCCTGAAATTTAACTAACTCTGGTAAAAGACAGATGAAAATTTCCTGATTGTCATATCATCCCCTTGTTGAAGGAATTTCGCCCCAAAATTCTGAACAGTTAAACAGCAGGTATTTCACCTTTATATGATTCTTGTGTTCGAAGGTAAACTCTAGTCCACACTTAGAGTTCAAACTAACTTTAACAGTAAAGGTACAATTATGCTTGAGTGTTTTTGACCACTTGGTCCATGATTTCAACTAGTCCCTTGATGAATCGCATCTGTGTGTTTATTTGTTTCTCATTCAACAAAATGGTGACTGTTTCATCAGACAGACATTTCTTCATGTCTGAAACGTGTAACACGTTATGTACTACACTGAGTTCTCTAGGCAAATTGAGTTGTTAATCTACTGGTCCAACCCTTTTAACAATCTCAAAAGATCCAATGTAGTATGGGTTTAACTTTTCTGTTTTTCCAAAAAAAATTGCACCTTTCCAAGGTGACACTTTTAGAAGTACCTTGTTGTTGATTTTGTATTCAATGGGTTTTGGTGTTAGCGTAAATCCTTTGTTAGTCACGTGCTGCTACCTTGGGGTTACGAATTTGTAAGATCTTCTTAATCATGTTGTGCACAGGCTCAAGACCAATAAGTTGATTATCTTTTAACTTCTGCACAATAGATAGGTGATCTACATGTACTTCCATAGAGTGTCTCAAACAGTGCAGCCTTGATCACCGGGTAATAATTGTTATTGTAAGAAACCTTAATCAGGGATGGGTGGGTTACTAAACTACTACCAAAATCCATAACACATGCTCACAGCATGTCTTCCAGGGTTTGAGTCATACGCTACTTCTGGCTATCAGTTTGCGAATGATACGTATTGCTCCTATCCAATCATGTTCCTAATGAACTTTTTAGTGACCATCAATAATAAGAAATGAATCGAGTGTCACGATCAGAGATGATAAAAATTGGCACCTCGTGCCGAGAGACTTTTTCTCTTAGATAGGTGCGAGTTTTCTTAATTCAATCAGTCTATCTAATATCTAGGAAGTGTGCAGATTTCGCCAAGCAATCTACTATTACCAAATGGTATCGCATCCGCTAAGAGTTGAGGGTAACTTCGAAATGACATTCAATGATGTCTGCTCCATCTTCTATATTAGAGTTTCTTGCTGATTAAGTAGACCAGTCAGTCTTGGATATTCCATCTTAACATTAGAACAACTAAACACTTGATTACATGCATGGAAATATCTCCTTTCACATTCTGCCCCTGATACAAAACTTTTAAATCATGGTACATCTTACCTGTCATATTCATCCCATGAAATAACGAATTCCTTTGGATTTTGTCACTAATTGCTTTTCCATGTGTTGCATGGACTTAGCCTTCAGATTGTCATCCTTCAAAGCCTTAACTTGAGCATTACGAATTTGATCAGGTACTCTAGCGTGAACGGTAAACTTTAATGCTCGCACTCGCTTTAGTTTAGGTGTTTACTTTCGACTTAAGGCATCGACTACCACATTAGCCTTACCTAGATGGTACTTCATCATATTGTCATAGTCGTTCAACAGGTCGACCCAAAGACGTTATCTCATGTTCAGCTCCTTCTTTTCAAAGATATACTAAAGGCTCTTGTGGTCGATGTAGTGATGCATTTGGTACCATACAAGTAATACCTCTATATCTTATGTACAAATCAATGACTCTAAACCTTGAGTTGTATGTCATGTAGTTCTTCTTATGAACTTTCAACTGAAAGGAAGTGTATTCGATAACCTTCACGCATTGCATCAACACAAAACCGAGACCTTGGATGGAAGCATCGCAATATACCACGAATGCATCTGTTTTCCTCTGATAGGGATAGTATCGGTAGAGTCAGACTTTTTGTTCCATAACTTGAAATGCGGACTTCTATTTGTCACCCTAACTTTTTGTAGTACCCTTATGAGTTATGCCAGAAGAGGTTATGCGATCTTCGAAAACCCTTTGATGACTAGTCGGTAATAACCAACCAACCCAAAAAAAACTATTGCACCTTAGTCGAAGTCTTAGGCGTAGCCCATTTCTTGGTGGCTTCTATTCTTTCCTGGTCAATAGGCATTCCTTGCTCATTGACCACATGACCCAAATTTTGGACTTCATCTAAGAGTAACACTTCAAAAACTTGGCATACAGTTATCCTTGTTTTAGTAGTTCCAAAATCATGTTCCTCATGCTCCCCTTGTTCTTTGTCTATATAAGAATTTTATCGACAAAAAAGTTGATAAACTTATCCAAATGGGGTTTACGCGCTTGGTTCATGAGATCCATGAAAACTGTTGGTGCGTTGGTAAACCTAATTGGCATAACCAAAAACTCATGGTGACAATACCAAGTTCTGAATACCGCCTTATATATGTCATCCTCTTGGACCCTTAGATGATGATATTCCGACCTCAGGTCTATCTTAGGGATATAAAATCGACCTTGAAGCTGGTGAAGTAAATCGTCGATGCATGAAAGAGAATAATAGTTTTTAATTGTTACTTTGGTAAGCTCACAGTAATCAATACCCATACGTAAAGTTCTATCATTTTCTTAATAAATAGGACTGGAGCTCTCCATGGCGATGAGCTTGGTCGGTTGAATCCTTTATCTGACAGCTCCTGCAGTTACGTAGATAGTTCTGGTAGTTCATTTGAAGCTAATCTGTAAGGTGATCTAGCAATAGGTGTGACTCAATGTGTCAAACTGATTTGAAACTCGTTTTATCTGTGTCAGAAAAAACTGGGTAAATCTTCCCTGAAAACTTTGGGGAGGTAAAAAACGATAGGGATCTCTTTGATCCTCTTTTCCTTAGTTGCTTTCTTGGTGATCATAGCTAAAATGGCAATATGACCCTTGCGTAAGTACTTCTGGCCTTCACATAAGAAATGATGTCTGAGACTGCAACACTCTTGTCACCCTTGACATATAAGACTTCACCACTACGAACTGGTACACGAAGATTTATATCTGTTTTATGTCTAGGATAATCCAACGTACATCCCTTTAGAATGTGAGTTGCTTCAATTAGTTTACCATCAGCTAAATGTATAATGTGACTAGGTCCTATTAGAGTTGAAGCTACATCTTGAAGTTTGCTAAACGGTAACCACATTCTGGTTGTTTCTTTCCTTGCTAGACCTAATCACAAAGACTCAACCCTTAGCACTTTGTCCATTGTTCTTTTCCATTGTTACTATCCTTATTACCATTTTTAGTTGAGGGTAATCTCTCTTGATTTGCCTATCTTTGTTCCATTCAGAGCAACCGTATGATGCTTCAGCTTGTCGTTGCTACTGGGGTTTGTTGCTACTTCATCATTGACTCCCCCTTAAAGTCTTTGGCTACGTGGTCCATCCTACCATATCTTTGGCAACAATAATGTTCACACTGGCCATGATGGTGAATGACTCACTCTACATGCCATCCAATTCCTGCTTGCTATAAGATGAACCATCAACAATGTCACGCTTAGCTAGAGTGCTCTATGCCTTAACCAAGTCAATGAGATTGTGAGATAACCTCATAGCATGCTAAATGGTTATAGGATCAACAACAATGACCCTTGCCTAAATCTAAGGTGTTATCCCATCAATTGACTTCTCATTATGTTTGTAGGTTGGAATTACCATTACATAAAGCAACCAACTCATGAAAATGGGTCGTATATTCTTCAATATCTGTCCCTACCATCTTAATCTTCCAAAATTCCTTTTCTAGCCTCTACTCTTTTTTCTGAGTATAGTACTCCTCCTCTAGATATTCCTCAAATGCGGTAGCAACTACAGCTTAGACTTCTAGCCCAGCTGCTCTTAATTTTGATAGTACTCGTCTCTGCTTCATATCCTGCAGTGTAGTCTCGAATGCTCCCTCGGCTATGCCATCTAAGGAATTGTGCTTGTTTGTTTTTCTTCGAATACATCAAAAAAAGTATTATGTTTTTAGCCGATCTCCACTAAGCCTTCCTTGAGTGTTTCCATATATTCATAAATGGTGGTCTGATGCTCCAGTATCTCAGTGATCTCACCTGGTGTAACAACCGACTCCTAGGTTCAACTTCAAAACTTTAATTTAATCTGGCATTATTTTCCTTTCTTATTATTAATATTATTTTTTCTTCCTTGTTGATTGATTTCATGTTTAATTGCCTTAGAAGATCCCGCTATGTCTAGCCTTAGTCTAAAAATTAATAAGCGATTCTAGAAAATATTAAATCTATGCTAGAAATTAGAGTTTTAATTAAACAAATAATATGTGTGTATAACTACACATTTACAGCACACATACATGTATATGCAACAATACACTTAAAAACTTATAAACTAGAAATCACCATCTTCTACTCTACACAACAAATTTACACTACAATTTATAAACTTTACAAAAAAAAAAAATAATAATCCCCTCCCCCCCCCACCCCAATTAATTCGGCCGCCCTCTTTCCACCACTCCCCACCTTCCCTTGAACCCCACAAACCCACACCAACACTCCACACTCCCTCATTTCCCTTTACATGCGATCTTCACTCCCTACTCTTTCTCTCTCCCTCTAACTCACTAAATTTCAGCCAAGAACACCCACAAATCTGCAATTCTTCTCCATTTTAGCCACGATTCTCGAAGACTAACATCATCCAAACATCAACCAAGAGCAAACCAAGCTAGAAGATGTGCTAAATTGTGTTTTCACACAAGGTTCTTGCAAGAACAAGAAGTTTCAGCTCAAGCTCGTGAACCAAAAGCTCTCATACTCTTCAAATCATTCCAAACACGAAACACGTGGAGTGTAAGCATCGTTGTACCCGAACAAAGCTATTTCTTGAGTTTTTCCTCTCTTTTCTACCAAAAATCTTACTTTTCTTGTTCAAAACAGAAACTTGTGGCCACACCACTGTTTTTTAAGAATTCACAACTTCACAAACGGTATCTTTTGAAGGTAGATCGTGAACCATGGTTGGTGCACTTGTTTGCACCCCCGAAAACCCTCTTTTCCATGTGTTTTAGCACCAATAACCCACCCGTTTTGGAAGCCTCTCAACCTATGTCAAAACCTGCTCAAAAACAGTTTATTAACATCATTATAATCTGGATTAAAAGTTACAAGAAGGTTTGGTAACGTTTATGCTCAAACTATGATGATTACACGTGCAAATGATGTAAAACACCCTCTAAAAAGCTATAATGATGATTGTAATGCAAAAATCCATGAGATAATGTTTTGTTCCAGTATTTTGATGATATTAATCTTATAAGTTCATGGTAGTTGTTGGAAAGGGTAAAAAGGTGTGGTACTATGGACTTAATAGGTGAAATTAAAGACCCGAAAAGTGGTAAAATTCTCAAAAATGGTCAAAACTGAATAGGTTGCAAGTTTTAAATTTCCAGGCTCAAAAATAAGTATTTTAGTGTTAAAAACCGAATTTGATGAATTATTGGGTTGATATGTGATTTCTATGAAGTTATTTAACAAAAATAAGCCAAAACCGGGAGATTTTTGGATAAAATATTAAAAATAGTGTAACAAGCCTAAGACCAATAAATCTATGTTATTTCAGTAAGTTAGAAGACCGCAAAGTGATATTTTGGTGAAAAGTTGAAAGAAATTGTATTAGGGTGTTCGGTTTCGGGTAAAAAAGAGTTTTAACGGTTTAACTTAAAAACGAAGTTTTTTACTCAAATAACCCAAAACCTTCTTTTAAATCATAATATAACCTTTTTTAGAAGTTCTTAAAAAGTTATACTTGAGTATCTTGGGTCGGAGTTAAAAGATTTAAAACTAGATGCTTAAATTGTCGGTTTTACCATAACCGGTAACTCAAATCTTGTGTTTTAAATCCCTCGAGCCAATTTCTGGAAATTTTAAGTTTAAACAGCCCTAAAAGTAATATAAAAACCCTTAGGAACTAGTAAGGGCCATATTGGGTCAAGAAATGAAAGAAAGCAAACTTTTGGGTCAAAATTGTAAATTTTGAAACTTGAGGGACCAAAGTGTAAATTTTGTTAATATAAATAAATTTCAGTAACCATATAACCAGCAACCCTTATCAAACTTATTATCATATAAAAAAATTCATTAGTGTCATATAACTTGTCATCCATGTATCAAAAACCCTAACTTTCCTAAAAATGAAACTTTTTGATACAACTCCTAAGAAACGAAGCCACATGAACTTATGACCATAAAATGTACTTAGTTACACTTTCAATAGTCTAAGATCATATAGCTTACTACTTGTACCTTGATGATAGGGTGCTAGGGCTTGAATATTTTCTGTGATCGAGGAATCGTTGATTAACCTGAGGTGAGTTTTAGTGTCCCCTCTTTACTACTGTTATGGGATGAAACATGTTGTAATTGAACTGAAATTATTTACGTGCTATAATATGATGCTTATATGTTGTGGTGATTGATAGAACCTCCTCTTATATTGTATCACAATCATTAATTCTTGGTGAACCGCTTGTTCTATATGGGTAGATCTACTTTGGGAATACCCCATACATAGTGCCTTTGGTCATCACCCAATGACATAATAGGAAGGGTACCACATTGAGATCCTGCGGGGTCAATTGTGTCATGTAACAGGTTTTATAACATACTATCGTGTACCACTCGGCAGGTATGGTGCACTGTTTGAGGCGCAGCTCTCCCTATGGGATTACCGGGATAACACAAGTTTAGATGAGGCTAGCCGGGGCTGAGTGCAGGGTTGATTGTGACCCCACAATAGTGATACTTATGTTTTTTAAATTAACTTATGGATTCTAAAGAGTCCTTTTGTTTTTGAATTTTAAGCACTTGAACTTACCAACTTTATAGTTGACACAAAAATCTTTTTGAGCATATTTCAGGTAACCCTTGATTGAAGCTTGGATTTTGTTGGGAACCTTTTATAGATGGCTTAGCACCATGACTACCAATGGCATTACCTGACTTTATAACATTATTAGACAATTGGATTAATGTTGTTAAAATTTGGATATTTTGTAATGGGTGATATTTTTTTTTGGGCAGGACTTTCATAGCCCGGATATGCTATTTAAATGTAAAGCCATGTGATTTCTCTCCTTGTGTGCTCTTTAATGGTTAGTTTCCGCTACAATGTATGTTACCAGTCTGTGACGTCACACCCCCCTTTGGGCCTGGGGTGTGATAGATTGGTATCAGAGCCAGAGGTTGTAGAGAAGTCGGGAATACCTTAGTGGACGCTAGGCTACAACCCTGATACCTTAGGACTATCCTTGTTTTGGAATGTGTTGGAATAAGCAGGTTGGGTAAATTGATGATTACACTTGATCAACGTAATCATGAATTTACCGGACTCGTGAATTCCGGCACGAAACCCTAAGTGATGTTAAAACCTTTCTTTCAAGGTATAAAAATTCGGAGAATATTTTTGTGTAGTCTAAACTTAAAAACTAACTTTCATGCCTGTTGTAACCTGTATTGTTACTATTTATAGATACTATTGCCATCACTACTACTATTATTACTATTATTAGATCCTATCATTATTATTGTCATGAGCTATGAGAAACCAAATTACTCATGATAATTTTATAGGATTTCAAGACAATGGCAGACAATGGAAAAGTGCCTGCATACCCAGCCGATGAGACTGCTCCAGTGGGAAGGCTTAGGAGGGCAACATCCCCGTCACAATATGAGGAGTACTTGCGGAGATGTAGTCATCCTAGATGGATCTCAGTGACATCTGATGACACGGAACCCTCGGAGGACTCTTCACCAACCTCCCAGGATAGGAGCCGAACCCGCTCCCACTTACTGCACGTCACTACACCTACTCACTCACCTATCCAGCCTATCGGGATTAGGGGTGCGCGTGTCATTACATGACCACGTAAGAGCACTAGGCCAGGAGCATCTGTTTCTTTTAGGATGCCGCCCCATCCACCTCCTTCTGCGATGGCTCCCGCACCAGCACCTCCGGTGATTGACCCGTCCAGACACCAACCGCGCGATGAGTATTGGATGCCGCCTAGGCGTAGCATGTATGATGGCCCGAGTATTCTTGCTGGAGACCCCTACCAGCAGTCCAGCTGTCGGGTTAGTGATTTTGGTCCGTCAGACCCCACGCTAAGTGATATACTCAGGACTATTCAACGTCACGAGGTGACTCTTCAGCACGCCACTCCGACCTCACAGTTCGCCCAGTTCCAGGCAATGATGGCATCTCAGGGTGTTCAACGCTTGGAGCAGGGGGCAGAAGAAGAAGAGTTTGGGCTGGTTTGGGTGGTTGAAGAAGAAGTGGTAGTGATGATGGGGATGATATCTGACTGTTTGGCAGGAGACTACTATTTGAAGAAACCATTTTATCTATTCAAACACTATGATTCTCTTATGGGGGTGATGGCACCATCCAAATTGTGATACTATGACACTAATACTATTTTGTTTGGTTGTTGCTACTCTTGTCGACTAATGAATTCTCGTTTTCTTTTGAATGCAATAGTATATCCCAAAGAAGCTAATTTGGTTGCCCCATAAAAATAATAATTAACTCCATGTAACTGAATGAAACATATATGCATGCCTTGTAGTGTATATTAGGAACTCTCATGTGTTTGGTGAAGTGATTAATAGGAGTCAAAATCAAGGTAACGAGATACTTGAAACCAATTTATGAGACGCTAAAAGAGTTTATCTATGATGACACCAGAATGCTACCTAGACGAGGAACTCGTGGTGGAAGGAGAGGAGCAAACAGGGGAAGAAATGATGAAGCTGGACGAACTGGACACCAGGGCGGAAATCGACCACCTAATCCACCAGAAACCCCACGTGGAGAAAATGTCAACCACGAGAATGAAGAGAGAATTGCAAACCTGGTGGCTCAATAAATCGCCAATGCTATTCCAATCATCATCACCCAGATCCATGCAGATCGGGGAATCGCAACCGGAAGCGGAGGACTTGGAAATAACGAAGGAAAAAATGATGATACTGAGGGGATAAGGACTGGATGTTCCTACAAAACCTTCATGGCTTGCAAACCAAAAGATTTCTATGGCACTGAGGGTGCAATTGAAACTTACCGGTGGTTAGACAAGATTGAAGCCATATTGGACATCAGTGAGTGCAAGACCGAGCACTTGGTAAGGTTTGCCTCTCAATCTCTTAAAGGACCAGCATTGGAGTGGTGGAAGACTATCATTAAGCCCCGAGGCAGGAATGCTGCAGGCCGAATGAAATGGTCTGAATTCAGTGAGCTGATGACCAGCAAGTACTGTCCAATCAATCAACTGGAGAAACTAGAGGCTGAATTCCTAAATTTCAAAATGAAAGGCTCAAATTACACCAAGTAAATCAATAGGTTCTCGGCTCTATCTCAATTGGTGCCCCACCTGGTGACACCAGAAACTAAAGGTGTAGCCCATTTCATCTGAGGATTACATCCTAGAGTTAGAGGCATGTTCCGGTCTTCCAGACCTACAACCCTCCAAGAAGTGGTTGATCTCACTAGTAGCTTGACGGATGACTTGATTAGAGCTGGTGGGACAGAACATGGGAACACTGAGGACAAGAAAAAGGCGATGAGTGAGAGAAGGAAATGGTTAGATGCTAAGAAGACGACCGGTAATAGTGGTAGCTTAAGCAAGAGAGCTAGCGAAGGTGTAATGCGTGATGATCATGGTGGAAGGGCTCGAAAGCTTTACTTAGGTACAAGCCCCTTTTGCAACAAGTGTAAACTACATCACCAAGGCGAGTGCAACCCGATGCCTTGCTTCAGGTGTAAACGAGCTGGTCATTTGATTAAGGATTGTATGTATGAGCCGGGTAAGCAATGTTATGAGTGTGGAGATCCAGGACACATGAGGAACAAATGTCCTAAGTTGGCAAGGGATAAGGACGCCAGATCTAACAAACCCTAGGGAAGAGCATTCGTGATGGATCCAAATGGTGCTTGTAAGGAACCCAATATGGTTAATGGTGCATTTCTCATAAACAACCATCCTGCTACCATTCTATTTGATACTGGAGCGACAGGTAGTTTTGTTTCTACTACCTTTAGGCCTTTGATTTATTTGAAAGCTCGCACCCTAACCGATGCATACGCCATAGAATTAGCTGACGGTAAGATAATAGAAACCAATGAAATCATCAAGGACTGCACGATAAATTAAAGGGTAATCCATTTAAGATAGACTTGATTCCTATAATGTTAGGAGGCATTGATGTGGTAGTGGGGATGGATTGGTTAGCTAAGAATAAGGTTGAAATCATGTGTGATGAGCATTTGCTTAAAATACCTTTAATTGATGAAAAGACACTAGTTGTCCATGGTGATAGGAGCAATACGCTATACCCCATGATATCCCACCTAAAAGCTACCAAGAGTCTCCACAAGGGATGCTTAGCTTTCATAGTCTACGTAATGAAAACGAGAGAAGAAAAGAAAATTGAAGATATACCGATGGTGTCTGAGTATCCGGAGGTATTTCCCGAGGATCTACTGGGACACCCTCCAACTAGACAGGTGGAGTTCCAAATAGATTTAGTGCCTGGTGCCGCACTAGTGGCCAAGGCACCTTACCGACTCGCTCCACCCGAGATGAAGGAATTAATGCTACAAATCCAAGAGCTGTTGGACCAAGGATTTATACAACCAAGTGTTTCTCCATGGGGTGCATCGATACTATTTGTGAAAAAGAATGATGGAACCCTAAGAATGTGTATTGATTATCGGGACTTGAACAAGCTTACAATAAAGAACCGTTATCCTCTCCCGAGAATCGATGACTTATTCGATCAACTACAAGTAGCCAGCTATTTTTCCAAGATAGATCTAAGATCGAGATACCATCCACTGAAGATAAGGGAAGAGGACATACCCAAGACAACCTCTAGAATTAGATATGGACACTATGAGTACTTAGTCATGCCCTTCGGACTGACTAATGCTCCTGCGGCATTTATGGATCTTATGAACCAAGTATGCCGCCCATATCTGGACAAATTTGTGATTGTGTTTATTGATGATATTTTGATCTACTCCCGTAGCAAGAAAGAGCATAAGAAGCATCTTAGACTGATTCTTGAATTGCTCAAGAACGAGCAATTGTACGCGAAGTTCTCTAAATGTGAGTTTTGGATGCGCGAAATCCAGTTTCTAGGGCATGTGGTGAATAAAGAAGGGATTCAATTAGATCCATCAAAAATAGAAGCCATTAAAAACTGGAAAATTCTTGAAACTCCTACCGAGATAAGGCAGTTTCTTGGTTTGGCTGGATACTATCGGAGGTTCATCAAAGACTTCTCGTGAATTGTGCAGCCACTAACCGCTCTAACAAAAAAGAATACAGCCTTCACATGGGAAGAGAAACAGAACAAAGCATTTGAATTACTCAAGGAGAAGTTATGCAGTGCACCTATCCTTGCCCTACCGGAAGGCATTGATGATTTCGTAGTCTATTGTGACGCCTCGCGTCAGGGGCTGGGATGTGTGTTAATGTAGCGAGACAAGGTGATTGCTTATGCGTCTCGATTGTTAAATGAGCATGAGAGAAACTACACTACTCATGATCTAGAACTAGGTGCCGTGGTGTTTGCGTTCAAAATGTGGAGACACTATCTCTATGGTACCAAATGCATTATTTACACTAATCACAAAAGTTTGCAACACATTCTTGATCAGAAAATGCTAAACATGCACCTGAGAAGATGGGTAGAATTGTTGAGCGATTATGAATGTGAGATCCGGTACCATCCTGGTAAGGCAAATGTGGTGGCAGATGCCTTGAGTAGGAAGGAAAGGGAAAAGCCCCTTCGCGTCTATGCCTTGAGAATGAGCGTGTATACTAGCCTTACCGCTCGATTAAGAGAAGCACAAAGGGAGGCCCTAAAGGAGGACAAACTAACTGAGGAGGTGTTAACGGGAATGGAAAAACATTTAGAAGCAAGCAATGAAGGGTTATTTAAGTATGAAGGGAGAACTTGGGTACCGAAATATGGCGGAATTAGAGAAATAGTTCTAGATGAAGCTCACAAATCTAGATACTCGGTACATCCAGGGGGTGACAAAATGTACCAAGACTTAGAGGCACTTTTCTGGTGGCCTGGATTGAAGAGGTCCATTGCCACCTATGTGGGACAGTGTCTGACATGTGCAATGGTAAAGGCTGAAAACCAAAAACCATCAGGAATTTTACAACAACCTGAAATCCCATAGTGGAAATAGGGTAACATCGCGATGGATTTTGTCACGAAATTACCAAGGACATTTCGCGGTCATGATGCTATTTGGGTAATTGTGGATAGACTTACCAAGTCGGCTCACTTCTTGCCGATTCAAGAAGAGTACGACTTTTTGAAGCTAGCACAAATATATATCAATGAAATAGTGACCAGGCATGGAGTGCCACTATCAATTATCTTAGACCGTGATAGTCGCTTCACTTCACGATTTTGGAGATCTCCCCAATAGGCTTTGGGGACCCGTCTTGACTTAAGCACTTCATACCACCCTCAAACTGATGGACAAAGTGAAAGAACCATTCAGACTCTGGAGAACATGTTAAGAGTTTGAGTGATCGACTTTGATGGAAGTTGGGATAACCACCTTCCCCTAGTGGAGTTCTCTTACAATAATAGTTATCATGCAAGTATAAAAGCAGCTCCGTATGAAGCCCTATATGGTAGAAAGTGTAGATCACCATTAAATTGGAATGAGATTAGGGATAGCAAAGTAATAGCACCTGATATCGTAATGGAAACCACAGACAAGGTATTTAAGGTTAAGTAACGATTGAGAGCAGCCAGAGATCGTCAGAAGCAATACACAGACAGAAGACGAAAGCCCCTAGAATTTCAAGTGGGTGATAGAGTGATGTTAAAAGTCGCACCATGGAAGGGCGCAGTCAGATTTGGCAAGAAAGGCAAGCTAAGCCCAAGATACATTGGACCATTTGAAATTTTGACAAGGGTTGGCCCGGTAGCGTACCAATTAAGGTTACCACAAGAGTTGAGCTACATACATGAAACTTTTCATGTGTCTAACTTGAAGAAGTGTCTCACAGACAAAGCCTTGGAATTACCATTGAAGGAGGCTAAAATTAATAACGAGTTGAAATTTATGGAGGAGCCTATAGAGATTACTGACCGAATGGTCAAGAAACTTAGGCAAAGTCGCATACCCAGGGTTAAAGTAAGATGGAACTCTAGGCAAGGACCCGAGTTCACATGGGAATGAGAAGACGTGATGAGAAAAGAGTATCCGCATCTCTTTAAACCCACCCGTCCAGAATCTAATCGAAACTAAAATTTCGGGATGAAATTTCCCAAACGATGGGAGAATGTAACAACCGACTCTTAGGTTCAACATCAAAACTTTAATTTAAGCTGGCATTATTTTCCATTCTTATTATTAATATTATTTTCTTCTTCCTTGTTGATTGATTTCATGTTTAATTGCCTTAGAAGATCCTGCTATGTCTAGCCTTAGTCTAGAAATTATTAAGCGATTCTAGAAAATATTAAATCTATGCTAGAAATTAGAGTTTTAATTAAACAAATAATATGTTTGTATACCTACACATTTACGGCACACATACATGTATATGCAACATTACACTTAAAAACTTATAAACTAGAAATCACCATCTTCTACTCTACACAACAAATTTACACTACAATTTATAAACATCACAAAAAAAATAATAATCCCCTCCCCCTCCAATTAATTCGGCCGCCCTCTTCCCACCACTCCCCACCTTCCCTTGAACCCCACAAACCCACACCAACACTCCACACTCCCTCATGTCCTTATATATGCAATCTTCACTCCCAACTCTTTCTCTCTCCCTCTAACTCACAAAATTTCAGCTAAGACATCTGCAATTCTTCTCTATTCTAGCCAAGATTCTCGAAGACTAACATCATCCAAACATCAACCAAGAGCAAACCAAGCTAGATGATGTGCTAAAGTGTGTTTTCACGTAAGGTTATTGCAAGAACAAGAATTTTCAGCTCAAGCTCATGAACCAAAAGCTCTCATACTCTCCAAATCATTCTAAAAACACGAAACACCTGGAGTGTAAGCATCGTTGTACCCAAACAAAGCTATTTCTTGAGTTTTTCCTCTCTTTTCTACCAAAAATCTTACTTTTCTTGTACAAAAAAGAAACTTGCGGCCACACCACTGTTTTTGAGGAACTTACAACTTCACAAAAGGTATCTTTTGATGGTAGATCATGAACCATGGTTGGTGCACTTGTTTGCACCCCCGAAAACCGTATTTTTCATGTGTTTTAGCACCAATAACCCACCCGTTTTGAAAGCCTCTCAACCTATGTCAAAACCTGCTCAAAAACAGTTTATTAACATCATTATAATCTGTATTAAAAGTTACAAGAAGGTTTGGTAACGTTTATGCTCAAACTACGATGATTACACATGCAAATGATGTAAAACACCCTCTAAAAAGCTATAATGATGATTGTAATGCAAAAATACATGAGATAATGATTTTTCCAGTATTTTGATGATATTAATCTTATAAGTTCGTGGTAGTTGTTGAAAAGGGTAAAAAGGTGCGGTACTATGGACTTAATGGGTGAAACTAAAGACCCGAAAGGTGGTAAAATTCTCAAAAATGGTTAAAACTGAATAGGTTGAAAGTTATAAAAGTTACAGGCTCTAAACTAAGTATTTTAGTGTTAAAAACCGAAATTTGGTGAATTATTGGGTTGATATGTGATTTCTATGAAGTTATTTAACAAAAATAAGCTAAAACTGGGAGATTTTTGGATAAAATATTAAAAATAGTGTAACAAGCCTAAGACTAATAAATCCATGTTATTTCAATAAGTTAGAAGATCTCAAAGTGATATTTTGGTGAAAAGTTGAAAGAAATTGTATTAGGGTGTTCGGTTTCGGGTAAAAATGAGTTTTAACGGTTTAATTTAAAAACGAAGCTTTTTACTCAAATAACCCAAAAACATCTTTTAAATCAGATTATAACCATTTTTTAGAAGTTCTTAAAAATTTATACTTGAGTTTCATGGGTCGGAGTTAAAAGATTTAAAACTAGATGCTTAGATTGTTGGTTTTACCGTAACCAGCAACTCAAATCTTGTGTTTTAAAATCCCTCGAGCTAATTTCTGGAAATACTAAGTTTAAACAGGCCTAAAATTAATATAAAAACCCCTAGGAACTAGTAAAGGCCATATTGGGTCAAGAAATGAAAGAAAGCAAACTTTTGGGTCAAAATTGTAAATTTTGGAACTTGAGGGACCAAAGTGTAAATTTCGTTAATATAACTAAATTTCAGTAATCATATGACCAGCAACCCTTATCAAACTTATTATCATATAAACAAATTCATAAGAGTCATATAACTTGTCATCCATGTATCAAAAACCCTAACTTTCCTTAAAAGGAAACTTTTTTACGCAACTCCTAAGAAACGAAGCCACATGAACTTATGACCATAAAATGCATTTAGTTACACTTTCAAAAGTCTAAGATCATATATCTTACTACTTGTACCTTGATGATAGGGTGCCAGGGCTTCAATCTTTTCTGTGATCGAGGAATCGTTGATTAACCTGAGGTGAGTTTTAGTGTCCGCTCTATACTACTGTTTTCGGATGAAACATGCTATAATTGAATTGAAATTATTTATTTGCTATAATATGATGCTTATATGTTGTGGTGATTGATATAACCTGCTCTTATATTGTATCACAATCATTAATTCTTGTTGAACCGCTTGTTCTATATGGGTAGATCTACTTGGGGAATCCCCCACACACATGCCTTCTGTCATCACCCAATGACATAATAGGAAGGGTACCACACTGAGATCCTATAGGGTCGTTTGTGTCATGTAACAGGTTTTATAAGATACTATTGTGTACCACTCGACATGTATGGTGCACTGTTTGAGGCTCAGCTCTCCTATGGGATTACCGGGCATCACACAAGTTTAGAAGAGGCTAGCCAAGGCTGAGTGCAGGGTTGATTGTGACCCCACAATACTGATACTTATGTTTTTAAAATTAACTTATGGATTCTAAAGAGTCCTTTTGTTTTTGAACTTTAAGCACTTGAACTCACCAACTTTATAGTTCACATAAAAATCTTTTTGAGCATGTTTCAGATAACCCTTGATGGAAGCTTGGATTTTGTTGGGAACCTTTTATAGATGGCTTAGCACTGTGGCTACCAATGGCATTACCTGACTTTATAACATTATTAGACAACTGGATTGATGTTGTTAAAATTTGGATATTTTATAATGGGTGATATTTATTTTAGGGCAGGACTTTCATAGCCCGGATATGCTATTTAAATGTAATGCCATGTGATTTCTCTCCTTGTGTGCTCTTTAATGGTTAGTTTCCGTTGCCATGTATTTTACCAGTCTGTGACGTCCCATCCCCCTTTAGGCTCGGGGTGTGACACCCGGTGCTTCACATACATTGTGAATCTTTTGATCTAACCTTGCCACAAGGGTGGCAAATGACTGCTTAGTCGGATGAGGTATAAGTGATGATGCAAGAGTACAATCAGTTATGTTAGTAGTAAGGAGAAGGGGTACATGCTCCTCCTGAATTCAGCTGGCAATCACATTGAATACTTCCAGTATTATGTATCTCCCCTGACTTGAACATTGAACAACACTCCATGTTCTTTGAAGTTATCAGCAGGCTCCAGCCGATGCTTATTCGGCTTGGATGGTGAGGATATTAGTGTTGATGAAGAAGGGATGAGAACGAGATCCTTAGTCTCCTCGTTGATTAGGGGTGATGCTAGTGACATGAGCGGGGTAGATGATGATGTGGAAATCCAATATCGTTAAACGTGCGTGAAATGATATGTTTGCTTGAAAAATAATAAACAGATAAGAATGTGTGCAATGGTATTTTGTGTCTAAGGCTATAGTCTAGATGCAAATGCAATCCTAGTTCTTTATAACCAGTGGCTCTGATACCAATCTATCACACCCTCAAAATCCATTGGCGGGGTTTTACCACAAGGCATGTGACAAACCAGGACCTTAGAGATAGTCATATCGAACGACACTATATGTGATTTAAAATAATAATTTGACCTTATATAGTTATCAATGTAATCAGTGCGGAAGCGTAAACGTTTATAAAACCATGAGTAATAAATGCGCAAAACAAGGCGCCCAATGAAAGTAGTAAATGTAAATTAACTTGTTTCCAAACAGTACAAATGATGCATGAACCTCAAATGTGCAACCCTAGTCTTAAGCGTGCATGCAATCTGAGAAGACATGCTAAAATGTGTCAATACAAGGTTGGTGACTTCACAGGTTTAAATCAGTAAATATGTTTGACTGTTTTCTTGGTAAAAGTAAACAAAGGTATACCATAGGTAGCTAGCCTATATATCAAGTGTCTAGGTCAATTAAACACCTATTCGACCTCAGTCGAGTTAGCACGACTAACGCAGGTGGGGTTTGTCAAATCCAGTAGTACTACTCAAAATTACCTCGCTAGCTCGTTATTAAGGGTTCGAGTGTGTAAGGACTTGGTTGATAATGTTTGCACTATAATAACAGGCGATATACCAATAATACCAAAACTAGATAAAAATAGTTTACATGCTTCTCTCCCAAAAAGGAAAGTAAGTAAAAGTGGGGCCGTGAAGACTCACCTTATATGCGTATGAATACATGAAGTGTAAATGTTGGAAGCTAATCATTACTTAACAAATGTAGTTCCATGAGTGTATGTACATAATGGTCAAGATGAACCCCATTGTATCCAAACAACATAATTGCTAGCGTGTTCGAGAAAAGTTTGACAAGTTTAACTTTTTGACAAAAGTTGACTTTTGTTTACCAAAGTTGACTTGACTGACCTGATGACCCGTTGGTGACTCAAATAAATAAAAACATGTTTAGTCATGCTCAAATAACTCAAATAATGATTCATATAAAGTTTCATGTCAGAAATATATTTTTGGAAAGTTTCTATTTTTGGAAAGTATGACATCATTACACATGTGCAACCCGTGTAAAGATTATGAATAATACCACAATAACCATCTCAATTATACGTATACTACATCCAACAATCATCCATAACATGTTAACACAACCTAGATTCTTCATCATGCCCAAAGTTTCATAATTTAAAACATAAGAACACAAGTTGCACAAATTTCATCCAAATCTCCTAACATGTTCCTATGATCATTTCAACATCAATCATATCACTATAACATGTTCTACATATATCATACTCATCATTATCACATCAAGTCACAAAAGTTTCCTTAAATATCAAGCATGTTCATACGATGCGTTTTTCACCATTTGGATATTCCCAATCCTTTCTTATGCTCTAAACATCATATAACAATTACCACATCTCATCACACATGCGTAAATCATCATCCATACACTAACTTACCCAAAAATTTTCCTATAATAGAAAGTACTTGAACCATCAATTCAATCCATGTAAGGCCCCGTTCCCGGGACGCCTGCAGTTGGTCAATCATAGCATAATACATTTGAAACACATCATTTTCAGCAGAAATATATCTTTTCATTAATATTAAAATCGTGTCAAAACATCTTGTCGTTTCGTTTACATCTAAAAAATGTATCAATAAAATAACTATCCAAAAATTATGAATGCCAGACTTGAACTTTCCGCGGTAGCTTATGCATCCATGCCTGCTCTCCTCAGCATCAACCATTACCTGCCAACTATTATGCATACAAAAAGTCAGCGACGCTTGGTGAGTTCTAGTTTAATAATAAAATACTTTAGTTTTCGTTAAAACATTTCCTTTACTTTCGTACGTGATCATACATCATACATACATCTTGATAATAATTGTTATTATCTTTCAACATCGTTCATCATCGTTTTTTTCGTACATTCATTCATTAACATCTTTCACTTTCATACAGGTCCTGCCATATGCTAAACCCCCAACATTGTGCATGAAGCTGGATTATGCTGATGCTTTTAAATAAACCTCCAAACATTGTGCATGAAGCTGACACAGTACCAACAGTGACCCCATCACATTTGGTCAACCTCAAGGATTGGACCCCTGAAGCGCATCCTCATGGCTAGCTAAGCCGCACCTCAGTTAAGCTAACGACAACATGGTCGTGCACCTCCATTCATTTTGCTTGCAAGACTTTCATTCATTCGTTACGTTCAACTTTCATTAACATTAGCTTTCCCTTTTTTTTACATAATACTTTACTTATTACACACATAACATTCAAGTAAAGTCATATCATAAAATCTTTGTCATCATAAGAGAAAATAGTTTAGGGCATCATAATACATCGTACATCTTACGGCTAACACCCCAACAATCATATAGTTAAGAATTTAGCATCACAAAGGTATGCATAACAACCCTAAAAACCGTTAAAAACTTGTAAAAGAGGGGCTAGAACTCACCTGCTTTTAGCAAGTAGCTTCACGTTAAGTATGCTCATGGTACACAGTCTGCATATAAGTTGACATGCAAATAGGTCATTTTCTACATAGTTTCCCATGTAGTTTCACATGCAGTTTCTCATGCAGTTTCGCACGCAATTTCTCATACAGTTTTGCATGCAGTTTCGCCCAACTTTTGTTGGAACTTCCCAGGTTCGTTAAACCCACTGGTCTACCTATGCACTTGCGAAACTACCTGCGAAACTATAGTTTCACAGGAAGGAGATTGCCTTAGTTTCACATGATGAATCCACAGTTTCGCATGAAGAATTGACAGTTTCTCACAGCGCATAGAAATGATGTTCCAGCTCGTTTTTAACCCAAAATCTCAACTTTTTACATCTAAATCCTTAGTTTTTCATCCATGAACTTATATCTAAGCTTTTTATATGATTTCATGCATAAAAACGTGACTTTTGTATGATTCTTTGCCACTTTTCAAAACCCCAAAATCCTAGAATTCGGTATGATCTAAAGAGGCGTTTGGATGATGATTCTTATCTGGATTCTTGCTCTTTTCTTGTTTTTTGATGCCCAAAAATGCAAATCTTCAATCCTTTGATCAATAAAGCCTCAAATCTTCAACTTTTCTTCACTTTCTCTCTCTAGAAAGTAGGTGAGTTGGTTGCAAATGAGAGGTAAATGGCTTATTTGTGTTTATATACCGGGTGTTCACGGGACCTTAAACTCATCTAACACATAACCCGTAAGGTTAATTTGGTCCGTAATCTACTTTTTCCTTTATTTATATTAATTAACCCCTAACTAAGCCCATTATTATTAATTGGCTTGTTTCGACTTTTCCAGGGCGTTACAAGTCCACACCCCTTATTTAGGTTTTGTCCTCGAAACCTGTCAGTCGCTGAATAATTAAGGATAATGCTACCTCATCTCTTCCTTAGTTTCCCAAGTGGACTCTGACCCCTTCCTGTGCTTCCACTGTACTCGCATAAGTGTAACCACTTTATTCCTTAGCCTCTTCTCTTTTCTGTCAATGATGGCCACTGGCTACTCCATATAATTGATCCACCCATCCACCTCGATGTCCTCGAGTGGCATAATCATATCCTCATCGGCTAAGCACTTTCACAAATGTGTTCCATGGAACGTCGGATGAATTCCACTTAACTCATCGGGTAGCTCTAACTTGTAAGTCACCTTTCCTACTCGAGCAATGATTCGAAAACGCCCTATATGCCTTGGGCTTAGCTTTCCTCGCTTCCTGAACCGGATGATCCCTTTCTAGGGTGAGATCTTCAACATAACTCTATCACCCACTTTAAACTTGATCAGTCTACGCCTCTTGTCGGCATAGGATTTCTGTCTATCCTTTGCTGCTCTCATAAAGGCCTTGATCTTCTCTAACTTTTCGGTAGTAGTCTCGATCACCTCAATGCTCCCCAACTCCTTCTGCCAGATATCGCCCCACACGGGCATCCTACACCTTCTATTGTATAGAATCTCATAAGGGGACATATCAATGCTGGCATGGTAACTGTTGTTGTATGAGAACTCGGCTAATGGTAAGTGTTCGTCCCAACTTTCCCCAAAATTAGTGACGCATGCTCAAAGCATATCCTCTAGCATATGAATAGTCCTTTCTGACTGACCATTTTTCTGAGGATGGTAAGCCATACTGATGTGCAACCTCGTCCCCATCACATCATGAAATCTCTTCCAAAACTTTGATGTAAACTGAGTGTCACGGTCGAACACAATAGACACAGGTACACCATGACGAGCTATGATCTCCTTAATAATAGATCCGCCAACCTCTCAAATGAATACATCTCACAGATCGGCAGAAAGTATGCACTCTTCATTAGGCGGTCAACTATCACCCATATGGCATCGTACCCCCTTGTCGTACGCTGCAACTTCGTAATGAAGTCCATGGTGATGTGCTCCCATTTTCACTTGGGTATGTCCAAAGGTTGGATCTTCCCATATGGTTTCTGATGCTCCGCCTTCACTTGCAGACAAATAAGGCACTTACTCACATACTCCGCTACGTCGCGCTTCATTCCCGGCCACCAATAATCCTTCTTCATATCCTGATACATTTTTGTAGCACCGGGATGAATTGAGTATCGAGTCTTATGAGCCTCATCCATGATCTTCCCATGTAGATCTCCAAAACGAGGAATCCACATCCGCCCTGATCGGATCCCGACTCCAAGAGTGTTCTCCCCTAATTCGGTGACTAGACCTTTCATCATTTTAGAGTTAATCTGATCTTCTTTCAGCGCTTCATCCTAAAATTCTTTGACCTGCTTCATCACATCGGAAGTCATGACCAACAAATAAGCCTTCATCGGGATCGGCTCGGGTCTCTCCTTTCGGCTAAGGGCATCCGCCACCACGTTGGCCTTGCCCGGATGGTAGTGGATCTCATAATCATAATCCTAGATCAACTCTAACCACCTCCTTTGCCTCATATTGAGATCCTTTTGCTCGAAGAAGTACTTTAAGCTCTTATGGTCAGTGAAGATAGTGCACTTCGTCCCGTACAAGTAGTGCCTCCAAATCTTCAATGCTAATACCACAACTGCTAATTCTAAGTCATGAGTAGGGTAGTTAGCCTCATGGATTTTCAACTGTCGAGACACATAGGCTATTACTCTCCCTCGTTGCATCAACACGCAACCCTATCCCAAATAAGAAGCATCCGAATAGACCACCAAGTCTTCGCTCCCTTCAAGCAACGTCAAGACAAGAGCTTGAGTCAATCTTATCTTTAGCTCTTCGAAAGCATTCTCCTACTCTATACCCTATATAAAATTCACATCCTTACGGGTCAACATAGTCAATGGTGAAGCCATCTTGGAGAAGTCTTGAATGAACCTTCTATAGTAGCCCGCCAAACCCAAGAAACTATGAATCTCGGATGTCGTCTTTGGAGACTTCCATTTCATCACCACCTCAACCTTTTCCAGGCCTACCATGATCCCTTCCGGGTTAACCACATGACGCAAAAACTGAACCTCGCACAATCAGAATGCGTATTTGGAGAACTTGGCATACAGCTTCTCCCTTCTAAGCGACTCTAGCACCTCCCGAATGTGACTGGCATGTTCCTTCTCGCTCTTCGGATAAATCAGGATATCATCAATGAACACAATCATTGATTTATACAATATCGACAGACACAATCATTAAATCCATAAAAGTAGCTGGCGCGTTGGTTAAACCAAAGGACGTCATGAGAAATTAGTAGTGTCCATAACGCGTACGAAAAGCTATCTTAGAAATGTCCTTCTCCTTCACCTTTAGCTGATGGTAGCCAGATCGAAGGTCTATCTTCTAGAACAACTGGCACCTTGGAGTTGATCGAACAAGTCATCAATCCTCGATAACGGATACCAGTTCTTCACAGTCAACTTGTTCAGCTTACGGTAGTCGATGCACATCCTCATGCTACTGTCCTTCTTCTTCACAAATAAGACCGGAGCGCCCCATGGAGAGATACTCAGTCAAATGAACCCCTTATCCAACAACCCTTGCAGCTGAGTCATCAATTCCTTCATCTCAGAGGGAGCTAGGCGATACGGCACCTTAGCAACAGGTTAGGCACTAGGTATCAGATCGATCTGGAACTCGATCTCGTGGTCAGGTGGAACACCTGATAGATCCTCCAAGAACACGTCTTGGAAGTCACACATGACTGGTACGTCCGTTAATCGTGGTACTGACACATCCATATCCTTCACGTAGGCTAGATAGTCAGCAAATCCACGCCTCATACACTTCTCCGCCATAACCATCGAAATTACTTTCGGGACCGTACTAACTCTATCGCCATAAATCGTCACTGAACTCTCGTTGGGCTCGGTCAATTGAATCATCTTCTTGCGACACACGATGTATGCCTCATAGACTGCCAGCCAATCCATCCCTAGGACTACATCAAATCCGCCTAAGAGCATCACGAACAACCTAGCAGAGAACCTATGGCCTTCCAACTCTATGTCACAATCATCTATCTTATCGGATGTCCTGGTAGACTTACCAATGGCAGTTTTTACATCAAAGGGCTCATTAATCTTTGTACTCCTAGCAGGCGACTTATCATAGAAGGAAGTAGAAATAAAACTCCTACTAGCACCAGAATCAAAAAGCATAGAGGCACAAATTTGGTTTACTAGAAATGTACCTGACATAACGTCGGGGTCTGCCCTAGCCTCCTCCTGGGTCATAGTGAATGCCCTGGCTTTAGCCCTCCGCCCCTCCTTCTCTTTCTCAATCCCCTTCCTTGCCCCGGAGTTCTCAGCCCTTGGCTTCTTACAGTCCCTGCTCAAATGCCCTGCCTCACCGCACTTGTAGTACTTCACCCCTCCACAATCTCTCACTCTATGGCCCTCCTTCCTACACTTGAAGAAGAAATTTGATCCCTACTTACATTCCCCCGCATGCTCCTTCCCTTACTTCTTGCATGCCCTCTTTGCTCTTGCTAACGCCTTTCGATCATCCACTCTCATCCTTTTACCTCCAGCCATAAAACTACCACTATTATACCGCTTCCCATTCCTATTTCTATCATTGCTCCACTTCTTCTTCACATCCACTACTGCCACCACCTCCCGCTCATCATACAATCTCCCTACCAGAACGACCACCGACCTAAACATACCTGGCCGAGCGGCGATCAGGTGTCTGTGGATATCCGCTGGCAGACCTTGGATGTACCTCTTGATCTTTCGTGACACGGGTGTCACCTGCTCTGGCACCAGCCTTGCCATCTCATTGAACTTTGTTGTATACTGTAGGTGTGTTATAGTTCCCGCCTCCAACTGCAGGTACTTTCTCTTGATCTTGTCGAGTTCCCTGTGAGGACAAAACTCCTCGATCACCAGCTTCTTCAGTTCCCTCCATCTCATCCTTCCAATTGCCCTGCTACCCTCATCCTAGATAATGTTTTCCCACCAGCATAAGGCCGAATCCATAAATAAGTGGGTAGCAAACTTCACCTTTTGGTCCTCCCTGCACTCGCTGACATCCAACACAGCCTCCATTTCCTTCACCCATTGGTGAGCAGCAGCAGCATTCCTATTCCCATCAAAAGTCAGGGGCTTGCATCTCTAGAATGCCCTATAGTTGCACCCCTTTGTAGTTTCCTGCACAGCTTCTTCCTCCTTATCATCACTAGAAACAATCATCTCAGTCTCTGGTTGCTCTTGTTCCCTTGAACCTCCCTCTTCGCCCCACTCCTAGCAGTACTCTTCTTCTCCTTTTTCTCCTTCCTTTCATCCTTCCTTACGGCTCTAATGAGCTCAGTCACCACAGATGGCAAAATCATTTGCATTACTTGATGAACCTCCTCAACTATAGCCTTCTTCACCGAGGATTTCAGATTAGCACTCTCATCCCCACCTTCATGGTGATGAAGTTCAGGCTCCTCGGGTGCCATTTCGGCAGTCTTAGCCCTTTTCCTTGTGACGCGCGGCCCAACACTATGTCCACCACGACCTCCATCTCGAGAAGCCTTCGAAGACCTTCCACCAGCCATCTCCTAAGTACTATAAGATTCAAATACCAACACGGTCATTCAAGGTAATAACTCAGATTCTGCCAAGTATAGTAAGTCCCTAATTTTTACTTCCTCCTTTTTTTATCCGCAGGAGGTTCAATTCAGGTTGCTGTTCAAATGACATTGGCCAGTTGTGATTAGCCACTTACTTTACTCTTCATTCCCCAAGCATTTCCTATCCTGACTATATCAGTATCCAAATCTACTAAGAGCACATAATTCACATGGCACATGCATGTAATTCCTTTTTCCATTAATTTACATAAAACGTTTACATAAAACATTTACCTACAGGCACATAGCTTCTCTAACAGACATCCCCTTTTTCCCTTTTTGTCCCATTTTCAGTTCAAGTCTTGGTTTTGAAAATGATTTTATCCAATTCTCTTAAACTTTGGCTCTGATACCAACTTGTAAGGCCCCGTTCCTGTGACGCCTACAGTTGGTCAATCATAGCATAATACATTTAAAACACATCATTTTGCAGCGAAAATATATCTTTTCATTAATAATTAATATCATGTCAAAACATCATGTCATTTCGTTTACATCTTAAAAATGTATCAATACAATAACTATCCCAAAAATTATGAATGCAGACTTGAACTTTCCCCGGTAGCTTATGCATCCATGCCTGCTCTCCTCAGCATCAACCATTACCTGCCAAGTATTATGCATATAAAAAGTTAGCGACGCTGGTTGAGTTCTAGTTTTATAATAAAATACTTTACTTTTGGTTATAACATTTCCTTTACTTTCATACGTGATCATACATCATACATACATCTTGATAATAATTGTTATTATCTTTTATCATTATTCATCATCATTCTTTTTTGTACATTCATTCATTAACATCTTTCACTTTCATATAGGTCCTACCATATGCTAAACCCCTAATATTATGCACGAAGCTAGTACTCTACCGAGGCTTATAAATAAACCCCCAAACATTATGCACGAAGCTGACACAATACCGGGGTAAAGCGGTAGTGACCCTATTGCATTTGGTCAATCTCAAGGATTGGAGCCCTGAAGCACATCCTCATGGGCTAGCTAAACCGCACCTCAGTTGAGCTAACGACAACATGGTCGTGCACCTCCATTCATTTTGCTTGCAAGACTTTCATTCATTCATTACGTTCCACTTTCGTTTACATTACTTTCCCTTTTCTTTACATAATACTTTACTTATTACACACACAACATTCAAGTAAAGTCATATCATAAAATCTTTGTCATCGAAAGAGAAAATAGCTTAGGGCATCATAATACATCGTAAACCCCATAAATCATCATCAGTAGGCACATTCGTATCACTTAGCCTATGGAGCACTAGCTTAACTATTCATCCTACTTCTCGTACAGTAATCGTACATCTTACGGCTAACACCCCAACAATCATATAGTTAAGCATTTAACATCACAAAGGTATGCATAACAGCCCCAAACACCGTTAAAAACTTGTAAAAGAGGGGTTAGAACTCACCTAGTCTCAGCAAGTAGCTACATATTAAGTATGCTCACGGTACACAGTTTGCATATAAGTTGACATGCAAAAAGGTCATTTTTTACATAGTTTCTCATGTGGTTTCGCAGGCAGTTTCGCACGCAATTTCTCATACAGTTTCCCATGCAGTTTCGCCCAACTTTCATTGGAATTTCCCAGGTTTGCTAAACCCACTAGTCTACCTATGCACTTGCGAAACTATCTGTGAAACTATAATTTCACAGGAAGGAGATTGCCTTAGTTTCACATGATGAATCTACAGTTTCGCATGAAGAACTGACAGTTTCTCACAACGCATAAAAATGACGTTCCAGCTCATTTTTAACCAAAAATCTCAAGTTTTTAAATCCAAATCCTTAGTTTTTCATCCATGAACTTATATCTAAGCTTTTTACATGATTTCATGCATAAAAACATGACTTTTGTATGATTCTTTACCACTTTTCAAAACCCCAAAACCCTAGAATCTGGGTATGATCTATAAAGGCATTTGGATGATTATTCTTACCTGGATTCTTGTTCTTTTCTTGTTATTTGATGCCCAAAAATACAAATCTTCAATCCTTTAATCAATAAAGCCTCAAATCTTCACTTTTTCTTCACTTTCTCTCTCTACTTTCTCTTTCTAGAAAGTTGGTGAGTTGGTTGCAAATGAGAGGTAAATGGCTTATTTGTGTTTATATATCGGGTGTTCACGGGACCTTAAACTCATCTAACACATAACCTGTAAGGTTAATTTGGTCCATAATCTTTTTTTCCATTTATTTATATTAATTAACCCCTAACTAAGGCCGTTATTATTAATAGGCTCATTTTGACTTTTCCAGGGTGTTACAATCCAATTTCATTAAAATCATATGATTTCTTAATAAGTAAGCCTCGGGTTTTGATCAAAACAATATAATTTCACAAAACCAATCCGTACAAACATCATTATATTGAATACTAACGCATAATCCATCATCAATTTCAATCAATTTCAAGTTTTGACTTGTTTGGATCATCTAGGGTTCATGTTCATCATGAAGATCAAAGAAATTGAAATCAAACTTAAAAACTTACTTGAAATGCTTAGATGATGATCCCTAGTACGTGTTTGATGCAAGAAACATTGAAAATCACCACCAATATGCAAGAACAAGATCAAAGAAGGTGTGTTTTGTGTGTGTGTTTGATTTGTTATGAAAAATTTGAAGGGGAAGGGGAAGCGGCTGGAAAAATGGTGATTAGGGTTGGGGGGTTGGGTTTTATACTTTTTTTTACAAGAAAGGCCCCCATCATTTATAAAAATCGTTTTAAGGCTTCGCGATTGAACTTTCTCTACACCGAAACCTCCAAATGCTCATATAATATCAAACAAACATTAATAACATGAAATAATATTCATTTTGCTAGTTCAAAGGCATATTTATAATAATTAGGCATTAAAAGCCGAAAATGTGCGAAAACGCATAAATGCCAGAAAATTCCTAATTTTCACAACCAAGCTACACATTTAATCACATAATCATATAACACATAATTTCATACCAATTATGATTGTTTGAAAACTATTTTGACAAGTCACCAACGTTAGAAGACTGACGCGCGTGCGATCCGGCAATTCTCCGAATTAACGTTACATGAAAGGTTCGTGAATGTTTGTGCAATAAATGACACATTTAAGTAAACAATATTAAATGCATGAATGTATGATTGGAAAATCATGATTGTGATGATCGAAAAATGACCTGAAAATGCCGGATGTCACATATAATCACTCATGGTAAGAAGATTGAACAAGTAAGAAGCTGAACACATATGTAAATAAACTTTGATTATATTGCTTTCTAATTTGGAATGATTACAAGTAAGTGCAAAATCAGGAAATTGAGAAAAGCTATCTAAATTACATCAAAAACAACTATTTATACTAAACAAAATGGTTCCCGCACGAGATGTAAGTTCTCGCATGGATACTTCAAGTTCTCGCGTGACTTTGATCTTGATCATCTTTAATTGATTTCCCGAGCCTCTAGGTTCAATCCCTGCAAAAAATTTCATCAATACACCTCTTGAGCAAAGGCAGACCGCAGGAACCTCTTCTAGCTCACCAACGTGTGTTACACTTGAGCAGAGGGTTCAGGTTCTAGAAAGAGAGATGTTTGATAAAACCAAACAGATTTATGATCTGGATGCTCTGAATCAGGATAAAGATAAGAAGATCAAGAAACTTGAATATCAACAACAATTTCTATTTAGCTATGTTCAAATTCTAAAGAACAATATTCGAGACCTCACTTCTAAATTTCCATTCTCATTTGCACAATAGAGAACTACTAAAGTTGGAGAGTGAAGCGGACAGTAATCTGTCGATCCTGATGCTGATGTTGATCCTACTGCTACTTCTGATCCTATTATTGATCCTGTTGCATCTTAGAAGGCAACAGAGACTATCGGAGCTGATCAAGAACCGTCTAACATAGTACTTGATGAGATTATTGAGGATCAGCCTATAGTTCATCACACTAAAGAGGCGTTTGTTGAGCCTAAGCATGATGTGCAATAGACTGATACTACTAATGATGATGATTTAGATTAAGTGGATTTTAGTTATGATGAAGAGGATGATATAGATGATGATGATGATGGTGGTGGTGGTGATGATGGTAATGATGATAAGGGAAAAAGAAATGAGATGATGATGATGATCAGGGCGGTGATATGGGTTTTGTACTTTCTAGCAACAAATTCTTGCTAAAGAATCTGATGAAGATTTTGGTACTTTTGATTATTTAGATGAGATTGTGGATTACATAGATATGTTTGGGAATAGTTTGAAAAGCTTATTCTAAGACATTTTGGTTGAAGAATAAGAGATTGTGAATGAAGCTAAAGTTACTCAATTGACTGACAAAACTAATGACCTTACTAGATAAAGAGAAGTACATCAAGTCGGGAATCTTACTGTTCAGCCTATGTGCATACGCTTAGACATTCCATACCTTTCACAAGGTATGAAAATTCAGAGCCGATTATTAGTTGGAGGTATGACAGTGAGAAGAAGATGTATGTTTTGAAATGACAAGTAGGAGCGATAGAGTATTATCAGGACGAGCATGATTTTCATACTTTGAGAGTGTTTGATTTATATGCTATGGGTATTGTTTCGTTCATCAACCCAAGTAACTATGGTAAAGCCAATTGGATAAGGAATATGATAAGGAGACAGAGTAAATCCAACTTCAAAGACTTTAAGACTGCCAAATCCAAAGTCATTAAGGATGAGACTCGTATTGATCCAAATAATAACAAGCCTATGAAGATATGAGTTTATAAGCATCCAACATACGCACGGAAGATTCCTATTCACACCCCAGTACTAGTTAACAGCTTGGCTAAGTTCATGTGGTGGGGTTATGAAAAAGAGACTGGGCATGCTGTTATTCATTATATGGATAAAGATTATTGTATCATCAACCTTGTGGATCTGCTCAAGTTTGGAAGAGATGATTTGATGAAGTTGCAGGCTTGTCCGATTGCAGCTGATGAATCAGTTCACTTTTTAGCAGCATAGTACGGTTGGTTGATCACAAAGGTCATGGACAACAAGATGTATGTATATGGGGGTAGTTATAAAGTTGTAGATGTGTAGCTCTAAAGATTTGATTCACCGAGGCTAGGAGAGATTGCAACGATCGAACCTAGAGGCTCGGGAAATCAAACGAAGATATTGAAGATCAACAAGTCGCGTGAGTACTTTTGATCCGTGTGAGAACTTACTTCTCGTGCGAGACCTTACTTCTCACTCGAGGCCTTTTTGTGTTTAGTATAAATAGATTGCTTTTGATGTAATTAAGTAGATTTCCTGATTTATGCGATATTTATGTACTTTTGAATCAGAGAGCAATAGCAATCGAATTTTATTTACATGTGTTATTGAATCTTCTTCATATTGTTGTTTAATCATTCCAGTTACTATTACGTGAGCGATTACATTCTGCTTTCTTCTCACGAGATCGATTTGTATTGGTATATGATGGTCCTTACATGTTTATCTACCGAAAGCTTCAAGACTGGGTGATTATTGTGATGATGATCGAATATACTAATTGATTGTAATGAGTAATTACAGTGTAAATACAATCATCAAAGATAAAACATAATGAACACAAAATAATACTCATAATTGTTCTTTGCATATTGATTTGCTTTTTCTCAAAATACAAAGGATCGGGTGTAGGGTTCAAGGTTACGAAAAGGGAATGCTAACTTTCTACATATAGGCCTGACATAAAGCAAGTAAAATTGAATAATATACCCTAACTTATTCTAGTACATTACATAAGTCAAAAGCTACAAACACAGAATATGCATTTCTTTGTCATTACACGTATTTGTTTTTGTTCATCCGCACTTGTTATCCGCATTTGTTAATGCAGATGAAAAAAACACTTGGCCATATTTCTTTTTTCTTTAGCGACATTTATTTTTCTTAATTAGCATTTATATGTTTTTCATCCACATTAGTCTATACGGATGACAAATTCCTTGTTCGTATTTGTTGTTCATCCGCATTTGACTAATGCGGATGACCAACATTTAGTATTTTTCTTCTCGGCCACATTTCTTCAAATATTACCACATTGGTTCTTCTATATTTAGCAAAAATTCATCTGGACAAAAAAATAACTATCCAATAACCTTTTGAATTGGCATGCATGATCCTTTCAGGGTTCAACATAATATATTCACATGATTTTCCCTAAAGTTGTAGAGTGTAAAGGGGACTATGAATACTCACTTGTTAATTTGCAAGTGATAAAATAATAAACTTCACAAGATACAAAGATCTCGTCACAAACTAAAATAAGTAATGGTATCCTAAGATGGAATAATAACATTTTGATAATTCTTAAATTGATTTGGGAACTAGGGTTTCACACAAAGAATTTGGGGTTTCTATTAATAAATGATTTAAAAATAATTTAATTCACTTTGATGTATAACTTCATTAAATAAAATAAAATAAATTGGATAAATAGTAAGATTTGAATGTTAAATAATGATTAACAATAAATGCTATATAATGATTAAATTTTATTTGAATAATCGAACTAAAAATGATTAATTTATAATAGTTATATAAATAGAGAAAGTTTCAAATAAAAAGTCACTTAAAACTAAAAAAATATAAGAAGAAATCTTAACCTTTAATCTGTTTGATAAATGGTGGACATCAAATTGTAGAGAAACGTTTGTTAGAGTGACATTTTAGAAACAACCACTTTTGTTAACCTTTTGTAAGTTCCCACATATTTTTCTAAACGTTCATAACTTTTATATTTTTTATAAAAATAAAACCATTAAAACGAGTGTTTTTTATCTTTAAAACGAGTTCAGTATTGTTATATAAAAAATAATAATAATATTTTATGTTTTTAATCTTGTATCTCATTATTGTGTCTTTATTGTAGTTCATTCTGTGTTTCTTAATGCTATTGTGTTTTTCGAAAATGATAAATTTTTAGAAAAAATGTAATGATGCAATAACATTGTTATGTATCTCTAATATATAAAACATAGTAGTAAATTAACAACTAATTAATCTAATATATTAAAACAATGACAAAATAACATCATGTCTCATTGTGTTTTTTGATTCTCATTATGTTATCTTAAACACTATAAGTTTTAAAAATTACATTGATAAAATAATATCATTGTGTACTTATAAATGTAAAATATAATGATAGATAACAACAAGCTTATATAATCTATAAAAATAATAACAAAAATAACACATTCTTTTATCTTCAACACTATGAGTTTTCAAAAATGCATTAGTGAAAGTATATCATTATATACTCTAATTGTAAAACACAATGATAGAAAAAAAGTCTATATAATCTATAGAAACAATGGCAAAAATAACACAAAACCATGTAAAACATAAAACATAATGATGAATACATATAACAAATGATGTAAAATATATTAAACAATGACCTGATATTTGATACAATGAACGTATAAAACACAATGAGCTGACGTATTTAACACAAAGACCAAAATGCATTCCTTTTTAAAACAATACAAGTATATGTGTCAAGCTCACAATCATTTTTGAGATTTTGATATTAAATACTCTTTTTATTATAACCCAACCCTAATAAATAAGACTTCGAATACTAAAGTGTAATGTTGTAAAAAATAATTGATCAAATAATTAATTATTTAAATGACTATATCTGTAATAAAGTTTTATCCAAAATAATAAATTTTGTTTCATAGAAATTTTATAAAAAAATATGGACAAATAAAATAAATTATAATTCTTTTTATTAATTATTAGAATTATATAATTTTAAAAGTATTTAAATGTGTATTTATAAATAATGAAACTTTTAGAAATTTATAATAAACTTCTATTGTATTAATAAATAATAGAATAATTTTCATAATGATAAAAGAATAAGATATAATTTTTCTGAAATAATTCTAAGGCCTAAAACTCCAAATTAAAAAGAAATAGGGAGTTAAAATAATAAGATATAATTGTTCGAACCCAAGTCTCTTGTGAGTTTGTATAGTGAGTTTGTCGTTGGGCCAAAGCCCATGTCTGGGTAAACACTGCGAGTTAAAAATTAAATGCAATAACTAAAACCATTCCCAAATCCTTCAAACCCTAAACCTTAAATCAAACAAATTGAACACTGTATTGAATCCGATAATAAAATTAAGCTTAGGGCTTTTAATCAATAATTAGGTCCTTGTAATTTGTAATTTATATTCGGATCGCGGCCGACGGGGTGTGGGGGCTAGGTTTTTGTTGTTTTTTTTATTTAATTAACAATATTTACCTTTTAGGTCCTTGTAATTTATATTTTATAAAAATTAAGCTTTTAAACACTCTTTTAAAATGTTTTAACTAAAAATAACAAGCATACCAACTAATAATAATAATCACTTGCATTATCTTTACTAATTACAAAATACACGAATTAAATACACACGTTGGCACGTTACAAGGTAAAATCCACAAATAATATTTAAATCGCATAAGCACAACTAATAACCAACATTATTAGTTAAATAATTATCTGTTTATCATTATTAATTATTATTAAGTCACCAACGTTCAACGACAACTAGTGTGTGCTCACGACACGTGTATGCAAGACTTAATGGAACTAACGGAATTTGGTAACGGAAAATTACCAGATGTCACATTATCTCCATGTTGAAAAAATTTTCGTCCCGAAAATTGCGTAACATGGTGTGTGTTCCATCACTGGTCTACTGCATTAGCATAAAGTAATCGAGTGAGTTTCGGGTGAGTTTCGGGTGAGTTGTCACATCATCCCCATGTTGAAAGAAATTTCGTCCAGAAATTTAAATCAATACCTTCGCCGGCTGGCATCGTCTTTTCGAATAGCTGAGGATACTTAAGCTTCATCTGGTCTTCACGTTCCCACATGAATTCTGGTCCACGTCTCGAGTTCCAACGAACCTTGACTATGGGTATCTTGCTTTGCTTAAGTGTCTTTACCTCACGATCCATCACCTCGACTGGTTCCTTAATGAAGCTTAATTGTTCATCTACTTGGACTTCGTCAAGCTGTACGATCATCGTTTCATCCGTTAGACACTTCTTTAGATTTGAAACATGGAATACGCCATGGATTCCACTCAATGAATCAGGTAGGGCTAGTCGATAGGCCACTGGACCTATTCTTTCCAATATCTCAAATGGTCCAACGTATCTCGGATTTAGTTTTCCTATTTTACCAAACCGAATCACGCCTTTCCACGATGAGACTTTCAATAAGACTTTGTCACCAATCTGGAACTCTAGAGGTTTTCATCGCTTATCTGCATAGCTTTTCTGTCTGTCGCGCGCTGCAGCCATACGGTTCCTTATCTGTACAATCTTCTCAGTAGTCTCGTGCACTAGCTCGGGACCCGTTAGCTGGCTATCACCAATTTCAGCCCAACAAAATGGTGATCTACATTTTCTCCCATACAACGCTTCAAAAGGTGCTGCCTTTATGCTAGTGTGATAACTGTTGTTGTAAGAAAATTCCACCAATGGTAGGTGAACTTCCCAGTTACTCCTGAAGTCAATCACACAAGCACGTAGCATGTCCTCCAACGTCTGTATAGTATGCTCACTTTGACCATTGGTTTGCGGGTGATAAGCAGTACTCATGTCTAATCGCGTACCTAAAGATTTTTGCAACGACTGCCAGAAGTGCGATGTAAAACGAGCATCGTGGTCGGAAATGATTGAAACCGGTACACCATGTCTTGACACTATCTCCTTCAAATAAAGTCGAGTTAATTTCTCCATTTTGTCCATTTCCCTTATTGCCAAGAAATGAGCAGACTTCGTTAATCGGTCCATAATAACCTATATCGTGTCACAACCAGTAGGAGTCCGTGGTAGCTTGGTAATGAAATCCATTGAGATTTGTTCCCATTTCCACATAGGGATCTCAGGATGTTGCAATAACCCAGATAGTTTTTGATACTCCACTTTTACCTTTGAGCAGGTCAGACACTTGCTCACATAAGTAGCTACATCCGCTTTCATATTAGGCCACCAATAGTGCGCCTTCAGATCATGATACATCTTGTCAGATCCAGGATGTATAGAGTACTTAGACTTGTGTGCCTCACTCATGACCAAGTCTCTCAGATTTCCGTGTAGAGGTACCCAAAGTCTATCCATGAAGTAATGAATTCCATCCGCTTTTACCTCGAGCTGCTTGTCCATTTCTCTTAAGGATTCTGACCTAATGTTTTCTGCTTTCAAGGCTTCTGTCTGAGCCTCTTGGATTTGTTCAGGTAACTGTGTGCTAATGGTAAGCTGCAAATACGTCGAGGCTTAGCAGTTTCTTTCCTACTCAGCTCGTCAGCGAATACATTTGCTTTCCCCGGATGGTATCTGATGGCACAATCATAGTCGTTCAGTAGCTCTACCCAATGTCTTTGCCTCATGTTCAATTCCTTTTGCTCAAAGATGTGTTGAAGACTCTTGTGATCGGTGTAAATAGTGCATTTGGTACCGTACAAGTAGTGTCTCCAGATCTTTAAGGCAAAAACTACCGCACCCAGCTCCAAGTCATGGGTGGTATAGTTCTTCTCATGAACCTTTAGTTGTCTAGAGGAGTAAGCTATTACCTTATCCCGCTGCATCAATACACACCCAAGTCCTTGAATGGAAGCGTCACAATAGACTACAAAATCGTCACTTCTATCCGGTAACGCTAATATCTGTGCGCTACACAGTTTCTGTTTCAGCAACTGGAAAGCAGATTCCTGACTCTCACCCCATTTGTACGTCGTTTCCTTGTGAGTCAAGGCTGTGAGAGGTTAACGATCTTAGAAAATCCTTCAATGAATCGCTGATAGTATCTCGCCAGTCCAAGAAACTGTCGAATCTCAGTGGGTGTCTTGGGAACCGACCAATTCTTTATTGCCTCAATCTTTGCTGGATCAACATGTATTCCTTTCTCATTAACAATATGACCCAAGAATTGCACTTCGCGTATCCATAAATCACACTTAGAAAACTTGGCGTACAATTGTTCTTTTCTAAGCAATTCCAGGATTAACCGCAAATGCTCCCCATGTTCTTCCTCCGTCTTGGAGTAGATCAATATGTCATCGATAAAGACAATAACAAACTGATCAAGATAGGGTTTGCACACATGATTCATGAGGTCCATGAATACTGCTGGTGTATTTGTCAACCCAAATGGCATGACTAAGAACCCGTAGTGACCGTAACGTGTACGAAAAGCAGTCTTCGAGATGTCCTCCTCTTGAACTCTCAGCTGATGATACCCAGACCTCAAGTCAATCTTAGAATAATAGCTTGATCCTTGCAGTTGATCAAACAAATCATCTATACGAGGTAAGGGATATCTATTCTTGATCATGACTTTGTTCAGTTCCCTATAGTCAATGCACATTCGAAATGTACCATCCTTCTTCTTGACAAATAGAACTGGCGCTCCCCAGGGCGACGAACTGGGTCGGATAAATCCTTTATCCAATAGCTCTTGGAGTTGAGCAGATAGTTCCTGCAGTTCGTTTGGAGCTAACCGGTAGGGTGCTCTCGCGATTGGGGCGGATCCTGGAGTCAGATCAATCTGGAACTCTACTTGCAGATGAGGTGGTAGTCCAGGCAGGTCCTCCGGAAACACCTCGGAAAACTCACGAACCACGGGGATATCCTCTATCTTCTTTTCCTCTGCCTGTTTGTCTGTGACAAGTGCCAATATGGCTAGTCAACCTTTCCGTAACAACTTTTGTGCCTTCATGAACGAGATGATGCCCATCACTGCACCACTCCTATCACCTTGGACCGAGAGAATTTCTTCACCATTAGGAATCCTTATAACCTTCTCGTGACATATGACTTCCGCTTGCTTGCCAGAAAGCCAATCCATGCCGACTACTACATCGAAGCTCCCAAGTGTGATAGGCATGAGATCTATGTCGAAGGTATGACCAGCAAGTTCTATCTTGCAGCCTCTAAGGATATGTGTCACGTGAATCTATTTACCGTCAGCTAACTCTACGGTGTACTCAGATTCGAATGTTGAAGGTGATGGAAATGATCTGCCCAAAATACATATTGAATTGATGTGCCTAGTATGTCATGATCCAAGTCGGGTCATACCCAATAACGAGCTAGACAAACACCAAAGATATTTGTTTTATGATATGATCATATAAATAAATATTAACACTTAGAATATTTGGAAATTGGGTTTCCAAACATTTACACTTGTGTTGTATATAAATTATATGGATAATTTATTTCAAAGAGAGGAATATTAATTCGTCCGCATTCGTTTAACACAGCCGTATTTGATGTGGTTGAACAAATGCTGATGATGTTTACTCATCCGCATTTACAAATGCGGGTGAACAAACCCTGTCCGCATTTGTTTTGGAACAAATGCGGATGAGCATTTCTGGAAATGCTGATGGAAACATACATCCGCATTAGCTAATACGAATGACCATTTGCAAATGCGACCGAATTACTTCACCCGCATTTACAAATGCGGGAGAACAACTTCATCCGCATTAACTAATGCGGATGTTGTTCTGAGAAATGCAGATGGGTTAAGGGGCTGGGCCCTACCCACTTTTCTCTCTCCTGAACTTTATGTTTCCAAGGACATGCAATATAAGATTGCTTGCAGATCTCTCTAAATATATGACTTGAGAACACAAAAAGTGCAAGAACCCTTTTCTCTCGATCGGTCTAGAGAAATAAAAAGGGGAGTTGTATAAGTGAAAATCCTAGCAACCGGTGTTCTTGTTGGTGGCTCGTGGGTAGACCAGCTTAAGGCTTCTTGCTTTAGGAGCTGCCATCCTTGTTCACCTCCTGCCGACCTCATTGTTGAAGGTAGTTCTTCGTACCTTCTATGGTTGTTTGTAAGCATGATTTCATATATCGATCCATATGGGTTTTGACTGATTTTATATAAATTAGCTCACTGTAACAAGTTCAAAATATATATATATATATATTCCGCTGTGTTCTTCTATTTTATAAGAATAAAATAGATCTATTTAACTTGTGAAAACCCGATAATTGGCATCAAGAGTCGGTTATATGGATACATGCTTCATTTGGACTGAAAATTCGGTTTCCTGGTGATGATTCACCAAAAGCCGAGAGGCTTCAGCCCTAGTATCCCCTATTTTTCAAGATCTATTTAGACATGCATATAGGAATCTTGGAAAATTTATATCATTTGGATGATTTTGTTTTGGAAACAAAACCGTGGTTCTCGGCTGTTTATGCTTCAGCCGAGAATCTATGGTTCAAGGGGATGCTTTTGGATTTTGCTTACATATGTGGATATGTATTTTATTTGTTCATAACCAAAGCCGAGACCTATGGATGAATGTGTTGTGATTTGTTTTAATTATTCAAATGGTTTGTAATAATTAAACATGTTTATTCTTCCTATTGGGTATGTAATTTATTTATTTTTCATTTGGTATGTAAATAAATTGGCTAGTTGCACTTCACTTTTACTAGAAAAATTGTATTTAGAATATGTTTTGTAAAAGAAGATGCAACAAGACTATCTTTCTCGGTTTTAACCGAAAGGAGAAGATGAAGGCCCAAAGGAGTTTGGTGCTGAAGTCAAAGCCTAAATGGAGACCCAAATGGATTGGAAGAGTCACAACACAAGGTGGACACTTGAAGCATTTGGATGCGGGATCAAGTGGGAGTTCACCGGCACAAATGTTGTGTCATTTTCACCCTTAGAAACACTTTATTAACTCACTTGTTTCGGTCAACAAGTGATGTTAAGCTTAGATGGCTACGGTTATGGACTCATGTGATGCTTGTGTGGTTGTTTTATTATTGTTTTGTGATATATGGATATGCATGTTTAAACAATTTAAAATCAACAACAAGCATAAAATTGGTTCTTATAAAACATTAACATGGGTAATAAAAGGGTTTATTAAAAGTTAATGTGTTCACAATAAAATTGGTTTTATTGAAAGAACCTTGAAAATTGTTTCACACTGGTACCACACATTTGAATGCATGCAAATGTTAGGTGCAAAATAGTTTTCAAAACTAGAATTAATGAAAACTAAAATCCCTTTTAAACAAGTTTAAACCATCCTTTTACACAACACTCGAATCACTTGGGAACTATTTGTGGGATAAAGGTCACCTAACCACTCTTAGGGAACTTGTGTGTTTGAGGTGGGGTTAACATATTTGTGGGATAAAGGTCACCTAACCACTTGTATGTGTAAACTCACATGTGTGTGTAAGTAGGACAACTTGAGTTGGAAACCATGTGAATAGGGTCACCGAAGCATGGTGTACAATGGTGT
Source organism: Flaveria sonorensis (assembly GCA_025506505.1). Classification (NCBI taxonomy): domain Eukaryota; kingdom Viridiplantae; phylum Streptophyta; class Magnoliopsida; order Asterales; family Asteraceae; genus Flaveria; species Flaveria sonorensis. The sequence goes on along the minus strand of CM046431.1, from coordinate 22,278,210 downwards.
TGATGGGATTAAACATGCCAACTAAACATAAAGATGTTTAACCGATCCATAAAACTAGAAGTTGCAAAGGGTTGCAATTGTCAAGTGTTGACTACCTTGTTAATTTAAATGATGGGATAAAGGTCACCTAACCATTATTTAAATGTAACGTTGGATTCTAGATTTTAATTTTAATTGTCTATGAGACGTGAAAGGGGTATTAATAATTAAAGTTTTATTTTCGGAAATACTAAAATTAAACTTTGTTTGTAGAAATGGCCGCCAACAACAACGCTCCCACCCCGACCGTCCATAACCTATCACTAAGAACTATATTAGAAAGGGATCGTCTTAACCATAATAATTTTATGGATTGGTTTTGTAACTTGAGAATCGTTCTCAAGCAAGAAAAGAAATCTTACGTACTAGACGATCCCATTCCCGATGAACCCGACGTTAGTGATGTTGAGGCCTCTAACGATTGGGTTAAGCACACTGAGGATTCTGTGTAGGTTTCTTGCCTCATGTTGGGAACTATGATTCCCGAGCTCCAAAAGGATTTAGAGCATCATGGGGCATACGACATGATTACCCAGTTGAAGGAAATGTTCCTTCAACAAGCAAGGGTAGAACGCTTCAAACGGTTCGAGCGCTTCATGCATGTCGCATGGAAGAAACTCAATCGGTTTCATCTTATGTACTTAAGATGAAGAGCCACATTGATCGCCTTGAAAGGCTAAATTGTCCCGTCTCAAAAGAGTTGGCCACGGATTTGATCCTTAATGGCCTAACTAAAAGGTTTGAGACGTTCATCATGAATTATAACATGAACGGGTGGGACAAGAGCATTGGTGAGCTTCACGCAATGCTCAAAACGGCCGAGGCGGGGATGGGTAAAAGGGTTTTACCCGTCCTCACGATCAATGAGGGAGGAACAAGAAAAGGCCCCGATCCAAGGCAAATGTTGCTAAAGGAAAGGGATACATCAAAGGAAAGGGTAAGTGAAAGGCAAGAACTGAACCTCCAAAACCAAAGCTTAAGAAGCCTAAGGTAACGGAGAACGATCCATACTTTGAGTGTGGTGAGATAGGACATTGGAAGAGGAATTGTCCAACCTATCTCAAAGAGTTGAGAAACAAGAGGGATTCTGGGCAGACCTCAGGTACAACTTTCATGATTCATATTGAATTGAATGTTATTTCTTCAAACACATGGGTATTGGATACCGGATGTGGAACTCATATTTGCAATTTGTTGCAGGGATTCAAAAGAAATAAGCATTTCAAGAAGGGAGACACAAGTCACTACATGGGCAACGGAGCAAAAGTTGATGTTGAAGCCCAAGGAGACTATGTTTTGAAGCTTCCAAATGGTTTGGAAGTTGTCTTGAAAAACATCTTGTATGCTCCTAGTTTGACTAGGAACATAATTTTTGTTTCCCTTTTAAAACAATATGGTTTGTATTAAAGTTTGTAAACAATGGTATTTGTGTTTTTATGGATGATGTATTTTATTTTGAGGCTATGCCTTATAATGGTATCTATGAATTGGTTCATGATAACTCATCCTTTAATAACTCGTTATACCAAACAAGCACCAAGAAACTTAAAATGGTTTAAGTGATTTATATCTTTGGCATTGTCGTCTTGGGCATATAAACAAGAATCGGATTCAAACACTTCAAAAGAATGGTCTTTTGGAAACAAATGAAAATGGTTCATTTAAAAGTGTGAATCTTTTTACAAGGAAAGATGACCAAGTTGCCCTTTAGTGGTACTAACAAAGGGCAAAGGATTTATTAGGAATCATACATTCGGATGTATGTGGTCCTTTAAAGACAATGACAAGGAATGGTGAGAGATACTTCATTACCTTTATCGACGATTATAGTCGTTATGGTTATGTGTACTTGTTGACACACAAACATGAAGCTTTTGAAATGTTCAAAATCTTTAAGAATGAAGTAGAAAATCAACTCAATAAAACAATCAAAGTTCTTCGTTTAGATAGAGGAGGTGAATACCTGAGTGATGCTTTTCAAGATCATCTTATGAGTTGTGGGATTGTCTCATAACTTACTCCACCCAGAACACCGCAACATAATGGTGTGTCTGAAAGGAGAAACCGAACCTTATTGGATATGGTTTGATCTATGATGGCTAGAAGCTCACTACATCTATCATTTTGGGGTTTCGCATTGCTCTCCGCGGCTCGTATTTTGAATATGGCCCCAACCAAGAAAGTGGATACGACACCTTTTGAAATATGGCATGGAAGAGTTCCATCACTATCATATTTAAAGGTATGGGGTTGTGAAGCTTATGTGAAGCAGAACACCCAAAACAAGTTAGAAAGTCGATCCATTAAGTGTATATTTGTTGGATATCCCAAAGACTGTATGGGATATTACTTCTTTGATCCAACCGAGCAAACGGTATTTATTGCTCGAAAGGCTGAGTTCTTGGAAACTAAGTTTCTTATGGAAGAAACGATGTATAGAACAGTGGAAATTGATGAGGATCAAGAACCACAAGCCAAAACACGTTTGGTTGAAATTAGCGATCAACAAGAGGTTGTTGATAATGATCAAATGGTTGATCAATACACACAAAATGTTCGCAGATCTGGTAGAATTAGCATTCCATCTGAAAGATATGGATTTTTCATGAATGGATGCTATGTGGTTGACTCAGATGAACCAATTACATACCATGATGCAATGTCCAATTCAGATTGTGACAAATGGCTAGAAGCCATGAACGTTGAGATGCAACCCATGTATGACAACCAAGTATGGGAATTGGTTGAACCACCACTTAACTCCAAACTGGTTGGATGTAAGTGGGTTTTCAAGAAGAAAATCAATATGCATGGAAACTTGGATACTTATAAAGCAAGACTTGTAGCAAAAGGTTTCACTCAAACTCAAGGGGTTGATTATGATGAAACATTCTCGTCTGTGGCAATGCTACAGTCAATTAGGATATTATTTTCCATAGCTGCATATTATGACTATGAGATTTGGCAAATGGATGTCAAAACCGCTTTCCTTAATGGACATCTCGAAGAGACTGTCTATATGGTTCAGCCTGATGGTTTTGTCGATCCAAAACATCCTAATAAAGTATGCAAGTTAACGAAATCAATCTACGGATTGAAACAAGCATCGAGAAGTTGGAATCAACGTTTTGATGAAGAGATCAAGAAATTTGGATTCATCAAGAACGCTGATGAAGCTTGTGTGTCTAAAAAGGCTAGTGGGAGCATTATCACATTCTTAGTATTGTATGTTGATGACATACTACTATTTGGAAATGATGTTCCAACCATGGAAGGTGTTAAAGCCTGGCTTGGAAGTTGCTTTTCCATAAAAGATCTTGGTGAAGCCGCCTATATTTTGGGAATAAAGATCTATAGGGATAGATCAAGACGGTTGATAGGTTTAAACCAAAGTGCATACATTGATAAAATCTTGAAAAGGTTCAAGATGGAAAACTCTAAGAAAGGTATGGTACCTATTCAAAGAGGGACAATATTGAGTACATCTCAATGTCTGAACTCAAAGGATGAGCAAGAAAGAATGAAGGAAATCCCATATGCATCTGCTATAGGATCCATCATGTATGCAATGATATGCACTAAACCAGACGTGTCATGCGCATTAAGCATGACAAGTAGATATCAACAGAATCCAGGTAATAGCCATTGGATGGCTGTTAAAAGTATATTGAAATACCTTAGGAGGACTAAGGATATGTTTCTAATATATGGATCTGGTGAGGAGGAGCTCATTGTAAAAGGTTACACGGATGCGAGCTTCCAGACTGATCGAGATGATTCTCGATCACAATCGGGGTATGTCGTCATTATGAATGGAGGGGCAGTGTCCTGGAAGAGCTCGAAGTAGGACGTGGTAACATTGTCCACTACAGAATCCGAATACATCGCCGCTTCATTGGCAGCTCAAGAGGCTGCATGGTTAAAGAAATTTATTGCCGATCTAGGGGTAGTCTTTACCATTCAAGACCCCTTAGAGATCTTTTGTGATAACGAGGGTGCGATTGCACAAATCAAGGAACCCCGTGCACATCAAAAGACAAGGCACATTGAGCGGAGATTCAACTACATAAGGGATGAAGTTGAAAAGGGAAAGATATGTATTCGCAAAGTTCACACAGATCAAAATATTACGGATCCACTCATGAAGCTCCTTGAAAGGGCAAAGCATGAGAGTCATACTTGTGCCTTAGGACTTTGATATTCTAGTGATTGGATTTGATCTGTTTTGTATTTTAACTTTGAAAAGAATGTAATACTAACTCTTTTTATAAATTATGACATTTTGAGTTATGTTCCATTTCAGCTTGTTTACATCCATGAATATGTTTATTATTCTAAATGTCCGTAGTCGGTTATATTTGTGGGAAAAAATATGAATGTAAGACTATTATGAACATGGATTGGTAGATATTCATAAGGTATGAATATAGAGCAAAAGATTGCTACCAAGGTTCATAGATATTTGTGGGATACAAATATTGGACTGACCCGCTCTCAAATGTTACTGCATGGAATTTTATAATTGATCATAAGTAAATTTGAGTAAAGGCGAATATCATAGTGTCCTCTAACCTGAGATACATATTGGGTTTTGATATTCACCAAATATTATACCTTGATCTAGTTCTTCACTGTTCTGAAATAATGGACAATACACAAGGCTATGTTCAGGTGTGATACAAGGTGATTGTGATAAACTTATGTAGTCAAGATGGGATTTGTTCCTCTTATTCGTTGAGAGTATGATGTCTAAGGCCTGATAAAGTTAATTCAACAGGGAATGATCATTCTGTGTCCCTGGATTGAACATGACATCTGAAACAAAAGGATATATGATTGGATTCACCTAAATCAGTTCAAGTAAGGGACTTGAAAGGAATGATGTTATTGAATGGCACTTAGTCATGCATATTAGGGGTAGTAAACCATTGTTAGGCGGTATTTGCTACTTGCATCAATCCTCTATGTATCTTGTGCAAGTGGGAGATTGATGGAAATGATCTGCCCAAAATACATATTGAATTGATGTGGCTAGTATGTCATGATCCAAGTCGGGTCATACCCAATAACGAGCTAGACAAACACCAAAGATATTTGTTTTATGATATGATCATATAAATAAATATTAACACTTAGAATATTTGGAAATTGGGTTTCCAAACATTTACACTTGTGTTGTATATAAATTATATGGATAATTTATTTCAAAGAGAGAGGAATAGTAATTCGTCTGCATTCGTTTAACACAGCCGCATTTGATGTGGTTAAACAAATGCGGATGATGTTTAATCATCCGCATTTACAAATGCGGGTGAACAAACCCTGTCCACATTTGTTTTGGAACAAATGCGGATGAGCATTTCTGGAAATGCTGATGGAAACATACATCCGCATTAGCTAATGCGGATGACCATTTGCAAATGCGGACGAATTACTTCACCCGCATTTACAAATGCGGGAGAACAACTTCATCCGCATTAACTAATGCGGATGTTGTTCTGAGAAATGCGGATGGGTTAAGGGGTTGGGCCCCACCCACTTTTCTCTCTCCTGAACTTTATGTTTCCAAGGACATGCAATATAAGATTGCTTGCAGATCTCTCTAAATATATGACTTGAGAACACGAAAAGCGCAAGAACCCTTTTCTCTCGATCGGTCTAGGGAAATAAAAAGGGGAGTTGTATAAGTGAAAATCCTAGCAACCGGTGTTCTTGTTAGTGGCTCGTGGGTAGACCAGCTTGAGGCTTCTTGCTTTAGGAGCTGCCATCCTCGTTCACCTCCTGCCGACCTCATTGTTGAAGGTAGTTCTTCCTACCTTCTATGGTTGTTTGTAAGCATGATTTCATATATCAATCCATATGGGTTTTGAATGATTTTATATAAATTAGCTCACTGTAACAAGTTCAAAATATATATATATATATATATATATATATATATACCGCTGCATTTTAAGGCATATCACTTAAAAGACTACTAAACTTAGTGGAAATAAAGCTTCTATCAGCTCCAGTATCAAATAATACGATAGCAAAACGATCATTAACCGAAAATTTACCAGTTACAGTTGTAGGATCGTTTAGAGCCTCACCTGAGCTAATGACGAAGGCTCTCCCTTTGGCTCCATTATTATTTTCACCATTGTTGTTGCCATTACCATTGTTGTTGTTATTGTTGTTGTTATTGTTGTTGCCGTTGTTGTTATTTCCAGTGTTGTTCCCGCCATTTCCATTTCTCCTAAGCTGTGGACAATTGCGTCTGTAATGACCTTTTTTGTTGCCATTACCTTTCGGAGTTTCTTGAGATTGTTGAGGCTTCTTCATCAGTTCACCCCGGCAGTCCTTCGCTGCATGCCCAACTTTAACATAGCGTTGGCATCGAAAGTTGTCACACCTGCCGGTGTGATGGTAGTTGCATCGATTGCACTTGGGACTTTTCCCCACATAGCCTCCTTGTCCCTGTGATGCCGAGGATGACTGATTGAAATTTCGGTTGTTATCAAACCTCCTTTGTTGCTGGGGAGGTTGTTACTACTGTTGTACCTGTTCTGTTGTTATGGCTGGTTACTGGAGGATGAACCTTTGTTACTAATGTTCTCCCACTTTCGTTTGTTGTCGGGCACACTAGTAACCGCGCCCCGTTTGGATAACCGTCCTTGCTCGACTGCCTGGTCAGTCAGCCTGTGGGCTGTTCGGATAGCCTGCTATATGGTAATGGGGTTGGAAGCAGTTACCATACTCTGAATCTCTGGAACCAATCCACGTAAATAGAGCTCAATCCGCTTAACTAGCGTGTCGATCATGCCTGGGCAAAGCGCTGCTAACTCGTGAGACCTCGTGGTGTAAACCTCGATCTCAGATTCCTTCCATCTTTAATTTCCAGAAAGCCTCCAACTTCTGGACTTCATTCAGTTCTTCCTCCGGATCTTCTTCTGGTTCTTCCTTATTAGGGTCTTCCCCAAAGGTGCAGGGGCTTCAGCAGTCTGAAGTGCTGCTAGCTGTGCCTCGAGTTCAGCAAATCTATCATCTACCACTATGTTCTGATGATCATGCGCGTTCATGCCCTCGGTAAGTGCTACAACTTTTCCTGCCAGGGTATGATGTCCACCAATGGCCATCGAGAGTCGCTCCTGAAGCGTCTCTACCTGATAGCGCAACTGTCGCATCTCAGATCGTAAGACAGAGTTCTCATCAGTGAGTCCTCTAATCCGCTGTCACTCCATGTCTAGAGTGGCTACCAAAGCTGCAAACGCCTGATCGAGAGGGATGTCCAAGATAGGAAGAGTAGGCAATGTAGAGGCTGTCGATGACCTAGTCCTAGGTCGAGTAGGAGCTACTGGTGGTACACGCTCTCTATAAGCCATACGGTTTATGTAGGTGGGGTAGAAATCCTAGTTCTACGGAGGATCAAGCTCAGGTGGTATGAAAGGCTGATCCCAGTCTATCTCGGATGTCAGGGCCAGTTAAATCCCCTATCAGGTACGGGAGAAGTAGGAGGCGACTCAGATCGTGCAGGTCTCTTGCCTAAATTTCTGGATGACGATGCCATGCTGCGAAGTACGTGATGCGGATGCCAATGAGTATACAGTAAGGAAATAAGTGACGAGTAACTAACAAACTATACGGTTATAGTCTAGTATGTGTATGCAACCTAGTTCCCTATAACCAATGGCTCTGATACCAGTCTGTCACACCCTCAAAATCCACGTGCGGGGTTTTACCGTGAGGCGTGTGACATACCAGGATCTCAGTCATTAATTACTTAGAACGACTCTATATGAACAAACATTCAAAATCAGAGTTTAACTTTAAAATATGCGGAAGCGTTTAATAAATCAGACAGACCAAAGTAAAACAATATAATGTAAATTGCGCAAACACACGCGCCCAAAGTAATACCAACAAATACTTAAATGTTTAATAACCAAACCAAGACAAAGTTTCAATCATGCTGACAACTCTATGATGCTGACCCGTGCACGTGCTCCTAGGCAATGTAACCTCATCCTGAGAATAGCATACTAAAAGAGTCAACACAATGGTTGGTGAGTTCAAGAGTTTACGTTAATCATAAATCAGTAATAGTTGCAAAATATAAGAGGTGTATTGAAATAGATAGCTAATCTATATTCATCAGTAATAATCATAGTGATTTCGGGATTAAAGCTGACTGTGTTTCGTTTGTTGCCTCCCGTCACAACTTACCAGGTCGAGACGACGTTTGTGTTAGGAAAAAATTGCACCCGTTTGACCTCCAGTCACACAGATGGGGCTCGTCAGACCCAGTAGTACTACCTAATATTTCTCGCTAATCATCATTATTAACAATCCGAAAGTGTGAGGACTTTCATGGTATACAGCACTATATTATACTATACACAACTTATAATAGTAAAGCGTTTATAAAACCAGTATGCTATCTCCCCCAAAAGATAGTAGGTAAAAGAGTGGGCATGAACTCACCTGGTGTGCACAAGCAATAACCTAAGAGTTTAACTTGGAAAGAGAGTGGAAAGACAACCTTCAGAGGTCACCTAGAACACACAAGTACATAAGTATGTGTACATAGAATCATGATGAAACCCTAAGTGCTCTATAAGCCAAAGAACTCAAGGTTTTGGAAAAACAGACACATTGACCTAGTAGACCCGTTTGACCCATGGATGACATTATAGGTGAAAATCTATTTAAATCAAACATACGATTCATCACACATGATTATCATGCAAGTTGTTCACCTATATCACTTCATTAGCCACATGTACTTCCTAGATCATCATAAAACCAGATTGTCATACAAGTCATGCAAATCTCGAACAATCATCATGTTCAACATAATTATATCATAACCCATGCATCATACACAGAATCAAATCATGCACAACATGCCATGTGAAGCCACTCACGACTTCACACCCTAAACCCTGCCAATCCTACTAAGTAGGGGCCTCAGATTCGCACGCGTGTATGACGATCATCATATTATTCAACAGGATCCATGCCAACCAAAATATTCAACAGTGACATAATACAACCCCAAACAATTCATTCTACCACCTTAGAAATCATTCATGAACATGCTAACATGATCCTAAAGTCACAAACATGCCCAAATCATCATATCCAAGTTTTTGTGCATAAAAAGTTTCCCTTTTGGGAAAGCGCATCCCAAAATCCATTCTTTCATGAACTACAACTCATACACATCAATAATATACCCTATCTAGTTCATTGAGATCATAAACATCCAATAAACACTTGCAATTCATCCAAACACACATCTTCATAAATTAAAGTTTCCACTTTTGGCAATGTATGAACTAAATCGCAACTTTCTTGCATAATCAACGTTAACTAACATCTATACAATCTAACTAACATCCCCATATCAACAAACAACCAATAATTCAACATTCATAGTAATTCTTGAACCCTAGTTCTTAGCCATATACAAAACACAACAAAAGAATACCAAAAACTAACCTTTAATCGTGTAATGGCTTGCAATTGATGCTCCTAACGTGTTCTATTGCTTGTAATCGATCAAATTCGAGGATTCCTTGCTTGTTCTTGGTCAATTTCGAGTGTGTGTGTGTGTGTGAAGGTCGATCGCGGCCGATGGGGTGTGGGGGCTAGGGTTTTGTTGTTGTTTTTTATTTAATTAACAATATTTACCTTTTAGGTCCTTGTTATTTATATTTTATAAAAATTAAGCTTTTAAACACTCTATTAAAATATTTTAACTAAAAATAACAAGCATACCAACTAATAATAATAATCACTTGCATTATCTTTACTAATTACAAAATACACGAATTAAATACACACGTTGGCACGTTACAAGGTAAAATTCACAAATAATATTTAAATCGCATAAGCACAACTAATAACTAACATTATTAGTTAAATAATTATCTGATTATCATTATTAATTATTATTAAGTCACCAACGTTCAACGACAACTAGTGTGTGCTCACGACACGTGTATGCAATTTTTAACGGAACTAACGGAATTTGGTAACGGAAAATTACTGGATGTCACACTAACAACTAACTTAATTATTAATAATAATTTATAATCCTTATAAAATTTATTTTATTAAATAACATAATGTGATTAAAGTTTATAAACCTATAAAAAAATTAATTTATAAATGATAAAATTATTATTAATTGGGTGTAATCACATAGAGAAACTAGGGTTTACTTTCATCAAGCAAGTGTGTGAAACTGATTTCACACTGTGCAATATATAGACCCTAGTTTCGCTGGCAGCGAAACTATAGTTTCGCTCGGCATCGAAACTATAGTTTCGCTCGGCATCGAAACTATAGTTTCGCTCGGCATCGAAACTATAGTTTCGCTCGGCATCACAGATGAAGTCATGTAACTCAGTGTTGAGCGAGCTTGCCGGCGAATCTATAGATTCGCTTAGCGAAACTGTTAGTGAAACTTAGTTTCGCTAGAACCTAACACTTGGCAAAATTTTATTTTATTTTATTTTATTTATTTATTTATTTATTATTTTTTTTAAACTTATATTGACAAAAACTTTCATGAAAAACTTTCTTCACCCCATAATACCAACACAAAAAAATAATAATAGAAAATTAAAATAAAATAAAATAATATTATTATAAACTAAAGCATAAAAAATAAAAAATAAAAGGATATAATCACTTCTTTTTCAAGAAGTTTTCCAGAGAGTCAAGGATTGGTGGGATTGCTGATATGTTTGTCCCTTTAAAGTCATGCCTTATCCATTTCAACACGTAATCTGCAGCAGTCTTTATCATGTTTTGATTTAATTTATTGAAACTCTAATGACTTGGTCCCCATAGACATATAGCAAAGAAACTTATCCCGACCTCATGGTTTATTGAGCAATATGATTGACTCTGCTTGATTTTTGATTGGGGTTTCAACAATGATCTTAATTTAAGAATCACTGTGCTTTTATTTTAGAGAACCAATGATGAGAGCACCAGGTCTATACTCACATATAACAGTGGAGATGATCATCTGAACGTGCTGATGAAAGCTCCAGGTCTATACTTACATATAACAGAGGAGATCATCACTCTAGGTAATGTTCACACATAGCAGAGGAGATAAGCACGAGATATGTTTCTGAAGACCTAACGAGAAGCTTCAATTCAGAGACTTTTCTGAAGAGCTAGATTAGAAGCATTTATTATGCTAACTAGAAGCATCATTCAGGATTTGGGGATAAGGGAATTTTTGGGATATTTAGGAAAATCAAAACAAAGATTTGATACTCTCAACACATTTTGGATTGGGACTTGTAACTTTGTACAGGCCAAGATGTCAAGGGGATAGTCCTTATCATAGAGTACTTGATCTTTAGTTCGGCTACATGATCACTATTTACTTCATTTTCGGGCTGAGCCTACCATGCATATCCTGACACAAGGCTATTGACCTCCTTCAAACTTCTTTTTCCCGGGGTTCCTGAAAAGACAAAAATGAAAAACTTAAGAGTTTAATCTTTATTCTCCCCCTAAATTTCTACTTAACTGTCATGTAAGAGAAATTTCTGTTTTTCATAATATTTATAGATCAAAAGAGTGAAGGAATATGGGACAACGAAGTTTATCAGAAAGAGTTTATCAAAATAAGATAGAAAATAAACAAAAAGAGTTATTTACAGCTATTTACACACATTGTTATGAAAAAGAGTTTCAAAAAGATATTAAACCTAGCATTAAGATCAATTCATTAAAACGAGGTTTATCAAAAAAAGTTTATGAAATGATCTACTGTTTGATTTTTTGTGTCAATTGGAATAATATCTATAAAACCCTTTTTTCTGAGCGTCCCGATAGCATGAATCCTTGTTTCAATGTGCTTGGTGCGAGTATGATGAATTGGATTTTTGGCAATTCCGATAGCAGCTTCATTATCATAGAAAAGTGGTGTATGAAGAAAATTGATTCTGTAATCCATCATCTGATGTTGTATCCAAAGCACGTGGCAGCAGCAACTGGATGCAGCAACATATTCAGCCTTTCCTGTAGATAGAGATATTGTTGTTTGCTTCTTGCTTTGCCATGAAACAAGATAATCCCCGAGATATTGACATCCGCCAGTGATGGATTTCCTGTTGATCCTGCAACCACCATGATCACTGTCAGAATAAGCATGTAAATCAAAGTTCCCTCCTTTTAGGTACCAAAGACCCAAACAAGAAGTACCCTTTAAGTCACAAAAGATGCATTTAACAGCTTTTTCATGTGATTCTTTTGGGTTGGCTTGAAAACGGGCATAGTAGCACACAGGAATGTAATATCCGGATGGCTAGCCATGAGATAGATGAGAGATTCGATCATAAAACGATAGCGATGAGCATCCATGGATTTCCTATTATCATCTGGAGTTAAACAGGTTTGAGCAGTGAATGGAGTGAGTTCTAGAGAAGCATCATCCATCTTGAACTTTTTGAGAATCTCTAGAACGTACTTTTCTTGGTGAATCAGAATACCATCAGGCTTTTGTTCAACTTGCAACCCCAAGAAAAAGCACAGCTCCCCCATCATGCTCATTTTGAAGCGATCCTTCATTACTTCTTCAAACTCTCTACATAGTTTCTCATTTGTTGACCTGAAAATGATGTCATCAACATACACTTGAAAAATCAACATTTCACCATCAACATCCTTCTTGAATAGTGTCATGTCTATAGTTCCACGAGAGAAACCCTTACTGAGCAAATATTGTGTCAAAGTTTCATACCAGATGCGAGGTGCTTGATGTAATCCATATAAGGATTTATCATGTATATATAATTTGTTTGGAAAATCTGGATCCTCAAAACCTGGTGGTTGACAAATATAAATCTCCTCATCAATGTTCCTGTAAATAAATGCACACTTCACGTCCATCTGAAAGAGTTTAAAGTTCTTGTGAGCAGCGTGAGCAAGAAAGATTCTGATAGCTTCAATGCGAGCAATTGGAGCAAACACTTCAGTATAGTCAATTCCCTCCTCCTAAGAAAATCCTTAAGCAACCAACCTTGATTTGTTTCTTATTACAACTCCTCGATCATCTGGTTTGTTCTGGTATACCCATTTGGTACCAATGGGAAACTTGTTCGGAGGAAGATCAACTAATTGCCAAATTTTCAGTTTCCTAAACTACTGAAGCTCCATCTACATAAATTCAACCCAACTTGGGTCTTGAAGTGCTGCTGAGATATTTTTAGGAATGATTTAAGATAAGAAACATGCATAAAGACATTCATTTATCAATCCAGATTGACTTCGTGTCCTCACACCATTTGTAATAGAACCAATGATGTAATCATGTGGATGGTCTTTTAAGGTTTTGAAGTTGGTGTTAAGGGTTAATGGATTGGAATGAGATGAAGATGCAGTTTGTGAAGGGGAAGTTGGTTGTGATAGAGGAATTGGTTGTGGTGGAGGTGTGGATGGACCATCAAGCGGAGGTTGAGGTGGAGGGTCAATTGGTGGTTGTGGATGGGGTTCAGGTGGAAGAGGTTTGGTTGGAGGAATGATTTGCACATTGGTTTAAGGAACAACATCATCGTCAAATACCGGAAGGTTGAAAGATTTGAAGACAGTATTGGAGTCATAAAACCATTTTGGGTCTGACCCCATGTTTGGTGAATTATACTCCTGCCAATCAACATAGAATGATTCCTGCATAATACGTGTTCTTTTTTTGTACACTCTATACGCCTTTTGTGAGGAAGAATAGCCAACGAAGAAACATTCATCAGAGACTGCACCAAACTTTGAATTCTGAGCTTGAGTGTTTAGCAAAGTACATGAGAAACCAAATGGACGAAAGAAGTCAATCAAGGGTTTGCGTTTATAAAGAAGCTCATAAGGAGTCTTCATCTTGTCTTTCATAATAAGAACCCTGTTCAATACATAGGATGCACAGTTGACTGCTTCTACCCAAAAAATTATTTGAAGCTTTGACTCAATTAGTATAGTTCTTGCTGCTTCAATAAGGATTCGATTCTTCCTTTTCGCAACACCATTTTGTTGAGGTGTCCTGGAAGCACTAAACTGTCTAAGAATTCCTTTGCTTACATAGAATGAGTCAAATATATGGTTTCTGAATTCAGTTCCATTGTCACTTCTGATGGCCATAACCTTCCTTTTGTTGATAGTTTCAATTAATTCCTTTTGTTGATAGTTTCAATTAAGAGGATCAGTTTCTACAACTCTTCTGTAGTATCTCCTTTGTGAGCTAGAAATCTTACCCAAGAATATCTTGAGTAATCATCTGTAACAACCAAATAGTAAGATTTATTAGCAATTGATTTAACACTAATAGGACCAAATAAGTCAGTATGTAATAATTCAAGGGGTTTTGAAATTGTATTTTCAAGCTTGATCTTGTGTGGCCTTTTGTGCTGCTTTCCTTGAGCACAGGCCATGCACTTTTCTACCACTAAATAATCTTTAAGTGGTAGCCCCCTCACAAGATTGTTCTTAACTAACTTGTTAATATTTTTAAAATTAACATGTCCTAATCGTCTATGCCATAGAAAGGATTCAGAAGATGAAGCTTTGGAATGGAGACATGTCATAGTGGAGGTGGATTCTTGTGATCCCATATCCAGAAGATAAGTATCATTCTTTCTTGGAGCATGCATGATCACTAAAGCTTCTGGGATAATAAACTCTGGTTTGAGAAACAAGCATTAATTTGACATAAACAACACTGGAATGCCTTTATCACAGATTTGTGATACACTCAACAGATTGAATGCCAGCTTTGGGACATAGTTCACTTTCTTCAGAGTCAAGGAACCATTTGAGACTTCTCCCTGACCAATCATCTTTCCACCCTTCTTGTCTCCAGCAAATGCAACATATCCTCCATTTATTATGCGATAATTTGTAAGTAGGTCCTTCAACCAGGTCATATGCCTTGAACATCCACTATCAATGTGCTAGAAGCTATTGACAACTTTTCTGGAATGATCCTGGCATATAAATTCAAAAAAGATTTGGAAATTAGGACCCAAGTCGTGACTAACTTAGGTCTCGGAACAGAGGATTTTTTACAAAATAAATTATTTACAAAATGATTTAATCTACTTCCTAATGAACTATTATTTACATTTCTACTAACCAACTCAGGGCAACTTTATTACATGATCATCCTTTCCACATCTAAAACACGGGACTTTAAACCTTTCTTCTTACATTTTGAAACAGAAGCTTGATCTATTAATATCTCTTCCTCATATTTAGACACATGTGAATCAGAATTGCTACAAGAGTCATATGATTCTTTTAACTTTTCATTTGTGACCTTAATTTTAGCAGATTTTGATTCATTTACATTAATGTTTCTAACATTTGAGGAAGTTGTCTCCATTTCTTTAGGTTTAGAGATCCAAATTGGTGTAAAAGATGGGATAGGATGAGAGAGGAACTTTTCATAACAATTTGAGTTAGTATGGTTGTCTAAATCTTTAATTGAACAAGCATCATTCTATTAGCACAAGCATTTGAAACATCATGATTTGATTCATAAACATCTGAAGATGAACAAGCTGGACTAGAGCTAGAGCTACACATGCCATTGTCTGTAATAGACTTTTGGGAAAAAAATCTACTTAAACTATCATCTATTGAAGACCTTTTGGAATCTGAAATGCTAAGACTAGAGCTACCCAGACCACTCCTTGCACCATAATCATACTCCTCTCAAATCTCCTTATGATTCACTCCTTCTAAACCTACATACAAATTGTTAGTATCTTTCTAAATTAATTCATTAGTTGGATGAGGTATAAGCATAGGAGAATAACAATAAGTACTTGGAGGAGGATAAACATGAGTGGTTTCTTCGCTTCCCAAACCAGTCTAAATTCTAGCCCCCCGTTGTTTCTTGCACAGCTCCTCATGTTTTATCCCAGAAATTGTCCAGTTTTCAAGTTTGGTTTTTAATTTGCTTGTTTCAAATTTAGCAAGTGCTACACGTTCAGTTAAAGCATTTATTTCTATGTTTCTTTCCAAAAGATTTCTTTTTAAATGCTTATTTTCCTTTAAAGCTTCATTTAACTTGACAAAATATTTAGACTCATTTGTTTTAAGTTCCTTGTTTATTTGTTTTAATTCCTTTTCATAATCTAACAATAATCTGTTAGCTTTATAAACCCCAAATAAACGGATTTTGCATGGAGGAGAACACATGTCTTGAATTACCTCATAAGGGAGACCCATAACTACTTTTTTAGTAGCTAGGGCCTTTTCGCATTGACAGACTGGAGTGTTCTTCTTGCATTCTTCCTCCTCCAATGCTTTCTTCCTGGCCTCCTTAGCTTCACTTTCCTTTTTCTTTCCTTGATTACAGACATCCAGCTTCACTCCACTTACTTCAACTTGTTGTTGT
This sequence comes from Flaveria sonorensis, assembly GCA_025506505.1. Lineage (NCBI taxonomy): Eukaryota > Viridiplantae > Streptophyta > Magnoliopsida > Asterales > Asteraceae > Flaveria > Flaveria sonorensis. Next base: position 22,261,772 of record CM046431.1, on the reverse strand, counting down.
TTCCCGAACTCATCAGCTTCACAGACTGTCATTTTCTCTTCAACATGATCATAATCACCTTTTTCCTCCTTGACTTTCCTAATCTTCACCTCTTCAGCTTGAACCTGTTGCTTACGACTTTCACCAACAGCTTTTTCTTGAATCTCACTCTTGAACTCCCTGAAAGGATCAAAGTCCTCAACTGAATCCACATCACTGTTCACCACCTCAGCCACTAGAGCATGATTGATTTCTTCTTTAGTTTCCTTAATCTTAGCACTACAATCAAAGTTTGAAATCAGTGTTGTTTCCTTCTTTGGCTTGGCTTCTTCCTTGTCGGTGATCGGGATAACTTTGGAAGTTCCAGAAGTCCCCGGTTCAGTGATGATCGAAGATGGACATTCATTTTTAGAGTGCCCCAGCTATTTGCAATTAATGCATCTCAATTTTGACTTATCAAAACCAAGTTTAGAAGTTTGGTTTTGATTGCCAAAGTTCGTCCTTCCAGTTTGTTCCATGAATCTTCTTACACGTAACGTGAGCATGGCCATCTGCCATTGGATATCAGTTTCTTCTAAGTCAAAAGGATCCACCTGATACATGTCTTCAATAGTCATTCCTTTTCCCTTCAGTTCTCCCGAAACCAAAGCTTCATAGCTGTATACAAACATTCCAAATAATGCCATTGTATCAGATGGAATTTGGGCAGTGACGGATGTCTTTGAGCCTGAACCAACAATTGTAGATCCACCACTAGACTTGTCTGATACCCCATATCCTGTAGACCCACCATAAGCTGAACCATACATGGACAAGTTTGCAGCGGATGAGATCAATGTAGCATTTTATGGATATACTGTCGCTAGCATCATGGATTGATTGTATTCTCGTCCTTTTCAAATCCAAATCAAAAGATTTCAGTTTGTTGATGAGATCCATGAGTTTATAATCAGCAAAGTTTCTTTCCTGGTTCAACATCCTGACTTGCAAGCTCCAATGTGGTGGAAGAGAGTCCAAGAGCCTAGTAACTTGTTTATGGTTACCCAACTATTCATCATATTTCTTTAAAGTGCTTAAGACAAACAAAAATCAATTGGTAATATCAGTAAGGCTTTCATTCTTATGTCCTACGAATGAATTGAACTCCTTTTCAGCTTGGGCTTTCTTGTCCTTCTTCAGATCTTCATTTCCATCATAAAATTCACATAGAGAATCATACAAGGATTTTGCATTCTTGTGTTCAGCAAAACGGTTGTAGATGTCTTATGATAAACATAAAGTTAAAGCCCTAAAAGCTTTCTGATCATAATCTATTAGCTTGATGTCTCTTTCAGTAAAGGTTGATGGATCAGTGTTTAGTGAGGTAACTTGACCAACAGTGATAGTTGGAGTGTGTGGACCATTTACTATTGACTCCCATTGATTACGATCTGTATAGTAAAAGAAGGCTTTTAAACATCGTTTCCAGTCCTCAAAAATCACCATTTATAAGCCTCGGTGGCCTATTGGGTGCAACACTCTCCAAGTTAGAAATGGTGATATCGGTGGATGTCATTTTTAAACAGTAGTTAATTTCGCTGAAGAATCTGTAGATTCACTGATAAATTTGCTCGGTAAGTTTTGCTCCGAAGTTGAGCAGCAATTTCGCTCGAATGAGTGCTTAGAAACTCTAGTTTCGGCAACAGTTTCGCTGAAACTAATAGAACTTCCGTTTTGAGGACAATTTCGGCAACACTTTCGCTTGGCTGGTCAATCAAGTGATGTGAACTTTCATTCAAAAGAGGTAGTTTCACTGAGTATCAAGGACAAACTTCCAGGCAATTGGACCAACAAAGGCTCCGAACTCACACAATAAACATGAATCAAAGGCTCAGATATGATAACAGTAAGCTTCCAGGCAAAAACACAGAATTGCAATAATAATATTTCACTATTAGGGTTTTGCAAAACTTGCTTACAATGATAGAACATGACAATATATAAGTAGAGTGTAGTTTCACTGAACTGTCCTGACCAACACCTAGTTTCACCCGGTGGCAAAACATAAATTCTCCGGGTGACCTCGGTCAGCTGACTATGAGTGAAACTATAGTTTCGCTCGTAGTTTCGCTGGGTCAGTGAAACTACACAAATTCAAAATACATGGAATCAAACTAACATTCAATGTATTACATAAATGACAAAATAATCCTAACAACTATGGTGAGTCCAACCTATATTAGATCATCATAGGAGAGTGCGTTTCAAGAGTTGAAGGCAAGGTTAACCCATGCCCTTATCTTGCCATTGCCTGAAGGAAATGATGACTTGGTGGTATACTCAGATGCTTCGTATTTGGGTTTAGTTTGCGTGTTGATGCATCGAGGAAAGGTTATAGCCTATGCGTCTTGGAAATTGAAGATCTATGTGATTAACTACCCTACTCATGATTTCGAGTTGAAGCTGTGGTCTTTACATTGAAAATTTGGAGGCACTACTTGTATGGGGCAAAGTGTACCATCTTCATAGATCACAAGAGCCTAAAGTATTTCTTTAAGCAAAAGGATCTTAACATGAGGCAAAGGAGGTGGTTAGAGTTGATCAAGGATTACGATTGTGAAATCCACTATCATCCGGGCTAGGTGAATGTGGTTGCTGATGCCCTTAGTCGAAAGGACCCACCTGAACCGATTCAAATGATGGCTTGTCAGCTGGTTGTGACGCCCGATGTCATGGGTCAGATCAGAAAGTTCCAAGACGAAGCACTGAAGGACGATAGGATCAACTCTGAGCAGACGAAGGGGCAGATGACGGATTTAGGGGAGAACACCCTTGGTGTTAAAACCCGATCCAAAACGATGTGGATTCCTCGTTACGGGGGCCTAGGGAGAAGGATTATGGATGAAGCTTACAAAACTTGGTATCCATCCACAAAGATGTATCAGGACCTGAAGAAGGATTATTGGTGGCCAGGGATGAGGCATGACGTAGTGGAGTACGTGAGTAAGTGCTTTACATACTTGCAAGTGAAGGCAGAGCATCAAAAAACATACGAGAAGATCCAACCTTTGGATATACCTGAATGGAAGTGGGAACACATCACCATGGACTTCATCATGAAATTGCCTAGTACGGTAAGAGGATATGATACCATTTGGGTGATTGTAGACCGCTTAATGAAGAGTGCTCACTTCTTGCCAATCCGAGAGACCTACTCATCAGAAAGGTTGGTGAAGCTATTAATCAAGGAGATTATAACTCTTCATGGTGTGCGGTGTCCATTGTTTCTGATAGGGACACTCAGTTCACATCCAAATTCTAGTAGAAATTCCATGATGTGATGGGAACGAGGTTACACATTAGCACAGCTTACCACCCTTAGACAGACGGTCAATTAGAACGAACAATTCAGACCTTGGAGGACATGCTTTGGGCATGCATTATTGATTTTGGTGGAAGTTGGGATGAACACCTATCATTGGCAGAGTTCTCCTACAACAATAGTTATCATGCCAGTATAGGCATGCCACCATTCGAAATATTGTATGACAGACGATGCAGAACCCCGGTGTGTTGGGATGATATCGGGCAAAAGGAGTTGGGAAGTATTGAGATCATCGAGGCCATGTCGGAAAAGTTGTACAAGATCAAGGCCTTTATGAAAGAAGCAAAGGACCGGCAGAAGTCCTTTCCTGATAAGAGATGGAGGCTAATTGAGTTCCTAGTGGGAGATAAAGTGATGTTGAAAGTGTCTCCTTAGAAAGGGATTATCAGGTTTCAAAAGCGAGGGAAGCTGAGCCCGATGCCCAAGGAAAATCGAGCCATTCAAAATCGTTGCCAGAGTTGGTGAGGTGGCATATAGGCTGGAACTTCCCGATGAGCTGCATGGGATTCATCCTATGTTTGTTGTATCTCACTTACGGAAGTGCTTGGCGGAAGGTGATGTTGTTATCCCTCTCACAGACATCGAGGTTGATGAAAGGTTGAATTATGTGGAGCAACCAATGGCTATTTTGGACCGGAAGGAGAAATGGTTAAGGAATAAAGTGATTAGTCAAGTAAGGTGCGATGAAAACATCGTAAGGGATCAGAGGCCACTTGGGAGTCGGAGGAAGAAATGAGACGGCACTACTCCGACCTCTTTAACGAGTGACAGGTTTCGGGGATGAAACCTATATAAGGGGGTGGACTTGTAACACCTGAAAACTTCAAAAAGAAAAGTAAAGGAGCAAACGGGATTTTTTAAAAAGCGAGGGTTAAAAGTGTACAAGGGCCAAACCGGCCCATAATGGGGTTTAAAAAGAAAATGGCTGCCCATACCCTCTCTCCCATGCACTCAACCTTTGGCTAGAGAGAGAGAAAAGACTTCCACCAGTTCTAGAGTGAGAAAGTAGAAGAAATCTTCAAAAGGTCTTAGAACTCTAGGTTGCTCTCAGGTTGTTGTGTTCAACTTGAAAGTTGTTTAAGGTGAGTTCTAGATCCCCTCTTTTACTTGTTTTCTACTTGTTTGGTGCTGATATGTGTATTTCAAAGATGTTTCTTAAACAAAAATTATGTTTTTCATGAAAATGATAACTTTATACGAATATTGCATGTGTTTCCATGATTCTGTGATGATAAAGGAGTGTACTAAGTGTGAATCTGATAGATCAATGCTAAGCATATGTTTAGAAGTGTTGTATGGAACTAGAATTTGCATAAGCAGAACATAAGTATTTGGATGATTGTCCGTTGTGGGCTTTGAATGTCCGCAGTGGACACTTAGGAGGATTATTCATGTCATCCACTGTGGACACTAAGTGTCCGCTGTGGACACTTGTGTTCTGGACCGTCTGCTGTGGACATTGTTTATCCGCTGTGAACATTTAATGTATTCACGCATGTCCGTTGTGAACACTTAAGTGCTTAACTCATCCGCTGTGAAACTTAATCATCCGCTGTAATGCCTTAGTATTCCTTACTCATCCGCTATGGACATTGACTGTCCGCTATGGACACTTAAGTGTTTAATTCATCCGCTGTGGACTTTGGTTGTCTGCTGTGGACTTTTGCTGTCCGCTATGGACACTTAGTATTTAAGTCATCTACTGTGTACCTCATTCATGCGATGTGAACACTTAGGTTTATCCTGGAATTTTGGGAATAGAAATTAAGTGATTTGTACTTATGTTTTAATGGGAGAATATGCTTGTTTGAAGTTTTTAATGTTTTAATCTTTTACGGGCTACTGTTATGATTATGAATATTTCATATTATGTGATTTTAGTGACTGGATATCTTAAAAGTATTATTCATAAATAAGTGGTCACAAAGGAATAAAAGAAAAATAGTGGAACTTAATGAATGTTACCCTCAGGCCCTTTTGTTGAATGAAAAGCCTTGCAAGCACAATGAATGGAGGTGCACGACCTTGTTGTCGTTAGCTCAACTGATGTGCGGCTGTTTCGGCCTATGAGGATGCACATATGGGGTCTAATCCTTGTGATTGACCAATGAATGAATGGGACCTATATTCATGAGCAGGCTTCATGCCTAGTAGTGTGGGTCAACTGTCAGGGGTTAGCTACCATTATAAATGTGTATCGATAGGGGTTCGGCATTTGTTGCCAACTAACAATGTAGGCTCTTGCTTTGTGCAATCCTAGTTAATGAAATAGAAAGATAATGAAAGAAAGAAAGATAATGAAAGAAAGAAAGATAATGAATTTCTTAATGAATGATTATGTACAGTGATGAACGATCACCAAAGGAAGCTTGCAAAAATGTATATTTTATATATTGCAAAAAAAAAGCTAGAACTCACTCAGCAACGCTGACTTTTTATATGCATATCAGTTGGCAGGTAATGTTGTTGTTGGGGATGGCACGAGGTTGAAGCTACTTGGTAAATAAAGATTTGCATCCATGTTATGCAGAAATGATATTTTTGTCTTGTATTACAACTAAATGTTCTCTTTTGAAACTTGTAACAATGATGTATTTCTCGGCAAAAGTTATTATTAATGCATGAAATGGTTTTTGGTTTAACTATTCCGCTACCATGTTTTCTTACTTCAATGTATTTGAATGTGGAATGTGCTATGAATGACCAACTGTGGGGTTTCCCGGGATCGGGGCCTTACATGTACCATCAATGAACCTACAATGTAAGGTAAGATAATTGACCTTAAGTTTCATGCAAAGTGTTAGGCTATAAATAGAAAGCTAGAATTTCATTTGTGTAACTCTGAACCGTACTGCCTACTTTGTATTTTTGAGAAATATAAATACAAATAGAATTTTATCAGTTTATTTGATCTGTTCTTACCATCTTTGATTATTGATCTTTGTAATGCTACTATAATGATCTAATAGAAAATATCAGCATATTCGATCCATCAAAAAAATCACCCAGTCAATTGGTATCAAGGCCTCGACTCTTGATTTCAGAAAAAATAACCAATTTGATTTCATATTCGATTGATCTGCTAATTGATTTGCAAAGTTGAGTTGCTCTACATATTAGAATTGTAATCAAACTAATTATTAATCAATTCAAACTTAAGTTGTTCAATAATCAACCATGGATTGATAAACTATTGTGTTCGAATGCTAGTTTGTACAGACCTTCAAAATTAAACCTAAAACCACAATACCATAAGTGTTTGTGAGAAAAATGAATGCTAGTTTGTACAGACCTTCAAAATTAAACCATTAAAACCAGAATACCACAAGTGTTTGTGAAAAATGACCTGACATTAGCTAGAGTTCCTAATCAAAAAGTTCAACAACAAATTCAAGTGAAAACAACTAGTAATTCAAAACAAAATCAATAGAACAATATACAAACACTGTTTATTGCATTTGCGATAAACACATTGTTCATTGCATATGTGACAAATCAGTGTCTGTCGTATTCAGTGATTTGATATTGTTCATTGCATTAAGCTCATAGTGTTGTACTATTAATCGTATTTCCCAGCTCAATACTGCACTGTCCACTGCATTTCACAATAAATAGTTGTACTGTTCACCATATTGTAAGGCCCCGTCCCCGAGAACCCCACAGTTGGTCAATCACAACCTTATTTATAATAAGACACAATAAATTTCATAAAACATTGCAGTGGATTAATTTATCAAAAACCATTCATGCATTAATATTTGATGTTGACAAATAATACATCATTGTTTTAAAAGAGCTACAAAAGAATATTCAGTTGTATTATAAAACAACAATATTATCATGCATGAAATGGATGCCAGTCTTTGCCCGCCAAGTAGCTTCATCCTCGTGCCATCCTCAGCAACAAGCTACCTGCCAACTAAAAATGCATAAAAAGTCAGCGTTGCTGAGTGAGTTCTAGTTTAATAAATAAGATACTTTTCTTTCATTTAAAACATTTCCTTTACTTTCGTACATGGTCATTCATCGTACATACATCAAGGTAATATCATTATTATCTTCCATTATCGCACGTATTCGTTCGTTTCGCACTTTTTCATTATCTTTCACTTCTATCTAGATCCTATCATAAGCTATGCCCTATCGTTAGGCACGAAGCCACCTCAGTCTTGGGGTTAAGCGACAAGGATCCTGTTTTGAACGTATGGATCAGTCACCAAGACTGACCCCACTGTATGTACCCTCATGGGTTAGCCAAGATCGCACGCTACATCTCACATATTTGAACTAACAACTCTTCAATGATTTGTGAACCTCTTTAAATTTGTTTGCAAGACTTTCATTCATTCGTTATGTTCCCCTTTTCATTATCTTTAATCTTTCGCTTCTTTTATGATAATACTTTACGTGCAAGAGCATTAACACACCATGTAAAGTCACGTAATAATATGTAATAAGGAACATCAATAACAGACCACAAACATGCGAAACATGAGCAAACATAAACCACCAAAACATTCCAGGGCTTAATAATTAATTTCTATTTCCCAAGATTTCAGAAAAATCCTAAGTCAACTTAGGCGCATGGGCACTATGCAGGCGCATGGGTACTATGCAGGTGCACGGGCAGTTGGGCGCATGGGAACACTTGGGCGCATGGGAAAAACTTAGGCGCATGGGAAAACTTAGGCGCATGGGTACTATGCAGGCGTATGGGTACTATGTAGGCGCATGGGTACTATGCAGGCGCACGGGCAGTTGGGCGTATGGGAAAACTTAGGCGAATGGGCAGTTTTACCAGTTCTAACTTATTTTAATTTCAGTCCCCATTCATCATCCTAACGTATTCTTAGCCCAAATCTAGCATACTAAGCACTTAGAACAAGCATACAACCACAAGACTCGGTCAAAACATTCACACACCCCCCCCCCCACATAAAACAGGGGTTAACATACGGTTCCAACACACTGAGTTGTAAAAAAGATAGTTTATATGCATTTCAGCCCCAAAACAAGTTTAAAACAGGAAAATCAGGGACATAGAACTCACCTACAGCAGCCTTCGAGTAAAACTCCTCCAAACTCGAGAGCACTTGGAGTTCAAACACCTAAACACACCAAAAACACACAACCGAACACAGAGGAACACATAAGACTCGGTCCAAAAGCTGAAAATCCAGCTGAAACCGAACAAAACACATGAAAAGCTCACCTTTAAGCCGATCTTCTTCTTCTCTCTAAAGACCGATGGAAACTCTGTTGTTGTTCTTTCTTTTTTTTGCAGTCGAAGCAGTTGGTGGAGCAGGGTAGTGGGCGGCCATACCCACCTTTTAAACATCATAATAATAAAGTTTTCCTCTTGTACAACTTTAACCCCTTAACTTGGGTTATTTCACCTTTCTTTCTTTATACTTCTCTTTTCTTTTCTTTTCTTTTTTTAAATTCCGAGTGTTACAAATCCACCCCCCTTATATAGGTTTTGTCCCAGAAACCTGTCACTCCTCGAACAGTTATGGATAATGTTGTCTTATCTCTTCCTCAGTCTCGCACGTAGATTCGGATCCCTTCCTGTGCCTCCATTGTACTCGCACTAGTGGAACCACTTTATTCCGTAATCTTTTCTCTTTTCAGTCAATGATTGCCACTGGTTGCTCTACGTAGTTGAGTCGTTTATCCACTTCAATGTCCTCCAGTGGTACAATTATATCTTCATTAGCTAGGCACTTTCTCAGATGAGATACATGGAATGTTGGATAAATCCCACTGAACTCATCGGGTAGCTCCAATATATAGGCCACCTCTCCTACTCGAGCAATGATTCGGAAAGGTCCTATATACCTCAGGCTCAGCTTACCCCGCTTTCCGAACCGAATGATCCCTTTCTAAGGTGAAACCTTTAGCATAACTTTATCACCCACCTCGAATTCAATTGTTCTACGCCTCTTGTCAGCATACCACTTTTGCCTATCTTTTGCCGCTTTCATAAAGGCCTTGATCTTCTCCAACTTTTCAGTAGTAGCCTCCATCACTTCAACGCTCCCCAACTCCTTCTGTCCGATGTCACCCCAACATACGGGCATTCTACACTTCCTATCGTATAGCATCTCATATGGTGGCATACCAATGCTGGCATGATAACTGTTGTTGTATGAAAATTTATCTAACGGTAAGTGTTCGTCCCAACATCCTCCAAAATCAATGATGCATGCTCGGAGCATATCCTCAAGCATCTGTATAGTTCTCTCTGACTAACCATCCGTCTAAGGATGATAAGCCATATTGATGTGCAACCTCGTCCCCATCACGTCATGAAATCTCTTCCAAAACTTGGATGTAAACCGAGTGTCACGGTCAGACACGATAGACACTGGTACAACATGACACGTCACAATCTCTTTGACGAACAGATTCGCTAACCTCTCAAATGAATATGTCTCGCAGATCTGTAGAAAGTGAGCACTCTGTGTCAAACGGTCAACTATCACCCATATGGCATCATACCCCCTTGCAGTACGTGGTAACTTCGTAATGAAGTCCATGGTGATGTGATCCTATTTCCACTCGGGTATATCCAAAGGTTGGATCTTCCCGTATGGCTTCTGATGCTCCGCCTTCACTTGCAAGCAAGTAAGGCACTTGCTCACATACTTTGCTACATCACGCTTCATACCCGGCCACCAGTAATCTTTCTTCATATCATGATACATCTTCGTAGCACTGGGATGAATTGAGTATCGAGCCTTATGAGCTTCATCCATGATTCGCCCCCGTAGGTCTCCATAACGAGGGATCCACATCCGCCCGAAGCGGGTTCTAACTCCCAGAGTGTTCTCACCCAACTCCAAGACTAGACCTTTCATTCTTTCGGAGTTAATTTGATCTTCCTTCAGCGCCTCATCTTGAAATTCCTTGACTTGTGTCATCACATCGGAGGTCATCACCAACTGGTAAGCTTTCACCCGGATTGGCTCGGGTCTCTCCTTTCGGCTAAGGGCATCCGCCACTACATTGGCCTTTCCCGAATGGTAGTGGATCTCATAATCATAATCCTTAATCAACTCTAACCACCTCCTTTGTCTCATATTGAGGTCCTTCTGCTTAAAGAAGTATTTCAAGCTCTTTTGGTCAGTGAAGATAGTGCACTTCGTCCCGTACAAGTAGTGCCTCCAAATCTTTAATACGAAGACCACAGCCTCTAGCTCCAAGTCATGAGTAGGGTAATTAGCCTGATGGATTTTCAACTGTCGGGACGCATAGGCTATTACTCTTCTCCGTTGCATCAGCACGTAACCCAACCCCGAATAAGAAGCATCCGAATAGGCTACTAAGTCTTCATTCCCTTCTGGTAATATCAAGACAAGTGCTTGAGTCAATCTTGTCTTTAACTCTTCAAAAGCATTCTCTTGTTCTAGACCCCATGCAAACTTCACATCCTTGCGGGTCAGCTTGGTTAATGGGGAGGCTATCATAGAAAAGTCTTGAATGAATCTCCTATAATAGCCAGCCAAACCCAAGAAACTGCGGATCTCGGATGGCGTCTTGGGAGTCTTCCATTGCATCACCGCCTCCACCTTTGCCAGGTCTACCATGATCCCTTCGAAATTTACCACATGACCCAAAAACTGAATCTCGCGCAACCAGAACACGCACTTGGAGAACTTAGCATACAGCTTCTCTCTTCTAAGCGTCTCCAATACCTCATGAATATGACCGGCGTGCTCTTCTTCATTCTTCAAATAAATCAGGATATCATCGATAAACACAATCACTGATTTATCTAACATCGGCCGACACACCCGGTTCATCAAATCCATAAAGGCAGCTGGCGCGTTGGTTAAACCAAAAGACATGTGAAATTCATAATGTCCATATCACATCCGAAACGCGGTCTTCGGAATACCCTGCATTTTAACTTTTAACTGGTGATAACCAGATCGGAGATCTATTCTTGAGAACCAACTGGCACCATCGAGCTAATCAAACAAGTCATCAATTCTGGGTAGTGGATATCGGTTCTTCACTGTCAACTTGTTTAACTCAAGGTAGTCGATGCACATCCTCATACTACCATCCTTCTTCTTTACAAACAAGACAGGAGCACCCCCAGGGAGAGATACTCGGTCGATTGAACCCTTTGTCCAACAACTCTTGCAACTGAACCATCAGTTCCTTCATCTTAGACGGAGCCAATCGATACGGTGCCTTAGCAACAGGTTATGCACCAGGTATCAAGTCGATCTGGAACTCAATCTCGCGGTCCAGTGGCACACCTGGTAAATCTTCTGGGAACACTTCTGGAAAGTCACACACAACTGGTACGTCGGAAAATTGTGGTACTAACGCATCCACATCCTTCACGTAAGCCAGGTAGGCACTACATCCACGTTTCATGCACTTCTCTGCCACCACCATCGAAATCACCTTCGGAACCGTAGTAACTCGATCACCGTCGATCGTCACCAAACTCCCATTGGGCGCAGTCAATTGGATCATCTTCTTGCGACACACAATATTTGCCTCATAGGCTGCTAACCAATTCATCCCCAAAACCACATCAAACCCGCCTAGGGGCATCACAAATAATTTAGGAGAGAACCTATGGCCTTCCAATTCTATGTCATAATTCTCTATCAGATCAGAAATCCTGGTAGACTTACCAATGGTAGTTTCTATGTCGAAGGGCTCATTAATCTTTCTACTCCTAACAGGCAACTTAGCACAGAAGGCGGCAAAAATAAAACTCTTACTGGCACCAGAATCAAATAGTACAGAGGCACAAGTTTGGTTTACTAGGAACGTACCTGACACGATATCAAGGTCCACCGTAGCCTCCTCCCAGGTCATCGTGAATGCTCTGGCTTTTGCTCTCTGCCCATCATTCTCGGTCCCCTTCTTTGCCCCAAAACTTTCAACCCTGGCTTCTTGCAATCCCTACTCAGATGGCCCTCTTCACCATAGTTATAACATCTTACAACCCCACACTCTCTTGCCATATGACCGGGCTTCCCACACTTAAAGTAGAGATTCAGTCCCCACTTACACTCCCCTGTATGTTCCTTCCCGCACTTACCAAACGTCTTCATTCCCGTACCTGATGTTACTACCCTTCGATCATCCACCCTTGCCCTCTTGTTATTTGGAGTGAATCCACCACGACCAAACCGCTTCCCATTCCAGTTCCTGTCACCACCACCCTTCTTACTCACCTCTAGCACTGCCACCCCTCTCTCATCATACAACCTCTCTACCAGATCAACCACCGACCTAAAAGTACTCGGCCGGGCAGCGATCATGTGCCTAAGGATATCCGCCGGTAAACCCTAGATATACCTCTTAATCTTCCTTGACACCAGCGTCACCTAATCCACACCAACCTTGCCATCTCATTAAACTTAGTAGTATACTGTTGGTGTGTCATGGTTCCCGCCTCCAGCTATAAGAACTCTCTCTCAATCTTGTCAAGTTCCCTCTGAGGACAAAATTCCTCGATCACCATCTTTTTCAGTTCACTCCACCTCATCCTCCCAATCACCCTGCTACCCTCCGCCTGGACAATGTTGTCCCACCAGCACAAGGCCGAGTCCAAGAATGAGTGGGTAGCAAACTTCACCTTTTGATCCTCCCTACATTCGCTAATATCCAACACAGCCTCTATTTCCCTCACCCATCGGTGAGCAGCAGCAGCATTTCCATTACCATCAAAAGTCGGGGGCTTGCATCTTTGAAATGCCCCATAAATACACCCCTTGGCAGTTTCCTGCACCGCTTCCTCTTCCTCTTAATCACTGGAGACAACCATCTCAGTTTCTGGTTGCTCCCCTTCTCCTAAACCTCTCTCCTTACCCGCTCTCCCAACGGTCCTTCTCCTCTCCTCCTCCTCTTTCTTTTCATCCTCCCTCATAGCATGAATAAGCTCAGTCACCACAGACGGCAGGATCGTCTGCATGACCTGATGAACTTCCTCCATAGCTTCCTCTTTCACTGAGGCTCTCAGATAAGCACTCTCATCACCGCCTTCCTGGTGATGAAGCTAGGGCTCTGTAGGAGCCATCTTAGGAGCCTTAGCCTTGTTCCTGGTGACACGTGGTCTAGCACCACGACCACCCTGTACACCACCTCGAGAAGCCTTCGAAGATATACCACCAGCCATCCTAAGCGCTATAAGATTCGAACACCAACAAAATCATTCAAGGTGATAGCTTAGATTATGTCAAGTATAGTAAGTCCCTAATTACAGTGGCCAGTTATGAATAGCCACTTACTTTACTCTTCATCCCCCAAGCATTTCCTATCCTGACTACATCAGTATCCAAATCTACTAAGAGCACATAAATCAGATAGCACGCGCACATAATACGGGTTAACGGTAAGAAAATAAATTACCTGATGGCACGTAGCTACTTGGGATGGCATCCCTCCATTCGGTCCCATTCTCAGTTTAAGTTTAGGTTTTGAAAATATTTACTAATTTCTCTTAAACTTTGGCTCTGATACCAACTTGTAAGGCCCCGTCCCCGGGAACCCCACAGTTGGTCAATCACAGCCTTATTTATAAGAAGACATAATAAATTTCATAAAAGATTGCAGCGGATTAATTTATCAAAAACCATTCATGCATTAATATTTGATGTTGACAAATAATACATCATTATTTTAAAAGAGTTACAAAAGAATATTCAGTTATATTACAAAACAACAACATTATCGTGCATGAAATGGATGCCAGTCTTTGCCCGCCAAGTAGCTTCACCCTCGTGCCATCCTCAGCAACAAGCTACCTGCCAACTGAAAATGCATAAAAAGTCAGCGTTGCTAAGTGAGTTCTAGTTTAATAAATAAGATACTTTTCTTTTGTTTAAAACATTTCCTTTACTTTCATACATGGTCATTCATCGTACATACATCAAGGTAATATCATTATTATCTTCCATTATCGCACATACTCGTTCGTTTCGCACTTTTTCATTATCTTGCACTTCTATCTAGATCCGGTCATAAGCTATTCCCCATCGCTAGGCACGAAGCCACCTCAGTCTTGGGGTTAAGAGACATGGATCCCGTTTCGGACGTATGGATCAGTCACCAAGACTGACCCCCCTATGTGTACCCTTATGGGTTAGCCAAGATCGCACGCTACATCGTACACAGTTAAGCTAGAACTCTTCAATGAGTTGTGAACCTCTTCAAATTTGCTTGCAAGACTTTCATTCATTCGTTATGTTCCACTTTTCATTATCTTTAATCTTTCGCTTCTTTTATGATAATACTTTACGTGCAAGAGCATTAACACACCATGTAAAGTCATGTAATAATACGTAATAAGGAACATCAATAACAGACCATAAACATGCGAAACATGAACAAACATAAACCACCAAAACATTCCAGGGCTTAATCATTAATTTCTTTTCCCAAGATTTCAAAAAAATCCTAAGTCAACTTAGGAGCATGGGCACTATGCAGGCGCATGGGTACTATGCAGGCGCAAGGGCAGTTGGGCGCATGGGAACACTTGGGTGCATGTGAAAAACTTAGGCGCATGGGATAAACTTAGGCGTATGGGTACTATGCCGGCGCATGGGTACTATGCCGGCGCATGGGTACTATGCAGGCGCACTGGCAGTTGGGCGCATGGGAAAACTTAGGCGCATGGGCAAAGTGTTAGGCGCATTGGCAGGTTTACCAGTTCTAACTTATACTAATTTATGTCCCCATTCATCATCCTAATGTATTCTTAGGCCAAATCTAGCATTCTAAGCACTTAGAACAAGCATAAAACCACAAGACTCAGTCAAAACATTCATACATACACACCCCCATGTAAAACAGCGATAAACATACGGTTCCAACACACTGAGTTATAAAAAAGATAGTTTATATGCATTTCAGCCCCAAAACAAGTTTAAAACAGGAAAATCGGGGACATAGAACTCACCTACAGCAGCCTTTGAGTAAAACTCCTCCAAATTCGAGAGCACTTGGAGTTCAAACACCTAAACACACAACCGAACATAGAGGAACACATAAGACTCGGTCCAAAAGCTGAAAATCCAGCTGAGACCGAACAAAACACATGTAAAGCTCACCTTTAAGCCAATCTTCTTCTTCTCTCTAAAAACCGATTGAAATTCTATTGTTCTTCTTTCTTTTTTTTTTCAAGTGAAGCAGTTGGTGGAGCAGGGTAGTGGGCGGCCATGCCCACCTTTTAAACATCATAATAATAAAGTTTGCCTCTTGCATAACTTTAACCCCTTAACTTAGGTTATTTCACCTTTCTTTCTTTATACTTCTCTTTTCTTTTCTTTTTTTTAATTCCTGGTGTTACACATATTGCTCTAAGTTCTTGCTGATTTAGACTTATTAGTTGACAGATATGGACTGCTTGGACTAAACTCAATTCATCCAAGTTTGAAATGAATCTAATCAATATTCAGAGAAGTTAAACTCAAAAAATTGATAATGGATTCATTTGAACTTAGTCATAACCCAAAACCACTTGTGTTGAAAAATAAATTAGAATTTAAGCAATGGAAAAAATAGGTTTATGAACTACATTACATCTATTGATCCTAATTATTGGATCTCAATTTGCAAGGGTCCATACATTCCAACTACCCTTGATGCTGATCAGTACAAAAATGATGTATTCCTATTGAAGATCCATCATTGAACCTTTATTCAGAAGATTACTAGAAGATCAAAATAGATATGAAGGCTTATTCCTACATCACTATGAAGCTAAAAATGGATGTGCTCAAAAGGCTTAAATAGTTCAACACAGCTAAAGGAGTATGGTATGTCTTTCATATCATGTGTGAGGGGAGTAATGAGGTGACTGAGATCAACAAAGATAAGCTTGTGAACCGGTATGAACCTTTCATCATGTCAAAGGTGAATCCAACTGATTAATGATCTTGAGATTATGGATGTGACTTACAAGGAGAAAGAATTAAACAAGAAGATGCTACATTCTCTACCTAAAAGTGGAAATAAAGTGTCACAATGATCAAGAACACACTTTATCTTGATAGCACAAGCCTAGACACTGTGGTTGTCAAATAGAGGCTCTGAAGTTGGATGAAAAATCCAAAAATCTAGGAGGACCACAAGTGATTGAAGCTTACAAGTTTTCATCTGAAACTCATTTTGTTGAGAATGCATTCATTACAAAAGAAGATGATTTCATGGCACCTCCAGAAGCTTCGAGAATGTCAGCATTTATATCATCCCCTTATCTAAAGAATTCCAAGGTCCTATCTTCATCATATAAAACCTAATCTCAATCATCACCAAATCCTACTGGCTAGGTTAATGAAGAGTAGAAGGCCACTTATAATGATTTTTTTATCAGGCTTTAAAGCTTATCTTGGTAGAAGATTGTCATCTGCTCATCTCATACAAGAAGATTTAGAAGAAATGGATCTAGATGATGTGGAAGAAATGAATTTGTAGTGGAAAATGGCCATGATAGCCATGAGTGCTAAGAAGTTCTTTAGGAAAGGCAAGAAGCTTACCCTCAATGAGAACACAAAGTTGGGTATGACAAGATAAAGTTAAAATGCTACAACAATGGTGTTAATGACCATTTTTTAAAAGAATGTAACGCTCCAACACAAAACAAAAACAAATTCTATAGAAACTCTCGGAATCACTCATCTGGACAAAGCAATCAGTAATAACACCAACCACATCAGTACAATCAAACTCAACTCACTCAAGAAGCTCAAGATACTACTCACTCCAACTCAAGCGCATTAGTTATCAGGCAAGATGGTGTATGTGATTGGTGTCTTTATGTAAAGGAGATCAACCCAAGCTATCAAAACCATACACTTATGGCTCAAACCAATATAACTCCTACTCTAATGCTAGTTAAGGTAAAGGCTAATCTCTATAGCAAAAAATGCATTGATGAAGTGCAAGGTTACAAGGAACATAATCATAAAGTGGCAATCATGGTAAAAGAGGAGAGGATTAAACTAGAAATGGTTAAATATGAGCTAAGACAGCATGAAGAGAAAATTAAATCCCAACCGATTAATATTGAAAAAGTACATAGGGAAAAGTATACTTTCAGGCCGAGATTGAAATTTTAATAGATTTATTAGCTAAATCTAAAGCTAAACACTTAGCTATTGAAGTGAAACTTGAAACGTTTCAATTCTCATCTGTAAAGCTACAAGAGATGCTTGATTTCCAAATGGTACCTAAAGATATGACTAGAGTTGGGTACCAGGCCTGTCCCCCACGATATAATCATAACTACATAGTTATGCCTAAGTCCCAGAAAAAATCGATTTTAGAAAAAAAATAAAATCATTTATAAAAAATCAGATCATTTTTATTAAACAACAACTCCTAAAACAAAACCATCTATCTATGTAGAGACAGATGTCGAAAATATAAAAAATTTGTCATCCCAAGGTCAAGGAATACTCAGACAAACCTATGTATAAACCTAAACCCAAAAGTCCTGTCAAAGCAATCATCCCTTATGTAAAATTTCAATCAGCATGCATTCTTCATAATGAAGCATTCAAGTATGAAATTGAAACTACAGACTTTGGTAACCCTGAGTTTGGAAAATACTTGAAACAGAAAGAGATGAAATAATAATGTGATGAAATCAAATATGATAATGAGGTCAAACCTCATAAAAATTCAAACAAATTAGATGTTATGTCATCATAGTCTTCTAAGGGTAAAGCCCAAGCTTTATCATCCTTAAAGGGAAAAGCCTCTATGAATTCATCCTCCAAGACCAAATCAACTAAAAATGTTTCTCCAAAAGCAAAACCACATGTTGATTTTAACATTTTCTTAAACAATTATTGGAAATTTGAAAAGGATGAAAAGAAGAACAAACAAAAACAATCCATTAAACCTCATTCAACATGTATTAAAAAAGCTAATGAGGTTAAAAGGACTGATATTGCTTCTTCATGATAGACCAAATCAGTTTCAAAACCAAAGGTCTTTGAATCAACAAAAGCCTTAACATCTACAGACAAGAAAAGAACCAATGTATTTTTATTTGTGTGATATGTTTAATCTCAACATAATTAAATGCTACTTTAATAAGTATTGTTTAATCTCTAACATGTACAATCATTCAATTGTAAATTGTTACTTTAACAAGTACTATACAGGTTGTGACACCATTAATACAATACATTTGATTGTTTCTTCAATAAAAAACAATAGAGGATTTCTCAAAACAAACCAACATATCCATCTTCACCCAAATATACTAATCAGAAATGTTCATCTTTCAGAAATCATGTTAAAGTCTCAAAACATGACAATGACTTCTATTATTTATGGCGTTCAGGATCTGTAAGGGTAAATCACGAAAAAAAGGAAGACTTAAAAGAGCTTTAAAATCCTAATCTTAGGAATCAAAACAAAATAAATATTATTTATAAAAAAACATTTATAATTTCTCAATAATCACAATGATCAATGTTTTGATTACACCACTAAGAACTCATATGAAATTGAGTATGTTAAGACAAATAATTCATATTCTAGATTCATCAAAACCAAAAAGGAGAATTCCTTTGCTAATCACTTAAAACAATATTTTTAGAACCAAAATTTTATGAATCTAATGAATCACTGATAAAAGCAAATTTCAGAAGAGTCTTTCAAAATTGTTGATAGAAATAGGAAACCATGACTATCATAGCTTGGGTCCATATTCTAACTAAGTTGTTTGTACATGTAGGGGAATCTAAGAAGGTCTGACAATATCTAGTATGTGGACAGCAGATGTTCCCGGCATATGACAGGAGATAGTTCCATTCTGCCTGATTTTAAGCACGAAGGAACTACTATAGCGTGTAGACTCTCAAGGAGGAAGAATTACCAATGAAGGGATTGTAAGAAATGGCTAGCTAAGCTCTGATAAAGTCAACTACTCTAAACAATTGAAGTTAACTTGTTAAGCATGTCATAAATTTTTGATAAGAAATATTCAAACCATTTCATAGACTCTCACTCCTATATCTTAAAACCAGGATTTAAAATTCCTAAAGAGTGGGTTGTCTTGAAAACACCTAGGAAGAATAACAATATGCCCTAAACCATAATTTAATTCATCCAATTAAAGAAACCTGTTTACTTTTAAAAGCATTAGTATAGGTAAAAAGCAGTATTGTTTGGTTATCATCGATGACTATTCAAGGTTTGCTTGGGTTTTCTCCTTATTTTTATAAAAAAATCAACTTCAAATCATAAATGATTTTATCACTACGATTGAAATTTACTAGTTTTCCAAGTTAAATCAAAAATTGATAAAAGAACTAAATTTAAAAATGTTGATTAAAATTTATTTTGCACTAACAAGGGTATTGCTCATCAAACTACTACAGCAAGAACTCCTTAACAAATTAGAGTAGCTAAAAGAAGAAACAAACCACTAATTAAAGTAGCACGAACCATGTTGGCTAATGCTAAATTGTTAATCACATTTTGTGTAGAAGCTGTAAATATAGTCTGTTAGGTGCAAAATAGAACATTAATTGTTAAAGAAAGCAACAAAAATCGATATGAGCATTTGTTTCATCGAATACATTTTATTGGGTTTTTCAAGTCATGAATACCAGTATCATTTTAGAAAGTTTGCTCCCCTGATGAAGGATTTTTTTTGTTGGCTATTTATCAATCTTTAAAGCATTTAGAGTGTTTGATCCCTAAATAAACTTACTTGATGAATCAAAAAATATTGAATTCAAAGAACACTCATTTTGCAAATCCACAAGTGGTCCTAATTAGTTGTTTGATATTGATTCTTTAACAAAATCATTTAATCAGACTTTTTGTCAAATATTGACGCTTCTCAAGCAAGTGGATCAAATAGTTCAACTGAAGTGGAAAACGATGATTTTCTAATGATGCTACCATAATCTTCACCCTCTTAAGCTTTAAATGTTCCACAAACCGTTTATCCTCCATAGCAAGTAGTCGTAAGTGCTTCAACAGAAGCTGAATCAAAACCATACAAACAACTTCACTAGACATATCTCCAAAAGTTCAGAAAAATGCACCTGGTCTGGAAGCTGTTGATAATGTGGTGAATGAAAATGATGAAACCTATCAGAGTCCTTATGATTCTGATGTTTAGCATGAAGAAGCCTTTGACTATTTTCATGACTCTCCCGCACACTTTCATCCTAAAGATACCTCCCATCAAGCTGATTTGAATAACATAAATCTTGATGAATCCATTCAATTGGATGTTATTCCAACATCACAGGTACACAAAAAACATCAAGTATTAAACATATTGGAGATTTGAATGAAAGAGTGACAAGGAGCAAGTCCAATGTGATATCCCTCACCAAAACAGGTGTGTTGACCTTTGACTTTGCCCTTTGACTAATTTGGGCTTGGTCTTAATTGATTTTCGTATCAGTGTTTGAT
Source organism: Flaveria sonorensis (assembly GCA_025506505.1). NCBI lineage: Eukaryota > Viridiplantae > Streptophyta > Magnoliopsida > Asterales > Asteraceae > Flaveria > Flaveria sonorensis. Next base: position 22,241,005 of record CM046431.1, on the reverse strand, counting down.
CTGAAATTGTGCCTAGTAGGCCTATGTTATACTATTGTTCCTAGCATTGTTGTAAGTAAGATGACCATTTGGCTTGTCATTGTACAATGTTTCGTGCTTTGGGCTTGATCAAGGATTTTCAAAACATGTAACACTAAAATTTACGTTAAAACATAACAAAGAACAGACAATTGTGGACTTTGCCTAAAGTCTACTAAATAAACCTAAATTAATTCGAAAATATATATTATTTAATTTATATGGCATATAATAGTCAGTTGGAATCGTTTTAACGCGCATAATTTAAAAACGTAAAAATTGAATGATACGCGATTCGAGACAAGATGGATTGGATGAAATAGGCCAAAGGCCCGAAGGCCTTTGCCCCTCCCCATTCTCGGCCAAAATCCAAAGACTAGGGGGAATCCCCCCTTGTTTCCTCACATTTATGAAACTTTTTTTCCATGTCCTACTCAAGTTGCAAACCCTAGCCACCACCTTGGTCTTCTTTATTTCCATCGAGAATCATCATCTTTATGCCATTCCATCAATTTTTGGATTAATCAAGACATTCAAGATTGTGTTCTAAGCAAGCCTTGTTTATCTTCTAATCTCTCGGTAATAAAAATCATTGTTTTATGATATTATTCGTTGTTTCTATCTTGTTATTGATGATATCCATCATCTAAACACAAAATCAGCATCTAATATTCGTGTATTCTCTGTTTTGGGTGTTGGATCGTGAAGATCTAGGTGATTCGGGTGTTGGACCTTCTAACCGGTAAAACCCTAAATCTTTATCTTTATATATTCTTGGATCTATCAAAATTTGGTTGTAATCTTTTGTGAACTGATCATAATGGACATTTTGGAATTATAAATTGTTTTTGTGTAACAACCGACTCCTAGGTCCAACTCCCAGAATCTAATGTGATTTAGCATTGTATTATTGCATCATCTCATTTCATGTATGTATCTCCTTTTCTTTATGGTTAATGAATTTCTATAATTTATGCAACCCTGTTTGACTGTTGTTTGACATGTTTAAGCATAGAGCTAGTTCCCGAGGCTAGAAAATTCACTTAAATGGCCTTATCCCCTAACAAATTTTACATAAAATTTAAATCTAAGTCATCCTTATAAAAATTTCCTCTAGGAACATCAGAACTGTTTAGGCGCACGACAACTATTCAGGCGCATCTGGCAGTTAGGCGTATTTCCACTGTTTAGGCGCACGACAACTATTCGGGCGCATCTGGCAGTTAGGCGCATTTCCACTGTTTAGGCGCATGAAAACAGTTCAGGCGCCCAGAAAGTGGGCGCACGAGCACTGTTCGGGCGTTTTTGGCCACACTTAGCATTTTAAAATGTCTGAACCCTTCTAGAAGCTTTTGACCAGTCTGCGCACCTCCAAACCAACCAATGCATGGATTGTTGCCATGCATTCGGCCGTTCCACCCTCCAACCACACCACTCCTCGGTTCTCACTAACCCGAACCCACACTCCACCTTTCCCTTCATAAACCGAAGTCCCTACCTCCTCCACCCTTTTCACTCTCTCGAATTCTCTCTATACTTGGTCTCTCTCTCTCGGCAATCCCTTTCACCAAAAACCCGAGGACTTTTCCGAAGACTTCATCAAGCAGGAACTAGAGTAGCAAGCTTCAACTCTGGACTCTAGAACCAGCAGTTCCTACACTCTCTAAACCATCTTCAAACCCTAAACGTCTTGTGTGTAAGTCTCTTGTACCCGAACAAACCATTATCAATGTTTTCTCTCCTTTCTCTTCTTTGAATCCTACCTTTCTTGTTCCAAAGGAGAATTCCGTGACCGGGTTGACTTCGTTGTGTGACTTTCAAAACTACAAGAGGTACACATTCCTTCATACATGTTTACCTTATAATATTGCCATGAATCTACCCGAAGACCTCTTTGCATGGGTTTTCAGGGCCATCCAACCATCTGCCACTATTCTAAACCTCATTCCACACTTAAAAACTTGTTTAGAACACCTTGTAATCAATTTTCATAACCTGTACATATCGAGTATTTAGAATAAATTGGTTGTTTAAACCTGGAAATTCATGTTACACATGTGTAAATGATGACTTATGTGCCCAACCATGACCTTGTTACCTTAGGTTGCTATGCCTGTGGGTATGATCTGAAATTCTGAATGATTTTGATGCTAAAAGGATATTATTGTGAGTAGGATGATTTGGTATGGTGTTATGGATTTTAGAAGCATGTCTTAGGACCCGAATAGGTGATTGTAGTACTTTGACATGGCCTAATCCCTAACAAACTATTAGAAACTAAAATTTTCAGGCCCTAAAACTATTAAAATAGTGGCTAAAACTGGACTTGGTGAAATTTTGGGTTAACATGTTAATTCTATGAACTTACTTGGCTTAAACGGGTCTAACCGGGGGATTCTTGGATGAAATCTTAAGAAATAGTGTAACAAGCCTAAAAACCTTTAAGGACTTAATATTTCAGAAAGTTAAAGGACCATAAACTCATATTTTGAGGAAAGGACTTAAAGAAAATGAAATAAAGTGTCGATTTCGGGTAAAGACGGGTTTTAACGGGTTAAATGTTGGAAACAAGATTTTGTGCAAAGGACCCCAAAACTCTTTGTAAAATTGGTCTAAAAGTGATATAAGGATCCCTAGAAACTATTAAGGGCCATAGTGTGTCAATAAATGGAAAGAACCAACTTCGGGGTAAAAATTGTAATTTTGAAAACTTAAGGGACTAAAAGTGTAAATTCAAAAAAGTCGACCATATTCCAGTAAATTTATGACCAGAAACTATTTTTATATCTATCTTCATATAAGAACTTGTGAGAAACTAAAAACGGGTCATATTACGCCAAAAACCCAAACGTTCCTAAAAAGGAAACTTTTTGACACAAATTTCTAAGGGATGTGGTCATATGTACTTTTAAACACCAATTACCCTTGATTACACTCCCAATAGTCTAAGAATCTATAGATTATATATGTATCTTGCTCTTAGGGTGCTAGGACCTGAATCTATCTGTGATTGAAGAATCCTTTATCTGCTCAAGGTTAGTTTCTTGTTTCCCCTTTTTACTACTATTTTGGGGTGAAACATGCTCTGTTTGAACTAAACTTTATTGGATACCACTATGCGATGCTATTGTATGTTGTGGCTATTGTTAGAACCTGCATCTTTGTATCACAATCATTAATTCTATGTGAACCGCTTGATTATATGGGTAGATCTACTTGGAGAAACCCCACGCACAGTGCCTTCCGATAAGAAGGGTACCACATTGAGATCCTGCGGGGTCGTTGCGGCATGTAACAGGTTTTGTAAGATACTATGGTGTACCATCCGGCAGGTATGGTATGCTGCTATGAGGCTCAGTTTCCCTTATGGGATTACCGGCAACACAAGTTTAGAAGAGGCTAGCCGGGGCAGAGTGCAGGGTTGAATTGTGATCCCACAACTGTGATACTATGCTTTTTAAACTATACTATGGGTTCAATGAGCCCTTTTGTTTTTGAACTTCAAGTACTTGAACTCACCAACTTTTTAGTTGACACAAAATCTTTTTGAGCATGTTTCAGGTAATCCTCGTTGAGCTTGGACCTTATGAAAGACTCCAAAGATGACTTAGCACCGTGACTACCTAAATGGCATTACTAGGATTTTTAAATCATCTGAACATTCAGCTTTTAATATGTATGTTTTGGGATAGTATTGTATTGGATGCTTCTGTTGTTAGGGTTTGACTGTGTTAACCCGGATAACAAATATGTAATGTAATGCCATTATGTTTTCTCTCCTTGTGCGCTCTTGTGTGGTTCTGTTTCCGCTGCCATGTATGTTGCTAGTCTGAGACGTCCCACCCTCTTCAGGGCCCGGGGTGTGACATTTTGAAATCAATAATTTTGTTTCTTGAATCGAAAGACGTGTTGGAGAATCAAAACTATGTACCGATTTACTAATAATGTGAACTGGAAAAATAAAATCTAAACTAACTATTTTGGAGACTGAAAACTAGGATAATCTAAGTGTCTAATACAAAGTTTTATCAATTGTTTCACGGGATAAACATTCTTTAAGATCTCGGGTCAATAATGCTCAAAATTAAGGTTTGGGATGCAAAAGAACAAGATTAATAAACTGAACAGCTTGCTGTCAGAAAAATAGGTTGTATTATAAAGGTCATAACTCTATCATAATAAGTCCAAAAGGGTCAAAAATTTTGTCTAAAAATAATTTCAGTGAGTCCTCTACCTAACCCAAGTGGTCTCGTGTCATTTTGATATCGTTTCATTCTTCAAATGTAGTAAACAAAGGTCAAACCCTCCAATTCCACCGGCGAGGTCCTACCACGAGGCGCATGACAAACCAGGATCTCAGACACAGTCATATCAAACGACACTATATGTGTTTTCAAAATAAGCGTTTGACCGTAAATCAGAGTAAAACACAGTTTTCAATGTAATCAATGCGGAAGCGTAAACGTTTGTGAAACCATGAGTAATAAATGCGCAAAACAAGGCAACCAATGAAAGTAGTAAATGTAAATGAATTTTCTTTCAAATGATAAAGATGATGCATGAGCCTTAGATATGCAACCCTAGCCTTAAGCGTGCCTGCAACCTGAGAAGACATGCTAAAATATGTCAACACAAGGTTGGTGAGTTCACAGGTGTAAATCAGTAAATATGTTTGAACGATTGCAAGATAAAAGTAAACAAAGGTATACCATAAGTAGCTAATCTATATATCGACTTACATAGCATTTCGAACCGAATCTGACTGTTTAGAGTTGTTATGCCTTCTGCCATGTCTTATCACAGGACAATGGCAAGTTTCTAGGTCAATTAAACACTCGTTCGACCTACAGTCAAGTTAGCGCAACTAACGCGGGTGGGATTTGTCAAACCCCGTAGTACTACTTAAAGTTACCTTGCTATTTCGATATTAACAGTTCGAGTGTGTAAGGACTAGTGTGATAATGTTTGCACTACAGTAACAAGCGATATACCAATAATGCTAAAACCAAATAAAAATAGTTTGCATGCTTCTCCCCCAAAACAGAAAGTAAGTAAAAGTGGGTCCGTGAAGGCTAACCTTAGATGCGCAGGAAAAAACCTGAAGTGTATAAGTTGAAAGCCAATCGTTACCTAACAAATGTAGGTCCAAGAGTGTTTGTACATAAGATTCATGATGAACCCCGTTGTATCCAAACAACGTAAGCTGTTAGTGTGTTCGAGAAATGTTTGACAAGTTTGACAAAGTTGACTTTTTTACCAAAGTTGACTTTTGTTGACCAAACTTAACCCGACTAACCCGATGACCCGTTGGTGGTTCAAATAAGTAAAATTATGTTTAGTCATGTTCAAATAGCTCAAATAATGATTCGCATACAGTTTAATGTCAAAAATATATTTTTGGAAAGTTTCTAATTTTGAAAAGTATGACATCGTTACACAGGTGTAATCCATTTCAAGTTTAAAAAGCACATCAAAACAAACATCAATCACACCATCATATCATGTTATACACACATCACACACAACATTCATCACATCATATCACAAAAGTTTTCATAAATAACAAGCGTGATCGTACGAAACGTTGTTCACAATTCGATTATTCCCAATTCATCCTTATGCTCTAAACATCATATAACAATCATTACATCTCATCAAACATGCATAAATCATCATCTATATACTGACTTTCCCAAAAATTTTCCTTTAATGGAAAGTACCCGAAAACCGAGCCATAACCAAAAGTTCAAAACATGACTTTTTATCCATTAGCATCAACTAACATCCTAAAACCATCAATTCAATTCATATTCATCAAAATCATAAAATTTATACAAAAGCCCCAAATTAAAGTTTCCATTATAAGTAAGTCTTGGGTTTTGATCAAAATGACACAATTCCACAAAACCAACCCATACAGATATCACTATATTGAATACTAACACATAATCAATCACCAATTTTAATCAATTTCAAGTTTTCACTCATGTTTGGATTTCTAGGGTTCATGTTCATCATGATAATTAAAGAACATGAAATCAAACATAAAACTTACTTGTTGATGCAAGGAATCACGTTCTAAAAGTGTTTTGATGCAACAAACGTCCGAATTCCAACTCTAGATACAAGAATCAAAGCAAAACGTGTGTGTGTGTTATTGTGTGTAGATTTTTGAAAAAATGGAGGGGAAAGGGAAGGGGACGGATGGAATAAAGAGATTAGGGTTGGGGGTTGGGTTTTGTACTTTATTTTTACAAGAAAGGACCCTGTCGTTTCATAAAATCGTTTTATTGCTACGCGATTGCATTTTTTCTACAACAAAACCACAAAATGCTCACATAATATAAAATGAACATTATTAACATGAAATAATATTTATTATACTAGTTTAAAGTTTTTTTTATAATAATTAGGCTTTAAAAGCCAAAAATGCTTGAAAACGCAATAGTGTCAGAAAATTGCCAATTTTTACAACCAAACTACTTATTTAGTCACATAATCATATAACATATAATTTCAAACCAATTATGATTGTTTGAAAAGTATTTTCACAAATCACCAACGTTCAAGGACAGACGCGTGTGCGATCCGCTAATTCTCCGAATTACCGATACGTATAATGTTCATAAATGTTTTTGCAATAAATGAAGCATTTAAGTGAACAACATTAAATGCATGAATGTATGATCAGAAAAAAATGTTCATATTAATCAGAAAGTGACCCGAAAATGTCATGTGTCATAACAAAACTGAAGGTCAAGGCTATCAAATTCGAGCAGAATGTTGGTCTGTATTCGTAGGGTTATATCTCCCTCATGCTATATCCAGTTGAGGTGATTCTTTTTGTGGAATTTAGTTTACAATCTTATCTTTCAAATACGTCTATATGTAACGTTTCGTTACCATTTCGTCCTCCAAATGGTCTACACAAGATTGCTGCTTGATCAACTCTACAAGCTGAAATATCATGATAGTTAAAGGCTAAAGAACGATGATAATTCTCATTTGAAATGCGAAAGAATAAGTTACCCTGTTACCCTGTATAGCACAGCTGTGAAAACGTTAAAGCACTAAAGAAGTCTTGCAAGCACTTGATAGGAGTTACACATAGGGGTATACTTTGGGTATGCCTGTGCCGTTAAAGGAGATATGCTTGGTGAATTCTTGCATAAGAGCTACACATCGGTGTGCTCACATAGGGGTATACTATGGGTATGCCTGTGCCGTTAAAGGAGACATGCTTGGTGCATTCTCACATAGGAGCTACACATCGGTGTGCTCACATATACTTTGGGTATGCCCGTGCCGTTAAAGGAGAATTGTATTCTCTCGCATAGGAGCTACACATCTGTGTGCTTACATAGGGGTATATTTTGGGTATGCCCGTGCAGCTAAAGGAGAAATGACATTTGTTGTGTTGTCACCTGGTAAAGGAACTAAGCTTCGTGCTAAGTTCAAAAGATAAAGTAAACGGTTATAGCTAAAGTAAAAGATAAAGTATGGGTAACGCGGTGCTAAAGTAATTTATAATGTGAGGGTAACGTAACAATAAAGAGAACGATAAAGGGAAAGCTAACGTTAAAGTTTGGTTATCGAACGAGTTCGATGACGATGTTGATGTTGAACTAGGTTAAAGTTTTTATGATGTTAATGTATGAAATAGTTTTGTTAAAGTAAACCTAGAGCTCCCTCAATGTCGTTGACTTTTGTATGCATATTAGATTGATAGATATGCTATACATTTTTAGGGGTGAGCTTGGAATGGATGGGAGAGAGCTACCTGGAACATGATCGAGACTGGCATCCTGGCATAGAGCTTTAGTTAGATAGCTAAAGTGATCTTTTGATGTAAATGTTTAACGATAGAAATGTTTGTACGTTCCGCTGCGTATATTATTGAGATTTGATATTCGAGAACTTGTGTTTCTGATGTCCAAATCAAACTGTGGGGTTTCTCTGAACGGGGCCTTACAAGTTGGTATCAGAGCCCTAGTTTGAGAGATTTCGACACTCTGATGTCTAGACTCGAACTGAAATTGGGATCTTTTAAGGGATGCCAGTGCCAGTAGCTCTATGCCAGGAAGGTTACGACTGTTAGAGGTTCCTTGAGGTTATAGTGCTATTAGTGAGATTGAGAGCTGATGTGACTCAGGATAGGAAACGTTTAGGACATGAAGAGTAAAGTAAGTAGTTAATTACAACTGGCCACTGTCATGTGAAACTTACCTTACTTAACATGATCTGAACTAGTACCTGGAATGATAATGTTAGCCTTTTGCATCTTATAGCAAGCTATGGCTAGAAGAAAAGCTACTCGAGGAGGTGCTCGTGGTGGTAGGGGTAGACCACCAGTCACTAGGAACCAAAAGCAGACAGCTGAGGAGGTGCTTGTGGACTCTGTTCATACTGCTAGCGAGGAAAACTCTCATCACTCTAAAGAAAGGATTACCTTGGAGCTTGTTGTCAGGGAGGCTATTGCCGAAGAGGTCCATAAGATCCTTGAGGACATCATGCCTTCGATCATGACTGAGGCAATGAAGGAGGTAACCAAGGAGTGGACATTGGAGGCAAAGAACAAAGCTAGCAAGAAAGATAGTGAAGGAACTGGGGAAGGCTCGGGGAAGGATGGGAAGGATGAGGGGGATGAAACTGATGGGGATTTAGCCAAAGGGTGTTCATATCGCATCTTCAAGGGGTGCAATCCTCCATCCCTGGATGGCAAGGGTGGAGCTATTGCCACTCTCCAGTGGGTGGCTGAGATGGAGGCGGTGATTGAGATTAGTTAGTGCAAGGCTGACCAAGCTGTGAAGTTCGCAGCTCACTCATTTGTGGATGAAGCTATTCATTGGTGGAACACCATCAAGCATACCAAAGACCCTCGTGAGTTCAAGAACTTGAAGTGGAATGACCTGAAAAAGATGGTGATGAGAAAGTTTTGCCCTCAGAATGAGATCGACAGGGTGGAAAGGGAATTTTTGGGTTTTAAAGATGGAAGTATGACCCACAGGCAGTACACATCTCGCTTCAACGAGATGGCCAAGTTAGTGCCTCACCTGGTGAGTACTGAGGAGAGGAGGATTAAGTGTTATGTGCAGGGTTTGCCTTTAAGGGTTAGGACGTATGTGAAGGCAAGTGGGTTAAAGACCTTCGAGTCTTTGGTGGAGTTGAGTGGGATAGTGTATGATGATGTGGTGACTGATGAGCCCGTTGAGGGGGCAAAGAAGAAGAGTTGGTCAGGAAATGTGAAGCGAGAGAGAAATGAGAGGTCTGCTGCCCAGGCCAAAAAGATGAAGGTGGAATCGTCCGGTGATTGCCAGAAATGTGGGAGAAAGCATGCTGGTGAATGCAGACTCGGTTTGAGTCTTTGTTTCAGATGTGGAAAGATGGGGCATTTCTCCAAGGATTGCCCTAATCTGGTAAAGTGCTACAACTATGGCAAGTTGGGACACTACAGCCGAGAAAGTAAAGAGGCAAAGACTCGGCTAATGGAAAGGAGGCTGAGAAGGAAAAGAGAGCTGGTGACAAGCCAAGGGCCAAAGCTAGGGCTTTCATAATGACCAGAGAGGAGGCCAGAGCGGAACCTAATGTTGTGTCAGGTATGTTTCTGGTTAACAACATACCTGCTTTTATTCTTTTTTATTCTGGTGCAAGTAAGAGTGTCATAGCTGCTACCTTCTGTGATGTGATGAATGCTAAGGCCAAAGAAATAAATCATGTGTTGAGGTAGAAACTTCCATTAGAAAGACTACTAAGATAACTGAGGTCTTAGAGGATTGTAGCATAGAATTGGAAGGTCATAGATTTCCTGCTAGGTTGTTTGTTATGACCCTAGGTGGATTTGACATCGTGTTGGGTATGGACTGGTTAGCTGCCTAGGAGGCTAACATAGTTTGTCAGAGGAAGATGGTTCAGATGAAAGCGCCCGACAGTAGCTTAGTCACGATTTACGGCGACTGGATCTGCGAAGTTTCGAAGATGATTTCTATGATAAAGGTAGAGAAGTTTATGAGATGAGGGTGCGCAGCATTCTTAGCATACGTTAAAGATGCCAAAGCTAAAACTGTAAAGTTGACAGATGTGGCCCGTGGTGTGTGCCTTCCCGGATGTGTTCCCTGATGACTTGACAGAGGTACCACCCGATCGGGAGATAGAGTTTCAAATCGATCTTATGCTAGGAGCTCAGCCTGTCGCTAAAGCGCCGTATCGTCTGGCTCCGTCAGAGTTGAATGAGTTGTTAGCCCAACTACAGGACCTTCTCGATAAAGGATTTATCAGACCGAGCCTTTCTCCTTGGGGTGCACTGGTATTGTTTATGAAGAAGAAGGATGGTAGCATGCGAATGTGTATAGACTACAGGGAGCTGAATAAGCTCACGGTGAGAATAGATACCCATTGCCTCGGATAGATGACCTGTTCGACCAGTTGCAAGATGTGAGTTGGTTCTCGAGGATTGATCTTCGATCGGGTTATCACCAGCTAAAGGTTAAGGAACAGGATATCCCAAAGACTGTGTTTCGGACGTAATATGGGCATTATGAATTTCTCGTGATGTCGTTTGGTCTAACCAATGCTCCTGCAGCATTCATGGACTTGATGAATAGGGTTTGTCGACCGATGCTCGACAAATCTATGATAGTGTTCATAGACGATATCCTGATCTACTCGAAGAATGAGGGAGACCACGCCTGTCACCTCCGCGAGGTGCTAGAAACTCTAAGCAGGGAGAAGTTGTATGCGAAATTCTCCAAGTGCTTATTTTGGTTACGCGAGGTGCAGTTTCTGGGTCATGTGATTAACCCAGAGGGAATCATGGTTGATCCTACTAAGGTGGAGGCGGTGATGAAGTGGAATTCACCTAAACTCCATTTGAAATTCGAAGCTTCCTTGGTTTGGCGGGGTTATTACCAGAGATTCATCCAGGATTTTTCCAAGATTGCCTCGCCGTTGACCAAGTTGACGAGAATGGATGTGAAGTTTGAATGGGCGACAGATAAGAGAATGTGTTCATGAAGTTAAAGAAAAGATTGACACAAGCTCTAATGCTAACGTTACAGAAGGGAATGAGGACTTGGTTGTCTATTCCTATACTTCTTATCAGGGGTTAGGGTGCGTGCTAATACAGCGAGGTAAAGTCATAGCGTACGCATCTCGACAGCTAAAGGTTCACAAGGTGAACTACCCTACCCACAATCTGGAGCTGGCTGCTATGGTATTCTCGTTAAAGATATGGAGACACTACTTATACGGTGTCAAATGTACGATTTTAACGGACCACAAAAGCTTAAAGTATTTCTTCAAGCAGAATGATCTTAATATGAGGCAGAGATGATGGTTGGAGCTCATAAAAGATTACGACTGTGAGATTCATTATCACCCGAGTAAGGCTAACGTGGTAGCTGATGCCCTGAGTCGGAAGAAGGACCAGGAACCAATTCGGGTGAGATCTTACCAGCTCATTGTGACTCCTGATGTGATAAGGCAAATCTATGAAGCTCAGGAAGAAGCTTTAAAACCCGAGCACGTTAATGAAGAAAGGATGAAGGGGCAGATCGCGAACCTGGAAGAAAACACCGATGGTGTCAAAACTAGGTTTGGGCGCATATGGATCCCTAGACATGGAGGTTTGCGAGAGAAAGTATTGGATGAAGCCCACAAGACTCGCTACTCCATTCACCTGGGAACCAACAAGATGTACCATGATCTAAAGAAAAATTACCGGTGGCCGGGAATGAAAGCCGACGTAGCAAGGTATGTAGAAAGGTGCTTGACCTGTCTCTAGGTTAAGGCCTAGCATCAGAAGCCATACGAGAAAATCCAGCCTTGGAAATTCCTAAATGGAAGTGGGAGCATCTTACTATGGATTTCATAACGAAGCTACCTCGTACAGCTAAGGGTTATGATGCCATATGGGTCATAGTGGACAGACTGACAAAGAGTGCTCAGTTTCTACCCATCCGAGAGACGTATAACTCTGAGAGGCTTGCCGAAGTGTTTATCAATTAGATAGTTGCCCGTCATGGTGTGCCAGTGTCAATTGTCTCCGACAGGGATACACGGTTTACATCTAAATTTTGGAAGAAGTTCAATGATGCGATGGGAACTACATTGCAACTCAGTACAGCATACAACCCAGAGACGGATGGCCAATCTGAAAGGACTATCCAGACCTTGGAGGACATGCTTCGGGCGTGCATCATAGAGTTTGGCGGGAGCTGGGATAGTCATCTACCATTGGCAGAGTTCTCATACAATAACAGCCACCATGCCAGTATTGGTATGCCCCCGTATGTGATGTTGTATGGCCGGAGGTGTAGGACCCCAATATGTTAGGGGAAATCGGTCAGAAGGAGTTAGGGAGCATTGAGGTCATCGATACGACCAATGAGAAGTTGGTAGGATTAAAGCCTACTGAAGCCGCTAAAGATAGACAAAATCCTACGCCGACAAACGTCAAAGACCAATTGAGTTTAAACGTCGGTGATAGAGTGATGCTAAAGTGTCACCTTAGAGAGGAATCATTCGATTCTGAAAGAGAGGAAAGAGCCTTGATTATTGGGCCTTTCAAGATCATAGCCCAATAGGGGAAGTGGCGTATAGGCTGGAACTACCAGATGCATTGAGTGTAATACATCCTACCTTCCACATATCACATCTGCATAAGTGTCTAGCATACGAAGATGCTCATGTTACATTGGAAGATGTGGAGATTGATGAAAGGCTAAACTACGTGGAACAACCCGTAGTAATAATAGACAGAAAAGAGAAACGACTGAGGATAAAGTAGTTCCACTCATCTGAGTACAGTGGAAGAATAGAAAGGGGTTGAAGTCCACTTGGGAATACGAAGATGAGACGATACAGCATTATCCTTAGTTGTTTGAGGAATGACTAGTTTCGGGGACGAAACCCAAATAAGGGGGTGGACTTGTAACGCCCCGAATATTTGATTGAAGGCGAAGTTCTCGGGCGAGAGAAAGAGTTCTCGCGCGAGTGATAAAGTTCTCGCGTGGAGGCAGTTTTTGCGCGAACAAAAGTTCTCGCGCGAGAAGAGCTGCAAGGAGAGAGAGACACTATAGATAGGCCCATGCACCCAATCTTCTACTCTTCATGCGAAAAGTCCTGAGTGTGCTTGTGAAGAGAGAAGTTGGTGTTAGGTGGTGTCTAATGTATGTATCATCAATACTCGATGTATTTATGCATGTATTAACCGTATGTAATGATATTGCACATGATTATGTAGCTTTTGGATCGAAACACTCTCGGTTTTGTGTTGTTCGTGTGCAAAGATATCGTAAGGTGAGTTCTAGACCCCTCTTTTACGTGTTTTATATGTTTTGGGGCTAATATGCATACCTAAATGAATGCTTGTAGAGAAAAGGAATGATGTTATAACTGTTATTGCATGTTTTGGGTGTTAAAGTGGTTAAAGAAGCGATAACTTGTGGATAAAGTTGTGTACAACAAAAATTTATCGTGCGAGAGGTAAGTTCTCGCGCGAAATGTGATTTGGGCGGCTAACGGTTATCTTTTGAAAGTTCTCACGTGAATGATGATGTTCTCGCGCAAATGATGATGTTCTCGCGTGAAAGAGGAGTTGTCGCTCAAAGTGAGAGTTCTCGCGCGAATGTGGGTTCTCGCTCGAAATCTTTGGACTGTTACGTGTTATGTACCCTGTAAACATGCGTTAATAATGGCTTAATGATGAACTTAATGCTAAAGAATTAAAGTACGTATGTATTTATATTATATATATATCATGATAGTTAAAGGCTAAAGAATGATGATAATTCATATGTGAAATGCGAAAGAATAAGTTACCTTGTTACCCTGTATAGCACAGCTGTGAAAACGTTAAAGCGATAAAGAAGTCTTGCAAGCACTTGATAGGAGTTACACATCGGTGTGCTCACATAGGGGTGTACTTTAGGTATGCCCGTGCCGTTAAAGGAGATATGCTTGGTGCATTCTCGCATAAGAGCTACATATCGGTGTGCTCACATAGGGGTATACTTTAGGTATGCCCGTGCCGTTAAAGGAGACATGCTTGGTGCATTCTCACATAGGAGCTACACATCGGTGTGATCACATAGGGGTATACTTTGGGTATGCCAGTGCCATTAAAGGAGAATTGTATTTGTGCATTCTCGCATAGGAGCTACACATCGGTGTGCTCACATAGGGGTATATTTTGGGTATGCCCGTGCAGCTAAAGGAGAAATGACATTTGTTGTGTTCTCACCTGGTAAAGGAACTAAGCTTCGTGCTAAGTTCAAAAGATAAAGTAAACGGTTATAGCTAAAGTAAAAGATAAAGAATGGGTAACGCGATGCTAAAGTAATTGATAATGTGAGGGTAACGTAATGATAAAGTTAAAGACAGGTATGCTATACATTTTTGGGGGTGAGCTTGGCATGGATGGGAGAGAGCTATCTGGCACATGAACGAGACTGGCATCCCGGCATAGAGCTTTAGTTAGATAGCTAAAGTGATCTTTTGATGTAAATGTTTAATGATAGAAATGTTTGTACGTTCCGCTGCGTATATTAATGAGATTTGATGTTCGAGAACTAGTGTTTCTGATGTCCAAATCCAACTATGGGGTTTCCCGGAACGGGACCTTACATCTAATATATGTCTGCTCTTGTTTTCTTTTTCAAACTATTCCCAAGAACATAAATGAGGCTCTTCAAGTCAATAGTTGGATTAAGGTAATGTAGGAAGAGTTGTTTCAATTCAAGAAACAAGAATTATGGCAACTGGTTAATCCTCCAGAAGGATAGTATCCTGTTAGTACCAGATGGATATACCTCAACAAAACAGATGATAGAGGAATTGCAATAAGGATAGTATCTTGTCCATAATATGGATGATATCATCTTTAACTCAATAAATAAACAACTCAGCAAAGAATTTGAAAAGCCAATGCATTCTAAGTTTTAGATGAGTGTAATAGGTGAACTCACTTTCTTCTTCGGATTGCAAGTGTAGCAAACAGCTGATGGAATCTTCAACAATCAGTCAAAGTACCTTGACTCTATCCCGAAGAAGTTCGATGTTCTAGATTGTCAGTCTATTTGAAATCTGGTAGATACAAAACTGAAGATAGGATCAGCTCTAGATGGCAAAGTTGTTGCTCAAACTCACTATCGATCTATGATTGGTTCTCTTATGTATCTCATTGCTAGTAGACCTGAAATTATATTTGTAGTTTGTTTGTGTGCCAGATATCAGCAATTATCCAAAGGAATCATGTGTCAATGTTGTTAAACGCATATTTCAATACCTTAAAGGAAAAACAGCACATGCTTTATGGTATCCTAAAGAAGGTGACTTCAACCTGTATGCATACCCAGAAAGTGATTATAGAGGCTGCAACTTTAATCGGAAGTCCACATCTGGTGGTTGTCAATTCCTTGGTCCAAGACTAGCGTCATGGCAGTGCAAGAAGGAAACAAACGTGTTAATTTCAACTACAAAAGCTAAGTACATAGTAGCATCTGCTTGCTATTCGAAAGTTTTTTAGATTTAATACCAGATGCTTGACTCTGGGTTTAATTTCTTGCACACTTAAAAACTAAGCACATTGAGATAAGATATTAGTTTTTGAGATATTATGCTAAAAAAAGGTTTAATCAAATTGATTCAAGTTCATACTGAGAAACAATTAGTTGATTTATTTAGTAAGGCATTTGACCCTAGCATGTTGAATTTCTAGTACAATCAATTGGCATGATTAATCTTCAATGAAAACCAAAAATATAACAATTTTATTACTTTCTTGACCTATCATATTTCTTTATAATATAAACATATCAAAAAGACAATAACATTAAAAAATTAAAGAAAAATCTAAATAGAAGTCTTGATTTTTCTAATATAGAATATGTCCTAACATTAAATGAGAAATTATAGTACATCAGTATTTATCAATTCATAATGATATTTATCATATCTAATAAAGAGTGACATGACTTATTTAATGTGTGGGTAGGCTCAACTTGGATCGGAAGATACATGCTTCTGTGATTAATTAAAGCTCAAACTCTACTGTGAAGCCATCATCTTAGGGCATGTGTACGTATTAATATATCCAAATAGATGTTTGTGTAATTACCTAAACATACCAGGCAATGATATTTTTTGAAGTCTCATTAACCCACATCAGTTTCTCCTCTTTATTTATACTAAGCAAAGATCCGGAGTAAACAAGGAATAAAGTGTAGATGTCTAAGGTCCAGTAATCCCAATGTGGATCATATCTGAAAGTGGATGAAATAACAGAGTCCATCTTGGAGTACTTCCAAAGTGAATGAATCAAAAGAATTGTAAAGTGGGTCAACTCCAAAATAGAGTGCAAAGGAATCCCAATGTGGATCACAATGAATAAGGGTTAGAGTAAAAGAATCTCAATAAGAACACCCCCACCCATCAATAACAATGAGAAATCATAACCTAAGTGAGCGGTCATGTAAGATGTGATAAAGTTATATCATGCATTTCATGCCGGTGGTTGATCTTTCTATGCTTCTAAGTGTGATGTACATAGTGAATATTTAATCCACTACAAACATGATAAATATCACAAATTGTAGAAAATATAAAACAATCGATGAGCTTAAAAGGAAAAACATACATGTAATCAATTTGTTTATGAATGTCTATTCTACTAATTTTACTTGCATATGTGAAGGATTCAAATTAATATGAACTAATTTAAGGTAATATTCTACATGTTTGTACAAAATATATATATATATATCCAAAATACAAATAGATTTTGTGTACAGTTTGATTGTTCAAGATGTGGTCGATGAAAATTTTTAATATTTAAAGAATAAAGTTTTTATCTTTGATAGATATAAACGTTAATGGGGGTAATAGAAACTTTAAATATACAAAAATAGTAAAAAATGATTAAAAAATACAAATATATTCAAATACCATGTTTTTACAAATTTATTATATTTGAATATACCAAAAATATGAAAAACAGTTGTATTGACATGGGCAAAATCAAAGAAATTAGCACAAAATGTCTTAGGCCTGTAACATTTGGAGATTTTATTCACACATGTGAATAAATGAAACAAATTAAGAATGGATAATTATACCACTGTCAAAGTCAAGAAAAATCAAAGTCAAATGTTCATCTATAGTGTAATCATATCAGTCAAATCAATCAGATCATGTATCATTGAAATTTTACCATGAAAAAATTTAATGTAGGCAATAGTGTTGGTTTATACCGGTGAAGGTAACCCAAGCATTAAAACCAATGCATGTATTGATTGGTAAAACAATTTCAAGTATGAGGTTAATGCGAATTTATACAAGTGTCAATATGGATTGCACTTAACATATGGATATGGTCAACTCATCGGCATTGGGTTTGCAATGAAATTAACTTTGAAGTGACAAATGAGAGTAATAGTGTTTACCCAATATACAGAAAATTATTGTTCACTCGTATTAACAAATGTGGTGAATAGTAGTCACTGCAAGTAGTAGTGTTACAAAGCATACATTTTGAAAATTCCACGTGTAAATTCATGTCAATGGTTGATGCGGAGAAAATCAAATGTGAAGCACGATACTTTACAAGTACAAGTGTTCATCCGTATTTACCAAATGCGGGCAACAATTAATGCAGAGTACAATGTTTTAAATAGATACGAGTGACGCTTTGCTCAGTAGCTTTCTAATGCTCTTCAATAAATTGAGCAACTATAATAAGGCTTCTAGGGTCTTTTTTTGCTTTCTTTGCTGCTAGTTCTAGTTCATCAAAAACTAGAATCTTTCTTTTGGATTTCTCAATCAAATACTTTCTATTTTAGAATAGGTTTGCATTTCAACAGCCTTGGATGTAGATGCTTCAGATGTACCAGCTTCACTTTCAACATGCTTTTCTTTTTCTATCTTCTTGAACTCTTCTACCATCTTTAGGATTAACATTTTTTTCCTTTATAAGCACAGGTTATAGGTACTTATGTCAGTGGAAGTTAAGACTGGACTGTTGGAGCATCGTGTGATAACTGATATCTGATGTGTTGTCCTATTACAGGTAACTTCTTGATATTGTCATACAGTACTTTGATGTTACTACTCAGGCAGGAAACCTCTGAGTATGTACCACCTGAAGACTCAGAAGAAGCAATAGCTCCTAAATTGGCTGAATCAACTGTTGAATCAGAAAAGGATGAGATTATTGCTAAACTGCAAGTTAAAGTTAAGAGGGTGGAAAACATTATGCAAAGAAAGGATAGAGAATTGAAAGAGAATACGTATGAGATTGAATAAAAGGAAAACAAGATCAAATAATTGGAATTATTAAGAATGTGAGATAAGAGATGAGGGTTCACATAGAAACTGTTAAGTATTCAAACTATTATAATAGAAGACCAAGAGAGACTTATTAAAATTTAGAATGAGAAGATTTATGAATTGGAGAAGAAATCAAAGAACTAACTGAAAGAATCGACGAGATGGTAGAGGAGAGAAAGAAGAAAGAGGATGAGGACAAAGATAACGAAGGAAAAGAATGAGAGAAAGATGAGTTTGATGATTTATTCTCAAGTGATAGTGATGATAAAACATCACCAAAGAGACAAAAGAAGTTTGATCTTCAACCAAGCCGAAGCACATCTAAAATGACTGTTGGAGAGCTTAATCTAGCGATGATTCCATAGTATGGCTCTCAACAAAAGAGTATGATAAAGACAAAGCCATGAATACACTCACTGAGGATTTAGATGCATATGCATCTAGTGATATCACCATAGATGAAATGATTATGGACATCATCAGGAAATCCAACTTGCAAGATCTGTGTATGGTGATTCCAAGTCCTATATTGCTAGTTTCCTTCCTTATCAAATGATGATAAGCTATCTTCGGACGAACTAGTAGATTCACAAGTGCTTGATAATTAACCTGCAGTAGGAGACATATGGAAAGGAGATAAATGAACAAAATACATAGGAGATAGTTCATGTTGAGGAGGTGCAATGTGAAGATCACCACTTTTTATGGTCTATGGTGACATTGCATGTACAATCTCTTCTTCAGTATGTATTTCTTCTTCTACAATAGGAATATTAAGGTTAATATTTGGTTGAACCTCAGCCACTTCTTCTTCTGCTTCTGCTTCAGCTTCTGTCTCACCTTCCTCATCATTTCCTCCATGAATTTGTTCAAGCCTCCAAGGTAGTCTTGGAAAGAAAGTACCATTGTAGTAATTCCTTGGATCTATCTTCTTTATGTACTTTTAGGACTTAGCATCATAATAGGAAATCTACATGACTGGGCTAACTCCAACTAGATCAGGAAATGCTGTATTGATCAAGAACTGGATAAACCTTGAATACATGAGAAACATTTGCCTTCTTCCATTTATAATATTGGACATCAAGCCATTAAATACATAAGGAGACATATTGAGCTGTCTGTTAGTACATAGCACAAATAGTTGAAGATGTAGTCATGGGGTTGTCAATCCAACTAGTCTTCCTCTTAGACATGTAATGTTGGAATACATGAATAAGGGATCTCCATTCAAGATCTACAAAACCTTTAGAGATGTATTTTCCTTCAAATCAAAAACCATAAAAACTTGTTAAATATTTGCCTTTAGGTGTGTTTAAATGATGATTAGCACTTGTAAACAACTTGTAACACTTGAATCTCAATCAAAATTGATGGTTGCTTGGTGTTCTAGCTTGAATTCGTAAAGAATGGGGTGTGTGTGTATGGTTTACGGCTGCAAAGGGGTGGGGGCTAGGGTTGGGATTTTTTTTTAAACTTAACTTAATTAGAATTTACCATTTAAACCCTCGTTAATCACCTTTTGTAAAAGTTAATCTTTCTAGCACTTTTTAACAATCTTTAACTACAAAAATACAAGTATTATTAATCAAAAAAAATAATCATAAATATTTTCAACTAATAACAAAACACATGAATTAAATATTACACGTTGTCACGTTTCGAGTAAAATTCACAAATAATATTTAAAATTCATAAGTCACATAACTACAAATTAATAATCAACATTATTAATTAAATTATTATCTAATAACCATTGTTAATTGTTATTAAGTCACCGACGTTCAACGACAACTAGTGTGTGCTCATGACATATGTATGCAAGACCTAACGGAACTAACGGAGTTTGGTAACAGAAAATTACCGTATGTCACATTAGCCCCATGTTGAAAGAATTTTCATCCCGAAAATTACGTTACATGGTTGTGTTACGTCATTGGTTTACTGCATTGGCACAAAGAAATCGGGTGAGTTTCGGGTTGGTTGACACATCATCCCCATGTTGAAAGAAATTTTGTCCCGAATTTTAATCATTACCTTCACCGGCTGTCGTCGTCGTTTCAAATAGATGAGGAACTTAAGCTTCATATGATCCTCACGTTCCCATGTGAATTTCGGTCCACGTCTTGAGTTCCAACGAACTTTTACTATGGGTATCTTGCTTTGCTTAAGAGTCTTGACTTCACGATCCATCACCTCAACTGGTTCTTCAATGAATCGCAGTTGTTCATCTACTTGCACTTCCTCGAGCGGTACAACCGTCGTCTCTTCAGCTAAACACTTTTTCAGATTAGAGACATGAAATACGTTGTGAACTCCACTCAACGAGTCAGGCAAGTCTAATCGATACGCCATAGACGTATTCTTTCCACAATCTCAAATAGCCCAACCTATCTCGGATTAAGCTTGACCCTTTTGCCGAATCGAATCACACCTTTCCACGGTGAGGCTTTCAGCAAAACTTTGTCGCCGACCTGAAACTCCAAAGGTTTCCGTTGCTTGTCTGCATAGCTCTTATGTCAGTCTCATGCTGTAGCCATACGGTTCCTTATCTGCACGATCTTCTCGGTAGTCTCGTGCACCAACTCGGGGCCTGTTAGCTAACTATCACCAATTTCCACCCCGCAAACTGGTGATCTACACTTTTGCCCATACAATGCCTCAAATGGTGCTGCCTTAATACTGGTGTGATAACTATTGTTGTAAGAAAATTCCACCAATGGTAGGTGAACTTCCCAGTTATTCCCGAAATCAATCACACAAGCACGCAACATCTCCACCAATGTTTGAACAGTACATTCGCTTTGCCATCTGTTTGTGGATGATAAACAGTGCTCATGTCCAGGCGTGTACACAAAGATTTCGGTAACGACTGCCAGAAATGTGATATGAAATGAGCATCACGGTCAGAAATAATCGAGATCGGTACACCATGTCTCGAAACTACCTCCTTCAGATAAATTCGAGTTAACTTATCCATCTTATCAGTTTCCTTGATTGCCAAGAAGTGAGCAGACTTAGTCAATCGGTCTACGATCACCCATATCATGTCACAACCAGTAGCAGTCCGGGGTAATTTAGTAATGAAGTCCATAGAAATCTGTTCCTACTTCCACAAAGGAATCTCAGGTTGCTGTAGTAACCCAGATGGCTTTTGATATTTAACTTTAACCTTCGAACAGGTTAGGCACTTGCTCACGTACATAGCTACGTCTTCCTTCATATTAGGCCACTAATAGTGCACCTTCAGGTCATGATACATCTTGTCAGAACCAGGATGTATAGAGTACTTATACTTGTGTGCCTCACACATAACCAAGTCCCTTAGGTTTCCATACAAGGGCACCCAAAGTATGTCCATGAAGTAACGAATTCCATCCTCTTTCACTTCAAACTGTTTGTCCATTCAACGTTAAGATTCAGATCCAATGTTTTCCGCTTTCAAAGCTTCTGTCTAAGCTTCCTGGATTTGTTCAGGTAGTTGAGTGCTAATCATAAGCTGCAAAGCTCACACTCATTGGGGCTTAGCAGTTTCCTTTCTACTCAACGCGTCAGTGACTACATTCGCCTTTCCTGGGTGATATTTGATAGCGCAATCATAATCGTTCAACAATTTCACCCAGCGTCGCTGCCTTATGTTCAGCTCCTTCTGCTCAAAGATATGATGAAGACTCTTGTGATTGGTGTAGATAGTGCACTTGGTACCGTACAAGTAATGTCTCCAGAACTTCAAGGCAAAAACTACCGCACCTAGCTCCAAGTTATGGGTGGGTAGTTCTTCTCGTGCACCTTCAGTTGTCACGAGCCATAGGCTATCACCTTGTCACGTTGCATCAAGACACAACCAAGTCCTTGGATAGAAGCATCACAGTAAACCACAAAGTCATCATTTCCCACTCATAATGCCAATATTGGTACGCTACAAAGTTTCTGTTTCAACAACTGAAAAGCGTCTCTTGACTCGCACCCCATTTATACGTTGTTCCTTTATGAGTCAAGGCTGTGAGAGGTTGAGCTATCTTAGAAAATCCCCCAATAAAATGCCAATAATATCCTGCCAGTCCAAGAAATTGCCGTATCTCACTAGGCGTCTTGGGAACTGACCAATTCTTTATCGCTTCAATCTTTGCAAGATCCACATGTATTCCTTTTTCGTTAACAATGTGACCCAGAAATTGTACTTCGCGTATCCAGAAATCACACTTGGAAAACTTGGCGTACAGTTGTTCCTTTTTAAGTAATTCCAAGATTAGACGCATGTGCTCTTCATGTTCTTCTTTGGCCCTCGAATAGATCAATATGTCATCGATAAACACGATAACAAACTGATCAAGATAGGGTTTGCACACACGTTTCATGAGATCCATGAACACTGCTGGTGCATTTGTCAACCCAAATGGCATGACCAAGAACTCATAATGACCATAACGTGTACGGAATGCAGTCTTTGAGATGTCTTCCTCTCGAACTCTCAGTTGATGATATCCAGACCTCAAATCAATCTTGGAATAATAGTTGGATCCCTAAAGTTGATCGAACAGGTCATCAATACGAGGTAAATGGTATCTATTCTTGACTGTGACTTTGTTCAATTCTCTGTAATCGATTCACATTCGAAATACGCCATCCTTCTTCTTAATAAAGAGAACAGGTGCTCCCTACGGTGATGTCCTCGGTCGAATAAACCCTTTATCCAACAGCTCTTGAAGTTGTGCATATAGTTCCTACAGTTAGTTCAAGGCTAGCCGGTAAGGTGCTCTTGTAATCGAAGTTGCTCCGGGAGTCAAATCAATCTGAAACTCAACTTGACGATGAGGTGGTAGTCCAGGAAAATCCTCTGGAAACACCTCTGGAAAGTCACGAACTACCGGAATATTCTCTATCTTCTTTTCCTCCCTTGCTTGTCAGTTACAAGGGCTAATATGGCTAGGCGACCCTTGCGTAGCCACTTCTGTGCTTTCATAAAGGATATGATGCCTATCATAGCACCACTTTTCTAGCCTTTAACCGAGAGAAATTCCCCATCCAGGAGAGGAATGCAAATAACCTTCTCGTGGCAAATGACTTCCACCTGCTTCTCGAACAGCCAATCCATGCCACGACCACATTGAAACCCCTAAGTGTAACATGTATGAGGTCGATATCAAAGGTATGACCAGCAAGTTCTATCTTCCAACCCTTAAGGATGTGTGTAATGTAGATTTGCTTACCATCAACTAATTCTATGGTATATTTAAATTCCAACGTAGAAGGCATATCACTTAAGAGATTACTAAACTTAGTAGAGATAAAACTTTTATCGGCTCTAGTGTCAAACAATACAGTAGCAAAATGACCATTAACAGGAAATTTACCAGTAACAGTATAGGGTTGTTTAGAGCCTCACCCCTAACCCATGATAAAGGCTCTCCCTTAACTCCTCCATTGTTGCCACCATTATCGTGGTTATTGTTTCCACCATTGCCATTACCATTACTATTCTTCTTTAATTGAGGGTAGTTCCTCTTGTAATGCCCTTCCTTTCCATACTCAAAGTATCCTTTTGGTGTTTCCTACGTTTGTTGTGGCTTTTTCATCAATTCGCCACGACAGTCTTTCGCTGTGTGCCCTAGCTTCCCATATCGCAGACACTTAAAGTTGTCACAACTGCCAGTGTGATGATAGTTGCATTGGTTGCACTTTGGATGCTTCCCTACGTATCCACCTTGTCCTTGATTTGAAGAGGATGAATGGTTAAAGCTACGGTTATTGTCGAACCTCCTTTGCTGTTGTTGCTACTGATGGTGGTTGTTAGACGAAGAGCTCTTGTTCCTAGAGTTATCCCACTTGCGCTTGTTGTCAGGTATGATTGCCTTAACGCCCTATTTGGGTAGCTTGCCTTGCTCCACCGCTTGGTTCGTCAGCTTATGAGCTAGCCGGATAGCCTGTTGGATAGTGGGGAGGTTTGTAGCAGTCCCCATACTTTGTATTTCTGGCGCCAACCCATGCAGATAGAGTTTGATCCTCTTGATAGGCGGGTTTATCATTCAAGAATAGAGAGTCGCCAACTCATGAGACCTCGTAGTGTAGGCCTCGATCTCGGATCCCCCCATCTTTAACTGCCATAACTCAGCCTCCAACGTCTAGACTTCATCTGGTTCTTCCTCCGAATATTCTTCTGGCTCCTCCTTGGGACCTCCTCTGGTACCTCCTTAGGCTCCTCTAACGGGGCCTCCTGAGGCTCGAGCTAGTTTTCCAGCTCATGTATACGAACTATAGCCACGTGAAGCTTATCGTGCATCACATTCAGAGTAGCCGTCAACTCAGCAACCTGTCTACACAGAGTCTAGATCTCTCCTGTCTGACCATCCTGGCGTCCTTGCATATCGAGCCACGAGTCTTCCATCTCCTCGTACACTCGGCTGTCATGCTCCCGTCGCGCTTCCAACCTTTTAAATTTCTCCTCGACATTTCATCGCATTCGGCCATGTGAGGCCACCATAGCAGCGATAGCCCTATAAGGAGTACAGGGTAAGGGGTATAATATGGCGTCTCTAGTAACGGTAGGGATCGTAAATGGAACACTCTCCTTTTCTAGCATCTAAATCAATGTAGTGCGACACCAGTCCTAATTGTCAGGGTGAGTCATGTCCCGTATAATCATAGGCTCTCCCGTAAGATACGCATCAGATATAAACACAAGGGGTCGAGAACCATAACTCGTAGACGATGAAGGAATAGTAGGAACCTCGGGTTCCTTTCCCTGTGCGTGTCGAACGAGGGATGAAGATGATGATGATAACATACTCCAGTGTATGTGATGTGTATGCCAATGAGTATATAGTAAGGGATAAGTAACAAGTAACTAACAAACTGTACGGTTATAGATTAGTGTGTATGCAACCTAGTTTCCTATAACTAATGGCTTTGATACCAATCTGTCACACCTCAATTTCCACGTGCGGGGTTTTACCGCGAGGCGTGTGAACATACCAGGATCTCAGTCGTTAGTTACTCAGAACGACACTATATGCAACATTAAAAATAATTCAAAGTTTGGAACCTTAAAACATTTGCGGAAGCGTTTTGTAAAAATTTCAAACATATAGTACCAAATGTAAACTGCGCAACACACACACCCAAACCAAAGTATGAAAGTATTCCATAAGACAAAAACAGATGAATGTTTGTTCAATGTATGCATGACTCGTGCGTGCTCCTACGGCAAGCTGCTAGTAACGACCTGAGCAAAGTATACTAAAGTGTCAACATGACGGTTGGTGAGTTCAAGAGTTTGTAATCAACATAAACAGTAGTGTTAGTAAAATATAAACAAGTACATTAAAATAGATAGCTAGTCTAATTATATTAGTAATAACAATTGTGATTTCACGATCGAAGCTAACTATGTTTGTCTGTTGCCTCCCGCCACGACATACCAGGTCGTGACGTTGTTAGTTGTTTAAGACAATATTGGCACCCCGCTGACCTCCAGTCTTACGGGTGGGGCTTGTCAGACCCAGTACTACTACCCAAGATTTCCCACTAGATTCTTTAATTAATGATCCGAAAATGTGAAGGTTTTCAATGGTATATCACACTATGCCTTACTAAACACATGTTATAATAGCAAAGCGTTTTAAAATAGTGTATGCTTTCTCCCCCAAAAAGAGTGAGAAAATAAAAGTGGGGCATTGAACTCACCTGATACGCAAATGAATGATAACAAAAGCTAACGATGAATGGAAAGACAACCCTTCAAAGGTTACCTAGAACATGCAAGTACATAAGTACTGCACAGAGATAACTCAACAACCCTAAGTGCTCAATAAACACTTCGACCCAAGGTTTTGGAAAACAAGACTCATTTGACCTAGTTGACCCGTTTGACCCGTTGGTGACATGTTAATTGAAATCATATCTGATCACGTATAGCAATTCATCATACATGGTTATCATACAAGTTATTCACGTATGTCACATCGTCAATCTTAAGTTCTATCAAGGTCATCATACCAACATAGATTATCATACAACACATACGAATCTAAATCAAACATCATGCTCAACACAAATATAATACATCACAACTAATAAATTATACATTGAGTTTAATCATACACTACATGCCATGTGAAGACACTGATGACTTCACACCCTAAACCCTGCCAATCCTACTAAGTAGGGGCCTCAGATTCGCAAGCTTGTATGAAGACTATTATCACATTACTCAACAAGATTCACACCAATTAACATACACAACAATGATCTATTATAATTCCAAACACGGTTCCATAATCTCCTAACATAATCCATCATCATGTAGTATTCCATAAGAACCTAAATTTCCCAAGTAGTGCATCAAGCATCCATACAACTCAATCAACATAATCTATCACATTAAACATTATCAAGAACCATTCTAACATGATCCTAACATCATGAACATGTCTAATTCACAATATCCAATGATCTTCATGAATAAAGTTTCCCTTTTGGGAAAGTAACACCCAAAATCCACCTAACACCCAATTCATTCATAAATTCATCAAATTTATACCTAATCAAGTTCACAACAATCATCTCGACATGACAAACATCATCAATTCATCATAATTCCCAAAGATCATGCATAAAAGTTTCTACTTATAGCAAGGTATGAACAACACATCAAAACCATGAATTTCTTGCATAATCCATATAAACTAACATCAATGCAATACAACTAACCATACCATCATCAAACAACATAAATTTTGACTTTTCTTCATCAGTTTTGAACTAGGGTTCATCAAGTATCAAAAACCATAAAAACTTGTTAAATACTTACCTTTAAGTGTGTTTAAATGATGATTAGCACTTGTAAACAACTTGTAACACTTGAATCTCAATCAAAATCGATGGTTGCTTGGTGTTCTAGCTTGAATTCGCAAAGAATGGGGTGTGTGTGTGTGGTTTACGGCCGCAAAGGGGTGGGGGCTAGGGTTGAGATTTTTTTTAAACTTAACTTAATTAGAATTTACCATTTAAACCCTGCTTAATCACCTTTTGTAAAAGTTAATATTTGTAGCACTTTTTAACAATCTTTAACTACAAAAATACAAGTATTATTAATCAACAATAATAATCATAAATATTTTCAACTAATAACAAAACACATGAATTAAATATTACACGTTGTCACTTTATCGAGTAAAATTCACAAATAATATTTAAAATTCATAAATCACATACTACAAATTATAATCAATATAATTTATTAAATTATTATCTAATAACCATTGTTAATTGTTATTAAGTCACCAACGTTCAACGACAACTAGTGTGTGCTCATGATACGTGTATGCAAGACCTAACGGAACTAATGGAGTTTGGTAACGGAAAATTACCGGATGTCACATTTTATATCTTTATCATTACCTTTTCTCTCTCCTTCACTCACACCATATTTAAAATATTAATAAATTTATGGGTTTGTACCATGTTTCCTCAAATATAGGGAATCACGGTACAATCCCCATAAATTTTCTCTCTCATTCACTCATAACCACTTATAATGATTCCCTATAATATAGGGCACATACTCACATAAAAAATAAAGAACCTACTGTGAATGTTCTCAAACTGTTTTTTTAAAACATCACAAAGGCTTTTTAAGATAATAGTTGGATAGAGGTAATGCAGGAAGAATTGCTTTAATTCAAGAAACAAGAAGTATGGCAACTTGTTAATCTTCTTGGATCATAGTATCCTACGGGAACTAGATGGCTATACAGATCAAAGACTAATGATAGAGGAATTATAGTAAGGAATAAAGTATGGTTAATCACCCAATGATATACACAAGTAGAAGGAATTGATTATGATGCGGTGTTTGCACCTGTAGCTACATTGGAAGTTATCACTTTTTCTTGCATATTCTGCATCCATTAAGTTTACTATTTACCAAATGGATGTTAAGTGTGCCTTCTAGTATGGAAATATAGTAGCATATGTGGATGATATCATCATTGGCTCTATAAACAAACAACTCCAAAGTATTTGAAGAACTAATGCATTCCAAGTTTCAATAAGTACAATGGTGAACTCATTTTCTTGTTAGGATTGTAAGTGCAACAAACAGCATGTGGAATCTTCATCAATCAATCCAAGTATGTTTATACTTTGCCGAAGAAGTTTCATCTTTTAGATTGTCAGTCCATTAGAACTCCAATGGATATAAAATGAAGATTGAACCAAATTCAGATAGAAAATCTATTGATCAAACTCACTATTGGTCCATGATTAGTTCTCTTATGTATCTTACTGCTATTAGACCAGGCATCATGTTTGGAGTTTGTTTGTGTGCTTGATAACAGGCAGATCCCAAAGAATGACATGTTAATGCGAGTATTAACTTAATAATTTTATAGATTAAACTTAACATATGCGGATATGTTTAAGTCATCCATATTGGTTTTGTAATGAAATTACATTCAAAGTTACAAATACGCATAATAGTGTTTTTACCCATATGCCAATGACCAAACACTCATAAAGATAAGTGTTGTTCACCCACATTTAACTTATATGGTGAACATTATCAACGCAGGTAATAATGTTACAAAGCATTGAGTTTTTAAATTACTAGTGTCAAGGCTTAGTTAATGCGCATAGAAAAATACAAAGCACAGTACAACAGTACAAGTGTCTTTAGATACTTGACTAATGTGGGCAATATTTAATGTGAGCAACAGTGAAAAGAACAAATGTGTGTGCACAAAATTACAAGTATGCATCCGTATTAACTAGTACGGTTAACAAGAACAATTGCGCATATGTAATTTGTTCATCCACATTTGTCAATGTGCTGAAGAGTATCAAATGTGTGCTATAATACATCCGCATAGGTTCTTGAACAATAAACCACA
Organism: Flaveria sonorensis; assembly: GCA_025506505.1. Taxonomy (NCBI): domain Eukaryota; kingdom Viridiplantae; phylum Streptophyta; class Magnoliopsida; order Asterales; family Asteraceae; genus Flaveria; species Flaveria sonorensis. Next base: position 22,211,777 of record CM046431.1, on the reverse strand, counting down.
TTTGTCTCTTGTATTTAATACTTTTCAAATACTTACAATGAAAGAGTGTCTGTGTGTGTTTTTGACAGGATCAGCGATCTAAGTTTGATCAATTAGAGTTGAATTGCAGCGGAATTAGAACAAGAATTAGACAAATATAGCAAGAACCAATAGATATTCAATGGAACAGTACACGGTTATAGAGAAAGAGGGTTTCTGCAAAAGGATAATATCATTCATGCACAAATGCTTCGGTATGGCGGCCGCTAAGCTTCGCCGGCTTCTCTAAGCTTCGCAGTTACAATTAGGTCACATTCCTTATATAAAGGAATGTGACGTCTGCTGATGTCACTTGATAGTGACATCTACAGAATTATTACAACAACAACTGAAAGTAAGCAAACTACTGAGAATGTTCACAACAACTGAGAACATCTCAAAGTATGCTAAGTACAAGATGAAACTAAAACTACTGAAACTACAAGTACTGATTACAAGAAACATAAAACTACTGATTACAAAGAACTGAAAGGAAAATATAACTACTGAAAGAAACCATCACAACTACTGAAGAGGTCTTCTTCAGCTGTTGTGACAACATCTGAAACTTGGTCTTCAGTCTTTGTCTTCAGCTTTTGTCTTCAGACTTTGTCTTCAGTTCTTTAGCTTCAGACTTTGTCTTCAGCTTTTTCACTTCAGACTTTGTCTTCAGCTCTTTCACACTTCAGACTTTTGTCTTCAGACCTTGTTATCAGTTGATGTCTTCAGCTGTTGCAGACTACTTCAGTTGTTGTAATGTCTGTGGGACTTAAAGGTTTTTCTGATCAGGCTCATTGGTTCTTTTGGTCCAACAAACTCCCCCGAACCAATGCAGCCAAAACCTTTAAGCTTATTGAGGTCCCACTTATTCTTGGCAGAAATACTCTCTTGATCAGCTTCAGAGATATCAGATAAGCACAGGCCAGGGAACAGGTTTCAGTAGATGTGAATGTCAAAGGATGGAAGGGAACTCTGTCTTGGGGAACTGGACACAGAGCTGTTATCCCAACCATGAAACCTACTTCCCATTGATGAGTCTATAAGACTCTCTGACGTAGGCCTCAAGGAGAACAACTTGTTCCTCCTTAGTGAGTTCTTCTGCTTCTCCTTCGAAGAAGAACTCTGGGCCATAGTACTCTGATAGGTACTTTACTGTCTTTCCATTTTCAACTCAACAGTTGTTATCTCTCTGTAAGCAAATTCATCTGGGTGAGTCCCTTCTAATAACAACTGGAGTTCATTTTTCTTGATCTCTTCAAGCCTCTTGTATAACAACCCCTTCTTGACCATTTTGTTCTCCATTAGAGTTTGAGGGGTCATCTTTGACTTGTAGGCTCTCTTGAAGTCTTCAAGTATCTCCCAGGTGAGACTACAATGGCCAACATAATAACAGCATCTATGGTCTTTCTCACTTGGCCATTGTATCTACTTGGTATGGATTTCTTATGAATTCTAGAACTAACCCTGGGGTCTGGCCAAATCCTTACTCTCTCCTTTTGATATTGAAAGGTATGCCTGAGAGCATACAGCCTTTGAGCGTGTTTCTTCATCATTGCTATAGATGATGACTGAGGAAACTCTTTGTCAACCATCTTCAAAGTTGCTCATCGTGCTGTTTTCTGCTGTTCTTCTTCTTCAATCTTAACTTTCACATTTGCCTCTGAAAGTCTGGTGTGATCATTTTGACTTCTGGGCTCAGGTATTTTAGAACAGCAGAGATTGGCAGACTGTCTTCTTTCATCATCTTCTTCTTCTTCTTCTTCCATCCTCAACACCCTTTCCTCCTTCTGGGTGCATCATTGGATGTGGTTTTGGTGGTTTTTGGGGTAGGGAGTTGGTTTTGAGGGTTGAGTTGGTTTAAGTTTAGGTTTAGGGATTGGTTTGGAGAGTTGTGGGGTTGGTTGTTTTTGAGTGGGAGTTTGGGAAGGCTGATCTAGCATTTTTGTGGTAAGTTTGGCTTTGGAAAGCTTGGCCATATCAGTTCTCTTCCCAGCACCTGCTTCATCTAAGGCTTCGATAATCAACCCCTTATTGAATGCTTCAGAAGCACAGATTCTGGTGGTTATTGCCAGAATACTGTCTCTGGTCCATGATTTAATCTCAATTAATGATCTTCCCAAGTATTTTGCAATAAACCTGATCATTATCTCCAACCTCTCCCTTTCCATCACACTGTAACTGGCCCATCTCTCTTGTATCTCTTTAATCTCCACCTTCTGATCTCAGTGTCTAATGTAGCTGTATCAAAGCCCTGTCTGAAGAGTTGGTCTATTATTCTGTCCATTGATCTGCTGTGAGCTTCATCAGCTTCTTTAACCAGATCTTCCAATGATTTCTCTTCATCAGGCTTTTGAGTTTCAGCACTTTTCTTTCTCTTGTATGTGATTTTTTTTTTTCCTTTTCTAACTCCTTTTCTTTCTCTTTTTGTTTCTCATCTTCCACTCTCTTTCTCTTTCTTTCTTTCACTGCCTTAGACTCCCCCTTTTTGGGTGCATTGGGTTCAGGGGTTTGAATGGCAGAAAGCTTCTTTGCACAGCATCATCAACAAGTGTTTGTAGATTTGAGGAGATCCTCTCATCAATGGCTTTATGCACAATCTCATTGATGATGGGAGTGATGATAGGTAAGGAATGTTGAAAGGTAGCAACCATCTGCTCAGAGGGTTCTGTCCCTGAGAGGTGGTGCCAAAAGCAGTGGCTGTGGCTCAGTTGAGTGTAGTGGCTGAGTGTTTGGTGAACCTTCAGATGAAGGTGCCATCTGTGGGTTTATTGGGGCAGATGGACTTTGATCCTGAGACATTTTGGCAAGCAGTTCTTTGAGTCTGCTCACCTCAGCCTCAAGGATTGTGTTATGGGCTAAGACATCGAAGAAAAGCCCAGGTCATCATCAGTCTTTGCTGAATCACCTGACCTCCTGATTGAATCAGGATGTACATGCCCTGAGTGTAGATCAGTTGTAGCATGTGCCCCTTGTTCTTGGTTCTGGGGACTTCCTGCCTCAGGACTGAGTCCTTCATCGGCAGTTGCCTCTGGTGAGGTCTTAGAGATGTTACCACTGCATCCTGTTCATTTGCTGAATCAGTAGAAGTGGCAGCCTCACCAGATGTTCTAACCTCCTCCTCTACACGGGGAGATTGAACATTATAACCCCTGTGCTGTGGGTTATCAGCAGCATTTTGGTCCTCTTCCTCAGCTGTTGAGGTTCTCCCCATTGTAATTGGTTTCTGGGGAGGAGAGAGGAATGCAGCTGACTCAGCACTTGTGCAACTATAATGGTTGGGCTTTGAGGGGCGGTTGCATTTGAGATAGGTTTGAAGCAGATTGCACCCGGGGTGACTGGTGCTCTTCAATGGTAACCTTCTCAATTGAGATAGGTTCTAGCATTGTGGTATCCCCAATTATGGTTGCATCAGGATCCTGTTGAGAGGATGCCTGAGCGGCTAGGCTGTGGAGTCTTTGACACTACTGGGGGTTTAGAACCAGTAAGTGTTTCCTGTATTGGTGGTACAGGGGCATCCTCAGGGGACTCATCTCTATGAGTAGCCTTTTTGGGCTTTTTGGTATTGGGTTTGTGGGGACTTTGGATCTGGAAGTGGAGGCTGTGGTTTCCCGCTGCTTGGGTTTTAGCAGCCGGGCAGCCCCTTTCAGTGTAGGGTCAGAGTTGTGCTGGAGTATACTTCAGGCAATACAGCCGGAGCAGGGACTCCAAGGCCAACAAGGCCGTCTGATTTTAGCTGATTTAAAATTATGGCCATGAGAAACCTGGGATATAATATCCATCTGTTTGCCACAGTTTCAAAGCCAGATCCTTTAGTTCCATGAAAACTATCTCAGAAAAATTTAGATTTTGTCGTTCAAAGATAGAGTATAATACCTGTTGCCATCGGGAGGACATCTGATCCCATGAGGAGGTTTTTATGCAAGGCAGACATTCACCATGTGGAATATAAGACGTTCAGCATCATGGAAGTGCTTCTTCAGAATGGTGGTAGCACTTAAGTCTCCTTCATACCCGTATTGATGAAAGACATATCAGTTGTGCCTTTCGGGTATTCTGTGACACAGGTGGCATCATGTAGATTTAGGGTTTGTCGAATGATGTCTGGAGTGATGACCACCTGTTTCTGGTTAACCAACGACTGAGAGTGATTTGGCTATCATTCTCACCAGTTTGCACAGAGACGTTGGTCCAGAATGGCTTAGGGAATCGAGGTATATGGTAGGATTCAGAAGAAAAGCGGTTCGGTACTGGGAATCTACCATAAGATCGATGGCATTATCAAATTTGTTCCAAAGGCCGATTTCAAGAGGTAGGCAACATTTGTGTCTGGGTTTGAGTTTCATGGTCGCCATTGTTGAGAGAGTGAAGGACATAAAGGCTAATGAAACGTTTGAAAGTAGATTTAGGTATTTATAGGTAAGAAAAGGCTGATATAAAACGACTGAAAGTGTTGGTGCTGTCATCATTTGTTTGAAAACAACTGAAGACCTGGTTTTTAACTTTCAGAAGTTGTAACAACTGAAGACTTGGTATTAGTCATCAGTAGTTTGTAAACTACTGAAGACATGTTTGGCTTCAGGTGTTGTAAACAACTGAAGATTTGGTGTTAGTCATCAGTAGTTGTAAACTACTGAAGACATGGTTTTGGCTTCAGTTTGATGACTTGAAACAGCAGTTGTAGAAACAACTGAAGAAAAAGTTTCTCATCAGCTATTGTCGTCATTCTTAGCTCATCAGCTGTTATTCTGACCTCAACACTTATCAGACTTTTTGTCTGATTTCAGACGTTTCATTGGTCATCAGTACTTATTCTTGTGTACTGACATCAGTATTGTAACTACATCAGTAGTTGTAACTACATCAGTAGTTGTAACCACATCAGTTCTTTTCAACAGATAGAGTACTTCAGTACTTTTAAGTAATTTAGTCTTCAGTAGTTATGAAAACTACTGAGGATAAAAGAACTTATCAGTACTTATTTGTGACAACAGTATACGAATGCTCATCAGTACTGTTGACTGAGATCATCAGTAGTAGTTGTCACTTATTCTAGCTGCAGCATACCAAGCCTTAACACTAGGTTTTGGAAAGTTGAACTGTCCAAAGGCTTAGTAAATATGTCTGCAAGCTCATCAGCACTAGGAACAAACTTTGGATCAATCAGACCTTTTTCAAAACAATCCCTAATAAAATGGTGTCTGATTAATATGTTTGGTCCTAGAGTGCTGGACTGGATTCTTGACAATACAAAGAGCTGAAGCACTGTCCATTAGTAATGGAGTCTTAGTCTCTGTAATGCCTAATCCAATAATTGATTCTGAAGCCAGAGTACCTGAGATGTACAACTTGCAGCAGCAATGTATCGGCTTCAGCAGTGGATGTAGCAACAGATGTTTGTTCTTACTCTGCCAAGAAACCAAACAGTTGCCTAGGAATTGACATCCACCAGAAGTTGATTTTCTAGTTAATTTACACCCTGCATAGTCACTATCAGAAAAAGCAACTAATTTGCAAGAGTGCCAGTGGAATACCAAAGACCTAGAGATTGAGTACCTTGCAGATATCTAAAGATCCTCTTGACTGCAATCAAATGAGACTCTTTAGGAGCAGCCTGAAATCTAGCACAAACACAAGTTGCAAACATAATATCTGGTCTAGAAGCTGTTAAGTACATCAAGGACCCAATCATACATCTGTAAAGTGTTTCATCAACAGCTTTACCTTTCTGATCTGCATCCAGTTGTGTGGTGCTGCACATGGGAGTAGAACAGGGCTTACAGTTTTGTAAATCAAACTTTTCCAAAAGACTCTTTGTGTATTTTGACTGATGAATGAAAGTTCCATCAGCCTTTTGTTTGATTTGCAAACCTAGAAAGAACTGTAATTCTCCCATGGCACTCATTTCGAATTTTTGTTGCATCAACTTTGTAAATGCATCACACAATGCATCAACATAAATTTTGAACAAGGAGCTTATGCTGACCCACTTTCTTAATGAACAAAGTTTTATCTATGGAGCTCTAGTGAAATTATTCTGAAGAAGAAAATTTGACAGTGTTTCATACCAGGCTCTAGGAGCTTGTTTCAACCCATAAAGAGCCTTATCAAGTTTATACACCCAATCAGGATGTTTTATTATCCTCAAAACTGGTGGTTGACACACATAAACCTCTTCTTTATTTTACCATATAAAAATGCACTTTTGACATCCATTTGAAAAACTTTAAGATTGTGGAATGCAGCATAGGCTAAGAAAAATCTAATTGCCTCCAGTCTGGCTACAGGGGCAAAGGTTTCATCATAATCAATACCTTCTTCTTGTGAAAACCCCTGGACAACCAGTCTGGCCTTGTTCTTGACAATTTGCCCATTTTCATCTGTTTTATTCCTAAACACCCATTTAGTGCCTATTGCACACTTACCTGGGGGTAGAGGAACCAGTTCCCACATTGCTGCTTTTGAACTGAAGAAGCTCAAGCTGCATGGCATCAACCCATCCATTGTCTCTTAATGCAATATGATAGTTCTTTGGCTCTTGTTGACTGATGAAGAGAGCATAGAAGCAGAAGTGGACAATGACTTCTAGTTGAGACACCAGCATTGATATCACCATGATTTGAGACATTGGGTGATTCTTCAGCTCTTGGTACACTATGAGATCTGTGCAAGTGTTTGTAGCACGCTCAGCAGCAACAGATGTTGATCAGATTCTTGAAAAACCAAGTATTAGATGGCAAGTCAAATGAAGTAGAGGATTCAGAAATCTCATCAGCATTTGTTATGGATGGTGCTACTGAAGCTACAAGAACATCAAGTTTAGTAGACTCAGGCAGTTGATCACTAAACTTGAATAGGTGAGTATTGGGATCATCATCAACATCAGTACCACCAGATGGATGACTAGCTGCAGAAGGTGATGAATTCACATGATTTGCAATAGCTGGAGGCTGATAAGGAACATATTGCAGTATGTCCAGATCAAACAACTCCACAGGGTTTTGTGGGATTTTGTCCTTAGGAGATTCATTGAACTTCACATGCAAGGTTTCTTCAACCACTTTGTTCTGCAGTGAACACTCTGTAAGCCTGCAAGTGGATGAATACCCTGCATCCACCTTAGAATCAAACTTTTGGAGTTGATCCTTTGTGTGAGAATGTAACAAGGACACCCAAATGCTCGAAGAATGAAAATTAGAGGAGCCAAATGATGTAGAACTTCATATAAGGTCTTCATCAACCTCTGATTCACTAAAGCTCTATTTTGCACATAGCATGCTGTGTGTTGACAGCTTCAGCCCAAAAGGTCAGTGGCAAACCAGAGTCAGCCAACATGGACCTTGCAGCTTCAATTAGGGTCCTGTTATTTCTCTCCACTACTCCATTTTGTTCTGGAGTCCCTGGGGATGCTATACTGCCTCTTGATTCCTTTGAATGAAGGTAGAAATCATCAAGTGTATGGTTTCTAAATTCAGTTCTATTATCACGTCTTATACACTTGACTGATAGGGAATACTGCTTCTCAAATACAACACAAAGTTAATAATTGTCTGAGCCAGCCTCATCCTTTGAAGCAAGAAGAAGGTCCATACAAATCTGGAGTAATCATCCATAATTACCAGACAGTATTTCTTCTGTGCCATGTTCATTACTCTCACAGGACCAAAGAGATCATGTGCAGTAATTGCAAGCAGCAGTGGACTTTGGTTCTTCTATAGAGGGAATGAAACTTTGTGTTGTTTTCCTTTTAAAAAAGCAGTGCAGGTTTCATCACAGTGGAACTCCTTTATTGGTAGACCTCTCACCAAACTATTGTGGATCAGCTGATTCATGTTTTTAGTTTAACATTCCAGGACCCAGCCTTCTATAGCACAGTTTAGATTCCTGAGGAGAGGCCTTGGAGAACAGGCAAGGATGACCTTTAAATCAATCTTCTTGACAAATCCAAGGCATATACTTTCCTATCCTGTTGGCCTTCAGGAGGAGAGTATGTTCATCCAATACCTTGTCAATCAGCCTCAGAACTTTGGAAGACAGAATAAA